>OY728145.1:928564834-929764834 GCA_963277665.1 Viscum album | reverse complement strand
GCAGCCGAACATCTCTCAATGCGGATCCAAGTCCTCTTCTTTGTTGCTTGTGCTGAAACTTTTCACACTCTATGGCGAGGCAGGAATAACATCAGGCATGGAAAGTCTGCTTTCAATCAAAATTCCTCCATCTCTAGTATTCTCACAATGACCAGAAATGCCAATCAGCTTCATTTTAGACAATGTCATAATTCTATCAAAGATTTTGTAGTCCTGAGGAGGCTACATTTGTCAGGTAAATTCCCCAAACCTTCAGGAACTATAGAAATTTTCTGGATCCCTCCCTTTGCAGGTTGGACCAAATGCAATCTTGATGGTGCCTCAAAAGGAAATCCTGGACCAGCTGGCTATGACATTGTGTTCCGAGATGAAAATAGAAACTTTCTTGAAGGCTCATATGGCTTTTGTGGTCATGTCACTACCCTTGAAGCTGAGATGATGGACCTTATTAATGCAGTGGATATGGCTCATCAATGAAATTGGAATGATCTCTGGTTTGAAAGTGATTCTTCTACTATAGTGAAAGCTGTCCGAAAAAATCAGATCCACCTTGCCTGGAAACTCACCCTGAAATGGATCAAATGCTTTGAAATTCTTGCCTCCATGAACATTATCATTACTCATGTATATTGTGAAGCCAACTCTGTTGCTGATAGGCTTGCTTCCAAGGGTATCTCTGAAGCCTCTAGAGTGCACTGACCACACCTGATGAGGATTTTACTGATTTGATTAATAGAGACAAGTGTAAAATTTCCTCCTTTAGACTCTTGTAATTTGCCTTATTTATTTGAATCTTTGCTTGCTTTTCTAGAGAAATATTAAGGGTTATAATAAACCCCATTGACATAGACTAAATACGAAATGAACTCAACTAGTGGGATTATACCCTATAAATCCCATTTCTCATTGCATTTTAGGGGGATAAAATCACTAGGATTTTCCTTAAACTCTATCTATGATGTGATTCATCAACTAAAAATTATAAATATTTATGGGATTTGATTATGCTCATCGAGATCACATCAAATACTATGTTTTTACACCACCTTTATAAAATATCTCCATTTCACAGATTACCCATAATGAATTCATTATTGCAATAAAGGGATATGTATCTAGAATATAATATTATGATTTTTAATATTTTTATTTTTAATAAAGTAAATATTATATAAATAATTTATTATATTATAATTATTAAACAATAATTTTGAAAAAAATAGATTATGATATGATGAAATATAAATTGTATTTTTTTGGACATATATATTTTCAAACAAGACTCTCTTTTTAATGAATTCAAGATTTTTTTAATTATATAATGTTGTAATGGTAATTATTATTAAATAATATTAAATAATTATAAAGAAAATTCTATTTTATGATATCTAATGTAATTTAAATAAGTTACAGAAAACTGTTATTCTAAAAAAACCCACCAATTTTCATTAATTTGAGATTTTTATATTTAAAAGTGTAATATCTCATCATTAAATTACTATTTTTATAAAATAAATTTTATTTGGGAAATGATCACATCAATCATATATAACCGTGAATTTCATAAAATTTATGAGGAAACTTGTATTTTGAGTAAAAATTAAAGATGATATAATTGAATGAGAAGTGTTATGACCACATAAAATCTAAGAAGTGATGTAATAAATCATACAATGATTAAAAATTAGAAAATATATGTTTCAACTTTAAAATAAATTGTTTTTATGTTATCTTTTAATTTTATATTACCATACTGAGTCCTCCATCATATATATTATATTTTATGTTTTTGAAATCAATTCATTGTGAACATGACTCACTTCTATATCACCAGTTAATTTATATTAATGAAATCATTTATTAGTCCTCAAAAATAATAAAAACCTCTCTTATTTAGAGAAATTCAATTGAAAACTCATGAAATGGTTTGTGATTGGAATTAATTTATCATATAGGGTTTACACCTTTGTTCAGATATATATAAATATTTCTCTTCTCTGTTTATATAAAATCCCACACATCCTCTCATTCCCCTTCCACCCAAATCCATTCATGTAAAAAAATTATTATATTCCCTCTCTATATCCCTCATAATGGTGCCTCAGTTCTTTAAAGAAACACCTCCCAAGCTTTTAGAAGATCCCACTCAAGGTATGTAATCTTATCCTTCTTATCTTTATTCAAAAAACTTTTTATATTATTTATATTCATTTATAATTTTTTAATTTGGGATATGTTATTACAGATCCTTATTAATATCCTTATGATTTATAACAAATCATACAAAAATTAAATTCTTATTAAATCATTCCTTTAATCTTTTTTACCCCATTTATGATTCCAAAATTATTTATAATATTCTAGGAAAAACATCTTTATAGTGAATACCCATCCCCATTCCCACTAAAATGTATTCTATGAGATATAAAAATAATCATTTAAGGGTATATCTAAGTATTTAACCCATAATATTTAATCATGTGATAAAAAAAGATGAAAAACAATCATATGTTGTGTGATCTATGTTGTACAGTTTGGTATGTAAATAAAACGAATCTGGTAGCTGGGAAAAAAATTTTGTTGCCCTCATATGCATTGGGTAATGTTTTTTCTCTTGATACATTATTTACGTTATTATATAGTGATCCTAATTCATGGTAGGATTTTTCCCACCATGTGATGTTCTCTTGGTAGCTATCATTGACTTATGCTTATGTCATGTTTTATGTTGTTTATAATTTCATAAGCTATATTCATGTTATCATCAAATATAATGATTTTATTTTCATGTTTTTAATTTTTTATCATTTTATGTCTCATTTATTTTCCAATTTACACAGATGCACTAATTTTGTTATGTTATACTATGAATATTACCTTATTAAGAATTATTGGTCACCCATTTCTTATGTAAATAACCTGGTTATCTCATGTTGTTTTATAAGATTCATGGAATTTAACCAAAAATTATAGATTTTTTGAGAAATTTTGTTGTGTTTCCATTCAATGTTGTTATTCAATGTACCTAATTACCTACAGTCACCAGGCCTCATTATCTTATAGGGTTGTATTAAGTGTATCAGTATGTAATAAATCATTAGAAAATGTGTATGAAATATATCAGTATTTATAATAATAAGTGGTTCAAAAAAAATTAAATAATTAATAATAATATTCATAACAATGTATCTAATAGAAATAACATAATTATTCAATTAGATAATCGTATGCCTAGAATAAATTTGGAACAAGTTAAGGGATTCTAACTCATATTCCTCTCTTTGTGTCATGTTTATTACAAAGCATCTATTTTCATTTAATTGGATTATATTTACTTCATATGTGAAATATCATATCATGAATTATCATTCAATAATTAATTCATCTCATTTAAGGGGTTTTGATTAATGATTTACTCAAGTTATAATATTTATTTTTTCTCAATTCTGATTCTAGAGGACATGATTCATGTTAATAGACATGATTAATTTGTATTATATACACTCTAACAATGTATATGTGTTTAAATAATTCAATTTATTTAAATGTACATACTATAAAAATCATGTTCCAATATTAAATTGGATATTTATATGATCATTTCCTAAGTAGAATGGGTTTTTTAAATCAAATATTTTATATTGAGAAAGAATGTTTTATCTTGAACATTGTTATCCATTGAATGTGTTCTACTACACAAATATTCTACTATATCATATTTTATGATACTATTTTTTAAAACTATGTATTAATAAAAAAATAATGTTTTTCAATCTTTATATAGTGTTGGTTTTCAACAAAGGTAAGTTCTACTACTAAAAATCATAATTTCAAAATTATAGGCTTTTTATAAAAAAATTATAAAGAAAAAAACAATTCATTTCAAAGGTTATTATATGTATAATTATTTCAAATGAAATGTTTTTCAATGAGTTATAAATTATGATTTGGAAATATATTTTGGATGTGACATGTAACATCCTATATTATGTCTGTGATAATTTTTTTCTGTGATCTCTTTTAGTCATTCAATTACATTTTTATTTTATTTTTCAGACGGATATTCGATTATATGGTTTATATTTCACTATTTATACAATAATATATTTTCTATCAATTGTGGTAATGATCTTATGATACCAATCAATTCAATTCATGATCCATTCATGGGTGTTATTATTCATGAATTATTTTTCAAGTATGTTATTCATCAATGAGAAAAAATTTCTAGATTTCCATTGTTACAATAAGGATATTTTCTTTTGAATCTATCCATATTATTTCCATGGATGGCTTATGATAATGTTTTTCACATATTAACATAGCCTTATCTGCATTTCTCTACATGGTTTAAACATCAAACTTTACAGAATTTATATTGGATTGTTTTTTCCTAAAAAGATTATTATTCTACTTATATGGGAAAAATTATTGTAATTATATACTGTTATTTCAATATAGATTATTATTGGAAAGATGACTATGTAATGTTTGACCACCCAATATATTTCCCTCAATGGGTTATGTAAATATTATTTGTTTTATTAAAAGGGGAAATATATTGGTATTGAAAATGATACTTTACTTCAAACATAGATTGATTATGCATTTGATTTCAATGTTTCTCATTATATAGAATTCCAATTTTCTGGTGTTTTTGGTTCATTAGGTAATTGTATGAAAGGTCATGATGACTCTTTTTGTGAATGCATTTGACATAATCTGGTTATGGGTGGTGCTCAAAATTATATATCCCCTCACTATATTGATTGGTCTCATGAGAATAAATAGGATTGATTATTTTTTATATACTAATCTAATATAGAAATATATATTGGTTTTTGTCTCAAAAGAAAATAAATTTACTAAACAATAATTTATAATAGCAAGATTCTATGTCCTTAATTAGGAATTCAAGTAGTTTGAGATAAGTATTTTTTATATCCATGATTTCATATAATTTCATAGACATATCATGCTTTCAGTTTCATGTTAAATATAGTGTATTACTATTTACCTATCAATGACATAATTTTAATGCATTTTTATGCAGTGATTTCTTTAGTTAAATGTTTCACTTACTACGAATCTGATATCACCAATTCATATGATTCCATTTCCCCAAGTAAGGGATAAAATTAGTACACATAACATGATTATAAGGATAAAATCTGTTGAATAATTTTTAGGAGATGAAAAAGTCTTATCATGAATTATGTAGTTCCGTATATAATTGGAAATTTTTCCATTGAGACAAAAAACATGGGATTTATTGGTTTCTTCTTTGTCAACAAATTTTTATACCTATAATCTTGAAGATAACATCGAAATATAATATAATTACCATATTTATTAATTTCATAAATATATATGGTTATATTTATAATTTACAACTGGCATCAATGTATGTATGTAATATATGTGTCTATAAACACAATATCCTTGTGGATGGGTCTAGGAATAAAATGTTCCATAATGGTTAAGGTTGTTCAATGAAGAAAATCTAGGTAGTATCCTAGAGGTGATATGGAGTTATACCAGCCTAATATGGGGTATATCACACCTTGAAGTGACTACGTGTAATTTTAAAAACCACAATAACCCCAAACAATCCATATTCTGTATAATACGACTAGACATTGTATTTTTAATCTCTAATATTTTCTTTTCTAATGTTAATTTAATCATTCTTTATAAATGGTCCATCTATATCTCCAATAACCATATTACTATCAACATAAATGAGAATGAGAATAGAAAATTTACCAATAGGGTGAAAATTCAAGTTTTCATTTGAAGGAGATATTTCCCTCGGTGTTCAACTCTAATTGAATGTTAGATAGGTATTCCACAAGGTACGTTCACCATGGTTAGACTACGGCCCCCTATAGATACAAGGATTGATTTTTTTTCATTTTGATAGACCCATGGATAGAATATTAGGCATTCTATCCAATTAAAAATGCATGAGGTTATCCATTGGTGGAAGGATTACACTCATTAACAATATTCTAATATCCATTCCTCTGGACATAATTTTTCTATTTCATTGATAAAATATATTATTTATCACAATAAAATGTAACATAATTTTTTCTTATGTTACTCTACATATGAGTATATTTACATTATTATTCCTGGCCTCTGTTGGATTGTCTTTATGATGATGGGTATCAATTTCAAAGGGACAAATCTATATATGTTATATTTATACGCTAAACTGGCTTGGTGGATCTTATGTGGTATTCCCTATTGTAATACTTCTTATGGGTTAATTATGAAAGGTTAATGATATAGTCTAAGATATGATTCATGAATCATTATGAATTGGTTTGGTAAAAAATAATGCTTCCTCATTATCAAGGACCACTCTAAATAGATCATGGTTTGCATCTATTTCTATTTCTAATATGTTAAATAGTCCAGTTGTGTGCTCCTATTTCAATTTAAATAATCCCCATATATTCTATTTAATAATTTTTTTCATTAAACCTTCTTTTAATTATTATATCCTATACAATAATCTTAATCTCACATCTTCTATAATAAATATCATTGAGGATGATAATGTTCTAGTGTTCATTGTCACTGGTTCATTTCTTTTATCTTACGGTGCTTATTGAAAATTTTAATATATGGATTATGATATTGTACTATGGGTCAGATTCCAATGTATATATAGTATCCCAAAGAAGAACTAATTTTGAAAATGGTATATTAATTATGTGGCTATCCATACTGATGAAAAACATTTATAGAAAGGTGTGTTTATGGTGTTAAGAATTGATTTCAAAAATAGAGTAAATATCGAGTGTGGTGGTAAACTTATTATGACTACTAATTTGTTATGTTTCAAATGGAATTACCTTGGACCATTCATATAATTTAAAATTTGACATGATCATGTTTCAAATCTTGTTTGATTTTTTTTTGATGATGTAAATCATTCCTTGCTTATTACATGTGCCTCTAGAATAGATATCGTTGTACGTTTTGTCAAAAAATGACGATCTTATAATTATTTATGGTTATATGGATTAATGTTTTTTATAGTGGTAATTTTATTTTAACATATGTATCTTATTTGGGAACCTACTCAAAAAAGTGTTTCGTCCCTCTTTTTATCAAATTCTACGGTCAATCTAGCATTCCAGCCATCACCGCTCGCTAGACTTGTTAAACAATCATGACTGGTTAGTGGCATTGAGAATTCAATTAGATAATTTTAAAGATAATATGGATAGGGGTTGGAAATTTTTTTGATGCATGAATTTGATATCATTTAATATGGATGATTCTCTATCATATATTTTTTCAGTAGTTTTTTGGCAGAGGATAATTCCTCTTTTTTTGGAGGCTCAAGTGATGCATAATGAACTACTATTTTTTAGGATATATTAAAAAACCTATATGAAAGTGAAAAAAACAATAAATGGATTTATGTTTCCTTGATTGTTGGTTCTCATTATGTTTGGTTAGTTACATAATATATTAAAAATTCTAGTTTCCTCCGAATGATTTACATGAATATAAAACATATATGATCTCAGGTATATAATGAGGAGAACTTTATGGTATATAAAGAAACTTGAATAAACCTCTTAAAAATGTGTTTATATTGGTATCCATTCCCCTTTTTTGTAATTTATTTTTCAATGGTGATATGTTTAGGCTCGACGTTGTTTTTCCACCTTAATCCATTGAGGAATCTCCATAATAAATATATAATGGATTTATTTATATAATTATATTATTATACATTCATTTTGATAAAATATTCATTGATTATTTTTAAAAATTTAGTTTTAAATGAGAATGATTTTATTTATCTACCAGTTTACATTCATTGAGATCATGGTGGGATCTAACTGGGGTTTTTATGCCAACATACTACACATACTAAAGAGGTTCTTGCAAAACTTTTTTTACATGCACATGTGAATAAAATGTACCGATTGGTAGTAGAGGTTATTAATTACAGATTATATTTTTTCTATTGTGGTGACATAGTGGGAATATCTCTCCTATAACTTGGATATTTTTTGTGTCTATATTATTTTCTTTGGTTTTATTTGTTTCATGTTTAAACAAATTTTATATTGTATATTGTGTGCTCCATTCCATATCCTTTTCATTTTTGGATCAAAGTCTCTACATGTATATTCTAGATCAATATATGAATCTTATTTTTAATCTCTTATTGTCTTATAGTTTATGTTATTATGTGTTTTTTAATGTTTATATATTATTACTTATTCAAATACATTACATGATAACATATGAGGTTGTCATGTTAGGTAATCATGTAGCTTGCATTAAAATAAAAATATTTTATTTAAATCCCCATTCCAAAAAGTTGTATCCATTTTGACTAATAAAATTCTTATAGAAAATGTGCATTGGAAACACTATATGGTACATATTGTAAAAAAGACTCAAGATAATTAGACAGGGGAATCCTTGATTAGTTCAACCAAAAATGGTTTTAGATCTAGGTTTGGATTTCTAATATTTAGGGAGTGCTATAAGAGAAGATATATGATCATCCAAGCTATGTTTGTTTGTAAACTAGATTATATTTCCAATAATTTTAGTATTAGACATTGAGCTTCTATGGAATGTTAGGAATGTGTAATTATAATTCTTAGTTGGATTTATTTTTCCCTCTGGGAAGGGGGCATATGAGACAGACATTTCATGTAGACCTTGTACTGTTAGAGGTTGTATTTTTTGAGATTTTTTCAGGGATTTATATGGTTTCATAATGGATTTTTATAGTTGTTAATTATATAAATTATCTATTTAAATCAATTTAATATTTTATTTGATATATTATAATATATGTCTTTCTTTTAGACTTCCAATAAACTCACTTTTGGGAGGTATAAGTAATTTTACTTCATTAAATCCTCTTATTGATCAAAATCTCAGTAATTCATTGTTAGGATGGTTTGAGCAACAAAGAAGGGACATGGTATTGGCATCACTCTACATCACTAGGTAGGCCTATTTTTGAATCTAAAGAATGAAATAGATTATGTTTTTACTTTTATTGTCCACTTGTATTTCATGGTTGTAATGATTATCATGAATCATAGAATTTGTTAGAGTATATAGGGATTAGATTTTAATTTTAGGAGACTACAAAATTTTTTAATGGTAAATGTTCCTCTTTATGATAAATGGGCCCAACTAAAGTGGTTGGAATAAGTTATTCATAAAATTCTAATTGAGAATATTGAATATAAGGATTTTAATGTGGTTTTTAAATAGTAGTTTCAACTAGACACGATGACTCTTTAAAAACTCAAAGAGATTTTATGCCTAAAACATTGTAACTTGACCACTGTCAAATAAAATAATTTTTATATATATATTTTTTATTTCTCTCTAGATATTATATATAATAATGAATTGAATTCACATCAATTTGATACTTCTCTTTAAAAATTCGTAAAAATATAATGTATTTATTCTAAATATTAAATCATATACATATGTTGAAGATCAAACATCGATTATGGGAATATAACATGTTGAGATTTCGGGGTTTAATGATGTTTTCACTAATAATAGTTGTAGTGGGATTCATTTATTTAAATAATTTGAATATTGGATTAATCTTGAAGGAATAATTGTGGTGGTTTGGGAAAACATTATAAATATATCACTTCTTCCACCATAGGGAGAATAACACTTGTTCTCTTTGAATGTGGGGATGTTGATCAAATAAATCCTTATTTCATTAATAAATCTGAGACATTACATGATTACAGGTTTGTAAGAGACCTCTAGAAATTCTATAACATCCATATTCTAGTGAAGAGTTTCTCTAGTCATTCCAATCCAAATAGATTTCATGAGTTTTCCGATTCATCAAAAGAAATGGGGACCCACAATTATTCTAAATGAGGTATAAGTAATTCAACATCTCATAAGTGTCAGCTAAGGACTGATCCATATGATAGTGGTAGTCCCTAAACTGATATTGAATGAACGAAGTTATATGATATAGAGATATCTCTAGAAAAATACATGGGGGATTCTGCAAATGTAACACATATTTTTCTAATTGTATCATATATTTCTATTTCCTTATTTAATACTAGTGCATCATAATCATTAATATATTTCTATTTTGTGGGTTTTTAAATTACTACATTAATGATTATGCCATATCTTATAAATATATTAACACATAATTGATAGAAAAAGGTGTGAAGTAATAATCTACCCTATTGTATCATCTATTTATATGAGGTGTTGAAATCATGGTATTTTTTATCCTTGAAATAGATAGCATTTAAATAATCATTGATATGCAATAGAAGATGATGTTCAATTCTCATATTGATTATTATCATTGAATGGTAACATTCACCACTCTTAATGGTTGTATTCATCTATTACATGTATAATGTGACCCATGATTCAATATATTTAAAAACACTCTTATAAATTATCAGAGGATAATATTATAGTTTTCTTCTATCCTATCAGATATTTGAGATCAATTTCTAGGACTTTGTTATATACATTGTTCATGGATTATATTAAGATTTATATCTACAAATTCTTGTGGTTTACCAAAATTTTATTAGTAATATTTCATACATACATTTTTAGTAGAATAAAATATATTTCATTTCTATTTTATCACCTGAAACTAGATAAACTAAAGGAATTGATAATCTAGTTATATAGCATGTATTCTAAGGGATGATTTCTCCCTCGTGTATCTCTATGGGATTCCTCATAAAATATTTTTATGTTGGTAGATGGGAGACAATAGTTGTGAGTTGACAATAGGTTTTTGAATTAAGTGAATCTTATGAATAAATATCAAAATCCATACATCGATGAATTATTTTATTATCTAAAAGGAAAAATTTGGTCATCTATAATTGGAATTTACTCAGGTTAATAATAATATCTGAGTGAGATAATAAGAGTCCTATGACAGATTTATAATGTAAATATTTCTATTATGAATAATTTTTTTTCATATTATCAATACTAATTCCCCTGAAGTATTCTTGTCAATCATGAACTGAATATTTCATTAGTTCTTTAAATCATTTAACATGTTATTTAGTAATGATATATTAGAATATTCTAATATTTAATAGTGGTATGAGTTTTATTTCTGGTTCATTTGATGGAATATTCATCAACATTAAATCTATGTGAAGCTATACAGATAGAATTGTTCCATCTTATATTCCATAGTTGATGGGTTTTTGGTTTCAGAGAAACTAATTTCTATTAATCATGCGACAACACATATAGATATTTGGATTTAATAAAAATTAATTAAGATATATGGATATTATTTTGATTTTTAGCTTATATTAGTGATAAATAATGGATTTCCCTAGGATAGTATCATCACTGACTAAAATAACTCATAATTGAGAAATTTTTCTTTACTGATTATAATGTAAATACCACCATTTTTAGTGGAAAGGATTGTTGACATCGACCACACTAATGATTGTTTTATAGGCCAGTTAGGGTTACATGGTCTTTTCTGATGTTTCTAGAATTGTTCATGGGTTTTTATTGATGTTGGGTGATCATGCAATAGCTTATGGTTCATGAAAAAATTGGGAACATGATAGAAGTTTACCAACCCTTTATTATAAACTGAGATATTTTATTTGTGACCTCATGTGTTATCAAAATTATTATTTTTATATAAATTTTTGAATATAAATCAATCATAAGTTACTAGAATACATATTTTCTCAAACTGATTTAAAACATAAACTTAGGTGATTAGTGGAGTTCATTATGATTTTTGATTTTGATTTCTCATATACACTAGGTAAGGGAAATTTTAAATTAATACACTAGGAAATAAATTGTCATTATATAGTTTTAGGGAATCTAGTAATGAATGAAGTCTCATTATCCTTTTAAAATATTTACGTTTCAATAGAATGGAGGAGAGAGAAATCATGTTCCTAGAAATTTTATAACTCTCCAATGCTCCCCTTGAACTCATCACTTAGGATAAATAACAGGATAAAACAATTAATTATATTAAGATGGAAATATATGGTGAAAAGACCACAATTGAGTATAATCTATCATCATAAGATATTTTTTCCCTTCCAGGACATGTATGTTGTTCCCTCACATATGATGATGGAAATGATTGAGGTTTATCATTTATTTTAGTGGTTCATTCATCTTGGTTCCTATAAAATATATTATTACATGAGAAATATAAAGTTTTATCCAGGTATTATAAGGGATATAATAGACATTTTCTCTCAGAGGGACTCATGTATCTAAAATACAACTGAACATTAGAATCCTTTTGGTTTTCTCCAACCCCTTCCTATCCCCATATAGAAAGGGGATGAGAATTATTTATATTTTTGTATCATATTTACACCTCATCCTAGATGGAAGATGTATGACTAGGTTTTAATTGATTGGATGAGATAATCCTGAAATCTCATTTGAATCAAATATAATATGATGTTGGAAAAATGTTTTGACCTATTCATGAATTAGATTTTTTAAATACACGGTGTAGTTTCTACCATTATTTCCTATATTGATCCATGATTTTCCAATTTATTTTAAGGGTCCCTCATGGGTTTATTGGATACCAGATGATGTCATGTAATATTAACAATCAATAAAAAATATAGTCAAATAGAAATCCATTTGTATGATATATGTTACACATAAATCTTGTGTTTTAATTTTCATTATTCATGCCAAAGCGATCTAAAAACGGTAAAATTTTCATACAATAAAAATGAATACCCCCCTCTTGGGATTCATTTATTCAAATATTTATATAGTCAAACATGTCAATTCCATCTCTTATGAGATCATATTAGTAATGCTTCCCTAGTGAGACTATGTGTTATCTATGAGAACAAAAAAATCCAAAATATCTTGTTGTTTATATCGATGGGCCAAATATATTATGACTTTTTTTCTTTTTTTTTCATTATTATTTATTATAATTATTAATAGGTTCTATTGTTTTATTGAAAGTTTCACCATGATTAGCTCATTGATGGTTGATGATTCTCTGAACGCCTACCTTGATATATTTGGGAATCTTTGAGAGCACAAAAATTATTTAAAAAATTACATCTCATTTGGATTTTAAAGATAAATTGATTAGGATTAATTATTATATAATTGTTTCTAAAAATATGAAATACCACACAGACTTTTATAATGTTTTGATATGAGAAAAATCGATTTTGGATTTATATGTCTCGGTGAATGTAAAATTAGTTCCCATGATCGACTCCAAAGATAATGTTTCATGAAAAGGCCAATTTAAATGCATTGATTATTATAGAATAATGGGAGAGAATTCCATGAATCATGTAAGAGAGAGTAACTAATGTTGGAGAGATAGTCATATCTATTATCTAATCTATATTGTAGTTGGGTTTGTTGGGGTAGAATGTGGCATGGTATAAAAACATGTGTAACCACTAGGTTACTAGTATAATGTTAATTATTTTTTATTTCTTTTTAATATGTTAATTTTGATAAATCATAAATTTTCATTTGGTATTATTGGATTGATAGGTATTGAGATCAGGTCTTACAACTTTTCATCTCATAACCATTGATCATCACACCAAGGCTATTATACCCCTAGGTTCTGATGTTGTGGACTATATAACAATCATTTCATGACAAAAAAATTTCATATTGTGACGGAGTCATCTATTGGACTATCATTATAGACTATAGAATATTTCAACAACAAAGAATAATGTTACACCATAATGAAACCATATGCGTTGGATCTAATGTATGTGGGAGGACCATTACATCACTATTGAGGGATTTCATGTAATAATTCATATTTTCCATGTATTAATCTATAATATTATATAAAATATTTTTGATGAAAGGAACTCAGAAAGTGTTATATTAAATGCCTAGTGATCAAATAAGTCATTATTGGAATATATTAAAATTATTTGAAATAACAAGAATACATTTCCCTTAAAAAAGAGGAATAACTCTTGAAGAGATGCTCAGATTTGAAATACGAGTCCAACAATGAGTTCAGAGTGTTTGTTTTAACATAGATGTAGCATAATCTAGATCAGCACTGGATGTCGGTCCTGATCACCCTCATGGAAAAAAAATTTAAAAATTTATTATATTTAATTTTTTACACCCCATATTACCATGGAACACTTCTTAATAATTCAATAGCTCGTGCTACAGGCAACACTGTGTTCCAGCACACCCCAAGATATCACAATAGCCATTTAAAAAGTAGTTATGAATTATATTAACCAAATTTTATATTTTATATTTCCCATCTTATTTTAAAATTATTTTTATGTGTTTTTTTACCTAATATAAGGACAAATTTGATTTTTAGATCAAATAAGTATTTAATTAAAAAATGCAGTATTTAGCATTTTAATGGAGAATCCTTTTTTAAGTATAATATATGAAACTTTTTATATTCAATTTGAATAAATAAAAGTATTCATTATAATTGGGACATAATAAATTATTTTTTATAATATGCGGTGCTTTATTGATAACTTTCATCTTTTAATGAATACTGAAAAATACTGAATATTAATTCAAAACTGCTAGTTCCTTTAAATTATTCCTATAGTTATATTATATTTTAAATTGGTTTTAACAAGTAATTAAATTATATTTTTATACTTTAATTCAATTATGGTCATTATAAGTAATTTCACATTGAAATTGGACATAAAAACATGTCAACCTTTTGATTTTTTTACTTCTTAAAAACCCAATTTATGGTTTTGAAAATTGGAATTAGATTCAAAATAAGTTCTTCCAATTATATGATTTGAATTTGGAAAAATAGATTCCATATTTGGAATCATATGGTTTAAATTGTATAAATATTTACCTCTTATTTTTGGACATAATTAATATAAGCATGAGTAATTTTTTTCCTTTACCCTCTGTAGAAGGGTATGTCAGGTAAGTAAGGGTAAAAAAATATTATAAAAATATGAAACTATCATAACACTTGTCTTAACTCCAATGAAAGATATATTTATTACAATTATAATCTTTAGGTATACTTTATGACCCCATAGAGCCTCTTTGGTGTGATAATGACATTTTATAATAATTCATTTAAAGTAAAGGGAAATATAACATAAACTTGTATCTTATCACTAAAACAATTATAAATTGACTTATATAAGTGTTATATTTAACTGTAAATAGTCATTTGAAATTAAAAAAAATATTTCAAACATCATGGCATTTTGTTTCATTTTTAGACATTAAAAATTTGTATTTATTTATAACATAATAATGATGTATTATTTTCCTTATTAAAGAATGAATCAAATAAATAATATTATAAATATTTGAATCAATTTAATTTTAATGTTTTATTGTCATACAAAAAATTTAGGATGACTATGAAATGTTACATATTACTTTAGGATTTTTTTTCTAAGGAATAAAGTTTTTATGACTTTAACAAAAAAATAATTACTTAATATTGTCAAAATTAACTTTTATGGGTTTTAAAAAAAAATCAATTTTATTAAATTATATAGAAATACAAAAAATATAATATTTGGATAAATGAATTAAATAATTCTATTAATTACATTAATTATCCACTTGTGGTTCTCTGGGAATTTTATTGTAAAATTATTATCCCTATAGTATAAAAATACTTGAAGACACTATAAGAGTAAAACTGTTTAACTGAGTGTTAGTCCTAGATGATAAGGTTAATTTCATGACCTAAAACTGTCTTAAAACTATTTGATATGTGTATATACACCCATAATATTTTTATACTATAAATAAATCACTTTTTAGCTATTAAAATCAGAATATAAATTTATAATAAATTAATATTTTAATCATTTCCTAAAATGCCCTCTCATCTCTTATAAAAGGGTACTTCTCCTTTTCTATTATTCACACCACCAATTCCCATTGGATCCAAATAAATATTCCCAAATATCATAAACAAATCACTCACTTCATCCTATATTCCACCCATTCAGCATAAAACTATCTTATGGAGTCGTTTTGTGCTAATCAACAGTAGACACCTGAAGAATATGTAATTGTTTTATCCCCTCTTTCAATGTTCTTTTCTTATTATACTTCATATTCCTAAGTTTTTATGATACAAAAATATCAAATCTAAAATATATTACATTTTTTGATGTTTTTATGATTATGGAATAACCATATTACACCTTTTACCCATCCTATGAAAAACAATATCACTATGTGTGTGTACATACAGTTTATCGTCTCCGCACTATGGGGAAAGCTGTTTTTCATCTATAATTTATTTCAACATGTATAATGATGAATATAAATTAATTAAAAAATAAATATAATATAATATTGTTTATTTAAAATTCATATTCCATCTAATTTCATACCATTTAACCATTAAGGAAATGATATCATCGCTCATGCGTACATACGACTTATCGTCTTGACGACGTAATGAGACTCGTCTTCCACATCCACCATCCTAGGATGATTAAAATATATATATATTATGAATAGTTATAAAATATATGAAACAATAAGTCTAATGGAAGAATATTTATATATACATATACATATATTTCATTCTCTTACTTCCATTCATTACGATAAGAAAACGGAAACAACAGTCATGCGTACGTACGACCTATCTTCTCCCTTAACGGGGTATTTAGTTCCTTATATCTATATATTATATATATTAATCTTAAGAATATATATTATTCAAGTAATTTAATCATGATATATGTAATATTATTAGGAATAAAAATTCAAAACATGTATGATAAACAAAGCGATTATTACCTGAAATGTTGCAATAACTTGGAATTACAAATAAAATTATTATAAAAAGTCATAAAAGAATCATATATGACATCATAAATATTATTATGACTCTAATATACATTAATAATATAATCAAAACATAATACTTGAGTTTTGGACATGTACGGAGAGTATTAGACCTAATGTAAGGGTTAGTTTCACAATATCATTATTATTCGATGTTGTTGATACATAAGTATCTATTGGGTCATCTTTATCATCCATGCCCAAGATTCTCAAAAATATTTCATAAAATGTTTAACTATTATTCTATGTATTTTTAAATTAATTTCTACCCATGTTAGACTTTTTATAATTTTTTTGAAAGGAATATTTCGGTCATTTTTCAAACGAGGTACATTATGAACTTTTCGACAAGTTAAGGATAGAATGATTTTTTTAACTTATATAGTTTGAAAAAGTATTTTATGCTTGTTTGTTGCCTTACCATTTTGAAGATTCCTATACATGATTATAATGTTTTTTCAAAAATAAACGTTTAATTTAAAAAATGATTGGATTTTAAATGATTTAATGTAAAAAAGGATATTTTCATCAATGGGTCATAATGGGTTTATTATATTATTTCATCTATGTAAACATCCTCGGTTATATTTTATGCTTGTTTGTGGATAATTTATTATGATACAATCTTCTATACTGTAATGATTTTTTTTTGATACGTTTGACTGTGGATGTTCTATTTATATACCATTCATGGTTTATATTTAAAGTATTAACATTTCATATGCATGTTTTAAATATGAATGTTTATTTTATTTTTTAACCTTTTCATATGAGGAATGCATCATACATAGTAAGTGACTGGAAGGGCCTACTATATCCCCTCTATGCATCGGTATGTCTCATGAGAAAAACTAGATATGGACATGGAATAGGATTTGCCCATTTATTTTCAGATATGAATTGGTCGAGGCCGTAACCATAAATTTCTAGATGTCTTGGTCAAGGACTTAGCGGTATGTTTCATATGTATGGTGACATATTCCCTCATTATGAGATTAGTTATTTATATTTCATGTGATTATTCGACTAGTACAATATCCATGGGAAATTATAAATGGAATTATTTTATTTATTCTTGATATATTATGCTGAATATTATTTTTAAAGGCTTGTGTTTTGGATTTATACCTTTCAATAAAAGTTTACAATTGTTTATAATAGCTTCCACAATATTGTTTATCCACACTGAGTATCAGAGCACAATTATTTATTATGTTTAATTTTCCTAGGATTCCAAGAATTTTTTTATGATTGATATGAAGGACTAAAATTGGGGAATAATGGAATTATCGAAGGATTATTTATGATGTATTTTATGTTTGAAATTGTGATTTAATGTTCATCTCTATAGTATATTTTCCAAGACATCTAAACTTATCAGTCATTTGGGACTATATTCCTTGTAATCATGGAAATGTATTAAAACAATTCATCATCCCCAGGTTTTTGGGGTCAGGGTGTTTCATAACTAATTATTTAATTAGAAAGACTAGCCTAATTATTCCATATAAATACGCATCTATGGCCAATTTTCATTGTTAGACACATAACTGTGTAAATTTAGAGGAGTCCTTGTAGAGTAATGTTGGAGGAGATCATGCCATACAATATTAGAATGGATTGATATTGAGGATTATTGCACAATTAGAGTTCCTGGATATCACTATTGATGGTAACATATGATCATTCCCCATCATAAATTGATCTAAACACTAAGTATGGTGTTTTATTTGTGTGATTTATATATAGTCTGTTATCTCAATCAAACACGGGTCAATTCTATGAAAAAGAAATGATTTTTGCATCAACAGTTGGTTTTATTAATGGATGATTTGTTTATTAGTAGATTATTTCCCTCTTAATTATTTATTTCTTCCACAACTGATTGAGGATGACAATGAAAAAAGGTTGAGGATTGTTCCACTAAATTTATGGTGTATGGTTTTCTTCCCTGATTCTTTACTCAACAGTTATTGTCATTTTATTTGTCTATTGGTTATATAGATACCTGGTATCTGATCATTGCGTGACTATTCTTTGGAAGAACTTATCATTTCCTTGAGTAGGTCTTGTGATTAGGGATTCAATTTGATGATTCGAATTGAGATTAGGTGATTCATAGAGTTATGATTTCAAAATGGGGATAATTCATTTTCATGAGATGTGCATGGAATCTAGGATGATAAAGGTAGATTTCCCAATATTTTATGTGGTTGAAAATCAGTGAGAGGACAACAGTAATGATGGTTAACCCCAGATATGGTATTCGTGGTCATGATTTACCATATTGGTGGATGGTCTAGGTGACACATAATCTAGGTGTGGGATTTGTGAAATCTTGTATTGAACTGCATTTTTTTCAGGGATCACATACTGTGTCAGAATCACTATGTATTTCTTGGGTTTCAGAATAGAGAGAAATACCACATTTCATGTGACACCTATCACATGTTGTGTGCTCTATTCTGGAAACATGGCATGTAAATTGAAGGTAACATGGCCACAAGAAGGTTGTGATACATGTACAATTACATTCCCACATACATTGGGTGGTGCATGGTCATTTTCGGATTATGTAGATGTAGATAAATAGAATGGGAAATGGGCTGGAAGAGATATAAACATATTGTACCATATTTTACATTATTTGTACTTGTAGTTATACATTTTCTGTGAGGAATCACCACACTATAGACTATGGGTTTTTTGTACTTGTCATGTACCACCATTACACTCCCAACACCACTTTTGATGGTTTTTGGAGCCCCTTGGTTTATTGGTGCTAGAACAGTATTAGTAGAGTGTGTTCCCTAACTACATACCCTTCAGGGGAATGTGTGGCATTACATCCACAAAATTATATTTTTATACCTTCATCAGGGGGAGACATATATAGATTTTTGGGCATCCCTTCATAACTAGAGTGTAATCCTTTATCATTTCCTTTTATACCATAGTTGGGGTTCTATGGAATCAAAGATACCTCTAGGAATGATGTGTTTTTCTTCCATATTCTAGGTTTTCATAGTATGGTTCATAGTATCTTTGACATATAATCCCTTACATAGAGGGATTATCCATTTGTGGTGTCCCCCATAGGTCTTGGGTATGTCAACCCTTGTCATTATTACAAATTAATTTTATGATTTTTACATAAAAAGACCAGTAGTAAAACCCATAATATCATGAATCCTATTTTATGTGGGTAATTAGTTAGATTACAACACAACTTAAAACAAGTGGATGATTTAATGTTTTCAAAACATCTTAATATGATCTTAATTTTTCATCATTCATAAAACCTCATGGGAAAACCTCTGGACAAATATAATAAACAGATGATCTATAAAACTCAGTAAGGAAATAGGAAAATAATAACATGAAGAAGATATTACATTTTAGAAAGTAGGAATTTTTATGGGACAGAAAAGTGGTGAGAATCATAAACACGAAAAAAGAGGCATGATATTTCATGATAACATAAAGGCAACATGGAAATGTGGTAACAACTCTAAACATGACATCATAAACATAATTAAAGGACAACTATCACGATGTCAAAACATGGTAAGAAAAGTCTGGTAACAGATTATTTTAACTCTACAATCCCATATATGATGTCTCTTGAAACTAAAACAATTCCCAATGCATTAGAGCGCCATATAATTTAGGGTTCATCCATCTCTTTCATATCATTTACATTTATAATTTTTAGACATAGATCATTCAAAATAGGGTCATATATCCTCACATTTAATTCCATGATGATGTAGTGTGGGATAAATAATTATATTTACCTTATCAAATATGTATTTTCATGTCTAGTTGAATACCCATGAGTGGAAATGACGATGGTATTCTCAACACAATGGTTTTTCATGGAAAAATCAACGTAAAATTTCAACACCATAAAGACGATACATAAATATTAATAAAAAGGATTAATGTGAGTTAAATGGGTATGTAATAATTTTTGCATCAAAATTAAATTAATAGTGATGTGGAAAAACATATCCCAAAATTAGGAATTGGAAATAAAAGGTATAAAATGTAGATGATTCTTTAATGGAAAAGGGGATATAGGGGTCCCTTACCTTGAGTGGGTGATTCCAAAAATCTTGGTAGGATCTTCTTGAGATCATTGGGAACCATGGGAGGACACTAGAGAGGGTATGGAAGTGTATGTACATGATCCGAGGTTTTGGAGTGAAGTTGAATGTGTGCTTCAATGGTTTTATATTGTAAATGAGAAGGGAGATCATTATTATTTTCCAAAAATAGGTTTTGGACTCAATATAATAATATATTCTATACCAAAATACATCGCATGGTTTCAACAAAATGGGATTGTATTTAATTATTATATATTTAAAAGACCCAAAGGTGTTAAAATATTATCCTTAGTGATGTGGAAGTTAGTACTATTCATAAACATGTCATTTTAAAACCATAAAATATAATATTGGTTTTGTAGGATTCATAAATGATATATAAAATTAATAAATGAACATAAAAATAAAATTATATTAATGTGGAAACATATATTTGTATGTGGACACCTTTTATGTCATTTATTACATAACATTTGGGATTTTTGATGCTATAATTCCCTATGTATTTTTCAACAAATATAATTTTTACCTAAAATTTTTATTGTCTTGGAAAATTATGAAAAACAATCAATTTTATAATTTTGATATTTTACTTAAAAAATATTTATTTATTTTATCGAAATAGTTTTCTAAAGACATGAATTTTTATTTTTAAAACAAGTATTGACATTTATTTATAAATATGGAGTTTTTTTAGAATAATAGTTTTCAAACCATTATAAATATTAAATTTATATTAATAAAAAATATACTATCACATATATTTAATAAAATCTATTGAATAATAAAATTTTATTAATATATAATTTATTTCAATATATCATTAATCAATCAAAATAATGACCTAATTGAAATTTTATAATACACAAAAATAAAATTTCTATTTTATCATACCCAAATAAAAATAAGTTAAAAAATTAAAAAATTACAATGTATTTAAAAAAATAATTAAACATATTCATAATATTATGGTCATGATACGTAGCCCATTATTACACCATAAAACATTATAAGAGTAAGGTGTTTTGTGATGATATTTTCTTGGGCTGATTCAGTTGACATAGATTGGGTAATGAACCTGATGAACTTGGACATCTCCTATTAACAGTTTCACACATGTTTTATTTGTTGGATCCCATATTGGGAATGGTCAATAGAAAATACAAGTGGCATTACATCCCTTAGAAGATGTGATTAATGGGATTCATCGGGTCAAATCCTACTGTTCGAGGCCATTGATTCTTTTTAATGTGTCATTTGGATTTATCAAAACCCTATATTAATACTAATCATATGATTACTATTAAATGGATATATTTTTAATAGTTTTGATGGTTAACAGTCATTTAAATACAATTTGATTTAATAAAAAAAAGTAAGTGTAACAATTTTCTATAAGAATAATAGGGAATTATGTTTAATAACAAAAGGAATTTTATTTATAAATTTATGAGTCGTTACAATCCCCCCTTCATAAATTTCACCATCAAAATTTTCAATTCATCCACTAAAACAAATGAGGTTAATTATATTTCATCACCTCCTCTATTTCCCATGGATATCTTTAATCATGTGGTTTCTTCATTTCAAATTGACCTTGTGAATTTTATTATTTCATATAACTTTGTCTCTACAATCTATGATCTTCTCTGACTGCTCCACATATGGAAGATCATTCTACAACAGTACCACCTCTCAATTCAACACATGTAAGGGGTCTAGTATGTACTTATTAAATATTGATACCTGGAACAAATAATGTATTTATGATAGGTTAGGATGGAGTGATAGTTGATAGGCCACTACTCCGATGCGATCAAGGATCTCAAATGGATCAATTTATCTTTGACTAAGAAATCCATTCATCCCAAATCTCATGATTTTCCTCCATGGTGATATGTATATGTATATTTTATCTTCGACCTCAATATAAAGATCTCATCAATGATTTTCAGCATATATATTTTTTCAACTCTGAGCATCCCTAATGTGGGGATTAATGGTATAACTACCCTTCCTTTTCTTAAATTAATATTACATCATTTTAATGATAAAATACATAATAGTATTACACATAGAGAATCCAAAGGTTTAGTGTCTTGGGAAAACTAAGACCAAACATAAAAATTACAACATCAAGCATAAACATTTATTTTATTTCTTCTTCCCTGGATTCTTATTGGCACTTTTCCTCTCCAAATTACATACATCCAACTAAGGATATACATCAAAAGGAGTGAGAAAAAAGACCAATAAGATGATAGATAAGAATAATATAGCATGTGGTGAGCATAATACTGACATAGGCAAAAGATCATGAACATGAGAGGAGCATAAATAAAAGACTTGAAAAGTGGCAATGCATAAAAATGAAACATCATGTCTTAAAGGTTAACTACAACACATAATATTGAAGCAATATATAATATTATTCACACATAATTTCCAATTTACTCATGAGATTCATAACTTTAATCAATTCATTGGAGCACTATATAATTTCGGGTGCACCCGTCACATTCAAACATTTATATTGAGCTATATAATTACGAGCGCACCTATCACATCATAACATTTTCATTATCATGATTGACACATGGATCATATATCAATAGTGAACATAAATAACCCATGGAAACGAATGGGTTATATCTCATAAGAACACATTCTTAAACTTTGGGTTCAAAAATAACGAGGGAATAACATACAAGTTATAAGAACTGTCCACTATGAGAGAGAAGTAAAATGTGTGTTCTTAAAAGAAGTATTTTTTGGGAAAACAGTTTGATTTAAATAAAAACCAGTGAAAAATATATATATCCTAGAAATGGAAAGAAAATTATGAACAAATGATCTTTAAGGAGAAACCATATCAAAAATTTGTGTGAAAGAGGGAGAACCTGAAGGATGAAAGTTGGGTTCGAGAATTTCCCCTTACCTT
The DNA here is from genome assembly GCA_963277665.1 of Viscum album. NCBI lineage: Eukaryota > Viridiplantae > Streptophyta > Magnoliopsida > Santalales > Viscaceae > Viscum > Viscum album. The sequence continues at coordinate 929,740,900 of OY728145.1, read as the reverse complement.
GTATCTGAATGCTTCCATCTCATTAATGTTATGTATAATGACATAATATTCATTAATTAGAAAAATAAAAACTTTTTTACATTAATATGTTTAATTATGGTTTTATTAAGTGATTTTATGTGTCTTTGGATGAGTTATAGAGTTTTTAAAACATTGTTCGGGAATGTTTGTTTTTATGGTTTTCTTGTGTGGTTCACTTGTATTCTTAAATTGAAGTTTAGGTATAACATGGGTAAACATCCAGAACTAATATTACTTGTTATTAATGATATTAAATTATTTTTAATGATCTTATAATGAATTATATTATATCCTTGTTGATGAATCATTAGATAAGAATTAAATGATGATTATTTGGGTTAATTTGAGCGATTTTTCGATCATAATGAACTTGTTTTATTTTATCAATAGTAATATTGTCATAAGTTAGTTCCAGAACATTATATCGGAGACAATAAATATAACATATCCTGGTTCAACCATAATTTTTTTTTCATTACCAGATATGAAGGTATAAATGGAAGAAGAAAACATATCGTTCTTGAAGGTGTTAATTTAACACCTCACAGACAACGTTCTTTTTAATAAAATAAAAGGATGTGGGGAAGGGGGTTTGATGATATAATATCTCATTAGAATCATAAAATTACTGTACATTTATAATACTTGAGTTACAATACCATTTGGATGATGATAGGTTGGAAGAGTTCAAGAAATTAACTTTAACATGAAAGAAAATTAAAGGAGAAGACAGAGAGAAATTACCACTTAAATCTTCCTCTTGAGATCCTTCTTAAGGAAGCTAGGCTTGGTATTTTGATGAGACGAAAAACTGTTTAACGTGGGATAGGGGCTAGGGAAGATGTTTTGGTAGAGTTTTGGGAAGAATTGGAGCTAGGGAGGTGTAAGGAAATGAAGGTGTGAAGGGTGGTTTTTATAGTGGAGGGGAGGGAGGTTTTCGTAATATAAAATTCATTAGATTATTATTTCTCACAAGAAAAGTAATAGTGAGTCATCCATGACCAATAATAGTAAATATGGTATTTGATTTCGTTATTTGGGTTCTTAAATCACTTGTGATGCCAGGATTAGGAGATTTTTATTATAAGGTATTTATACGGTAAATTAATGTATTTTACTATTCACCAAAATTTAGATATTTTTGAAAAACCCCAAAAATTCACCCCAACCATTTTTTGATGTGTAGAATCCAAAATTAAAGTCCATTTTCAAAAATAATTTTCTAAATATTATTAATTTAATATTTAATTATAATAATAAATGACATTATAAAAACAGTTTTTAAAAATAAAACTGATTTTATAGTGCTTTCAAAAATTATGTAGGGTATTATAAAAATATATAAAAACTATAAGAAATTGATTTTTTAATTTATTAATAAAATTTTAAAACATAAATTTTCTATTAAATTAATTAACTAATTATAATTAATTATTTTTGACATACAAAATAACAAAACGTTTACTAAGGTTAAATTTTCACTTTCTAATATGTCTAAATTTTATTTAATTATTCATGGGTAAGGTTACACATATGTGGGATTATTTACTATTAATAAAGGTCATATTACTATTCCTAAGGGTATGCTACTATTCATAGGGATATGTTATGATTCACTGAAAATTATTTTTGTTTCATTAGACTCCAAAAATCATCTTGAACAAAATCATGTATGTCAGATTTTCGTAATTCAAAACACAGAAGTGACAAAATTAAGTTTAAAGTCCACATAGAACTTAGTAGATCATTATGTTGTGTTTTCATGTGATTTTATGACATATTTATAAGAAGGGAATTTCCATTGAAAATATTTGGGTTGTTACATTCTTCCCCCTTAAGAAATTTATCCCTCGAAGTTTTACTTTTCTAAAATAGGTGACGGTACTTCTCCTTCATTTCCTCTTCTGGTTCCCAAGTTTCTTCCTCAAACTTATGGTTCCTCCACAACACATTAACAAGATGATTAGTCTTGTTGCGTACAACCATATATCTCTGATCCATAATCTCTACAAGTTGTTCCTCATAAGAGAGATCGTCTTCCAATTGTACCACCTCCGAGTTTAGTACATGTGAGGGTCCGATATGTACTTCCTCATGAGTGATATGTGAAACACATCATGAACTTTAGCCATATTTTGTGGAAGTGAAAGTTGATATTCCATGACTCCTATGAGTTCAATGATCTCATAGGTGCCAATGTACCTTGGGATAATCTTCCATTCTGCCCAAATCGCATGACTCTCTTCCATGGAGATATTCAAAGGAAGACTTTATCTCCAACGCCGAACTCCAAGTCCCTTTAACGGTTGTCAACATAGCTCTTTTGCTGACTCTGAGCATCTTTGATGTGTTTTTGGATGACTTGAACCATCTCTTCCATCTCTTGAATGAGATCGGGACAATGTACCTTTCTTTCTCCAAATTTATCCCAACAAGTTGGAGTTCTACATCGCTTTCCATAGAGAGATTCATTTGGAGCTATCTGAATACTCAAGTGGAAGCTATTTTTGTATGAGAACTCAACCAATAAGATATCCTGATCCCATTCACCTTTGAATTCTAGAGAGCAAGATCTTAGCCTATATTCTAGCGTCTGAATAGTCCTTTCAGACTGAATATTAGTTTAGGGATGATAGGCCGTGTTGAAATTTAATTCATCACTCAAAGCATGTTGAAGGCTCCTCCAAATTTTAGATGTGAACCTCAGATCACGATTAGAGATAATATTGAGTGGAACACTGTACTGTCTCACCACTTCCTTCACATATATCATTACAAGATGTTAAAGTGAGAGATCTACTCGAATAACGATAAAATGGGTAGTCCTGGTGAGTTGATCAAACACAACCCATATCGCATTATTTCCCTTCGACGTCTTTGGGAGACTCATGAAAATGTCCATAGAAAAATTTCCCCATTCCCACATGTGTATAGTCAATGACTGCATCATCCCTTTGGACTTTTGTCGCTCTACTTTACCTTGATGACATACCAAACACCTTGATATATATTCCACAATCTTCTTCTTCATGTTATCTCACCAGAAGTTTTCTCGAAGATCACGGTACATCTTGGTACTATATGATGGATTTATAATGTTTAGCCATGTGCATTTTCCAATAGATCCTTCTTTATCCCGGGTGATTAAGGCACACAAATCCCATTACAAACTGAATCACACCATCATCATCGATATGGAACTCATGAAGCTACCCTTCCTTTACTGCATTCACCCACTTTTGTATCTCAATTTCATCCCTTTGTGCTTCCTTAATCTTCTCCTGGATGGATGGTTGCACAATCATTTGGGAAAGGTAGGATGTAACCCCTACCCTTATAATTTCTAAATCCATTCTTTTCATATCCAAGATGATATGGTCTTTCTCAATCTGCAGTACAGATATAGTAGCAGGTTATTTCTTGCTTAGTTGATAAGCTACCTTGATTGTCTTTCCAGGATGGTAGTGAATAGAGAAATCATAATCCTCGATTAGCTCTAACCATTTCCTTTGATGCAGGTTGAGCTCCTTTTTTGTGAATATATAATTTAGGCTCTAGTGGTCGTTTTATATGTCACACTTCTCACTATAAAGGTAGTGTATCCATATTTTCGAGGAAACAATCACCGCTACCAGCTCTAGATCATGGGTCTGGTAGTTCTTCTCATGGATCATCAACTGTTGTGAGGTGTAAGCTATCACATTATCATTTTTCATGAGTACACAACTCATGGATTTCATTGAAGCATCACTATATATCATAAATCTTTCTCCACTTTTCAGTAGTGTGAGTATAGATGCAGTGATCAGCATTCTCTTTAGCTCCATAAAGTTTCCCTCACATTCTTCCGTCTTGACATACATTACTCATTTCCCTATTAAATTAGTTAGAGATCTTGAAAATGGTGAGATTTTTCTCACAAAACATTGATATTACCGATATAATCAAAGCAAAATATAGATTTCTGTGACACTAGAGGGCCTGATCCATTCCTCAACCGCCTTTTTCTTTGATGGATCCATATAAATTCCCACACATGTGATCACATGTCCCAAGAACACGAGTTTCTTCATCAAAAAGACACAGTTTCTGAACATGGCGTACAAATTCTCCTTTCTTAATGTTGCCAAAACAAGTCTTAGATGTTCTTCAAGATCCTCCTTACTCTTGGAGTAGATGGGAATATCATAAATAAAAACTACCACAAATTTTTCGAGGTAATGTCTCAAGACACTATTCGTCAAATCCTTGCAGATTGTAGGGGTATTAGTATGTATGAAGGGTATCACCAAAATCTCATAGTGCCCATACCTTATTCAAAAGGTAGTCTTCTGAATATTTTCCTTCTTCACCTTTACCTGATGATATCTAGAATGAAGATCCACCTTTTAGAAGTATTGAGAACCTCTTAACTAATGGAACAAGTCATAAATCCTTGGAAGATGATACTTCATCTTTATGGCGATCTTGTTGAGTTCCCGATAATCGATACACAGCCACATTTTTCCATCCTTATTCTTCACAAAGAGCACTGGCGCACCCCAAGGTGATGCACTAGGGCATATGAACCCTTTGTATAGATGCTCTTGCAGCTACTTATTTAACTCTTCCAGTGCAATAGGAGCCATCCTATAGGGACACATCGATATTGGAGTAGCTCCAGGTATGAGTTCAATTGAGAACACTACCTCATGATCCGGTGGAATTAAATGTAACTCCTTGGGAAATACATCAACATGTTCTTTCATGATGGGAATTTCCTAAAGGTTTGCACTTTCCTTTGACTCAACCATTTGGGCTGAGGTATGATTCTTCATAGGGAATCAACACCCAAACCATTGAAGGATTTTTCAATAGAGATTCATGAACTTCATTTCATTTTTAGAGGAGCATGGGATTGTTCAGAATATGAAAATATATTTCCTTTTCTTGACAGTTTATATGTGCTCTATATAATTAGAGCCAATATATTCCCATTATAACGTCAAATTCCACCAGGGGAAGTATTACGAGATTATTCGGAAGAATATTCCCACATACGCCAATAGGAGAAGAGTCAAACACATGGGTTTCAATGATTTCACCACTTGGTGTTTATATAGATATCACTACTTCAAGGTTTTGGGGCTTCGATTCTATAGTTCTAGCAAACTTGCAAGATAATAAGGAATGCATAGAACCAGAATCAAATAAGACTTTTTCCATTATTGAGTGAATAGTAAGTGTACCTTGTATGAAATCATTATCTTGCTCCACCTCTGCAGTAGTGATGTAATAGTCCATCCCTTGTTCCTTTGGATTTGTTGGTAGTGGATGTTGATTACCCTTGAGAACATGAGGTTTGTGAACTGACTTGCATAGTTCCCTAGTTCCCTACAATTATAGCATTGAACCATGAGTGGTTCTCTTTTTTATTCTCCCATATTCTCCTTCCTTTTGGTGTCTTTTTGACACTCTTGATCATGGTTTCCTTCTTTCCCACACTTGAAGCACTTCCCAATCCCTTTGAGGTAGTTCATATGGTGCATCTTCCCACATTTTTTTCATGTGGGCCGTTGATTTTTCTTCCCACCCTTATCTTTAGATCGACCATCTTGAAACTCCATATTTAGTTTCTTATCACCATAGCCATGGGACCATTCCCAAAACTCCATATCCACTTTTAGAGAACATCGATCAACTTCTTCATAACTCTTAAAGACTCGAATTTCAAGATCCTTTTGAAGGTGTGGATTTAATCCACTAAAGAGTCGATAAATTTTTCTATCATTATTGATAAAAAACTGAATCGTACCTTGAATGCCTTGTGAAATTCACTTCATAGGTTATAACAGATTTTCCTTCATTTTTCTTGTGATCTATGAATTCTCTATTCATCTTCGTGTGAAGAGTTATTGGGGAATACTTGTTAAGAAATGTTATCTTAATATCTTCCCATTCCATCTCTTCAATTTCCACCCTTGGCATGGTCTTCTTAATCAATTCCCACCATTGATAAGCTTTTACATCTAAATGATAAAAGTCTAGGGTCACCTTATCCATATCAAAACAGTGAAGAATAGAAAATATCTTCTCCTGGGAGTTGTCCCACTGTTTTGCAGCTAGTGGATCAGAAGATCCATTAAATGTCGGTGATCGTTGCTGCATAAAACATTCGATATCTAGTTTCTCCCTCTTTATTGAAGGAGGAAATTACCCATAATTACAGTTATTTTTCATAACCTGAGATAATTGGGTAATCATTTCCATGAAGTTCTGAACTCCACCTCCCAAATCATTGGGGATGTCGTTTGGGAAATTTTTGCATTGGACCTCGCACGAGTTGTTGGCCTGATATCTCCTGGTTCCCACCATTTTCTAAAATAGAAAAGGTTAGAAAAAATCATAAGTAAAAAATTAATGAATAAATAACTTTTTTTAAAATTTATACTAAAAGAATAACATATGGAGTCCTTATGTAAATATTCTTGTGTGCATATTTGTACATAGTCTCAAGCAAGAGGTTTTCTATAGGGTTAACTAATCCTAATTCCCAAATGAACTAAACCATCCATCTGATACCAACTATAGCGACCCTGACTTTTCTTATATTACTATTAAATCATTTTAAAGATAAAAAAATAATACTATTACAAATAGAGGATCCAATGGTTTAGTGTCTTGGGATAACTAGAACCATACATAACAATTACAACATCGAGCATAAACATTTATTTAATTTCTTCTTCTCTATATTCTTATTGGCACTGCTCCTCTCCTTAGTACATGTAGCCACCTGAGGATATACATCAGAAGGGGTGATATAAAATCCTAGTAAGAGGACAGATAAGAGGAATATAGCATGGGGTGAGCATAATCAAGACATAGTCCAAATATTATGAACATGAGAGGAGCATAAATAAAAGACTTGAAAGGTGGCAATGCAAAAAAAAATGAAACATAATGTCTTAGTGTTGAAATACCACACATACTTCTAAACCAAGCTAGCATCTTGTTTACATATCATTTCACATTTAATCATGAGATTCATCACTTTACCCAATGCATTAGAGCGCTTTATAATGCCGAGCACACGTGTCACATTCAAACATTCATATTACGCTATATAATTCTTGGCGCACCTGTCACATCATAACATTTTCATTGTCATGCCTGACACATGGAAAATATATCAAATGTGAACATAAATAACCCATGGAAAAGGTTGGGTTAAATCTCATAAGAATACATTCATAAACTTTGGGTTCCCAATATAAATAGGGAATAACATACATGTTACAAGAACCGTCCACTCTGAGAGAGAAGTAAAAGGTGTGTTCTTAAAAGAAGAGTTCTTTTGGAAACACATTTTTTGACATAAAAACAAGTAAATAACTTGTATATCCAAGAAAATGAAAGAAAATGATGAAAAAATTATCTTCATGGAGTAACCATATCAAAAAGTGGAGTGAAAGACGGAGAACCTGAAGGATGAAAGTTGGGTTCGAGGATTTCCCAAATACCTTGTATCTGAATGCATCATTCTCATTAATGTCCTTTATAATGAAATTATATTCATTAATTAGAAATCAAGAACCTTTTTTAGATTAATATGGTTCCTTATGGATTTATTAAGTGATTTTATGTGCCTTTGGATGAGTTATAGAGTTTAAAAAACGTTGTTCGGGAATGATTGTTTTTATGTTTTTCTTGAGTGGTTCACTTGTATTCTTAAATTGATGCTCGGGTTGAACATAGGTAAACATACAAAACTGATATTACATGTTTTTAATGATATAAAAGGAGTATGAATTATCTAATAATGAATTATATTAGATCCTTTTGGATGAATCATTAGGTAAGAATTAAATGTTGATTGTTTGGGTTAATTTGAGCGATTTGTCGATCATAATGAATTTATATTATTTTATCACTAGTAATATGGTCATAAGATAGTTCTAGAACTTTATATAGGATATAATAAATATAGAATATTATTTTTCAACCATAAAAATGGCTTCATGATTATATCTGTAGGTATAATTGAAAGAAGAAAACATGTCATTCTTGAAGGCGATAAATTAACATCTGATGAACAACTTTCTATTTAATAAAATAAAAGGAAGAGTGTAAGGGGGTTGGATGATATAATATCCCATTAGCATCATAAAATTAAATTTAATGTATAATAATGGAGTTAAAATACCATTTTTATGAAGATAGGTGGGGAGAGATCAAGAAATGAACTTGAACTTGAAAGGAAATTAAAGGAGAATACAGAGAGAAATTACCCCTTAAATCATCCTCTTGAGATCCTCCGTTAGGAAGATAGGATTGGTCTTTTGATGAGACCAGCAGTTATTGAAAGTGGTATAGAGGATAAGAACGAATTTTGGGCAGATTTTAGAGAAGGCATGAAGCTTGAGAGGTGTGAGGAAGTGAGGGTGTGAAGGGTGGTTTTTATAGTGGAGGGGGAGAGGTTTTCTTAATATAAAATTTATTAGTTTATTATTTCCTCACTAGAAAAAGAATAGTGACTCGTCCATGGCCAATAATAGTAAATAAGGCATGTGAGATCAGGATTTGGGTACTTACATCACTTTTGATGTCCGGAATTGTGGGTTTCTAATTATAATGTATTTATAAGGTAAATTAATGTATTTTACTATTCACCAAAAATTCAAGTATTTTATAAAAAATCCAAAAAATCACCCCAAATTTTATTTGATGTGTAGAATAAAAAAATAAATTCAGTTTTTCAAAATTAATTTTCTATGTATTATTAATTTAATATTTAATTTGAATCATAATTTAAATAAAAATTAGTTTTTAAAAATAAAAATGATTTGATAGTTCTTTAAAAAATTACGTAGGGTCTGATAAAATTATCATTAAAATATAATACATTGGTTTTTTAATTTATGAACAAATTTAATGAATATTAAATTTTCTTTTAATTTATTTAATTAATTATAATTAATTATTTATGACTTACAAAATTCCAGAATTTTTACTAAGGTAAAATCGTCACTTTCTAAGATGTTTAAATTTTATTTAATTATTCATGGGTAAGGTTACTATTAGGTTGTATTATTTAATATTCAAAAGGTTCATATTAATATTCATAAGGGTAGGTTACTATTCACAAGGTTACGTTATTATTCACGAAAAATTATTTTTGTTTCATGAGACTATAAAAATCATCTTGAACACAACCATGTATGTCGAATTTTCAAAATTCAAAACAAAGTGAGAAGCTTATGCTAAAAGGTCACTTATCACATATTAGTTCATTATGTTGTGTTTTCATGTGATTTTATTAAATATTTATTAGAAGGAAATTTCCATTGAAAAGCTTGGGGTCGTTACAAATGGTCTTGACCTTTTCCACCATTTCATCTACCACTTAAAGACATTGCAGTTTGTATTCACTAAAATCTATCCAGCATGTAGGTGTTCATCACCTATTTCCATAAAGGGCTTCATAGGGAGCCATTTTAATGCATGAGTGGAAACTATTATTGTATTAGAACTTGACCAATGAAATATTTTTATCATTTTATCTTTTAAATTCTACTAAACATGCTCTTTACCTGTCCGTAAGTGTCTATAAAGTTAGCTCTGGTTGGAAATCAGTTTGAAGGTGATAATTTGTGAGGAAGTTCAACTCAATATTTAAATAATGATGGATAATTTTATATAACATAGAGGTAAATATCAAGTCTTGATCTGATAAAATCAATAGTGGTTTTCAATACAGCATCACAACTTCTCTAATGTATATCATTTCAAGTTGATCGATGAGAGGTTCTCATAAATTAAATTTATCTGAGAAGTATTGTTAATATTAGCTTCCACAAAACATATAATATCATTTTCTCCTGATTTTTTCGAATAACCACTGAAAAAGTACATGGTTGTCTTTATCCCCTTTTAATATAGGCATGGGTAGAGCTCTATCATCCCCTTGTATATTTTTCATCCTTCACTTACTAACATACACAACACATTAATTTAAATTTTGTGATACTATTTATATTTTCACATAAATATTTATCTCATAGATCTTGAGACATAAGTGGGAATCTTGGATGGATGGAGAAGGCCACACTATTCGAATCATGCAACAGCTCCTCCATTAACATGGGGGTTGTTGGTATACATATTCTTGACCTAAATATTATAATTCATTCATCATTAGTTTTGAAATATGAAGATTTACCAATCCTTATAGATTTAAACTTCTTCCTAATTTCCACACAGTCTCTTTGATCATCCATTTTCTTCTCTATATGTGATTTTAAGCAGTAATTTTTGAATGGAATGATGATGGTTCTTAATTTATTATTCCCATGTCTATCCTTTTCAAGTCCAAGATGATTGAATACTTATTAGTTATCATCAATTAAGAATTGTTGGATTTGTTTTACTGAGAATATCTAATAATTTGTTTTCCTTTGTAGTATGGAAGTGGATTGACAGTCATAGTCCATAATCATCTCTCACTATCTTCAAAATCTCATATTCAATTCTTTTTATGTTAATATATATTTGATTCTCATACAATATGTATATAATTCACTCTTATCCCCAAAGAGATAATGTGACCAAATTATGAATGTGACACGCACTACATTGAACTCTATATCATGTGGTGGGTATTTTAGATCATGAACATTCAATGAACTTGAGGCTTATGATATTGCTTTTTCATTATGAAATAATACACCACCCAACTCCTACTTCAAAGTATTATGGTAAACTAGGAAATGTTCAACAAATGTGGGTAGCATATGTGTTGTTGTACTGATAAGCCTCTTTTATAACACCTTAAATCTACCTTCGTATTCATTATTCAAAAAAATTCTTGACTCACTTAGGAGTTATGCCTGTTAGAGTGTTTGGAAATCATATATCATTTCAGAAAAATCATCAATAATACCCATCTAGTCAAAGGGAACTAAGTATTTTTATGTTAGTGGTTGGCCTTGTCCATTTTTAAATTGATTCTATCTTTGTAGGGTCTATAGATATCACATTTCTTGTGATAATATTCCCTAAGAATGAGATTTACTTCAATAATAAATAACATGTTTTGTACTTTAATGGACGTTATCCTTTCATAAGTCCTTTAACATAGTTATCAAATGATTCTGAAGCTCCTCATTTGTTTTGGAGTGTGTAATAATATCATATATAAATACAACCTCAAAATTTTCAAGGAAATCTCTAAATACTCTATCTTTCAAGTTGATGAAGATTATTGGAGAATTACTTATTTTCAATGGAATTCATACGATCTCATATTTCTCATACCTTTTTTGAAAAGCAGTCATGGGAATATTAACCTTCTTCAACCATACTTGATAATACCCCAACCAATGATACACCTTAGAAATGTATTGGGATCTACATAGCCGACTAAACAATTCATCAATCTATGAAAGAGGATACCTGTTCTTTATCATAATCTTGTCAATATCTCGATAAATAATGAATAAGTGCATCAACCCATCCTTCTTCATGATGATGAGGATTAGTGAACCCCACAATAAATTACATGGGAATATGAACCCTTTATCCATATACTTCTATAGTTGTTTCCTCAAATCTTCATGTTCTACAATTTCTATTCAATATGGAGTCTCTGAAAATTGAAATGAAGTAGGTATGTGATTGGTTCAATATTCCACATCCCATCTAGGAGGATGACATGGAAATTCTTTAGGAAACACATAATTTTATTCCATTAAAATAGGTATGCTTAAATGGATGATATTTTTCATGGAATAAATCATCATAGATTGATATATTTATCTTAGGGAATTAATTATAATTTTTTACATGTTGTTTCTAAAGAGGATTTGTCCACCTCCTTGGACATGTACAAAATTGTAGGGAGATTCCTGAAATGTAGATTTATTTCATTCTCAAGGAAATTTATGTTGTCATTATATAAGTAAATCTAATCCATACCCATAATTGCATAAATTTACACTAAAGTGTGTATCATAACGATCAATGTAAAGTTCATCCCATAAATTTATATAGAGGGAGTTATATACATGGGATGAAATAATCTCCCCATTTTGCATATTCACCAACTACTCCACTCCAATGATCTATGGTGGTGTTTGAATAGTTCTAATAAACTATCATGATATGAAGTAATACAAATGAACCATGTATGACTACCCTATCTTTCACTTTTTGATTTTTCTTCAAAAAAATTACATCATCAAAAATAGAATTTTGGATGATAACTTTTAAACTATTAAACCTATAAAAGGTATGATAATAACATTAAATAGATGAAATATAAATGAAATTTAGTCCTTAAATTATAAATATCTAGGCTTCAATCAATTTAAAACATTATATATTTACATACCTGAAAAATATTTTGGTTTTTATTTCCTAATAATTATTCATAATGAACCTCTGAGTTTAAAAAAGCATATCCCATTGGAGTGTCATATAAGGTGTGTTGAAAGTCCATTTTTAATGAACCAATTCCTGATTGATTCTAGTTCAATATAGTGTTTTCGAGTATTACCCCTATGTACAAGTGAGCCCGAGCCACATCTACATGTACTATCCATACCTCAATGTATTATAATTCAAAACACTTACTCTATGATTTACCAAAAAATTTGAATATATTCATTTGTTTACTCATTTCTATAAGGATTTTTATAGAGTTTCAAAATCATATTCCAAAAAAACTAATCAATCCTTTGATACCAATGATGAAAACTTTTTCCTTTATTACACCTTAATTTGGTATTTATTACATAATAATACACATAAAATAGCCCATAATATCTTGATGTCTAGTGTATATTGGTAATTAGGTACATTAATTAAAATCACCAGAAAAATTCGAACAACATCATTATTGAAAACTTTTTTATCATGCTCTTAAATTTCCATCATTCTTATATCTTTAGGGGATAACCTAGGGATATACATAAGAAAGGTTTGAGATATAAAGCCCAGTAAGTAAATAAACAAATTAAAACATTAATAAAATTTACATTTTAGACAATATGTATTTTAATGGGAAATAAAAGAGGTAACAATCATGAACATGAAAAAATATTCATGATATAGTATGATAACATATAAGAAACATGGAAATGTTAGAATAACATTAAACATGATAAAATAAACATATGGTAAGGACATCTTCCAAGACGTCATTACATGGTTGAAAATGTCCCATAATGGATTAGGTTCGCTCTATAACCCCATAAAATACATATCACGAGACAAAAACATTTACCAATACATTACTGTTCTCTATAATTATGGGCTCACACATCTCTTTAATATCATGTACATGCATAAGTGTGCCAAGTAGATCATTCAAAATAGGATCATATTTCATAAAATTTAATTCCAAGATCAATGATTTGGGAATATATATGTAATTACCCAAAAAAAGTATTACAATTTTGTATATTTTTATACCCTAGTGTAGAAATATAAAAGGTATTCACAATATTATCGTTTGACATAGAAAGATCAGAGTAACATTTCTACAGCATAAAAACATTAAATAAAGATTCATAAAATGTTTTTAAAAGAGAGAAATGTGTATATAATCATTTTGAAATCAAATTCATAGTGTAGGTAATGTGGAAAACATATCTAAATATTAGTAAATTTATATAAAAGGAATTGGATGGATAATATTCTTGAATGGAAATGAAGACAGAGAGGTCCCTTACCTTGATAGGATGAATCAAAAATTTTGGGAGGAGATTAATAAGATCATAGAGGTAACTTTAGAGGAATATAGATAGAAGAGGGGAGATTAAGGACATAAATATATTTTTTTAAGAGGATCAATGGGATATTGAATGATTTTATATATGAAAAGAGAGGGGAGTTTTTTATTATTTCCAAATAATAGATTTTAAACTTTATATAATAAAGTAATTGAAGTTAAAATCTTTTCCATTGTTTTCCAATGGTTTCTAAAAAAGGGGATTTTTTTTGTTACTTAAAGAAGAAAAGGGATGAAATCATTGAAATATTACTCTTGGTTAAGTGGAAGTGAGTCATGTCCAAAAAGAAATACTTTTAAAACCATAGAATATATTATAGGTTTTGGATGATTCATAATGGATTTATAAAATAAATCAAATAACATAAAATTATATTATTCTAAATTTGAATCATATATTTTGTCGTGGATTCCTTTTATATAATTTATTACATCACATTGTGGCTTTTATGATGTTAGAATTCCGACAATATTTTATGCAAAATTTAATTTTTACCCAAAAATTTGATTATCTCTGAATGTTTTGAAAAATTAACCATTAGATAATTTTGACAGGATGACTCCAAAAAAATATTAATTTTTCAAAAATATTTATATATATTTGTGAATTTTATCTTTTGAAACAGAATAAACATTTATTATGAAATACCAGGTTTTTGACAATAACTTTTTTTTAACCATTATAAAAATTACATTTGACTTCAGAAAAATTATATTGTCAATTAAATTTGACACAAATTATTCAATAGTAATATTTTATTAAAAAATAATGAATTTCAAAACATCATTAATTTATCAAAAGGAATGTCTTATCTCAAATTACATATTTACCAGAAACACAAATTGAGTTTTATCATATAAAAAATCATTTATAAAGTAAAAAATATAAGAAGTAAATATAACCCTTATTATACTTATTCGTATTGTTAGTGTCTTGATTAATATCCCTGTATTAAACTAGAAAATTCCTTAAGGGTATAGTGCATTATTGTGATATTTTCATTTGGTGGTTCAGTTTAAATGAATTAGGCCATCTTCGTGATGAGATTGATCATTTCTAGTAAATGGTTTCCCTCATTATTTATTTGATGGATCTCATCTCGATCCTAGTCAATGGAGAATCCCTGCGATGTTATCTCCCTTAAAATATATGATAAATGGACCTCATAGGGTATGATCATACTGGTTGATTCCATTTCTTATTTTGACTATGTCAATTCAATTTATCAAAACCAAATATTTATACTAATAATATAATCATTATTCAATGTTTATTTTATCAATTGTTATAATTTATATTGGTGTTTTAAATGAAATAGGATATAATAAAATTAAATTAAGGTGATTTGTATTTGAAAACCATAATAGGTCATTTAATTAAATCACAATGAGAATTTTATTTACAAAAATTTAGGTTGTTATGCTGGGTGTGATCCCTTATCTGAGTATCGACGAATTTGTAGACCAGTGAGTTTTATTGGGAGAGGCCCAACAAATTTGACTTCTTGGACGTGTCTCTATGATGATATCATGTCTTGTGGAGTGGATTCTCATGAAATGAGTTTTCCCTACAATCTTCTATCATAATCATGTGGTTGGTAGTTCGGTTGATACCACTTAGTAGCGTAGCGACCTTCCTGAGTATATCAAGTTTTTTATGAATTGATTATCATATCCTTATTATGAGATTGATATTTTTAATGATATGTGATTAGTGTTTCAGTGGTTTCTATCTAGGTATTATTATACTCACACCTACATGGGCTCTTCCCACACGTATCTTGTCTTATTCAGATGATGACCCATTTGATGGTGTCTATGGAGGATATGGAGCTCTTAGAGAATAGATTGATCCTGAATGACATATACATTTTCATAGAATATTAAATGTCAGTTTTCCTCAATGTAGGAGTATGTTGGACTCTTTATATTTTTTGGGATTTTATTTGGCCTCATTATTTCTTTTAGTACTATACTATCATACTCTGATTATCGGATTATAGATGTAGTATACATTGATTCTATTTTATTACAATTTAATTATTGTATGGTCTTGAAGATGTGTGTGTGAGTATTGGTCCATTAGTATAATAACTACCATATGTGTGATATACCTACTTGTTGTTTGTCCCCAAACCATGGACTATTCGAGTAAGGGTTAGTGTTGTCACTGTTCAGGCCCCATCGGGTCGGGTCATGATAGAGTTGTATCAAAGAAGGTGATTGTACCTTATCACTGGAGTTGTGATATTAGTCTTCATTTCGTTGATATAGTTGTAAGTGTATCGAGATTAGTTTTCTTGAAAGGGAATCCAATGATTGTGTGATGACCAAAAAATCCATAAACAAATACTTTGATCAACATTCTTTTGAATCGGTACATGTATACATTAGTTTCATGGAAAGCATTGGTATGTGAAACATATAGGAATGGGTTCTGGTTTCTATGTCCTTCAATAGTCATCTCTACAACAACTCTCATTGGCCTTGGTACATCTTGTATATTTTACTATTTCTCATTGAATATGTCTAGACATGATTCCAATATGTGATCACAAGGATAGTCTGTCATGTAATGAGGCTTTAGTGTCGGGGAATGTACCAGAGATAGTACCTCTTTGTGGTTTACCAGCTATACCAACAACTGTTGAGATGTAGTTATCACAATCAGTACCAGTTGAGGACTCACATAAGATTTTTTCACTATATGAGTTCTAGAAGTGGATACCTCTTAGGTTATATGGGGAAATAGTCCCACATCTATCTACGGACGTGCTAGAGGTGGTATTTTTATTATTCTTCCTTTAGAGGGTGCCTATGGATTAGATTTAATTCCTTGTGGTGAGTCTTCATCCAATATACACTCATTGACAATGGATTTTAGTGACATAGTCACATCAATAAAATCTCTCTCCCAGTCAAAATGTTAACATCTCTTTATGGATGCGTTTTATCTTACCATGTTCTGATCATTACACATTCTTGATGTTTGGCATTAATATCATGGAAGTATGATTGTGGTGGTGTATTCTATAAGGTTTACTGATCTCTCATGAAAATCCATGGTTATGGTGTGGGGTCTATTCTTCATGGAATGAAAATCCAAGAAGTTATTGCACAAAGGTATCAATGATTTAGTGATATCTCTTGGCATTCAACATTTTTTAGATTGTTGGGGAGGGCCTAGCGGGGGAGATATTGTTGGAAGAGAAGGTGTTGATAGTGGGTCGTATTAGTGGGAATCCAATAGTTAAGACCAAGGAATTAAGAAGACAATAGTAGTTATAGGGATCATGGCATGTCATATGCATTAGGTTATGATCCAAGGAAATAGAATCAGTGGTGCACGTTACTCAAGATGGCTTGATCAGCTGACGAATAGGTGGAGTTTACCCTATGAAAGTAGCAGAGATATTTCATGGGATTGACTAACCCATCATACATATCACTAGAATATTATTGAGGGACCACCAAGTAATTGGTAGAGGTAAGACCATGTAGGTATGTAGGGAGGTAGACATGGTAGAGGGGTCAGTAGAGTAGGTGTTGGTTGTTATAGTTTTGACTTATTCCGACCACAACACCCTAGTGGTTCATTCCATGATCATGGAGTTAGTAGTTTGTAATGAGTCCATCTAAAATCTATGGAGGCCTTTGAACCTGACGATATAGGTATGATTGGAGGTTTGATCTTGGTCTTTTTTAACTTAGTTAGAGTAATAATATACACATGTGTGAGTAATTATATTCTTTCCACATCTCTGGTTCATAAATTAGAAATTATCATTGTGCCTTGGCTTGACCATTGGTCGTAGAGACTCTTAAAGGAGGTGACATAGTGATTGAATAATTTTTCTAGGAGTTTTAACTAAATACTAGTGGTGAAAGATTCAGATGTGATCCCTTTGTAGTAGATATGATGCCTTATGAAGTTATCTTAGGTATAGAATCGCTATCCATAGTTCATGCCTAGATTGAATATTTTGGTTAGAGGATATAGTCTGTCTGTGTTGATGGATAGAGGTTTTCATTTTTGGGGGAAAATGAAACCATATAGAAGCAAGACAGTATCATACGTAGGAGAGTTGAACTGATTTATCATAAATTAGATATAATTACTCTTTGAACTATGGAAGCTATAAGCAAGTGTTTCCTTCTGGTGGTGGCAAAGTACAAGCACAGCATTCCTGAGGACATTTCAAGAATACATCCCAACTAAGATCTATACTTATGAACTATCTTCCACCATGATATAGATAAAATATCTACACCATCATCTCATAGGTATTATTTAGATCTTTATGAATTGTGGTCTCTATTAGAGGACTTTTAGGGGAAGGGCTTTGTGAGAACCAGTGTTCACCCCTAGGAGAACCCAATGTTTTCCACTAAGAAGGAAGATAAGAGTTTGGGGATATGTTTGTATTAATGGTTCTTGAATCATGTTACCACAATGAATATGTATTCAATATTGAGTATCAAGGAACTCTTTGATCAATTTATAGGGGCATTATGGGTCTCAAAATACAACATTTAGATGTTGTTATGGTCACTATGAGTACTTGGTGACTTCTTTTCAGTGTGACTGACACCATATTAGCATTGATACGACTCTTAAATCATATCTTTTATCCCTTCTTCTATGATTTTTTTGTGGTATTTACCAATGATATCATATTATTACTCAGAAACTGAGGAGTATCCAGGGAGACAATTTAAGATGGCCCTAGACACACTCCACGAGCACAAAGGTTTTGGGAAGCTCTCAAAGTTCCATTTTTAAAGTCAAAGGTTCCACTTCATAAAACATGTCATATTGGAGGCCGGAGTGGTGGTGGAACTAGTAAAGGTTGAGGTAGTGCTAGATTTTGATCCACCTAAGAGTTTAACCAAGTTCCATAGTTTCCATGGGTCAGTGGGTTACTATTGGAGCTTCGTACCCATTTTTTCTAGATTTGTAGCACCCATTATTACTTTGACTAAAATGGGTTAGCCTGTTGTGTGTATGGAAGGTTTACAATATTTGTTTCAGGAGTGGAGGTATATATTGATGATTTATGCCATGTTGAGATTTCTAGAAGATTATGTCATGTTTAGAATGTTATGTGATTCCTTGTGGAATATAAATGGTTTGGTTATAATGAAAATGGTGGAACTTATTGTCTAAGGGTCTATTAAGTTGAGACCAAATCATTTTAATGACTCAACCAATGATCATAAGCTAGTTGTGGTAATATTAACCCTGATGGTGTACAAAGAATACCTGATGGTCGAGCGATTTATCGTCTACTCAGACCACACGAGTCTCAATTATATATTATCCAAGAAGGATCTTAAATGGAGACATATACAATGTATATAGTTACTCTAAGAGTATTACATCATGGTTATCTATACACCGGGGAAGGGGAAAGTGGTGATAGAGTTTCTCATCAAAAGATCTTGTTCTAAGTTTTTGGCCCAAGAACCAAAGTAGTTAGCCTCATTGTAGTTTTTTTATTAGACAAGGATGGTGCATCATATATTCAATAGATGGTTGTTTCCCCTCCACATTTATATAATTTTTGAGAACCTCAACATGGATATATCGATTAGGATACCATACATACTAAGGTATCCACTGGATGTTCCCATGATGGATTTTCTAAAGGTGGGGAGCACGTTATCATTTTTAGGGAATGGATGGTGGTACCCATGTAATGTTTTTAGAGAAGGTTGTGAGGGAGATTCATACTTTCCCATTATAGGTACATCCTGATGTAGATAATATGTTCCAAGACCCCTAACACCAATTTTGGTGACTGGAAAAGAAGGGATGTGTTGCAGAGTTTGTCTATCGATGCTTCACATGTTAGAAAGTGAATGCTGATAACTAGGTTCCAATGGGTTTATCTCAAACCCTTGATGTGCTCGAGTGAATGTGGGATGGGATATCCATATACATCGTGATGGGGTTATCATGTACATTCATAGGACACAATTCTATCTAAAAGATCATAGACTGAATCAGAAGTTATCCAACTTCATATCCATTAGAGAAAAGAGTTCAATAGATATCTTGAGATGATTTTAGGGTAGTAGATAGTCTATATCTATTATTTTACATCAATGATAACTACAGATCATTATTCTTGGTTTACATCATGATTGAAGTGTGGAATTTTGTAGGAATTTTGAACTCAGTTGGGTTTGATAATGGAATATCACCCTTACACTAATGGCCATAAATAGTAGTCCACTTACGTCATGGAGGACATGTTGTGATCTTGCATGATGGATTTTGGATGTAGTTGTTAGGGTGACATACCCATGGTGGTGTTTTCATACAAATGAATATACCATTTTACCATAGTTATAGAACGATTCATATCCTTGTTTGGGAGACCTTTCAGGTCACCAATTTGTTAGAAAAATCCAAGTTATTCAACACTAATTGGACAAATGTTTGTGCGAGCTATGATAAAGAAGGTGATGAACATCGTTGAGAGGATTAAGAATGCCCATAGATTTTGTAATTCCTATGAGGAATGAAAATAAGGGAAAATGTAGTTCGAGGTGGGAGACCATATGTTTATGAGGGTATAACCACAATCTGGATTTCAATAGTTTGGTCTAGTGGCAAGTTATCTCAGTGATCCACTATCCCTTTACAGATACTGCATATTGTTAGCATGGTGACATACCAATTAACTCTACTACAATAGTTGGACCGAGTATATGACATTTCCATGTGTTGTGGATTAGGAGGTATGAGCATCGCTCATCACATGTTATCAACTATGGAGAAATAGAAAATGAGGATGGAGAGACCTTTTTTGAGTACCTAGTCTAGATAAAGGGTTGGTAAGTGAGGATACTTTTTGGGTGAACGATTCACCAAGTTCGTGTCTAGAAACAAAACAGTAATCATTAAGACAAAATTATGAAGTAAGATACCTATATTCAATCCCAGTACACTCACATTTTTTAGATGAGTTTCTAACTTCGAGATGAAGATCCCAAATGTTGAGAGAATGTAAGAACGCTTCTTTATTCCTTGCACTGCTTTTATAATATTATATAAATTATTTATATATCTTGGAGATAAGACGGTGTGAGATTTTATGTCTCAATGATCCTTGAATTAAATTTTAATATATAGTAAGAATTAATTTCCATCATGTGATCACAATTTTCCAACAAAAGTTGAACAACTCTAAAAAAATGTCTTGGATATTAAATATAAGGCGACCATTTGTTTTGTATCATAGGTTTAACCCCATGTTTAACATAATATATAGTGGAATTAGACGTTTTTATTGAGAACCCTCATGGAAGAATAATTAAATTAATTTAGCTATATTTATTTAATTATTTAATAAGAAATAATAACTGGAAAAATCGCTATAAATACACTTATTTGGAAAATTTTCTAGGTATTCAACATAACCCTGAAAAGTGAGAGGTTCCATTGGAGAGGAATGTTAGAGGAGTTTTTGGATGATGAAATCGGGTCTGATTGAGATCGAGGATCATTTCTCTATTGAAGTTCATAGTTCTTTCTAATGACGGAAACACAAGATCATTATTCATAAAAGGTTAATACATACTCTAGGTAGGATGTTACATTTTTTTATTTCCATCCCATCCAATATCTTAGTTGAATTTGGATTAATTCCTTAAACAATAATTTATTTGTGCATTGATGGTGGTTTTTATTTACAGTGGATTTATTTTTTGGTTGATTACTTCCCTCTTGATTTTTAAAATTCCTCTTCAATTGATCATATATAAAAAAAACAAAGGTTGAGGTTCATTCCACACATTTTGTGGTTTATTTTTTTCTACCCCAATTCACCGGTTGATCATCATTGGTTTTTTCATTAGACAATAGTTGGACAAATACCTGGTATTTGATCATTGCAGGAACATTCTACATCACAATAGATCATTACCACATGCATGGACTCTAATTGAGGATGTGAATTTTGGATATAACATATAAGTGGGTAATTCATGGGGGAATGAGATAGGACTAGGGGTATTTCATTTTCATGATTGTTGAACATAAACAAGGATGGATGAGGTGGATATCCTAATCTATTTTGGTGGAAAGAATTTGATGAGAAAAAGACAACATGGCTAGTCCACCATAGATATTATGATCCTAGACTCAACTAATGATGTAGGTGGAAGACTGGGGTGATGTGTAAAATAATCACGAGTTCTATGAAATATTTCATTACACAATATGCAATCTGAGATCACACATCACGTAAAAATCCTTGTATGGAAATAGAGTTTCTATCGAAAGAAAATTATCAAAAACCACTTGAGCCGTGCAAGAAGATCATCATGTAACTTTGAAGGTACATGGGAGTGGGATGGTCGGGATACATGGGCAGTTACATGACTGGGTACATGGGATGGTACATGGATAGAGCATGAGTACATGAGGTATAAATAGATGTCACATAATGGGTTCTGACAGAGCTCTACATGTCATGTACCCTTTTTTACATGTCTTGTGTATGTAGTTATACATTTTATGTGAGTAAGCACAACACATGAAGAACATGGGTTGGCTAGATACACCGTGTACCCCTTGTAGACATGGAGAACCCCCTTTGAGGTTTTTTGGAGACTTTTATTTCTTCAATGTTAGAACAGTATCTGCAGAATTTGTTAATTGGTTCATCCACTAAATGTTACCATGTGTAATTGCATCCACAATAATGAATTGTGATCCCCTTTGAAGGTTCAGTCTCAGATATAGTTTTTGGCGCCCCACCAGGAGTTTTTTGTGAGATACACTATAATATATTCTTTAACCCTAGTCAGGGAACATGAAATCGGTATGAACTCATAGCTCATGTTGTTGATTATCCATATTAATGGACGTTTCAGAAGGGTTCATGGTATCATTGGTATGTGATCCCTTACATAGTGGTTTGATACAGATTGGGTTAGTGGTGTCCCGTAGTGGTCCTTGGTTTTTACAACCTATCTATGTATTGATTTCCTAAAAGACAAGGGATTTTTCTTGGATGGGTCCCAAGGTTTTGACATGTTGGATGAGTGTATCCGATGATAGAATGTATTGTGGAGTTCATAAAATTAGAAAGAAAATTTCAATGGTTTTTTTATTATAATCCTACGGATGGTATGTTGGTTGAATCCACGTGAAGTAGTTGTTTCCTTCCATAGTATATATGGGTTTTTTTGTGCATTGATTTCTATATTTTAATGACGAGATGAATACTATAGACACTATGTTTTTAGTGTTGTCAGGGTGTCCTACTGGGTATTATTACCCTCAACCCTACATGGTCTATTCCCGCACATGTCATGTCTCATAATGACAATGGCCCATTTCATGGTGTCTTGGGAGGGTAGGGATCTATTAGAGCATAGCTTCACCTCGACAGCCCAAGGTGTTTTCTATTTTGTTGAATTGTTATTAGTACTCACCATCTGAGGAGGTTGGGCTTAATGTAGTTTTTTTGGCTTGTATTTTTACCATTTATCACTTTCAGTAGTATAATGGTGTACTCTTATTATGGGAATATAGATGTATTCATGCATTGGTTATAGTTCATTACATTTCCTCATTGTATCTTTTTGGATATATGTTTGTGTGTGTATAGTACATTAGGATAATTTTTTCCATGTGTGTGATATGTCAACTCAAAACTCATCTCCATCACTAGGCCAATTGGTGACAGGCTTGGGGTAGTCTTTTTTTGGACCCCATTGGGAAGGGTCATGAAAGGTTAATTTATGATGGGGTAATTCAAGAAGTATTAAAAAAATAACATTACTAAAGTACCCCTCCTCGACTTAATAACTATAAGAATTGTTTTCCAGTTACCTAGAACCCCATAGGTCCCATGTGTGATGATCCATTCTTCTCCATTGATAATTAATTTTTTTTTCCAAACATTCTTCTAAAACCATCAACATATCTTAATCTATGTGGTTACTTTATTATCCCATAATAGAGATCTCCTCTTATGCATGACTGTTATACTATCATCCGTCTATTGTTGGATTGGTTTCTTATTGGATATAATTAGTTAAAATGGGTATGGGTGTTTAGGGTCTGGTATTTCCTTATAAGAATGAATAAAAAAATTCAAGTGGAACCTCACCATTTCTTCAATATTATCTATTAGTATAGCGAGTTTACAGAAAATCATATATTGGTAAAAAAAGATCTACTAGATATTAAAAATTAATGTTTTTACGGTTTTAATGGTTTAAAAATATTTATTTATGGACTACATTACATACAACATTATTTTTTCATTCTATGTTTTCAATGGGTGATGAATACGATGTCCGAAATTTCATTAGTTAAGAATTTTTTATCATTCTTATAAAATATTTATAAAATATAATTAATGAAATAATAATTTTTAAATTTATATCAAATTCATTGGAGATCTATATTTATTCATTGGGTATCCTCATTCAATACTTAGTTATGAGATTAACTTCTCACCAGTTGGGTGAGTAACCTTTACTAGTAAGGAAATACATTTATCTATGATTAGAATATTGATATTAACTAATATATGGAAGCTATATTGGAGTATGAATAGTGGTAAGTTATGATCAATGGGATCCATCATATTATTTATCATTTTGTGTATCCCTTGTTGATTTTTTGTAAATAAATGATTTTCTAGAATTTAAAAAATGTATGTTTAGAAAATATTTTTATCATGTTTAATCCACTAAAAATCAGAATTATAGTTTAGTAGATTTGTTTTTAGAAAAGTAATCCTGGCAATTTCAAACAATGTATTTTCGATAAACACTTGATGAGTTTTTTTTAGGATTCTTAAGCCAAAAGAAACTATATAAAACAACCGACTATTTTAAAACCATGTTTTCACTATCATGGTTAAAGGCATGTAATCTATTGGGAGAAAAAAATTATATCTTTTATGTTTTGATTTTTTGTGTGACATAGATGGATAGTCCCTCATGTCTTTATAAGATGGAAAAAAGTTGTCTTATTTTATTTTGGTCAATTTTTTATCAGATTATGGAATGATTATATTCTATTTTTATTTATTTTTTTACACCATATCACATCCCATTTATATATTTAGAGACTATTTTGATAGTTGATCTTCATTTTTGAAATTTTTTTGTTACTATTATTCACCTTTTCATTATAAATTTATATTATATCATTTTGTTTGTATGTTTATAGTTGATTTATTACTCTAGTACCGGCCTTTCCATCATATGGAGAAGCCTCATTGTGTTCCTAGTTATGAACCATTAATATTAAACACATATTTGGGATGAATTAATTACAAATTTTTTTTACCCCTAGTGGTATAAAACTTTATGTCATATTATGGGTATCACTAACACCTGTCAGGACTTATTATAGTCTTTATTGGGTTTCAATGTTAGGTAATGCACATTTTTGTTCATGATAGTTACTCAAAGAGGGATAATGTTCATATCCCTCTATCCAAATGAATAATAACAATAAAATTCATTTAATGATTTTGGAACTCATTCATCACATATAAATATTGAAGTCGCAAAAATTAAATACCCTAACAAAATGTATATCAAATATCATATTATAAATAAATTTCATATTCTATAAATCACATTGGATGAACCACTATGTTAATCAAAATAATCACAACTAAATAAATTATTAGTTTGGTACAACAACTTTATGGAATTTATATACTAATTCTATATATATGAGTGAGTAATGAATTAATACAAGGTGATGTGTCACATATCTCAATCATAATTCCATAGGAAAGAATAAGTATAAAAACTCTATTAAATAATCATCTACCTCAAACCCGTGTTTTGGGATGGAGTATACATAAAAAAATGGGTTTATTAATGTTCTACAACATGGGAATATGGGTTTTATTGATAATATATATAACATAAAATTCAATTTATTTATTACTTCTAGGACTATGTGGGAGAATGAGTACTTTAGTATATGATCACTTTTAATATTTTTTAATAAAAAAATAATATCATAATTATAGGGAATGTATGTTTTTATATGAATTACATTACATGGACATAGTTGAACATTCAGCTATATGGTAATTCCATAAAATAATCACCATTTATCACATCTCCTCTATGATTTTAATTTCATTTATAATTTAAAATATCAATAAACCCATAGTATCATTTATAAATTTATATTATAAAACCCAAATCAATATATGTTAATATTAAAATCCTCATTATCCTAGTTTATTTAGATCACCATTCAGAGAATAAAAAGTAATAATTAAAATCTGTCTATAATATTATCTATTGTAAATGTTATATTTATATAGAGTTTAAGTCATTATTCTACATAATTGGAAGAAGAATACAACATAATTCCCATGAATACTCACTTGTTGACATAATAACAATGTATTGAAAAAATGACAATAAAAATGGTTCAAAACTTTAGGTATTTCCTATTTGAACATGGATAGAGTTTCTAACCACAATCACAAAACCAATGGAATCTAATGGCATTAAAATTTCTTCATAGGCTATCTCCAAAATCCATGACCATGTCTATATCCCATGGGTAGAAGGTATTCTACCTGAATCAACTTACACCTACAGGTCGAAGGATAAAGGGTTCCCAGAAAATCTTTTTGAAAAAAAATAAAAATTAAATAACACAGATCCCTTACTTTTGTTGAGGGAAAAAATTATTACAATAAGTCCAAACATAAGATAAAATAAAAAAACAAACAATAAAAAAATTGAACATCCCATGCATCCTTTTCAATACTGATGATTTTAGCGATATTCCAACTACAATTCAACCTTCAAATTTTTTTATCATACTCATTACAAAGAAAAAGTAATATATTAGAGTCTAGAAACCTAGCTTATATCCTTGTTTCAAAATTCTTTTCTGAAAATCCATCCTTGCCCCTCGATTATAGAGAAGAATTGATGACGACATGTTTCTATTTGTCATCATCTGAAAAAATCATTTCATGTGGCACATTCATAGTCCAAATTGAATGAATAATTAGAGATATTTTATCAATAGAGACTCCAAGTTGACTATAAATCCTAGATTCCTTGGACATGGATTAAGCGAGAAATAATTATCCCCAGTTAGATCCTTCAATTTATGATCATAATTGGGAAATTGAGTTTTTATTTCCACTAGACCAAGAGCCAATATCTAATGGTAAGGAATTATTTGAATAATTATTATCTGGGTTACAATGATCACATCTATATCCCATTCCTTAGAAACATCCACTAATGAGATGTGGTGGAAAACATAAGAGACATGTTCTTCATTTCCCTAAATAGAATCCATATAGTGTTTTTATGGATAATTGACCATAAAAAACAATGAACATTCCATGACCGAATACTTAATGAACACCATTTCACATGTTTCTTATAAGAAAGAGTCTTTCTGATTCATATCTGGTATACGATCAGAAATAAGGCATGAGGGAGATCGTGTCTCAATTGGAGCACTAGCTGAAGGTGTCAATGTTGGTGTAGATGAATCATTCACTAAACCTGAATCATTAATTGAGATAACCCCTACATGAGTAGATATACAATATCCTAGAGATTTTATATATTGAACTCATTCATATATAGATTGTTAAATATCTCATGAAATAGGAAAGTTCCCTAAACGGAAACACTTGAAGCGGAATGAGGGAAATCGTTATAGAAAATGTTATGGGAAAAGCATTTATTACCAAATTGAATTCGCATTCAATGGGGAACCTACAATGAAACATTAAATTAAACACAAAAACAACGACCAAAGGAAATCACAAGGAGTTCATCTGTACATCGAATTGGATTAGTGGCCCATGGAATATTTTAATATCTCTGAGCATCTTGGGTTTGAAAAAGTGGATCAAAAAACCTTGTATGGAAACCAAGATAGGGACATTTCGTAAGTCAGATTCTCCATCCCAATATGGATACAATCATTAAACCAGTGTCCTGAAACCCTAAAAGATCAATATTTCAAATTGTTTACTTAACCAGAAAAACTGTTTGATTGTGGGTTTCGAACATGTGTCTCCGATTTGTTACATATGACACATTACAACTACACTACAACAAATAACTTATACATATATATATATATATATATGAATTTTTAAATATAGATTTTTATAAATTAGTACCCCATATTTAGGAAAGGGATGCATAGAGTTTTATCAGCGCTAAGAATAAAATACAGATAAAAGTGGGGCCTTTATTAGTTCCAGATAAGAGCGCTGATAAAGGTGTACACTTTATCAGCACTATTATTATCACACATTAAATTTTTTAAAAAAATATTATTAATTTATATAAAATTATTATATTTAATTTAAAAAATAAAGTTTATTTGTATACATTAAATAAAAAATGCTTGTTTTTGAATTTTATATATTTTTAATAATTCACACATATATATAATGTTTAAAAAAAGTATTTATAAGATTATAATTACATAAATATATATTTAAACAATTATAATATTATAAAAAAATAAAAAATAAAAAATTTTATTATATTTATTATATTTATTAATATACATAAATAATTTTTAAATATATATTTATCTACAAATATAATTATAAATAAATATATATATATTTTAATAAATATATAATAAAATTAATATATTTTTAAATAAATACATATTAAATGAAATATATGTCTCCAATTAATTTGTTAGATAAATATATTGAAGCATGATTATAATTGATGTTCATATATGATATGTATTCAACATTAATGTTCATTTATATAATACACACTTATTATTATTCTTGTGGTCCATATGTGATGACTTGTTTTTTGTTATCTATATTTTATTAGGTGGTTTGGGGTACAATTACATTCAATCACACACACACCACACACACACAAACCTAAATGTATGTTTATATCCCCCCCAAGGGATAACCCACCTACCCAACTACTTTATGATAGTATATAATTAATGGTCGAAGGCCCAAAGGGCATGAAGCCCATTACATTGAAAGTAGGGCCGAGGTTTTGGCCCAAATTCTGATTTTCTGAATAGTACTACAGTTTTTTTTGGGATAATATAGTACCTTATAGAGTAATACCACCGCAACATTGTCATCCACCATTGTTATAGTACTGCTGCAATACCTACACTTCATGGGATTTCAACCCTAAATTCGTGATGTAAACTTTTGGAGAGTTTACCAAAAAGGAAAGCATCATGGATGGTGAACATGGATCATGGAAGTGGGATGTGCAAGATGAGAAGCTGTAACAACCCAAGATTTAATAGTACGTTATCTCATTAAAGTAATGTAATTGCTTGCGCTACATGCAACACCGAGTTCGAACACACCACAACTTAACAAACAAGCCGTTAAAAAAGAGGTTATATATAGTATTAACTGCATTTTGAATCTTATATACTCTATATAATTTTAGCACCCATATTATGTGTCTCTTAGACATAATATAAGAAATAATTCAATTTATCAGATAAATGAAGTATTTTTTTAAAATAAAATTTTACCTCCTAGTAATGGTGATTTTTTAAATGAAATATCTGACACATTTATATTAAATTTGACAAAACAAATTTCCTAATTAGAAGCAGGACATAAAAATTTAGTTTGGACAAATATTTTTTCTTTTTTTGATAACTTACATGTTTTTATGAAGAGTGAAAAATACTATGTTTTAATTGAAAACAACTTTTTTAATCGAAATAAATTATAGTGTCAATGTATACATTTGAATTATTTTGAAGTGTAGTTAGATTATATTTTTATCATTTAATACAATTTAGTTCATTATAAGTAACTTCACATTTAAATTTGACATAAACAGAAGTCAATCTTTCGACAGTTTTTAGTTTTTTAAAAACCTGCTTTTTGGTTTTGAAAATGGGAATTAAATTTAAATTAATAAATGAAACATCTAATTTTTTAATTTGGTAAAATTGGATTCATTTTTGAATTCTGAATATCAAAATTAGATTAGGTTATTTTTCTTGTTTTTTTAAAAACATTAAATTTTTGTTGAATAGTGAAAAACACTGCGCTATTATTTAAAACCAATTTTTTATTTAAATAATTATTTACTTTATTTAAATTTATTTTATATAAAAATAGATATATAATACCTATATATGTTCAATGTAATTCATTGGAGTCATTTTATAATACAATTAGATATATAAAATTTTATTGAACTTTTTACCGTCTTTAACCCAAATCCTAGGAGAATTTGCAAATTTGCATAAAAATTAAATTTACTGCTTTTTTGAGTTGAATTTCAAAAATCTTAGAGATATGTTTAATATCAGTAGGTAAAATGTGGTTCAATAAGATGAAAATAATTTTTGGTGAATAGTATATTTTGACATTTATTTACCATAGTTAAAAGTAAATAGGGTAATTTAAGGTCAAAATTATATTATAATTACCCTAACACATGTCCTAATTATATTGAATAATTATAATACGACAAAAATCAACATTATGAATAAACTATGATCCTCTTGGGTCCACTTGGATTAGATTAGGACATTTATTATTATTTTATTTAAAGAAGAGTTAATAGAGTTAAATTCAAAGTTTAATAACTAAACCCTTTTTAATATAAGCTTATACTTATGATAAATTTGAATATAAAGATTAATTATAAAGATAAAATAATTTACTAAATCATGGTATTTTATTTATAATTTTTAGACATTAAATAATTAAATTTATTTATGACACAATGAAGATGCAGTAATTATCTTATTAATGAAGGAACCAAAAAATGTTATTATAAATATTAAAATAAATATAATTTCAAAGTTTTTATGACATCCACGAATATTATATATGAATATAAAATGTTATAGTTTATTCAATGTATATTTTTATAGGTAATAAAGTTGTGATGAATTTCACAAAAACAAAATACCAAATGATGTCAAAATTGACATAAATTATTTTAAAAAAAACTACTATATTATTGGTTGATATAATATTCTTAAAAATATAACGATCAGAAAAAGGGCATAAATAATATTATATATTTCATTAATGATCCACTTGAGGTTCTCATGGATGTTTATAGTATGTTTATTAACCATATAGTGTAAGAGTACAAGAAGACACAGTAAAAGTTAAAATATTTAACTAAGAGTTAAATCTAGAAGATAAGGTTAATATGATGACCTAAGCCTGTCAAAAACATATTGGTTGAGTGTTTTTAGACCCATAGACACCTTATACTATTAATAAATCATTTTGGAGAAATTATAAATAGAAAATTATTTTATTATTGAATAATACATCAAACTTTTCCAAAAGTGACCCTCGCCTCTTTTATAAAAGGGTACTTCCCCTTCTCTCAAAATCACACTTCCAAAGCCATTAGGCTCATCCAAACCATGACCAAATATCCTCCCAACATCCATAAGATAACCCTATAGTCATTACATTTATCATAAATCCAACCTAATGTTCCCTTTTGATCAACTCAAAAGTAAACACCCGAAGAAGAGGAAATAATTTCACCACCCTCTTTCAAGTTCTTTTCATCTTCCACTTCCTCTTTCGTGTTGTTTCCATACCAAAATAATAAATCCAGTACCTAATACATACTTTTATGTTATTATAAGTATGGTATAACCATATTCGTTATTCTTTCCAGCCTTTAAATGACAATGTCTCCATACGTTTGTATGTACGACTTACAGTCTCCGCGTCTTCGTGTAGTTTGTTATTCAAACACTTCAATAATTGGATGGGTATACTAATGAGTATAACTGATGTAAATAATAAATATTAAATTTTAATGATTATTTAAATATGATATAACATCCAATTACATATGATTTCACCATCAATATAATGATATTGTCTCTCGTGCATACTTACAGATTACCGTCTCCCCGACACGATGAGATTCATTCCCACATTCACCATTTAACGATGATTATAAAAATATATATTATTAATAAGTATGAAATATATGACAGAATAATGATACTAGAGATATATATATATATATATGTTCTTACATATATCTTATTAACTTACTTTAGTGCAATACTATATGAAAATGGAAACAACGTTTATGCGTACGTATGGCCTACCATCTCCATAAATGGTGCCGTCCATTTCCAATATCTATCTATTATAAATATTTATATTATAAATAAATATTATATATAAATAAAGGTTTATATTGTTGATGTATTTAAATCATTATCTAAATGATATGATGAAGAATTACTAATTAAAAACAACTATGATAAAGAAACTACTTATTAATCAAAATTTTATTTTAACATCGAAATCATTATTAAATGGGTAATATAATGTCATAAATGAATCATGTATGATATAATAACTATGAATATGGTTTTGGTATAATTTAATAACATATTATGGTTATTATGCATGAGGTTAAACGTACCCTCGACCAAAAGAAAGTGAAAGGTAAGAGTTAATTTCACAATCTCTTTATTATCTGAGGTTGTTTTTACGTAAGTATCTACTGGGACATATTTATTATCCATGTCCATGTTTCATAAATGTGTGTTCAAATGTATTCATTTTAAGGGACATTTTACTAAATCATAATTTTAGATGTTTTAAATATTTATTTTTCTAAACCTTTCTCATTAATGTTTATGTTTTCAAAATGGTTTTAAGGATTTATTTATATGGACATGAATGTTTTAAAATGATAATTTCTTCCAAAAGATTGAAAGCGGTATGAGAATATTTGATTCAAAACAATCTTTTAAATGACTTCCTTTATATGACTTTTATAATGATTTCATGAAAAAAAGATATTTCTCTCAAAGATTTTTACCGATCAATTTCATCTATGTCCACATGCTTTATGGGATATTATTTTTGATCGAGGTTGATTTATTATCTTCCATATTGTATTGAAGATTTTGTGACATGTTTGACTGTGGATGTGTAATTTTTATACCATTCATGGTTTATGGTTAAAGTATTGACATTTCATATGCTTGTTGTAATATGAATGCTTATTTTATGTTTATACCTTTTCATATGAGGAATGCATTGGACTTAGTAAGTGATGGGTAGAGCCCACTATAGCTCGTCAATGCATGAGTAGGTCTAATGAGAAAAAATAGTGTCTTGGCATAAGTGCTGGACAAAATATAACTTGTAGTCTTGGAACATGGCTTTGACTATGGGGTTATGGTGTTTGGCACTATGCAACCCATCATTATGAAATTAGATTTTGATATTACATGTCATTATACAACTAGTAGAATATCCATGTGAATAAGTAAATGTAAATATTTGATTTAACTTTATCAAATTATACTATAGATTATTTTTAAAAGGATTTTGTTTTAGTTTTATACATTGCCTTAAATATTTATTCTTATTTATAAAAATATTCTCTATATTGTTATCCTTACTGAGAATCTAAGATCACCCCTTTATATGTTTTATTTTACTCATGATACGAAGAAGTATATTATGACTGATCTGCAGGGATACTCTAAGGGATATAAATGTGGTCAATGGGGAAAATGTTGTTATTGTTTTTCGTTTTATAATGTATTGTATCATTCATATATGTAATCTTTTTTACAAGACTACTAAACCGATCGATCAATCGAGACAAGATTCCTGGTAATCATGCAAATGTATTAAAATAATACACCGACTCTGGGTAACTGGGGGTCGTGGCATTACAGCATCTGTTAGCAGCATGGTAGTAGGATGACTTCTTCGGTGGGAAGACAATGTCCACAACAACTAATGATGGATCTTAAGGTAGTGTACCTACAGAGTTGTGAAAATAATAATAGTTGTAGTTTCTGGTCAGCTAGGATACATGCTTTGTAATGGACATTATGTCCACATGGAATTTGAGCCATAAAGAATGGGTGGGTTATCCCTTGGGCGGCTAGGACATGACCTATCGGGTTGTGTGTGATGCATTTCATTGTCTTGTTGTAATTGTACCCCTAAGTAACAATTATATATTTATTTATTTAAATAATTATAATATTATAAAAAATAGTTGTTATTCATATTTTTTTTAAACATATATAATTAAATAAATATATTTATAAATATATACAAATATTGATAAATTAATACAAATATTTATAATTATAATTATAAATAAATATAGAAATATAGAAATAATTATAAAATTATAGGTTATATATTAACTATATATATTTATATAACTATTAAAATAATTTATATATTTATTACCATTTTATCATTAAATAAATAAATATATAGATATTTATAATTATAAAAAAATATATGGCCATTTAAATCATCCTAAAATTATAAGTAATAAATTTACTATATTAATAACATTATAAATATATAACTAATATATTTCTTATATATATTTATAAATTTTTAAATACAATAAATATATTTGTAATAATTTTATAATTATTTAAATAAATAAATATATTCATTTATTTAAAATTATAATTATTAATGAATATATATTCATTTAAATAATTATAATATTATAAGAAACGTATTTATTATATCTATAATATTATAAATAAATATAATTTTTAATTAATTATTTATACTTATAAAATTATAAATATAATAAATATATTTCTTATAATTTTATAATTATCTAAATAAATAAATATATTTAAATTTATAATTATAAATAAATATATATTAATTTAGATAAATATATTCATCATAATATTATAATTATTTAAATGAATAAATATTTATTTATAATTAAAACTATTAATAAATATATTTATTTATTAATTTAATTAAATATTAAATTAAAACAATTATATTTATTATATTTATAATTTTATTGATATCTATAATTAATATATTTCTTATAATTTTATATTTATAAATAAATATTTATTTATTTATAATATTTATAAATATGTATAATTATATAATAATATTTAATATATATATATAAATATTTATTTATCAATAATATTTATAAAAATTTATAATTATATAAATATATTTAATATATATACATATAAATATCTATTAATTTATACTTTTAGTTATCAATAAATAAATTTATTATATATATATATAATTTTATAAATATATTTTATAATATAACAAATTATAAACATTTTATCTTTATCAGCGCTTTTTTAATGCTGACATAACATATCTTTATCAACTTATTTTTAACAAGCATTGATAAAAGCATCACCTGATTTTGTAAATGAACCCTTACAGTCCCCTCTTTCCTTTGCACACCTTATGCTCTCATAGAAGCCGACCCTAGCAGTACCAACACCTGCTCTGCCCCGACATCATCTCTATCGTCATTGACCCATCCTCTTCTGTAAACCATACTCCGTCGTGAACACTCCATCAATGCAAATGCTCCTTCGCTATGAATGCACGTCCACTACGTACCCACCTCCACTGCGACCCCTCTTCCACCACAAACACTACTCTGACGTGAACCCTCCTCCACCGCGATCCTCCTCATCCATGAACCCAACTCTATCACAGACCCTCCTCCACCGTGAACCCACCTCCGCCAAGAACCCATTTCTGTTACGATCACACTTCTGTTGTAAACCGGACCCCACCTCAACTGTGAACACTCTTCACTTGTGAACCCACCTCCCCATGTGAACCCCTCTGTGTCCTCCACTATCGCTGTCGCCACTACCTACCCTAACTATGCCGTTTTCAGACACTATCTCTTCTGTGGGTATGCCATTTTTTCCATATTATTATAAATTCCTAATATATTGATAGGTATTAATTCATCTGATTTGATGGAATTTATGGAATTTAATTTGATAGATGTATCCCCACTGTAACACCATGAAATTTTATCAAAAAAAAATTTTATACACAACAACAAATGAATCTTTCACTACACAGTAGACTGGCCTGGCTTGCATTACACGCAATCATGACCTTCCTCGATAGCATGTGTAGTAAGCAATACCGGGTTTAACTAAACAATGATATATTGTTATAATATATTTATGGACTAGCTGATATTAATAGTATTAACTACATTTTTAATTTTATAACATTATTATTCGTCTTACGCATTTTCTAGAACATGGTAAGAGAAAAAAATAAATGTTTCGGGTAAAATAAGTAATTTTTCAAAAAATGCAGTTTTCCACCTTTTGATGGTGCACCCACATTGAATCTAGTTTTTGACATGATTATAAGTTCAAATTGAAAAAATAGAATTCTTATTTGGAATCAGGATAAAAGATTTTTCTTTGGATAATTTTTTAATATTATTCTGATAACTTTCATATTTTAATGAATAGTAAAAACACGCTATATTTTAATTAAAGAACTATTTTTTCATTGAAATACATTATATGGTTAAATTATAATATTGAATGGTTTTAAAGTATAAATAGAATATATTTTTTCCATTTAATATAATTCATGTGATTACTATTAATTTTACATTGAATTCATAGGTAAAAACATTTCAATCTTTGGCAATGTTTTAACTTTTAAAACCCATTTTATAAACAACAGGATTAATTTATAAATTAATAACTGCAACTTCTGTGTTTTGAATTTTCAAAAATAGATTCCATATTTGAATTCAATGGGTCCATATTATGTTAATAGGTTACTCTTATTTTTTTTATATTATGAATAGTAACTAAGGTAATTTTTATTTACAAAAGTTGAAGGTAAATCATGTAATTAAGGGTAAAAATATGATTATAAAATTACCCTAACACCTGGAAAAATTCTATTTTATGACTAAAAGTCTACCCATCTCACCTAAGGGTCAGATTAGATTCATTTGATGGACTTTTGACCATGAACATAATTTAATTATTATTAAAAACAAAGAAAGTGACAACATGTCACTCTCTTAAATATTATAAGTATAATAATTTTAATTTATTGATAAACTTCATGAAACTTCGAAACATAATATTCACGAGAAATCTACTTAAATTATATACATCATGTGAATTTATTTATAATTTTTATATATTAAATAATTTTACTTAAAGGTGACACAATAGTGATGTTGACATTATTTTATGGATTGAAATATAAAATAAATGGTTTTACAAATATTAAAATAAATATTATATGAGCTATTTAATGTTCTCCACGAATTTTCTAGATACATATGACATGTTATTAATCTATTAAATCTTTATTTTGAACATATCTTCTGTGTGGATATTATATAAATTAAAATAAATGAATAGTGCCAAAATTGACACTATTGTTATTTTATAAAAATAACATAATATAAAATTGTTTAAAAATCACCAAAATATCTAAAAATTATAAATTAAAATTTATATGGTCTAAAATTTCATATATTATCCAATTATGCAGATTACAGAACATATAAGTAATTATTTATAACAATTTAAAATTTAGAATCAAATTACCACAAATAAAATTAAACAGATTAAATAAGGATAAATCAAGTTGATAAGGTTTAAAATAAATTTTAAACATGTCTAAATTATATTGGTTGATGAGATTAAAACCCTATCTCATCTAATATTAGAATATGAGTCATTTTTAGAGGTTTTTAAGTGGGGTATGATTTATTATAAATTAATATTTTTGAGGTTTCCAAAGGTGCCCCTCTCCTCCTTTATAAAAGGGAACCTCCTCCGTCTCCTCTTTATACAACATTGAGCCTTCACACTTGGCCAAACCCTGACAATTTCACTTCTCCACTTACCTAGAAACATACTAGTGGTCCTGGAATTCCTCGAAGTCCTAATTTAGTTCCCTAAGAGGAGGTTAAGAAGAGGCATGTCGAGGAAGAGGAGGTTTGGACACGAACAAATCATATCGGACAGAAGGTCAAGAAGAAGGGTATTACATAGGTTATGCCAAAATGGACTCTAAATATGATTACATTAATGGGAGACAATGTAGATTATTTATAAACCAGTTGTTTATGTTTCCTTGTTTCTACGGACATTATACCTATACAGTCTTTTCATGGTTTTGTTATATGTTGTAATAATTATGCTTCAATTGTGAAGTAATAATAATGTTTGTAATGTGTGGGTCATTATAGTTGGTATTAGAGGAATGGTATAGTCAACCTTTGGAATCTAGGATGTTAAATCCTTAGTAAAAACCCTAAGGATATGGATAAAAATAAGACAAAATCTTAGTGTTTTAGAAATGGCCATGAATAACCTATGATAAGACCTTAAGTGTGAAATTTTGTTCTTGATTATATGGTTTTCCTATTATGATTAGTGTTTCTCACACTACTCTTATTGGTTTTAGTCAATTGCTGGAACCCGAAGGAATCTTGTTAATGCTCAATGCGACGGGCAATGCAATGACTGTCCCCCTGAGCAACCAAATGTTATGGGAGTTGGAATGCAAAATTGTGTTTCCATGATCACAAAAATTTATCAAGACATGAACAGTGCATGACTTCCAAACGAGCAAAGGAAGGAGAAAAATTATGTTGAATCCTTCATGAGGTATCATCCACCCTCATTCGCTAGGTCTACTGATCCATTAGTGGCTAAACAATGGATTAGTACCACTAAAAAGATATTTTCAGTTTTTCAATGTTCTGAACATGATAAAGTAATCTTATTAGTATATCATTTGGAAGGTGAATCTAATCAATGGTTTAATCTTATCAATAATACGAGGCAATGAGACGAAATTGAGTCCATAGAATGGGACGAGTTCATTAATTTATTTTTCAATAAGTACTTCCCTCGTATTCTTCAAACAAATACGGAGAAAGAGTTACTTGAACTAATATAAAAGGATGATGAATATGTTGGTACATACAAAGAAAATTTTACAAGGCTTGCAAGGTACGCTTTTGGGATTATTATCCAACCTGAGAGTAAGATTGATCGATTCTTTATTGGCTTAAAACCAATTCTTCGAAGGGTGATAGCCATAAGGGACTTCAATAGCTATTAGGAAATTGTTCAATGTGCTCTCAAGGTTGAGATAGAGATTGGAGTAACCCATCTAACATATGGGTTTGATAAGAAGAGGAAAATGGAATTCAAATGGAAATCTAAAGACTACACTGAAAATAAGATGAGTTTTCCCTTATGAT
Organism: Viscum album; assembly: GCA_963277665.1. NCBI lineage: Eukaryota > Viridiplantae > Streptophyta > Magnoliopsida > Santalales > Viscaceae > Viscum > Viscum album. The sequence continues at coordinate 929,702,037 of OY728145.1, read as the reverse complement.
CAATGTGTGGAAAGAAATATTGAGGGAATTTTCTTAAAGGGACAAGTAAATGATTCCAATGTGGAAAAGAGGGTCATCGGGCATTTGAATGCCGCAGTGATGGGAAAATGATGTCTAGTGATGCGAACAAAGAAAAGGATACATTGAATGCACTTCCGACACTTTAATGTTACAAGTGCAAGGAAATGGGGCATTATGATAATCAATGCCCTAATCCAAGGGTTGTTTATGATGATCGGCATCAACAAACTCTCAAGTCCAAAGACAATGGAAAGTCACATGAAATTTCTATCAGTGATGTGGAGTACGATAACGAAGTGGTGAATGGTGCACTGGAAATCCACTCTAAAGTAGAAAATATTTTATTTGATTCTAGATCCACCAAATCTTTTATTTATAAATAATATTCTATGGGGATCATCATATTACCACCACAAATAGATGTTGAGTTATCTATAACAACCCCTACTGGCATAACGGTCGCATCCAAAGTTTTCAATTCTTCTCTGATTGAAGATTGTGGGAAAGTTATTTCAGAAAATCTTGTGATCCTCACTACAATGGAATTTGATGTTATTGTTGGCATGGATTGGATTTCTTTATATGGATCTCATAACAAATTCCAAATAAGGGAAGTCACATTTCATATTCCAGATCAATCTATGATTGTCTATCGATCCAAGGATGAACATAACCTTCCAGTGGAAATTTCTTCCATTTTATGGGTCTTGATTCCAATAAATGAAGGTTATTTATCTCAAATGGTTGGATAGAAACTCACGATTAATAATATTCCCATTGTACGGGAGTTTTATGATGTATTTCCCGAGGAATTTCTAGGTCTTCCAACAAATCGTCAAGTTTAGTTTTCAATAAAACTCGTACTGAGTGCTTTACCTATTTCAAAGACACTATATAGAATGGCCCCAATTGAGTTGTAGGAATTGAAGAAGAAACTCCAAGAGAATCTTGATAAGGGATTCATACGCTCTAGTGCATCACCTTGGGAAGCACCTGTTCTATTTGTTAAGAAGAAATATGGACCAATGAGACTCTACATTGATTATCGCGAACTTAACAAGATCACTATCAAGAAAAAATATCCTCTCCCACACATTGATGACGTATTTGACCAACTACGCGGAGCTCAATACTTTTCCAAGATTGATATTCATTCATGGTATCAGAAATTAAGGGTAAAAAGGGAGGATATACCAAATACGACTTTTCGTATATGGTATAGACACTTTGAATTTATAGTGATGCCATTTGGTTTTACTAATTCCCCTACTATCTTCATGGATATAAGGAATAGAGTCTTTAGAGACTATATTGATCAGTTTGTGGTAGTATTTATAGGCAATATTCTTTTCTATTAAAAAGAACATGTACAAACATGTAGATCACTTTAGAATTGTATTGAAGACGCTGTAAAAGGAGAATATTTATGCCAAATTTACCTACTATGAATTGTGGCTTCAAAAAGTTGCATTTTTGGGTCACATAATCTCAAAAGCGGGGATATCTGTAGATCCAGCAAAAACAGAGGTTATCAAAAGATGGTCAAGAACAACAATAGTAACTGATATCTGATGTTTTCTTGGTTTGGATGGATTTTATCGACGTTTTGTGAAAGATTGTTTATGATTATGTAATCAGCTCACCAGGTTGACTCGAAAAGGAGTTAAGTTCGTTTAGATGGAGGAGTGTGAAGAGAATTTCAAGGAGTTAAAAAGAAGGTTATCCAGTGCACCTATGGTCACACTGCCTTGTTGTGGAGAAAGGTTTGTGATCTATAGTGATATATCCAAGAAGGTATTGGGGTGTGTTCTTATGAACAATAATATGGTGATAGCTTATTCCTCACGAGAGTTGAAAATCCATGATCAAAATTACCAAACTCGTGATTTGGAGTTATGTGCGGTAATTTGTGAATTAAAGATTTGGAGGCATTACCTTTATGGGGAATGTGTGATAATTATACTGATCATAAAAGTTTAAAGTATATTATCAAACAAAAGAAGCTGAATATGTGCGAAAGGAGATGGTTGGATCTGATTATGGATTACGACTGCTAAGGTGGATGACACATTAAGTCGACAAGACCATGCTAGCTTATCCATTATGAGGATCACAAAAGATCCAATATTTATTTATTTATAAAGGATGGATCTTGGAATTATAATGGAAGGGGAGAAATATTATCTTTCTCAAATGAATGTTCAACCATCTATACATGTGAAGATTAAAGAAGCACAGAATGAAGATGTAGAGTTACAAAAGAAGGTGAGGAATGTTCCAGAATTCCACATTCATTGTGATGAAATAATAAGGATCAGGAATCAGGTTTGTGTTCCACCCAACCCAGAATTAAAGGAAATATTGGATGAAGCTCATAGTTCTTCATTCTCTATTGACCATGGAAACATGAATATGTATAGGGACCTGAAGGAGTACTTCTGGTGGGATGGAATGAAAATAGATGTTACTGAATATGTCTCTCAATGATTGGTTTGTCAACAAGTTAAAGCTGAGAGAAAGAAGACTAAGGGGATGTTAAAACCATTACCCATACTAGGATGGAAATGGGAAAACATCACTATGGACTTTTTCACTGGACATCCTAAAACATCCAAATGAAATAATGCTATCTGAGTTATAGTTGATCGTCATACGAAGTCAGAACACTTCATTTCTATTAGAGAGGATTTCTCTCTTGTTTAGATTTCCTGGATTTTTTGTTAAGGAAGTTGTAATATTTCATGGAGTACCACTTTCAATTATATCTGATCGGGATCCAAGGTTTACCTCGATGTTTTGGCGAAGTATTCAGCATACGCTTGATATAGAGTTGAGTTTCAGCACTGCTTATTATCCTCAAACAGACAATTAGTCTGAGAGTAAAATTAAAAATCTAAAAGACATGTTGAGAGATTGATCTCTGGATTTCAAAGGTGGTTGGTATCAACACCTACCTTTGGTGGAATTCTCTTATAATAAAAGCTTTCACTCCATTATTCATATGGCTCCATATGAATCTCTCTATAGAAATAAATGTCGAACTCTAACATGCTGGGTTGAAGTTGGGGAAAGAAAGCTACTAGGACCTGATCTTGTTGATGATATGACATAAAAGGTCCGATCTATTTAACAACACTAAGAGCAGATCAGAGTTGACAAAAAAAGTTATGCTGATAATCGAAGAAAAAGACCTATATTTTGAAGTGGGTGATAAAGTGTTCTTAGGAATATCTCCTTGTAAGAGAGTAATGAGATTTCGAAACAAGGGAAAGTTGAACCCTAAGTATATTGGTCCTTTTGAAATACTGGATCGTGTTGGGAATGTAGCTTATAGATTGGTACTTCTACCGAATCTCTTTCATGTTCATGATGTGTTCCATGTCTCTCTCCTGAGAAAGTACATACCTGATCCATCACAGGTACTAATCTTAGAAGTTGTGCCACAAGAGAAAGATCTTTCTTATGAAGAACAACAGATAGAGATTCTGGATTGTATCGAAAAAGTTCTACGAAACAAGACCACTCGCATGGTTAACGATTTATGGAGGAACCTCCATTTAGAAGACGCCACATTAGAACTTGAGGATATGATGAGGGAGAGGTATCCTCATCTGTTTGTTACGAAATAATGAATTTTGGGGGAGAAATTCATTTTAACTGGGGTAGAATGTAACACCCTAAGATTTTATGAGAAATATTTTTTTATGTCTTATGTTATACACAACAGCAAAGGAATCATTAAATACACACGACACTATCTAGGCTTGAGTTACATGCAATAACGACCTTCCTCAATAGCGTGTGTAGTACGCAATACATGGTTCCCCTAAACAATGATATATTTTTATAATATTATTATGGACTAGCCATTATGAATAGTATTAACTACATTTTGAATTTTATTGCATTATTATTCTTCTTACACATTATCTAGAACATGGTATGAGATCAAAATAAATTTTTTTGGGTAAAATAAGTATTTTTAAAAAAATGCAGTTTTTCCACCTTTTGATGGGGCAACCACATTAAATCTAGTTTTTAACATTTATATAAGTTAAATATGACAAAATAAAATGATTTTTTGGAATCAGGATAAAAAAATTTACTTTGGATAAAATTCTCATATTATTTTGATAACTTTTATATTTTAATGAATATTAAAAACAAGCTATATTTTAATTAAAAACATCTTTTTTCATTGCAATAATTTATATGGTTAAATTATAATATTTAATGTTTTTAAAGTATAAATAGAATATATTTTCACCATTTAATATAATTTATTTCATTACCATTAATTTTACATTAAATTCATAAGTAAAATCATTTCAATCTTTGGCAATGTTTTAATTTTTAAAACCCATTTTCTAAACAATGGGATTAATTTTTAAATTAATTACTGAAACATCTGTGTTTTGAATTTTGAAAAATGGATTCCATATTTTAATTTAGTGGGTCAAAATATTGTTAATAGGTTACTCTTATTTTTTTGATATTATGAAAAGTAACTATGGTAATTTTTATTTACAAAAGTTAAAGGTAAATAGGGTAATTAAGGGTATAAATAAGATTATAAAAATACCCTAACACCTGCCAAAATTCTATTGGATGACTAAACGTCGACCCATATCACCAAACGGTTGGATTATATTCAGTTTATAGACTTTTGACCATGAAAATAATTTAGTTATTATTAAAACCAATGAAAGTGACAACATGTCACTCTCTTAAATATTATAAGTATAATAATTTTAATTTAGTGATTTATTCTTGAAACATAGAACATGAATAGTCTCCAAAAATATAATAAAATAATATACATAATGTGAATTTAGTAGGAATTTTTATGTATTAAATAATTATCATTAAAGGTGACACAATAGTGTTGTTGAAATTATTTTATGGATTGAAATATCAAATAAAAGGTTTTAAAAGTATTAAAAAAATATTATATGAACTATGTAATGTGCTCTAATAATTTAATAGATAAATATGACATGTTATTAATATATGAAATCTTTTTTTTCGAACATATCTTCTTTGTGTATTTTATTTAAATTAAAATAAATGAATAGTGTCAAAATTGACACTATTGTTATTTTATAAAAATAACATAATATAAAATTATTTAAAAATCACAAAAAATTTTATTAAAATTCATATGGTCTACAATGTCATATATTATCCAATTATAGAAAATTTACAATACATAAGTAATTATTTATAACAATTTTAAATTTAGAATCATATTACCACAAATAAAATTAAATAGATTAAATAAGGATAAATAAAGTTGATAAGTTTTAAAATAAATTTTCAACATGTCTAAATTTTATTGGTTGATGATATTAAAACCCTATATCATCTAATCTTCGAATATGAGTCATTTTTGAAGGTTTTTAAGTTAGGTTTGATTTATTATAAATTAATATTTTTGAGGTTTCCAAAGGAGCCCCTCTCCTCCCTTATTAATGGGAACCTCCTCCCTCTCCTCTTTACACACATTTTAGCCCCAAAGCTCGGCCAAACCCTACCAGTTTATCTTCTCCACTTCCCTAAAAACATACTAGAGGGCCTGGTATTCCTCCAAGACCAACATTAGTGCACTAAGAGTAGGTTAAGAAGATGCACGTCGAAGAAGGGGATGTTCGGCAACACACAAAGCATATCGAACCTAAGGTCTGGAAGAAGGGTATTAAGTAGGTTATGCAAAAATGGACTCCAAATTTGAATAAATAAATGGGAGACAATGTAGATGATTTATGAACTAGTTGTTTATGTCTCCCAGTTTCTAAAGACACTATAAATATACAATCCTTTCATGGTTTTATTATATTTTGTAATAAGTATTATTCAATTCTGAAGTAATAACAATGTATGTAAAGTATGGGTCGTTATACCCATCCCTATGTATTATGTAGGATTAAAATTTATTGTCTTCTCACATTAAATGTTCATATTAGATTTTGATGTTTTTTATGATCATATTTAATTTAATAGATTCTCTACTGTAATCAACTAATTTGACCTATATAGTATGGATACAACATCAATCATGAACAAGAAATCATTTTTCAAACATCTTTTCATAGAGATGGATTTCATCTGGACCATTTTTAGGATGTTCAAAGTTGTAGTTTTAATAGTTTTCTATATTTTTGAGGTACCTTATATTCTTAAGAAGGTAAATATACATCTTTAGAAGAATTAATACTTTTTCATCATAAGATCCCTCACCCGTATTAGAATCATTCAATACTTTAATCAATTATGAATCTGTTTAGACATTTTAATATACCAAAAAATCCACTATCCTGATGTAGACCATATTTTGGAGGTTATTCCTCCTTTGACTATACACGAATTACACTACTTGATCCCTTCCTCCACTACACATCCACCTGTAATTCTCAATATTATTGGTTCATGTACTTCTTCCCTATTATATACACACTCCCTTGTTAAAATGTAATCCCCATATTCTTAGGATTTGTTCCCTCAATATATCTAAATTTCGTTTTATACAAATATTTTTATGGTAGTAATCTAATTCTAATATTTACATATAGAGTTCTACTAACCATTATCATTAGGTCCCACCCTCTTTTTTGTCCCCTCCATTTTCATGGATTCTCCTCATGATCAGATTATGCTGTCAGTCAAATCACAAAACACATTATCCTTTATGAATCTATAGTATAAAATCACCCTTAACTTGTTATTAAGTTATATATGAAGAAGAAAACTAAATCTTTTTCCCATAATCCTTGATGTATGATAAGTCAATAAATTTATAATTATGAAAAAATGTTGATACCCAACATAATTGTGTTTCAATCACCCCTGACACTACTATATCTTCTTGATGAATTCTATTTTGATATATAAATCCAAAATATTTATACATATTTATAAAAAATAATGATTATTATTCTGTTTAAAAATATTTTTTTAATTTCTTTGGAATGTAAATAAAACTAATAGGTTATAAAATTTACCTATAATAATGGGAATATAGATATTCTTAAAAGTTATTCCAAACTCAATATATCATATAATATTGAAACATTTATCTTACATAACATAAACGATGGTTGACTATATGGTTATAGAGTTTCAAATAAAATTTATTCATCTTCTCATCAACTTAACACTTGTTATTCTCTAAGAAGAATAACCTCATGTAAAGACCCACTAATATGAATTCCAAATGTTTTTTCTGTAATTTTATATTCATATATACAAAAATATTTTTTTTCATAATACTGGAATTTTTTTATTTGTATTATAGATTTATATTTGGTATAATGTTGGTTATTTTTTATTCATGTTTCACATATATGGTGCATCTCTTGGGATTTGTGTCTTTGGGAAAATGTCTAAGTTCCTCTTTAAAATGATTCATGTGTTTTGAAATGTTTCTTAAAAAATCATATGTTTTAAACATACTCTTTTTTGGTTTTTAATACATTAGAATGTCTTAAACACATGGTTTAAGATTAGGTTTCATGACAACAATATTTCAACTAACCTTATTGACTTTCATAATTGGTTGTGATTTTTTGAAAGAGTATTTAATTGTTTTTTAATTTTATAAATGGGTGACTAATGTTTTAAATGAAAAATTTTAAAATATGGAGGGTTTTAATTCATTTTAAATGAGTACTACTGTTGGGTCATGAATTTGACATGAATTATATTAATAATGAATTTTTGTTTTATAAATGAGTGTTTGGAATTGATTGGTTTATTAAAAAAAAGGGTGTGTATTTTAAAATATTTTTTTATAAATGGTTGGTTTTTTAATCAGATTTCAAATTTTATTTTATAAAGAGTATTCAAAGAACATCTAAAATGTAGTTTTTCCATAATAATTAGTGTTTAGATTTGTTTTGAACTAGGAAAACCAATACCTTGTGTAGGGAAGTTAATTAGATTGATAATAACACCATGTAAATGGAATGTCACGGACTCTATTCAACCCATAGAATACCCATCATGGACTCACTCCTAAAAATGTTTAATTATTTTTTACCGCATTGCAACATCTAAACATAATTTGCATCCAACATCACCTGTGTGGTTTAAATTTTGTGTTCCCTTGTTTAATGTTTTTTTATATTTCCTTTTCCATAGTGGGATGTGATTTATTATTATTATGAACTACATAATGATCATTCAAGGATGTGAAAATGGTTTGATTCTTGGGAGGGTGTTAGTGTTGACATGTGATTCATTACCTATATTATATTTATTCATGCGAAGATAATTATCTCATTGTTTCTCATGTCCACTTGTTTTGATCCCTGATAACCCTATGAATTATGAAATAGGTCCAGATGTATACTACAATAGATAGATCATGCACTGGCTAGTTTCCCCTAGTTCTATGGTTTTCATAGTCTATATAAGTGTCCCTATGTAGGAATGTGTGGGTAAGTTAGTTAGATTTTCAATTTTATAGATTTTAAATATGCCGAATGTTTGCGTCATTATAGTTTGAGAAAAAAATGAAGGAATAATTTAATTCCCTCTTTGATTTTGATACATTCTAGATAATATAATTGGAACCAAGAAGGTGGGATCTATAAAACAATTAAAATCTTCATATAAAGGATAATATGGATGATTGGAAATAGTTCAAGGGGTCTCTAGATTTAAATGTATTTCAATAATTAGAAGGATTATATTTCATTTATAATTTTCTCTTGCTATATAGAATATAGATTTTCAGATGGTTATCATCATGGATTCCATTGATTGTTTATTTCTAGAAAAATTGGATTTCATGATTATATTCCTTCATGGAGATTCAGAGGAAGATATCTACGTAGATCAACTAGATGTTTTCATTCTAAATGTAATAAAAATTTCAGTTCCATTCTCGAATTATGTTTTTGTTGGATTAAGTAGGCATAAAAAAGTTTAGCTATAATTTTAATGTTTTCATGGTAGAATTAATTTTCATGTAGTTTAATGTAAATAGTTTCTGTTATATGATGGTGTATTATGACATAAGATTTTTCATTTTACTTATCTATGTGGATTAATTTCTCTTTGTGAGACCAATGATGGAATGGTTGGAAGGGATGGAGACTGATTTATCCTAAAGATCCCAAATAACGTACCATGGTTCTAGAAAGTGTATATTAAAGATAAATTTTGAAAGAGACACAAAGTTTATAACTTTATTTTTTCCTTCATTAACAATTATATCAAAATTTTGTGTATATATTTTATTAGATATTAATATTACCGAATTAAAAGGGATATATAAGAATACAAAAAAGATGGATACCAACCGTCTAACAAAATAATATAAATATAGAGTAAAATAGTTCATCTTGTTTGCAAAATATCATACATATGACCATTATAAAATCACTTGTATATGATTATTGTTTTTTTATTATAGACTAATTAGTTCAGAGGAGTTGGACGAACACATAAACTATCACGAAATAGATCGATGTTATAAATGATGTAATTAAAATGGGGAAAAGTGAATGTATCTAGGGGATGGGATAACACTGCATTTTATAGATCAGATACTATGATTAAAAGTATGTTAAATGAAGAATACAATATCTAGGATGTGATTATAGATGTTAATGATAGTGAATATCATATTGAGGGAATGATAAGGATAGTATAAGATGAACTTCGTGATTACCCAAAATATTTTGAGAAGTTAAATAGTTATAAAAATAAACAATTTTATGTTGGTTCCACGAAATATAAAACATTGTTAGGTTTAATGAAGCTGTATAATTTGAAAGCAGGAACAGGATGGAGTGAGGCCAATTTTATGGAACTACATTCTCTCTTGAATGACATTCTTGTAAAATATAATGAACTCACGATATGAAAATTACACTTCATGTGAATGATACACATAATGGGTAGGATCTATAATAAAATAAATTCAAACCTGAATTATTTTATATGATTTCACAAGGAACAAAAATCACTTACAGAATGCCCAAAGTGTTGTGCTTCACTATACAATAAAGTTGAATCTGATTCTACGAATGTTGTATGGTACTTTCTAATCATTCCAAGGTGTTGGCGCCTATATGGAGGTGATGAGACTGTTGGAAAATTGATGTGGCACACATATATAAGAATAAAATATGGGAAACTATATCACCCAATAGACTCTCCTCAATAGAAAAGAATTGATCATGAGTTTCCTAAATTTGGAAATGAGGTGAGAAACCTCTATCTTGAGTTATATAAAAATCGAGTGAATCATTTTGTTTCTCAAAAATGCATTCACATTATAGGGCTTATTAAGTTGGTAACTTATAAATTTCCACCATGATTTTGAATTAAATGAAAATTTATCATGTAATTTAAACATATATCACGACCAAAACAACCGAGTAATGATATCTATGTTCATTTGGCACTATTGATTAAGGGTTTGAAATTATTGTGGGAATGAGGTGTAATTTTGTATAATGCTTAAACAAATGAAGATTTCACATTGAGATACATGTTTTATAGGGATGACAAATGGATATTTTTCTTATGGATTTTTTTTCAGGAAATATCATTAAATAAACTCAATGCTATCCTATTTTTGAACCATTTAGATAGATAATTTGTTGAAAAAATTCATAAAAAATTCTGTTTCTAGGAAATCACATATTTCTTCCATGAGAACATAAGTATATAACATAGACAAAATCATTTGATGGAAGTTAAAGAGAAGATACAACACAATCTCCAAAAATCTGTGATCAAAATTTTGAAAAAGTAAAATATATGGACACCGGTTTTGGAATTTTTTTAAAAACCTTATGAAAAACGGTTGGAAAAAGAGATTAGTTTTTTAATTACCATAGTTGAATTGTTTGTATATCAGAATTTTTTTTGGTGTTATGAATGTTAAAAAATGTATGTGATAATTTTATCAGCATGTTTTTAAATGGACCCATAAAAACAAAGGATAGAATTAATTCTATGTTGGACATGGTTGACAAAGGAATACGAGAAGAGTTGGTGCCAGTGAAGGGTGAAAAAATGATCTTTTATTCCACCAGCTGCTTACACTCATTCAATGTATGAGAGATATCATGTTTCATCTTCTGGAATGATGTAAATGTTCTAAAGGGGTATTCATTTAATATCAATAACATCATGTCAATGTTCAATTTATTGTTAAAGTGTATGGAATCACATGACATCTATGTTTTGATGAAATATCAAATGCATATATCATTAAGTTTCCTTTTTTTCCAAGAATGTTGGCCATACATTTACAATGTTATGTTTATTCTTCAAAATTACAAGCATCAAATTTATAAACCTGGTTAAATTTATGACTATGGAAAGAGAAATTTCTATCATATTATATGAATTGGAAATGTTATTCACCCCAACATTATTTGATATGATGGTTTCTTTAATGGTCAGAAGATGAGAGAGATTCGACTACTTGGTCTTGTACACTATAAAAGGATGTACCCCATTGAATGGTATATGATGATTTTCAATGGGTATGTTCAAAATTTAAAGTTGAATAGAGGCTTTTATTGAAGGGAGATATACTGTTGAGGAATCCATTTAATTATTTACTGAGTACCTATCTAGGGGTAAAGCATTATTCTACTAAAATCTCATCACACTAGGCTACATGTAGGTGAATAAATTTCTAATAGATATGTAGTCACAATCAATATTATAGATTGGGAGTTGGCCCACCATTATATTTTTCATAACAATTTAGAGGTTTCCCCAAATGTTGAAATCCAAAATCAAATTCTTAGTCATTTGAATTAATCAAGGGATAAAATATGGATATCAAATACACATAATCAAAAGTTTAGAGGATGGTTTCAGGACAATATTTTTCTGGATTTAGATGAAAATATAGATTCAATTTAAGAATGACATTCATTCCTAGTCAGAATAATATGTGTCAAAGTATTATCCTACAATGGTTATAAAATTAATGGTTATATGTTCTATAAAAATGAGCATGATGAATAAAGTACCATGAAAAATGGTGGATTTACACATAAGGTTGAAGAGATATATGTTTCTCATAATAATGAATGAAATAAAATTTATGTAAATATTACATATATTGGAATCATCAAAAAATATTGGATTTGGATTATAATGAATTATAACTGATGATTTTTCAATGTATGTGGGTTGATAACAGGAGTAATGTTAAAATAAATGAATTGGGATTTGTGAAAGTTGATTTCAGTATGGAGTTGTACAAAGATGACAATTTATAATGTCCTCATAGGTAGAATAATTATTTTATGTTCCATATCCTAGAAACCTAAAGTGGTCAATTTTTCTATTATCAACCAAAGCCGATGAAGAGTCATATGAAAATCCAACTGAGGATGACCCTTTCATTGGGATGCCAAAATCATTTCATAGTGGTACCAATATAGATGATGTTTTTTATGTCATCAGAGACTGGAATAACGAGATTTGGATAGTTGATAGTGGTGTAAAATACCTTCATCCATTACAAAGGAAAAAGAGACCTCAGTATTTTGGTTTTATTTATTTTAATATAAATCATGATACCTCATGGTAGTATCAATTTTTTACTAAATTTATGTACTATAAATTAAATGGTAAACCACATCTGCAGATAATGACTTTTTCACGTGCTGCTGCACATAATCCTGAGAACAATATGCCTCTATAGCTGTTGTTGCTCGTATTGTATAGGAACAATTATATTTTTTTATTTACTGGTGTTTCCAATCCTCATGAACATTATGTCTCTCAACCTACTACTAATCGTAGTGCATAGGAATGACCTTCTGGATGGGCTGGTGCTCCCATTCCAGAGGAACAATATGTTTATGAACCTGTTGCTACTCCCAATGCATAGTTACAATGACCATCTAAACATGCAGATGCTATAGATATAGAAAAAAATTTAAATGATGTTGATTCTAGTGAAATGGTAGGCGAAGAAGGACTGATGAAAAAAATTGGATCACGATTGTGTAGTGGTGTTAGCCAAAATCATTAAGTTGAAAGTCAAAGGCATAAAAGATAAGGTCTGATGGATTGTGTGGGTCCATCTTGTTAACCCCAATGAGGACATGATCACTAGTTATGTTGGAATTTTCACTCAGTAATGTGTGAAAATTGATATAGATTCATGAAACCATGTTTTTCCAGGTCTTAATACATTGATGTGGGAATATATAACCGTAACATTATGATTTTATTTAGTTATTTTACAAAAAACAATAATGAACTATTGAATTATTCTTCATCTTCCATTACAGAGTGCATTTATAGAAGACAACTCCAACATGAAATATGTTTTAATTCTTGCTAGAATGATTCATATATGATTTCACACCCCTCTAAAAAACATTATCTTAATTATTCTAAAGGGAAAATAAACTAGCACCTACATCATAACGTTTCACACCTGATGACCCACGAAGCGTGGGATACATTTACAAGCTATCGTGAATGGGTGTATTTTAATGTAAATTATAGCTACTAAAACATTTTTTGAAGATATAATAAATCATCACATTTATTTAATGTTTTTTATTTATAAAACAAAAACTCAGTGGTGGAAATAAGGAATGATCTGAAAAACGGGCGTACTCATACCATAAAGCAAGGATGGTGTACAAAACACTTGAAATAAATTGGTACTTATTTTAAATATAAAAAAATAATATTATGTGAGATGAAACAACACCATAATATTGTTCCATTTTTGATATGTGTATTGATGTATCTAAATCCAAATCCACTTCTATTCCATTCCATGTTTTATTGAATGAGGCATGTGTAAATAAAGACGATATACAAATAGATTAAACCATAAAAAAAGTGTGGGAAACATGTTGTATATAACACATAATAAAATATATATTTTCATTAAATTACTAATAAAAAATATAGATAATTTATTTTAATATATTTTCAATCTGACATAGTCAAAGGACATAGAAACACCTGTTCGGGATGAACAAAAATTATCAGTGGCCTGGAAGTAGCTAGAACAATATGGATGCTTCAGAGGTGTGGGTTTTGGTGTGACACATGAAACATATTTTGAGTTGGTTCAAATCTTAGAATCTCCCATAAAACATTCCATCATCTATCTCTACCAATGTAATTATTATTTAAGGTAGAAAATATTTCTCACATCAATTTTATTAATTTAGTTTCACCATCCTCTTGGTTTTTTTCTCTTAAAATATGTTTGCGGTGTCACCCCCAAAACAACACCACTGATGTGACCATACTGTTCTGGCGGCTTTAAGGCCACCAATAGTTAGTGTTCATCTAGCACAATTGTTTTTGATTACCTTGACTATTTCAGATAAGAAATATTTTGGAATAAGTGATTGTTTTTATGTAATAGTTATTTAATGGAAAAAATATTATTTTGTAACAATTACACATATTTCCCACAATTTTTGTGTATTTTTAACTATTAGTATGTTTTCTTGATTTAGATGTTCCTCCTTATATATAAACTTCTATAGGATGGAAGTGCATTTGGATTTCTAGTCATCAATATATATATAAGTAGTGGAAAATAATTATTATGTTCTTCCATGTCAAATAAAAGTATTATGGTGGGTTTAAAATACATACAATTTTGATTCAAGTGAAGCCTACCACATCCTTTCTATACAGTAGGGGTACAATTGTTTATCTACTCATTGTTTATTTCCAACACATTTTTTTTGTTTAATAAATATGAAATTTTCAATAAAAGTTATGAATACATGTATTGTCAAAAAACATATTACATGCCACAATGTACCAAAAAAGACACATCAACATGACATCCAGTTAACGCATCCCATTTTTCTTGGGTTATCAGGTGTGCTTAGATATTTGGTGGTTGTGGTTTTATATTCAAATTATCATATTTATGATGATATCACTTTATAATTGAGAGAAATCATATGTTAATCCTTCCTAGAAGAATTATTACATATTTATTGTGGGATTCATCTACAAAAAATTCACTCTATAATGGATGATGACGAGTAAGTACATGTTTCATTATTTTATTATTTTTCTAAAATAAAAAAATGAAATCATTATTTTACCCCAATCTCTTCACAAATAAATATCTTAAGGATGGGAAAAATATGGTTCCATGAATCAACATCAATCAACACACATTGACAAGTGACAATTCCAATATAACTACTGAAGATGTATTTATTTTTGTTAACATGTTTTCCTTTCATATTCCATACATCTTTTTATTTGATTCCCTGGACTTTAAAAAAAATGATTTTTTTCAACACATTAAAACTATGGTGCTCCTATATTTATGTGACATTAGTCCTTAATTTCCTTCCATTTCCAAGGAATCATCATCGTCAATATGTTCTTCTAGAGTGGTATCATCGACATATAAAGATGGATATTGTACATTTAGACAGGGAGAAGTAGCTAGTGGATAAACCTATTGTTCCTTATGAATGGGATAAAAAAAGAATGAAAAAGGTCATTCCTCTACACTACGATCAAAAATGGATTGTGATACCTATTGTGCGTCGGGATTGGGAGAACCAACACAAGAAAAAGATTATTGTTCATCTATACTATAAGAAGTAGTTGTATAAGAGACATGTTGTTCCTCTGGATTGGGAGCACCACCATGTGTATATTTCATTATCTATATAAGTTTTTTAAAATTTAATTTATATGACATAAATAAACCAACAAACAAACAACAACATGATGAAACACGATGCATACTACCAAAAAAAATAACCTGATAGTTTAAATCATTTTTAATTTTTTAATGGATGTAGAGATTTGACCCCTCTCTGAGATTTCCAAATCCCTTCATTGTGGTATCCACTAATAAATAAAATTCCTTCTAAATTGGTAATTCTATAAAATTATTGCAAAATTCCAATGAAAGGGTCATCCTTTATAGAATTCTCATCTAACCCTTTAGTTGTTTGGTTTGATAATAGAAAAATAGTCCATTTTCAGTTTTTAGGATCTGAAAAATGAAATAATTATACTTATTGTGATTCAATTATAAATGGTTCATCATTGAACCTTTCCTTAATGAAATAAACATTCAAAAATCATAATTCATCTATGTTAACATGACCCCTATTATCAACCCACTTTCATTGAAAGATCAACACTTTGAATGCTGTATAATTCAACTCCCATATTTGTTTCATGATGACAATATAAGAAATATTCAAATGAATGGATTTATATCCTTAGTAAAATAAGCATGCATCGAGTCATCCAAACATGTAACTCTAATATTTTACATGGTATTGTATCAATCATTATCATTTTTGTAGAAGATATAACCATTAATTACATAACCATTGTATGATAACACATACACACATGGTCATTAGGCCAGCAATAGAAGTTGTTCTAAAAATGAATCTAGATTTAAATCTTAATCCAAAAAAATATTATCATGAATCCATCCTATAAAATGTTGATTATGTGTGTTTTCTATCCATCTTTATTACCATTATGGATTTAAATTCCAAATAATTTCATTATGAGTTCGAACATATGGGAGAACCTTTAAATGGTTACGAATAATGTATAGGTGGGATAGCATTGGATCAGTAATATTTATTGTGATAACATCTCTTCTAAAAATTCCTTCACCTGCAAACCGCTCAGTATGAAAAGATCTCAATAGACCACTGCTTTCTAAACTAGGCATGTATTCAACACATAATTCAACGTCTTACTCAAAAATATATCACTCTATAATAAAACCATCTATCTGACTATGATTTATGACATACCCTTTCAAAATCATCATATAACGTTCAAGGTTGAACATCCATCTATAGTGTTCATGACCACATAGTCGAATATCACTCACCAAGTAAACCCTCAAATTATCCATCATACCAATGAATTTTGGGGGGAAGAATATTTCCAATTCACATAATTTGATGGAAATTTCTCTTTCCAAATTCAGAAATTTACCTGGGTCTATGACGTTTATGGATATAACATTGATGGAGAAACAATGTTTTGTAAATTTATGATGGAAATTATTTGCAAAAAGGAAATGTAAAGCTATATGCATTTGATATTGCATCAAAACATGGAAGTGATGTGATTTTAGACCCATTAACATTAAATCAGCCATTGAATCAATGTTCTTAATATTCAGTGAATACTCCTCTTGAACAATTAGGTCATTCTAGGAGGTGAAAATTGATATCTATCATTCTTGGAAAGAATCTAAGATATAGGAGGAAGAAAATTCATTTCTCACTATTCACCACCACCAACTGTTCTCGTATTCTCATGTCCAACGTGACCAACCAAGCCTCCACCCTGTCCTTTTTACAAGATGCATTTAGAAACATGTCAGTGACACTATCACATAATGTGTTTTTCAATATGCATTACATAATGAAAATGCCTAACATATAGACACTTCTTGAATGGTAATTAAAAAAACCGATATCTATTTCCTTCTAGTATTCATATGTTTTTTCGAAAATGGATTACCAAAATTAGGGTCCAAATAATTTAATTTCTAAAATATTTTATCACCTATTAGTGGAGATAGTGTTATAAATTCTTATAAACATCCTTTATATGATGTCTTCTAAGATTTGGACTTATGTCGTCAGGGTAAAAATTTATGATGTCCTCAAAACATGGTTTTCAAAAAACATTTCAACCTAATTTACTATTTACCTTGTTTGTATATGGGACACAATTGAGTTCATTTAATGAAATATACCAAAAAGTTTCCATAAGAATAAAATTCCTTTATCATCCCGTACAACATGGCTCTCACCGTTAAATATTCATTTCTATAGGCATTATAGAAAGTTACACCGGAATCCTATAATAATTTAAAATCATTGATCAATGGAGCCAAATAAGCATCAATATCATTACATATTTGTTTTGGTCTTGATAAAAAAGAGATAACATGATGAATTTTCATTTCACCCCTAACAGTGGTGGCAAGTTATAATTTATGAACGTAATCTATCATGTAATCTGACTACTTTTTTGGAAACCAAAAGGATTCACCTCATCATTAAATTACATATGATGTAGTTTTCATGTATCATTTAAAAATTTAGCACACTCATGATAAATTATCTTCCACTTAGGAGAGTCTTTAGGGTGACATAGCTTCCCATATTTAATTATTGTATCTGTGTTCCAGGTCAATTGTCATGCAGCCTCTTAACTTCAATATAGGCACCTAAACTGTGGAATGATTGGGGAGTACCATACAACATTCATAGGTCCATATTCATGTTTATTATATCAGGAAATGCCTAACTTTGGGAATTATATAAATGATATTTGGTCCTTGTGAAATAGTAAACATATTTCAAGAAGGCAGGCATTCTTTCAAAGATCATACCCATCATTTTTAGAATTTGATTGGGATTGTATATTCGGATCAGGAGCTCATTATCTTCCGGGATCATGTAATTCCTAAAATCAAGTAGTTCCATAAAACAGTTTTCACTCCATACATTTCCTACTTTTAAATTATATAGATTCAGTATGGGTGACAATGTGGAATAATTAGTGAACCTAGCATACAATGACGTCTTTCACAACTGATTAACTTCTCAAGAAATTTTGGGATATCATAGAGTTCATATTAAACTTTACATTTCATTTCCTATATACAATCTTCGTCATCATTCACATCTATAAGAACATTCTTGATATGGTATTATTCACTGTCCAAATGTTTAATCATATAATATTATCCATAAAATTTAGTGTTTTCCTAGCCACTAGGTACATTCCTTTTTCCCCCATGTTTATTCCAACATTTACAACTTTAATATATTTTTTTAAAAATCAACTGTTCTTCCAACTCCCCAAGAATAATTTCCCTTCAGTTAAAATAGTGTCAACACGAACAAAGGATTTGAGAGGGGTTTAATGAATGAGCTTTTGCAAACATGATGAACACTTTTAGTCCTTCTTCATACACTTTTTTCATACGATTGTCATCCTTCCATTCTTTGTACATATTCATACTAAGATAATATTAATAGTTAACCAAATATATACACAAACAATTGATATAAAAATTAACAAAGCCTAAAATAATTTATAGAATTTAATTCTCTTTCAATATTTATCGCAAATATCATCTTTTATAATCAAGGTCCTCCATTTGGGATCTTCAAGATAAATCAATCGTTAGCTCTTCTCACCATTTCATCATTTGTCAAAATAAGAGAAATTTATCCTCTTAAATATGTAAAATGACAACATTCCCCTCATAATACAACTTCATATAGTTTTAATTGTTTAAATTACACTACATGAACAATAATTCTGTCCTAAAAGTATTGAAATTCCAATTACACTATCTTAGTGCATAATTATGTCCACAAAAACTCCATTTGAGACTAGAACCGAGCCTTATATTCCATTTATCATGATACATTATAGTTGAACTAGGTTGATATCTTCCCTTGAATCTCCATGAAGGAATATAATCATGAAATCCATTTTTTCTAGAAATTAATATTCAATGGCAACCAAACTGATAACCATATGAATTAATATATGATATAAAACAAGAGAGAATATCTAACTAAAATAAAATCCTTCAAATTATGGAAAAAAATTTTAAACTAAACACAATATTCACTATTTATTATCATCCAATTTCTCATTTATATGATAAATATAATTTTTTTATAGATCCCTCTCTCCTGGTCCAAATTTTATTATATGAAATACATTAAAATCATATATGGAATTCGATTATTCCTTAATTTTGTACTCATAATTTAATGAGGAATATAGTAGGCCGATGTTGAATCCTAAAAATTAGAAAATATAATAGGGTTACCCACAAAGTCCTCATTACGGACACTCATACAGACTAAGAAAAACATAAAACATGGGGAAACTAGGTGGCTCAAGAGATAATAAGTATAGTATACCTTTGGATGTATTTCTTAATTTATAGGGTTCCCATTCATCCAAAGAAGTGGAAGTTAAAAAGAAAAATCCAATTATCATCACATGAATAAATATAATATAAGTAATAAATCACATGTCAACTCTAACACCATCTCCCAAAAGATGCCATTTTCATATACAGGAATAATAATCCTGAATTTCATGTTAATAATAAATCACATCCCTCTGTGGGAAAAGTTATAATAGGCGTATCAAATAAGGTCCCCCTAATTTAAACCATGCATGTAATATTGGATGAAAAGTATGTTTAAGAGTTGCAAAGGGATTAAACATTAATTAAACTTTTATGTAATTGAGCTCATGATGGATATCATATGTCATGGATAGTGTTAGTGGCATGTCGTTTCCATGGTTTTATTATCAATCTACATGTATTCCCTATATAATATTTTTTTTACAAATCAATTAACATATAATGTTACAATATTATGGAAAAATAACATTTTATATTTCCTTTGAAAACAATTTATAAAATTACACATTAAATCTCATTAAAAAACCAACAATTTACACAAATTCTTCTTTAAAATAACACACACTTTTTAAAATAAACCAATCAATTCCAAGAACTCTTTCACAAAAACACAATTCCGTTTTTAATAATTCATGGAAATTCATGACCAAATAGTCTTAACCATTTAAAATGAACTAAAACAATTTTTAATTTAAAATATTTCATTAAAAACATCACAAAACCCTTATTATAATGAAACTAGCATTAAATATGCTTTCATAAAATTCACATACCTTTATAAATGTCAACAGACTTAGTTGAAAAATAGTTGTAATGAAACCTGAGTCCATTCTAAGAGGTTAAAAAAATTTAGTTATATTTATAAAAAACAATGTATGTTGAACACATATAATTTTTTACAAAACCTTTCAAAATCGTTGAATCATTTTAAAAAGGAACTTAGTCATTTTCTAAAATACTTAAATACCAAGATATGAACTTTATAAAATATATATGAATAATAAATAACAATCATTTTATAAAAAATAATTCTATAAGACAATATATAATAATCTTTTTTTATAGAAAATAAATTTTTTGTGCATAGAGTAATATCAATTGACACATAAAACGTGTGGAATTACTATTAATGGATCTTTCCTTGGGACAATTCTTCTTTGAGATCACCATGTGTGAACTTCATGAAAATATGTATCAATTTCCCATGACACTCCAACAACTGATTGTCAACCATCATCTATGTCATGAAATATGGATTTTTCTAAACTGTATGATATATTGATTTAATAATATATTTATTTATAATTAAAGTTCTCATTATTGTGTTAAACAATTATAACATATTAATGGGAATTAATTTCCAAGGATATTAAAACATTATTTTTAAATAGAATAATAACCACTATGTGATATAAATATATACATATATTTTGGAATTTCATATATTTTTTGACGTCATAAAGATGATATAGTAGTGTCGTGGGTGCATGAAACACAATTTTGTTCAGTATAAACATTTAATTGGTAATTATTCATTGATTGAGTGATAATACATTTGGGATTATGTGAAAATTTTTTAGTTTTATTATTCTTATATCATATATTGAGAATTTAAGGGTGATTGTCTGCAATAGATTCATAAAGGATAATGGGTTGGGTGATTCAGTCGACTGCACAATCTGATAATGAATAGAATCAAAGTCCAATGGAGGAGACACACAAGAGGGTGGGACCTAATGATCATGGTTAATAAAATTATATATGTAAATATAGAAATGAGATTTCAACCTTAAAAATAGATAGGAATAAAATGAATATTTTCTATATCAAAAGTAATCAAATCCTATGAATAGTGGAATTATAGTTTAACAAGAGAATCTGAAATCAAGAGGGAAGAAAGATATTAATGAATTATGTAAATCATTAAAGGTGGATTTCTAGTAGAGGTATGGATCAAGGAGTATGATTCCCTTATAGACAAAGGAGGCATCACCTCTGAAATATTTTCTACTTCCAGACAGTGGATTTTTTGGCATATAAAATAAATCCAAATTCATTCCAAAATGAATAGAAAATAGAAGAATTATAAAGCAGGTGATGTAGCATAGGAAGATGATGTCTTAATTTTTTAATAGATTAACATTTACGTTTTTAATAATATTTAGTCCCTCCAAGAAGGATAAATATATTAAAACTACAACCATGAACATCCAATGAAAGGTCTAGATAAAATCCATATCTATGAATAGATGTTTGAAAAATGATTTCTTGTTCATGTTCGAAGTTTTATCCATAACATAGATGTCAAATGAGTTCATTACAAAGGTTAATCTCTTTAATGAATTCAGATCAAACCCAAACAACATAATAAATGGAAAACACTGAATGTGAGATGTATATAATTGTTAACCCTCTACAATAGATAGGGATGGAGATCCATCTATCGAATTATAATCCATTGATTCCATGAAATTATTTTAACAAATACATATAAATATATTATGAATTTATAAAAACATGGAAAAAATGTCATACCCATGGAAACAGTAGTGCTTGACAGTAGCAGAGATGGGGTAGGTGGAAGTGGTGGCGACAGTGGGGGCCATAGTGGGGTTCATAGTAGAGGTGGGATCGGATAGGATGAGGGTTCATAGTTGAGGTGGGGTTCAACGTGCAGCAGAAGTGGGTTCGTGGTGGAAATGTGTTCAATGCGGATGTTGGTGTGCGGTGGATGAGGGTTCGTAGAGGATGTGGGTTCGTGGCAGTAGAGGTTTTTGATAGATGATCATTCATGGTAGATGAGGAAGTGTTGGAGAAGGTTGGTTCATGGCAGAGGAGGGTGCATAGAGGAGGAATTTTCATAGTGGAGGAGGGTTTACAGTGGAGGAGGGGTCAGTGGAGGTAGAGATGAGTTTAGGGAAGAGGAGGGGTCGATTACGCAGGTGTCGGTTTCTACGAGAGCATGAGGTGTGTGAAAAAAGATGGGACTGTTATGGTTCATTTAATAAATAGGGTGATGCATTAGTCAGTTGTAGTTAAACATCACCGATAAATTTATGTTTTAATAACTCTAAAATATAAAATGCTGATAAAAAATGCCTTTATCAGTGCTAAATAATCACTGATAAAGATATAATGTTAATATTTTTTTATATTATTATATATATTTATAAAATTATATATATAATAAATATATATTTGTAACACCCTGACCCCAGCTACCCAGAGTCGGTGCATTATTTCGTAACATTGGCATGATCACAAAAGATCAAGTCTCGAAAGACCGATTAGTTTAGTAGCCTTGGAAACACTAGATACATTCATAAGTCTTTCATTACATCAAAAAGTAAACAAACTACAATAACATGGTCTTCATAGTCCACACTCATATCCACTTCTGACAATCCCTACAGGTCATTCATAAAATACTTCTTCATATCCTGGAAAATATTAAAACATTGAAAGGGGTGAGCTCAGATGCTCAGTAAGGATAACAATATTGCGGAAGCTTTCATAAATAAACATAAACATTTAAGGCAATGTATAACTAAAACAAAAGCCTTATAAACTTGAACATCAACATAATATGGCAAAAGTAAAATGAGATAATGCCATTTACTTCTTCACATGGATATTCTACTGGTCGAATAATCACATGCAATATCAATAACCACTTTCATAATGATGGAATGCATAATGCCGGACATTCTGAAACATTTTGTCAAGGCCTCGGCCAAGACATCTAAAATGATTAAGGCCTCGGCCAAAACCATAAATCAAATTGGGAAAGGGCCTCGGCCAATTCCACGTCTAGTTGTCTCATGAGACCTACCGATGCATCGAGGAGCTATTGCGGGCTCCACCCGTCACTTATTAAGTCAAATGCATTCCTCATATGAATAGGTTTAAACATATCATAAACCATAACATAATCGTATCACATAAAACATGCATAAAAGAAACATAACAGTTCCACATTTCAATCACAAGATATAAATACAACACATTGATATAATAAAAACACTTTCCAAACCATTTTCAATACCAATATAAAAGAAAGTTAAAACTTTGTATTTATTTTTCATTAAAAAAAATGATGGCTTGTAGAGGAAGCCGAAACTCAAATAATGGTCACGGCGGTGGAGAAGTCGTTGTCGCCGCATAAGTACGGAAAGAAAAACATTCCCTTTTTTTCGTTTAGTAAAACGCTTCGTATAAAAAAGATTCCTTTTGAATAAACGTAAAAGTCAAAGGGGTTTATATACCGTATAAAAGAAAGTTGTGTATAAAACAAAATGTGCCTCAATGAAAGGAGATTGAGACGAAGTCCTTAAAAAGATCATTTTTAAAATAAAATAGATCTATTATGTGTATTCACTATAGGTACACATAAAGAACGTAAAAATACAAAATAGGACATAATAATATCATGACATAATTTTAAAGTAGGAGATTAACCCAAAGAATGGAAGTTGGGTTAAGAAATTCCCTTACAAGATCATTTTTCTAAATAAAATAAATCTATTATGTTTATTCAATATAATTACACATAAATAAAGTAAAAATACAAGATAAGACAAAATAATATCATGACATAATTTGAAAGTAGGAGATTAACCCAAAGATTGGAAATTGGGTTAAGAAGTTCCCTTACCTCGTGTCTAACTTGACTCAACCGTTCTTTAACCTCCTGAATAATAAACTAGAGTTAATATATACCTTATTAAGAACCATTTTCAATTTCATTATCCTTATTATATCACTTATTACAATGATATGAACATTATGTAATTATTTAAGTTAATAATGGTCGTTTTGTCGATCTTTGGTACTTGAGTCAACAATAAGCTTCTTATAATTACAAGTTGTTTATGTGGTGAAATATCCATTATATCCAGAATTATATTAATGATTTAGATGTCATATATATCTTATATATCCAGTATATACATTCATTTATAATATTACGTAACATTTAGAGGTAAGAAATGAAATGCACAGTTCATGGAGACGGTAAGCCGTACGCACGCATGAACGCTACTTTCATTTCAATTTCATATTTAATGGAACTAAATAATAATGATATAAATGTATAATATAATTCCAGTATAATATAGTGTATAATACCATTTACTCCATCCTTTATACATCCCACATATGGAATTAACGATTCAAATCACTTTGAGGGGGCGGTAGTCCGCACTTCCTAAAATGAAATTATCGCGTTTTACCCATAATGGAAATCATAAAGTAAGCCATAAATGAGAAATACAGAAGCATAATTAAAACATAAACATATTATATATCATATATAAATATAGTGACATCTTAATGGCCACCTTTGAAGGTGTTATATGAGTGTTGAACAATCATCGTTTCGTGAGGCAGAAATTCGCCATCCACAGAAACCGTATGTTCTTTAACCATTAGATGTAGGTGTGTGTAAGTGTAGCTCGAATCCTTCTTATAACAACATCCTAGTATATTGAGGATACTGGTGTTGTTACAAAAGAAATGAATAAAAAGAGTTTAGGGGGTTGGAGAAGAAAAATAAAACAAAACAACATTAGAAAAGACATTACCTCAAAATCGGGTAACTCTTTTTGATTTGAGCCAAAGGCTTCCTTGGGAAGAGTTCTGCCCAAAGTGAGGCTTCTATGAGTAATAGGGGGAAGTTGGGAGAGTATTTGGGCAGAGGTTGGCCGAGCCAAATGGCTTGAAAGTGTAAATGAGGTGGGAGAGGTGGGGGCCTTTTATAAGTGGAGAGGAGGGGCACTTTTGGAAAGATTGAAATGTTACATTATTACACAATGCTTTTCGGATTCTAAAGGTCCCACACTTATATAATTCGAGGTTAAGGTGATAATGTTTCTAAATCTCCTCATCCAATAGGCTTTGGACAAGTGTAAGCCTTGGATTTTGCATTATCTTCTAATTTTATTTAAATCGTTAAATAATGAGGTCATCGCTGCATCATAATGATGTCATAAATAATTTAATTTATTTAATGTCTAAAAATTATAAAATAAATACTATGATGTAGGAAATATTTTTAGCTTTCTAATGAATATTTATAGACAAAATTTGGACTTGTGTAACCCCACTTAAAAATTTTTTTAGTAAACTAACTTATGTTTGTGTCAATTTAATTTTAACATTAAATAAATATATATTAATGTCATTTTCCAACTAAAGTGACTCCATGGGGTCCCCAAGTTGACCCATGGGTTTTCGTGGTCGGCCATGACTCATCCAATAGGAGTAGTACAAGTTTCAAGCTCATCTCATATTATTAAAACATTATTTTTACCTTTAACTACACTAATTACCTCTAATCGCGATTAAGAACTTAAAAGTTACTATTCACCAAAAAATTATTTTGATCTCATTGAACCACATTTTACTTCTTAATGACAACCATGTATGTCGGATTTTTGAAAATCAAATCACAGAAGTGGTAATATTTCATTTAAACGAAAAATCAGTTATTTAACTACCACTTAGTGGTTTCACTATTCATCAAAAATTGAAGTTTTTCAGAACATTGCCAAAATTTCACCCTAAGCTATAATTGATATTCCAAATTCAAAAATGATGCCTATTTTACAAAATTCCAAACATATAAGTTGCATTAATTAATTTTATAATTAATTCCCGCTGTTACAACAAATAGCGTGTTTTTAAGAAACAATTTATATCAAAAGATTGGCAATTGTTTATGTCCAATTTCAATGTTAAATTAATTCTAATGACCACCATTGGATAAAATGGTAAAAATATATTCTAATTATACTCTAAAACCACTCAATAGTATAATTTATCACTATGAATTATTTTGATTAAAAAAGTTGTTTTAAGTATTTTTCACTATTCATAAAAATTTGGAAGTTCTCGGAAAATTACAAAAAATTCAACATAGGATAATTTCAATATTAGGAATACAAAAATGAAGTCCATTTTGAAATATAAAATTTCTATAAATTTAATAGGTGTTTATTACTATTCATAACGGCTACTTTGATTCGTTGCGGTGTGTTAGAACTCGAACTTGCGTCCAATGCAAGCTATTGCATTATTGAAAGAGAGGCGTATCGTGGAAGCTCGAGGTGTTACATTCTCCCCTCCTTCAATAAATTGCGTCCTCGCAATTTGAAATTTTTCTTTGAAAATAAAAGGTTGAAAAGAGAAAATACCTTTGAGGAAAACCCACATCGGAAATAAGGTTAATAAATATATAACATTAAAAGAAAGCAGGATAAGTACAAAGGTCACCCGATATAGCCCATTCTAGGATTCTATGAAAATATGGATATGGAAGAAAAACAAACCATCAAGGTCTGATGGAGAGTTATAGAAAATAGTATTAGGAGAAAGTTTAACCATAAGAAAATCACAAACATGTGATTGGTTAAACGGACATTGAATCCCCAGTTGGAAAAGTTAACCGACAACTTTTTTGTTGTAAGTTACCTTTTATAATGTTGAGGAATTTATTTAGGAGATTTACTAAGAACGTAAGGGAATATACATACTTGTTATGTATACTTTCATTCGTTAATAAATTTTTACCAGAAACCCAACTTTTACTCCAAATGGTAACGAAACTCAAAAATATTCTATTTATCCTAATTGTATAAGGTTCCAAATGTTAACACAAACCATTTAGATTAGTAAAATTATTTTGTAATATCAAGGGACTTCCTGTAGGCTAGTGGTAGGAAATAAAGGCTTGTCGCACTATGGTTGTGGGTTCGATTCCTGCAGCTTTGTCCGACGCGACGGGTTATTCCCCACCCTGCAGGTTGTCCTTTTCCTAAAACTATAGTATTATAATATTCCAAAAATAATCTTCAGAAATTCTTTAACCTTAAACAATACTATCCATGGTTCAACTTAATCCACTCCAACCTTTATAGTTATCCAAAATATCTTCATCCAGACTTTCTCTAAAAGGTCTCTAAATTCCAAAATCCATTGTAACATCAGATTCCCCAAACAAAGAAAAGTTTCTCTTATTGTCACATACTAAAAATATGATTACCTTAATCATATTAAAACCTTACTGAAATCAACAAGTACTGCAGTACAATCCATATATATATATATCACATTATTCGTATAACCAGAATATAATCCTTGAGTCCAAAAGCACCAATACATTAATTATTCCTCTTCAACTGTAGTCACAGCATAAGATTGGCCTTGATCCCTTGGCCTTTTCTGAGGTAAGTTTCCCTGACGCTTAGGACATTCATTTGCATAATGCCATGTTTCCCTACAATTGTAGCATTCAACTTTGACAGCCTCTTTTTTCCCTTGCAATCACGAGCCTGGTGACCCTTTTCTTCACATTTATAACAAACTCCCATTCCTTTTAGGCAAGTACCAGGGTGATTCTTCCCACAATTATCACATAATTGAAAATCCTTCTTTCCCTTTTTCCCTTTCTCTATCTCTTGTTCCACCATTCTCTTCTTCTCTTGCTTTACTTTGTTGTCATAAGACCTAGAGAATTCCTTTTCTGTCTTGATAGCACACGAGACAATATCTTCGTATGATGAGAAGGATTGTGATACTAAAGCTCGATGGAGAAATGGTTTTAACCCATCAAATAAATGATCAATCTTACTCCTTGGGTTACGTATATAATCGGCAGCATGCCTCGCTAACCTTGTAAAGTTAGCCTCATACTTTGCGACATTCTCATCCTCCTTCTTCCTCAAACTCAGAAATTGCCTTTCCATATCTGCTCGATGGTCACGAGGAAAATATTTTTCTATGAAAATCTCTTTGAACTCCCTCCATTCCATATTCGATACGTCATCATCTTCCTTTGTGTTTTGAATCAGCGACCACCACTGATCGGCATCTCTAGTGAGACGGTAAACTGCCATGACAACCTTCTCCCTTTCGCTACTCCCCAAGGCATGGAATATTTTCTCTAAGGAATTTATCCATTGCCCAGCTACAGTAGGATTTGTACTCCCATTGAAGGTTGGTGGTTGTTTCCTCATGAAACGGTCTAGCATTGATCCTCCACGTTGCGGATCAGGGTGCTCCATACGATTAAGGTTATTATTCATAACCTGCGTGAGTTGTCCCAGTACGGTGAGAAGCTGATCAGCACCAGTTGTATCTCCAGATCCACAATAATTATCTTGAGCAGGAGGGAAATCCCTACACGGAGTTCGTGCATTGATACGGTTTCCATTCCTTCCACTAGGCGCCATTTATAAACAATGGCATAAACTAGATTAGTTCATGAATCAAAATACATAATTCCATACTTGTAAAACACTTAACATAAATTGAACTAATTATGGATATAATCCATAATTATAAAAATGTTTTCTTTGATGAAGTATATACTCGTAACCCTTCATAGTGGTTTGTAAATAAAATGAGAATTATCCTAAGCATATCCTCCGGGAGTGTCGTAACCAAGAGTGCAGCAAGGCCCGTTGTCGTGCACCAGTTCCCGTTCGAGTCTAGCTCAAGCGGTGTTTTCGGGTTTTACCCCTAGGTACATCTGTGCCAGAGCCGCCTCTACCTGCTCGTATCCAGACAGGGATGTATTGCTCGGAAAAGTCATAACATCTCTATAATACCAAAATTCTAGGAAGTTCTTCTATACTAATCCTCAAAGTCTATCTTTGGGCTATGTGCTCTAATCAGAGTTTATCTAAATCTAGCTTCCAAGGTTAGTACTAAACTTCCTCTGATACCAACTATAACGCCCCGACCCCAGCTACCCAGAGTCGGTGCATTACTTCGTAACATTGGCATGATCACAAAAGATCAAGTCTCGAAAGACCGATTAGTTTAGTAGCCTTGGAAACACTAGATACATTCATAAGTCTTTCATTACATCAAAAAGTAAACAAACTACAATAACATGGTCTTCATAGTCCACACTCATATCCACTTCTGACAATCCCTACAGGTCATTCATAAAATAATTCTTCATATCCTGGAAAATATTAAAACATTGAAAGGGG
Source organism: Viscum album (assembly GCA_963277665.1). Classification (NCBI taxonomy): domain Eukaryota; kingdom Viridiplantae; phylum Streptophyta; class Magnoliopsida; order Santalales; family Viscaceae; genus Viscum; species Viscum album. The sequence goes on along the minus strand of OY728145.1, from coordinate 929,672,067 downwards.
TGAGCTCAGATGCTCAGTAAGGATAACAATATTGCAGAAGCTTTCATAAATAAACATAAACATTTAAGGCAATGTATAACTAAAACAAAAGCCTTATAAACTTGAACATCAACATAATATGGCAAAAGTAAAATGAGATAATGCCATTTACTTCTTCACATGGATATTCTACTGGTCGAATAATCACATGCAATATCAATAACCACTTTCATAATGATGGAATGCATAATGCCGGACATTCTGAAACATTTTGTCAAGGCCTCGGCCAAGACATCTAAAATGATTAAGGCCTCGGCCAAAACCATAAATCAAATTGGGAAAGGGCCTCGGCCAATTCCACGTCTAGTTGTCTCATGAGACCTACCGATGCATCGAGGAGCTATAGCGGGCTCCACCCGTCACTTATTAAGTCCAATGCATTCCTCATATGAATAGGTTTAAACATATCATAAACCATAACATAATCGTATCACATAAAACATGCATAAAGGAAACATAACAGTTCCACATTTCAATCACAAGATATATATACAACACATTGATATAATAAAAACACTTTCAAAACCATTTTCAATACCAATATAAAAGAAAGTTAAAACTTTGTATTTATTTTTCATTAAAAAAAATGATGGCTTGTAGAGGAAGCCGAAACTCAAATAATGGTCACAGCGGTGGAGAAGTCGTTGTCGCCGCATAAGTATGGAAAGAAAAACATTCCCTTTTTGTCGTTTAGTAAAACCCTTCGTATAAAAAAGATTCCTTTTGAATAAATGTAAAAGTCAAAGGGGTTTATACACCGTATAAAAGAAAGTTGTGTATAAAAAAAATATATGCCAAAATGAAAGGAGATTGAGACGAAGTCCTTAAAAAGATCATTTTTAAAATAAAATAGATCTATTATGTGTATTCACTATAGGTACACATAAAGAACGTAAAAATACAAAATAGGACATAATAATATCATGACATAATTTTAAAGTAGGAGATTAACCCAAAGAATGGAAGTTGGGTTAAGAAATTCCCTTACAAGATCATTTTTCTAAATAAAATAAATCTATTATGTTTATTCAATGTAATTACACATAAAGAAAGTAAAAATACAAGATAAGACATAATAATATCATGACATAATTTGAAAGTAGGAGATTAACCCAAAGATTGGAAATTGGGTTAAGAAGTTCCCTTACCTCGTGTCTAACTTGACTCAACCGTTCTTTAACCTCCTGAATAATAAACTAGAGTTAATATATACCTTATTAAGAACCATTTTCAATTTCATTATCCTTATTATATCACTTATTACAATGATATGAACATTATGTAATTATTTAAGTTAATAACGGTTGTTTTGTCGATCTTTGGTACTTGAGTCAACAATAAGCTTCTTATAATTACAAGTTGTTTATGTGGTGAAATATCCATTATATACAGAATTATATTAATGATTTAGATGTCATATATATCTTATATATCCAGTATATACATTCATTTATAATATTACGTAACATTTAGAGGTAAGAAATGAAATGCACAGTTCATGGAGACGGTAAGCCGTACGTACGCATGAACGCTACTTTCATTTCAATTTCATATTTAATGGAACTAAATAATAATGATATAAATGTATAATATAATTCCAGTATAATATAGTGTATAATACCATTTACTCCATCCTTTATACATCCCACATATGGCATTAACGATTCAAATCACTTTGAGGGGGCGGTAGTCCGCACTTCCTAAAATGAAATTATCGCGTTTTACCCATAATGGAAATCATAAAGTAAGCCATAAATGAGAAATACAGAAGCATAAGTAAAACATAAACATATTATATATCATATATAAATATAGTGACATCTTAATGGCCACCTTTGAAGGTGTTATATGAGTGTTGAACAATCATCGTTTCGTGAGGCAGAAATTCTCCATCCACAGAAACCGTATGTTCTTTAACCATTAGATGTAGGTGTGTGTAAGTGTAGCTCGAATCCTTCTTATAACAACATCCTAGTATATTGAGGATACTGGTGTTGTTACAAAAGAAATGAATAAAAAGAGTTTAGGGGGTTGGAGAAGAAAAATAAAACAAAACAACATTAGATAAGACATTACCTCAAAATCGGGTAACTCTTTTTGATTTGAGCCAAAGGCTTCCTTGGGAAGAGTTCTGCCCAAAGTGAGGCTTCTATGAGTAAGAGGGGGAAGTTGGGAGAGTATTTGGGCAGAGGTTGGCCGAGCCAAATGGCTTGAAAGTGTAAATGAGGTGGGAGAGGTGGGGGCCTTTTATAAGTGGAGAGGAGGGGCACTTTTGGAAAGATTGAAATGTTACATTATTACACAATGCTTTTCGGATTCTAAAGGTCCCACACTTATATAATTCGAGGCTAAGGTGATAAGGTTTCGAAATCTCCTCATCCAATAGGCTTTGGACAAGTGTAAGCCTTGGATTTTTCATTATCTTCTAATTTTATTTAAATCGTTAAATAATGAGGTCATCGCTGCATCATAATGATGTCATAAATAATTTAATTTATTTAATGTCTAAAAATTATAAAATAAATACTATGATGTAGGAAATATTTTTAGCTTTCTAATGAATATTTATAGACAAAATTTGGACTTGTGTAACCCCACTTAAAAATTGTTTTAGTAAACTAACTTATGTTTGTGTCAATTTAATTTTAACATTAAATAAATATATATTAATGTCATTTTCCAACTAAAGTGGCTCCATGGGGTCCCCAAGTTGACCCATGGGTTGTCTTGGTCGGCCATGACTCATCCAATAGGAGTATTACAAGTTTCAAGCTCATCTCATATTATTAAAACATTATTTTTACCTTTAACTACACTAATTACCTCTAATCGCGATTAAGAACTTAAAAGTTACTATTCACCAAAAAATTATTTTGATCTCATTGAACCACATTTTACTTCTTAATGACAACCATTTATGTCGGATTTTTGAAAATCAAATCACAGAAGTGGTAATATTTCATTTAAACGAAAAATCAGTTATTTAACTACCACTTAGTGGTTTCACTATTCATCAAAAATTGAAGTTTTTCAGAACAATGCCAAAATTTCACCCTAAGCTATAATTGATATTCCAAATTCAAAAATGATGCCTATTTTACAAAATTCCAAACATATAAGTTGCATTAATTAATTTTATAATTAATTCCCGCTGTTACAACAAATAGCATGTTTTTAAGAAACAATTTATATCAAAAGATTGGCAATTGTTTATGTCCAATTTCAATGTTAAATTAATTCTAATGACCACCATTGGATAAAATGGTAAAAATATATTCTATTTATACTCTAAAACCACTCAATAGTATAATTTATCACTATGAATTATTTTGATTAAAAAAGTTGTTTTAAGTATTTTTCACTATTCATAAAAATTTGGAAGTTCTCGGAAAATTACAAAAAATTCAACATAGGCTAATTTCAATATTAGGAATACAAAAATGAAGTCCATTTTGAAATATAAAATTTCTATAAATTTAATAGGTGTTTATTACTATTCATAACGGCTACTTTGATTCGTTGCGGTGTGTTAGAACTCAAACTTGCGTCAAATGCAAGCTATTGCATTATTGAAAGAGAGGGGTATCATGGAAGCTCGGGGTGTTACAATATTTATTTAAAATTATATATAACTATAAAGAAATATTTTTTATAAATTTAAATATAAAATAAATATATTTATATAATTATATATATTTATATTTATAAAATTATAATAAATATATTAGTTATATATACGTATAAAATTACTAATATAAAAAATGTATTTGTTATAAATTTATAATTTTTTAAATAAATATATTTATATATTCATAGTTATTCTTATAAATAAAAATATATTAACAAATATAATTATAAAATTATAAAAAATATATTTTAGCATGGATAAATGACCACCATTATCATCTGTTTTTTAGTGTGGATAAAGGGGACCCCACCTTTGTCGTCACTTTGATTAACATCGTTTTTTAGCACTGTTAAAATCCGATTTGCATGTATTTAATGGGCATATGTGTAGTAGTGTATCTCAGCTTCAAAACTAAGTTCTCCATCAATTCACCTTTTCATAAACAAATTAAAACTTTTTTCTAGCTTGATTAAAGAAATGATGTAACATACCATGTATGTAATGAATTATGCATTTTCATATATATGTCTATTTATGAATTATATAGTCTTTTAAAGGCTTAAAATGAGAATAAATCCAATTTTAAGCATATAAAAATCTAATATTTTTAAAAGATTATTTTACCGCCTTTTGATGGAGGACCATTTTTAAATCAAACTTTTGACAATTTTATAAGCTCTATTTGTCAAAATAAACATATTCATTATAATTGGGACATTGAAATTTACATTGGATAGTTTTTTGGTAATTTTCTGATAATTTTCATTTTTTATAAATGAATAGTAAAAAATACTGCATTTTACATCAAAACTGCATTTTCATCTAATTTAATTATATGGTTAGAATATATTTTTAATTTGTTTTAATGTTTAATTAGAATATATTTTTACCATTTAATCGTATGGTGGCCATTATAATTAATTTCACTTTGGAATTGGGCATAAACATGTGCCAATATTTTCAAAGATATTGTTTCAATAAAACCCGCTATTTGTTTTGACAACGAGAATTATTTTTAAATTAATTATTGCAATTTATATGTTCAAAAGTTGGTAAAATGGATTCTGTAATTGGATACATAAGGTCCAAATTATGCAATTAAGACTCTTTTGTTTTTGGACATTATGAATAGTAATGACGATATTTATCTTTAATTGTCAGGATTAAGTAGTAATCGGGTAGTTAAAGACAATAAAATAATATCATAATAATAACAAATGACCCCAACATGTGTCTTAATTCTATTTGTTGTGTTATGGCCGACCATGGGATGCCTTGTTCCAAACATAGGGACCCCATGGAATCACTTTTCGGTGATAGTGACACTTTATCATTTTATTTTTAAAGAAAGGGGAATATCACAAAAGTATGTAACACCGATGTAAAAACAATTTACTTTTGTCTAAAAATGGTCTCTTGGACTATAAATATTCATTGGAAATATAAAAATATTTCCTATATCATAGTAATTTTTTTAAAATTTTTAGACATTATATCAATTAAATTTTTTATGACACCCTTATGATGCAGTGCTTACCTCGTTAATGTATAATTTAAATAAAATGAAAATATAATGTAAAATATAAGACGTAAACTTGTCAAAAACCTATTGGATGCATATATTTAGAACCATTATCACCTTATCCTATAAATATTTCAATGTGGGACCTTTTAAATCCGAAACAAATTTTAAAATAAAGTAACATTTCTTAGCATTACAAGAGTGCCCCTCCTCCCTCTTATAAATGGCCCCCAACTCTACCACATTAATCACACCTCTCAAGACATTGGCTCAGCCAAACCCTGCTCATTTTATCCCTCCACATCCCTATATTAATCATAAAAGCTTTACCTAAGGCACAAATCTCTTCAGGAAACCCTTTTGGTTCAAACCAAAAGGAGTTACACGATTTAAAGGTATTGTCTTCACTTGTGTTATTTTGTTTTATTTTGTTTCTCCAACCCACTAAATTCTTTTTATTCATTTCATTTGTAACAAAAACAGTATCTTCAATATAATAGGATGTTTTTATAAGATTTATTAGATCTAAACATACACACACCTATATCTAATGGGTAAGGAACATACTGTTTCCGTGGATGGCGAATTCCTGCCTCACGAAACGATGATTGATCAATATTATTATAACACCTTAAATTGTGGCCATTAAGATGTCACTATATTTATATATGATATATGATATGTTTATTTTTTCTTTAATCTTCTGTATTTTTCATTTATTGAATACCTTTATGGTTTCCATTATGGGTAAATGGGATATCTTCATTTTAGGAAGTGTGGACTACCACCCCATCAAAGTGATTTGATTCGTTAATGCCATACGTGGGACATATAAAGGATGGAATTAATGGTATTATATATGATATTATACTGGAATTATAACATACCTTTATATCATTATGATTCCATTCCATAAAATATGAAATATAAATGAAAGTTGCGTTCATGCGGACGTATGGGTTACCGTCTCCAAGAACGGTGCATTTCATTTCTTACCTCTAAATTTTATGTCATATTATAAATGCATATATATAATGGATATATATGATATATATAATATCTACATCATGAATATAATTCTGTATATAATGGATATTTTACCACATGAACAACTTGTAATTATAAAGAGTTTATTTTTGACTCAAGTACCAATGATCGACAAAATGACCATTATTAACTTAAATAATTACATAGTGTTCATTACATGGTAATAAGTGATATAAAAAGAATTATGTACTTGAAAAAGTCTCTTAATCATGTAGAAATTAACTAAAGTTTATTATTTAGGAGGTTAAAGAATGATCGAGTCAAGTCGGACATGAGGTAAGGGACTTCGTCTCAATCTCCTTTCATTGAGGCATATTTTGTTTTATACGCAACATTATTTTATACGGTGTATAAACCCCGTTTACTTTTATGTCTATTAAAAAGGAATATTATTTTATATGAATCATTTTACTAAATGACAAATGGAATGTTTTTTGTCGTACGTATGCGGAAACAATGACTTCTCCGCCGCTGTGACAATTATTTGAGTTTCGACTTCCTTTCCAAGCCATAAATTCTTTTTAATGTAAAATAAATACCATGTATCACTTTTATTTTATTTTGGTATTGAAAATGTTTTTGATAATGTTTTTATTATATCAATGTGTTATTGATATCTTGTTATTGAAATGTGGAAATGATATGTTTCCTTTATGCATGTTTTATGTGATACTATTATATTATGGTTCTACAGAATTGTTTATGAAGATGAGTGGTTCCGTGATAAAATAAGGGAAGGTGAGCCTGATATAGCTCTTCAATGCATTGAGTAACACGAAGGGGTTAAACGTTCAGGTTTCTCCAAAGAGATTTAGGAAATATTCTGTGATGGGTATTCCAAACGTAACCATGAGGGTTACTCCCTACATAAGAATGTTATGAATACCTCAAGTTATCTTTATGTCTTATGATTTCTTTTATTTTCTCATGATTTGATGAGGTATGTTAGAGTGATTATGTTTTATGAGTAATGTATGATTTCATTAATTCTTATGTATACATGGACCAATGTTTTCATTTCGTATTTTTATATAACTTATTAAGCTTTTTATGCTCATCCCATGTTTTTGAAATGTTTTTCACAGGTCAAGGGAAAGGTACATGATGTGATGATAGTGTCCAGGAAGTGTCAAGAAAGAATACATGTTTTGTTTTAATTTTTTTCCTTTGATGGGATAAGTGAATATTTTCTTTAAGGTAAACACCTTGTCTAAATTTTGAATGTTATGCATGATTTATGATCTAATTCTGTAAAAATCTAAACCTAAAAATATCCTCAATGTGTAATCTTCTAATAACTCAAGATTAAGTAATGTATAAGGCTGGGGCCTTATAGTTGGTATCAATGGTCGTTTTAGATAACTTTAGGAGTTATAATTATATTAAATGATTATCCAAAAATATTTTTTTTATGGTCAAATTGAAATGATATATAATTTGAAGATTACCATGTTGCTTCATCTAAGACATGTTTGTTCAGAATGGTTATGTGCAGAGAAAACAAGGAAGTAGTGATAGGAATGCATAAAGAAGGAAATGAACTTCCGAATCAGCATCCTGAGATGGTCGGAATTGGAACTGAACAGTTTGTTGCAGTAATGGTGCAATTGAATAAAGCGATAAATGGTGGTGGTATCCATGCACGAGATTATCCAGATCAACCGCAGAGGAACATGATAGTGGTGGAACATTTCATGAGGCAACATCCCCCATCACTCAGAGGATCATATGACCCTGTGCTAGCTTAAGGGTGGATTAAAGCACTTGAGAATATTTTCGATGTCATGGGGTGTTCAGAAAATCAAAATCTTAGTCCTGAAATTTACCGTTTGGAGGGTGAAGCATATCAGTGGTGGTCGATGGTTAAAAATATCAAGGACGCTAATAAGATTGATTCTCTCGACTGGGATGAATTCAAAGGTATGTATCTGGAGAAATATTTGACTAAGGTTGTTCAACTTTGGATAGAAAAAAATTCTTGGAATTGAGGCAAGAGGACGACTCTGTGGCTGCTTATAAAGAATGCTTCACTCGATTGGAAAGGTACGCTCCAATGTTTATCCGAGACCATGATAGTAAAATCAATCTTTTTTACTCAGGATTAAAGCCAAAATATTGAAGGGATTTATCTTCTCGTGAGATAAAAAGTTATGAAAATCTTTTTCGATGTGCTGAGAAGGTGTAAATGGAGTTTGTTGATGATCAAGCGTTTTATAACAACCAACAGAAGAAGAGAACAAGGTGGCAGGAGAAAGGGAATAATTCTTAAAAAATGATTGATGGTAAGAAAACAAAGTTTCCAGTTAGTGATAAATTAGGTAAAAGGAATGCTGGTGAATATTTTCTGAATTCTGGAAAGTGATACTGATGTGGTAAGATGGGACATAAGGCTCGTGATTGCACAAAAAAATATCAGGGTGATGGTAAGACCAAATTTGATTTACATTTAGTGAAATGTTTCACATGAAATGAGATGAGTCATTATTCAAATGAGTGTTCGACAAAGAGATCGAGTGATGGGAATCATTTTGACTATAAGTAGAATGGGGTGTTGAAATCCTTTTCTACTACTTCAGTAGATGTTGGGCCATAAAATGAAGTGGTATTAGGTACTTTGTTTGTTTTTCAGATTATGCCAGTGTGTTGTTTAATTTGGGGTCTACACATTCTTTCATCTATGAAACATTTTCCAGTAAATTTGGAATTCCATCTCAAGAAATTACTTCTGAACTTCTGGTAAAAACACCTGGGGGAAATTTTGAGGAAAAAAGAATTTCTAAGAATCTTTCTATCTTTATCCGTGGAAAGAAACTACTTGAAAACCTTATTGTTTTACCTCTAGTAGAGTTTGATGTTATTATTGTTAAGGATTGACTCTTTGTTTACCATGCTAAGATTGACTGTAGAGCTAAAGAAGTTTTATTTCAGAAATAATTTCAGTTTTTATACAATAATGAACCCTTACTATTGATAAAATATCAAGAGGCTGAGAAACATGTAAAAGATGGAAATTAATGTTACCTTGCACATATTGTTGAAAATAAAGGAACTAGTCATATTGATGATGTGCCAGTGGTAAATGACTATCCTTCGATTTTTCCTAATGAGTTTCCTAGAATAATACCATATCGGGAAGATGAATTTACTATTGACATAGTTCCTGATGCTAAGACAATTTCAAAACCCCCTTATCAAATAGTTCAAATTGAACATTTATAGTTGAAGGAGAAATTGCAAGATTTATTAGAGAAAGGTTTCATTCGACCTAGCACATCACCATGGGGTGCTCCTGTTTTATTTGATAAAAAGAAAGATGGCTCAATGAGAATTTGCATTGATTATATAGCCTTGAATAACATCACTGTTAAGAAAAAATATCATTTTCCTCATATCAATGATTTGTCTGATCAGCTCTAGGGAGATCAGTATTTTTCAAAGACTGGCCTGAGATCAGGGTACCATCAGTTGAAGGTAAAGGAGGCAGATATTTCTAAGACCATGTTTCATATAAGATATGGCCATTATGAATTTTCTAGTTTTGACTTTTGGGCTAACCAATGAACCTGCTGTATTCATGGACCTTATGAATAGAAATTTCCGTGAGTTCTTGTATTAGTTTGTGGTTGTTTTCATTGATCATATTTTGGTGTTTTCTAAAAGTACAGAAGAGAATGAAATACATTTAAGGGTTATTTTTCAAAGCTTAAAAGAAAATAAATTTTATCGGAAATTTATCAAGTGTGAGTTTTGGTTGCAACAAATATCATTCCTTGGTCATATTGTTTCTAATGATGGGATAACAATTGATCCTAAAAAAACAATGTTGTGGAAGAATGGCCAAGACCCACAAATTTAACCGAGATTCATCGTTTTCTTTCTTTTACAGGGTATTACCGAAGGTTTTTAGAAATTTTTCCCGGTTATCTAGTTTAATGAGTAATCTAACTCAGAAGGGTGTTATGTTTATGTAGAGAAAATAATGTGATTATTGTTTTCAGGAATTGAAAAAAAGATTGGTGAATGCTCCAGTTTTGGAACTACCTTCCTGGAATGGTGAGTTTGTTATCTACAGTGATTCTTCATTGAAAGGACTTGGTTGCATCCTAATGTAGAATGATCAGATAATTGCTTATGCTTCATATCAGTTGAAAAATCATGAGGTAAATTACACTACACATGATTTAGAATTTCTTCTGTTGTTTTCACTTTAAAAATTTGGAGGGATCATTTGTATGGAGTAAAGTGTGAAATATATATCGATCAGAAAAGTTTAAAGTATATATCCACTCAGAAAGAATTGAACCTGAGACAGAGGAGATGTCTATAATTAATCAAGGATTATGATTGTACAATTCATTACCATCCGGTAAAAACAAATAAATTGGCTGATGCTTTGAGTCGAAAAAGTAATGCTTCATTAACAATGATGCATTTGGAACATGATTCTTTGGTTAAGGATTTGATGAACATTGGCATAGATGTTGTTGGTGCAGGATGTTATTCTGTTTTGTTTCAGGTATCAGTGAAATCTTCTCTATCAGAGAGAATTAAGAATGCACAGAAGCGACACAGTGAGTTGCATAAAAAGGTAGATCTGGTTTAGAAGGGTATGTTTCCTAAATTCAACATTGATAATGATTGTGTTTTGAGATTTGGGAATAGATTGTATGTGTCGTGTGATTTACAGTTGAAGAGAGAGTTGTTATATGAGGCTCATAGTTCTCCGTTTTCTCTTCATCCGGGTAGTACTAAGATGTATAAAGATCTTCAGGAGTATTACTGGTGGGAAGGAATGAAAAGGGATATTGCTGATTTTACTATGAAGTGTTTGACTTGTGAATAGGTTAAAGAAGAGCGACAGTTACTGAAAGTTATGCTTCAGCCTTTACCAGTGCCAGAGTGGAAATGGAAGAATATATCCATGGACTTCGTTGTGGGATTTCTGAAGACATCTTGAGGTAATAATGAAATCTGGGTTATTGTTGATCGCTTGATTAAATATGCTTATTTCCTTGCTATACGAGATAATTTTTTCCCTAGATTAACTTTCCTGTTTGAATCTTAAAGAGATATTTAGGTTTCATGGAGTTATTCTCTCCATTGTATCTTACCATGATCCTAGGTTAACTTTAAACTTTTGGAAAGGCCTTCATAAGTCATTGGGTATTGAAATAAATTTTAGTACAACTTTTCTTCCTCAATCAGATGGACACTCAGAACGAACGATTCAGACTATGTAGGATATGCTACTTCCTTTTTCGATGAATTATCAGGGATGTTGGGACCAACATCTTTTATTCGTTGAGTTTTCGTATAATAACAGTTTTCATTCCATTATACAGATGGCACCATTTGAGGAATTATATGGGAAGCGATGTCGAACTCCAGCTTTTTGGGATGAAGTAGGTGAAAGGATGTTGATGGGACTGGAATTGGTAGAAGAGTTAGCAAAAAAATTTCAGCTGATATAGAAACACATGAGAACAACTCAGAAAAGGTAGAAAAGTTATGTAGACAATAGGAGGAATGATCTCTCTTTTGAGGTTGGCGATAATGTTTTTCTCAAATTATCACCATGGAAAAGTGTGATTTCATTTGGCAAGAAATGTAAGATGAGTCCAAGGTTCATTGGACCATACAAAATTCTAGAGAGAGTTGGATCAATCGCATATCGAGTGGCTTTACCTCCGAATTTATCTCAGGTACACATTGTTTTTCAAGTTTCAATGTTAAGGAAGTTCATGCTAGATCCATCTCATGTTTTGAGTCCATAGGTAGTTCAGCTGGAAGAGAATATATCTTATGTGTAACAACAGGTCTTGATTCTTGACCAAAAGGAGCACATGTTGTGGAATAAGGTGATTCATCATGTTTATGTTTTGTGGGAAAACCACATGAGTGAAGATGCAACATGGGAATCTAAAAATGCAATGAGAGATGAATACCCCCAGTTATTCAATAAGTAAATAAATTGTGGGGACACAATTTTATAAATGGATGAAGGATGTAACATCCCAATTAAGTAAAGAGTTATGTATTGTCATATCTATGTCTATTTATGAATTATATAGTGTTTTAAAGGCTTAAAATGACAATAAATCCAATTTTAAGCATAGAATACTCTAATATTTTTTAAAGATTGTTTTACCTCCTTTTGATGGAGAACCATTTTTAAATCAAACTTTTGACAATTTTATATGCTCTATTTGTCAAAATATGCTTTTTCATTATAATTGGGACATTGAAATTTACATTGGAAAAATTTTTGGTATTTTTTTGACAATGTTCATTAATTTAAATGAATAATGAAAAATACTGCATTTTACATCAAAGATGCTTTTTCATATAATTTAATTATGTGGTTAGATTATATTTATAATTGGTATAAATGTTTAATTAGAATATATTTTTACCATTTAATCCAATGGTGGTCATTATAATTAATTTTACTTTGAAATTGGGAATCAACAAGTGCAAAACTTTTCATAGATATTGTTTCAAAAAACCCCGCTATTTGTTTTGACAACGGGAATTATTTTTAAATTAATTATTTCAAATTCTGTGTTTCGAATTTGTTAAATGGATTCCATATTTGGAATGAGATGGTCCAGATAATGTAATTATGACTCTTTTGTTTGTGGACATTATGAATAGTAATGACGGTAATTATCATTAATTATCATGATTAATTAGTAATCGGGTAGTTAAGGATAATAAAATAATATCATAATAATAAAAAATGACCACAAATTGTGTCATAATTCTACTTATTGTGTCATGGACAACCATGGGATTCCTTGTGCCAAATATAGGGACCCCATGGAATCAGTTTTGGGTGCTAGTGACACTTTATCATTTTATTTTTAATGAAAGGAGAATATCACAAAAGTATGTTCCCCCTAAGTAAAACAATTTTAATTGTGACTTAAAAAATGATATCTTGGACTATAAATAATAATTGGAAAGCTGAAAATATTTCCTACATCATAGTATTTTATTTTATAATTTTTAGGAATTAAATAAAATGATTTTTTATGACACCATGATAATGCAGCGATTACCTCATTAATGAAGGATTTAAATAAAATGAAAAGATAAAGAAAAATCTAAGACTTACACTAGTAAAAAACCTATTGGATGAGTATATTTCGAACCCTTATCAACTTATCCTCGAAATATATCAATGTGGGAAATTTTAAATCCGTAACTCATTTTAAACTAATGTAACATATTTTGGATTTCCAAGAGTGCCCCTCTTACCTCTTATAAAAGGACCCCACCTCTAAAACCTTTCTCACACCTCTCAAGCCGTTGGATCAGAAAAAATCTACTCATTTTATCTCTCCACATACCTATATTTATCATAGATTCCTTACCATAGGAATAAATCTTTTCAAGAAACCCTTTTGGTTCAAACCAAGAGGAGTTACCCGATTTAAATGTAATGACTTCACTTGTGTTCTTTTGTTTTATTTTGCTTCCCCAACCGCATAAACTCATTTTACTCATTTATTTTATAACAAAAACAGTATCCTAAATATTCTAGGATGTTTTTATTACATGTATTCGAGCTACACTTACACACACCTACATCTACTGGTAAATGAACATTCTGTTTCCATGGATGGCGAATTTCTGCCTCACAAAACGATGATTGTTCAATATTCTTATAACACCTTCAATGGTGGCCATTAATATGTCACTATATTTACATATGATATATAATATGTTTATGTTTTCCTTAATCTTCTTGTATTTTTCATTTATGGCATACCTTTATGGTTTCCATTATGGGTAAACGTGATATCTTCATTTTAGGAAGTGCGGACTACCGCCCCCTCAAAGTGATTTGATTCGTTAATTCCATATGTGGGATGTATAAAGGACAGAGTTAATGACATTATATATGATATTATACTGGAATTATAATATACCTTTATATAATTATGATTCCATTCCATAAACTACGAAATATAAATGAAAGCAATGTTCATGCGTATGTACGACTTACCTTCTCCATGAACGATGGATTTCATTTCTTACCTCTAAATGTTATTTAACATTATAAATGCCTGTATCTACTGTATATATATGATATATATGATATCTACATCATGAATATAATTCTGGAAAAAATGGATATTTTACCACATGAACAACTTGTAATTATAAAGAGTTTATTTTTGACTCAAGTACCAATGATCGACAAAACGACCATTATTAACTTAAATAATTACATAGTGTTCATAACATGGTAATAAGTGATATAAAAGTAATAATGAACTTGAAAAAGGTTATTAAGGAAGTATAAATTAACTCATGTTTATTATTCCCGAGGTTAAAGAATGATTGAGTCAATTCGGACATGAGGTAAGGGACTTCGTCTCAATCTCCTTTCGTTGAGGCATATTTTGTTTTATACACAACTTCCCTTTATATGGTGTATAAACCCATTTGAATTTTACATCTATTCAAAATGAATCGTTTTTTATCCGATTTATTTTACTAAATGGAAAAAAGGAATGTTTTTTTGTCGTACGTATGCGGCGACAACGACTTCTATGTCATCATTACCATTATTTGAGTTTCAACTTCCTCTAAAAGCCATACATTTTTTTAAATGAAAAATAAATACCATGTCTTACTTTTATTTTATATTGGTATTGAAAATGGTATTGATAATTTTTTATTATATCAATGTGTTATTGATATCTTGTGATTGAAATGTGGAAATGTTATTTTTCCTTTATAAATGTTTTATGTGATACGAATATGTTATGGTTCTTTGGAATTTTTTATGAAGATTTGTGGTTCCGTGATAAACTAATGGCGGGTGAGCCCGATATAGCTATCCAGTGCATTGGGTAACATGAAGGGGTTAAACGTTAAGGATTCTCTGAAGAGATTTTGGGAATATACTGTGATGGGTATTCCAAATGTAACTATGAGGGTTACTCCATACATAAGAATGTTTTGAATGCCTCAATTTACCTTTATGTCTTATGATTTCTATGATTTACTCATGATTTGATGAGGTATGTTAAAGTTATGATGTTTTATGAGTAAAGTATGATTTCATTAATTATTATGTATACATGGACTAATTTTTCATTCCGTATTTTTATATACCTTACTGAGCTTTTTATGCGCATCCCATGTTTTGAAATGTTTTTCACAGGTCAAGGGAAAGGTACATGATGTGATGATTTTGTCATGGAAGTGTCAAGAAAGAATAGATGTTTTTTTATAAATTTGTTTTCATTGATGGGATAAGTGAATATTGTCTTTAATGTAACCACATTGTTTAAATGTGGAATATAATGCATGATTTATGATCTAATTCTCTAAAACTCTAAACCTGAAAGGATCCTCAATGTGTAATATTGTAATAAATCAAGATTAAGTAATGTTTATGGTTGGGTCCATATACAAGGCCACACTACAACACATATGGCCTTTCAAAATATTCCAAATAGCCTTTATCAACGCTAAAAAGTGTTTTCAATCACAACGATGATAATAGGTCCCCCTTTTATCACCGTAAATTTTTTTTGTTAAAGTGGGTCCCTTATCCATGCTAAGAAAATAACTGATAAATGATCGACTTTATCAGTGAAACAAATAACATTGATAAAGGCCTAGCCACTTGAATGTGTTGCTAATAAAATTTCACGCCAAGAAGAAAAAACCTGTAATTTACCTATAATTTTAAAAAATTATATAAATTTAAACAATTATAAAAACATTTAATTGACCTGAGGAACATAAAAATGTCCACCCATGGTATATAGAAATGAAAAACTGCTATTTACATTTCAAATAAATTGTTTTATATAATTAAATTTATGATTATCCAACAAACATTATAGAACATTAATATTTCATCATTTGACACTTGTGATCCCCTATCAAAAATGTTCACCCATTGTATCATTTTCTAGAAAAATCATCTCAACTGGAGTGTAAGATTTAACCTACACAAGATTACCAATATTATATTTATAATACTATAAATAAATAAATTAAAAATTCATATGAATGAAGACATTAATAAAATGTCAATAAATATAAAAAATTACACATTTGGAGTTATAACGGTCACACCGTGCATCCCATTGTCATGGTATTGAACTATAAACTTTACAAATGAGTTTTTGATCATTTTACTAATATATCAAAATAATCTAAATGGGTTTGATTGTTTTTAACTATGTCACTTTTTATTTTACTAAAATTATTGGAAATTATAAATAATTACACATTTAGAGTAATACCATCCACACAATTATTTGTATTGAGGAGTGGATGAATTGGACAAATCAAAATTTACTAATGGTTCATTTTACTAAATTATAAAAAATCCGAATGTGTTTTCATGGTTTTCAGTATGAAAGTTGTGTTGTTTTGTAAAATGTAATTTCAAACTAAAAACATGCATCTTGAGTCATACTGGTCACATCATCTGTTAGTTTGATGTGAGACTGTTTTATGCACATCACAAGTGACATATAAATATCTATCTTAATTATCGAGGCAATCGGAGTGCATTTTCATTGATGTAGTGTGTGACATTTTTGAACTAAAATGTCAATTTTAAACTCATAACATTTTCTTTTAGGCATACTGGTCACACCATGAATTAGATTGAGGTTCAGTTGACTTCTACACATGAAAAACGACTCATGGATCGTAGTAATAAAGTATCAAATCAAACCAAATGCGTTTTTTCAGTGTTCAGTATGCCACTTGTTGTTTTTACTTTAATTATGAACAATTTTAGATAAAAATAGACATATTGATTTATTCCAACAACACCATGAATCATATTGATGGTTAGTTGATTCCTACATATCAAAAATGACTAATAGACCATTTTCCTCAAATATCAAAACAATCTGAATGTGTTTGATCAATTTTAATTATGTTACCTGTTGTTTTACATAAATTAATGTCAATTTTAAATAAAAAAGACACTTTTAGTTATACTGGCCACACCATGAATCATATTAATGTGTAGATTCTTCATACATTCAAAAATTACATATAGATCATTGTCCTAAAATATAAGAACTATGTGACTGCATTTTCTTAGTTTTTGGTATGTCAATATTTTTTTACTTAAATTACTATTAACATTATATAAATAGATACCCATTGAGTAATACCATCACCATCCTGAATCATACGTAGGTGAGGCTGATTCCTAGAAGTCAAAAATAAATAATAAACTTTTTTCTCAAATAAAAAATAATCTGAATTTGTTTTATTGGTTTTCAGTATCTCACCTGTTGTTTTTTACTTAAATTAATTTCAATTTGAAATAATAAGAGGAAATTTTAAGTTATAATGGCCCCATGATGATTTTTATTAAGGTGTGTCTGATTCCAAAATGTTAAAAATTACTAATATATTGTTGTACATAAAATATAAAAACAATCTGAATGTTTTAGTTTAGTTATTATTATGTCACTTGTTTTTTTACTTAAATTAATGTCAAATTTAAATAAAAAGAGAATATTTTAGTTATAAAGGCCACAACATGTGCCTTATGAGGTGAGTCTAACTCTTACATGTTATACATGACTAATTTATCATTTTTTTAAAATATAAAAATAATTTGAATACATTAGATCAGTTTTCAGTATGCGGATTGTGTTTTTTTACTGAAATGTCATTTCACACAGGAAAAATGCACTGTGTGTCATTCCAGTCGCATCATGAATAATTTTTATGTGAGAATACATCATACACATAATAATGACTTATGAATTACTGTCTTAAATATTCAAGACAATCAGAGTGTGTTTTCCTATTTTTCCTTTTGTGAGATGTTTTTAACTAAAATATCGATTTTAAACTTATAATAGAAACATTTAGAGATATCGGTCACACCATTTGTTTTATTGAGTAAGGTTTAATTCTACAAATCCCAAATAACAATTGGATCGTTTTTATAAATTCACAAAATAATTTGAATTCATTTTCGTAGTTTCCATTATTTCACTAGTTGTATTTACTTAAATTAATGTCAATTTTAAATAAACATAGACAATTTTGGTTATACCATCTAAAATGTGAATCGTATTGAGGTGATGATGATTCCAAAACATTAGGAATTACTAATAGATAAATTTCCTAAAATATTGAAACAATATGAATGTGTTTTATTGGTTTTTAGTATATTACTTGTTGTTTTTCCTTAAATTAATATCAAATTTAAATAAAAAGAGACACTTTGAGTTATACTGGACACACCGTGCATCATATTGATATGAATCTAATTCATACACATCATAAATTTATAACATATTTGTTTCCTAAAATATCAAAACAATCCAAATTAATTTTCTATGTTTTTAGTATATCACTTTTTGTTTTCACTTACATTAATGTCAATATGAAATAAAAAAGATACACCTTGAGTCATATTGGACACACATTGAATTGTATTGAGATGTAACTTATTTTTACACTTCACAAATGACTAATAGTTTATTCTAAAAAAATATCAAAATAATCCAAATACGTTAGGTCATTTTTAAAAATGTCACATTTTGTATTTACTTAATTTAATATCAATTTGAAATAAAAAAGATACACTTTGAGTTATACCAACTACTCTATGTATCATATTGAGGTTAAACTGCATCCTAAACATAAAAATGTCCAATATATAGTTTTAATCAAATATAAAAACAATCTAAATGCATATGTTTAGTTTTAAAAATGTCCTATTTTCACTTAAATTAATGTTAATTAAAAAAAAGAAACACTTTCTGTTATAACGGCCACATCGTGTGTCATATCAAGGTTAGTATGATTAATAATTGTTAAAAATGGATAATACATCATTTTCCTAAAATATTAAAACAATCCGAAGGCATTTTATCAATTTTCAGTATGCTAGATGTTTTTTAAAAAAAATTCATTTCTAACTAGAAACACGCATTTGGAGTCATATTGGTCACATCGTGTGTCAGTTTGATGTGAGACTTCTTCATACACATCAAAAATTACAAATGAATTTCTATTCTATATTATTAGGATAATCAGATCAAATTTTCTTGGTTTTAAGTGAGTGACATGTTTTGAACTAAAATGTCATTTTTAATCTGATAATAGACACTTTTAGTTAGAAAATTCACACCATTCTTTGGGGTAAGCTGAGGTTGAATACTACGCGTCAAAAAATACTCATGGATCATTTTACTAAAATATCAAAACAATATGAATGTGTATTCTCTATTTCCAGTATCTCACTTTTTGTTTTTACTAAAAGTAATGCCCATTTTAAATAAAAATATATATTTGAGTAATACCAGTCCGACAATGTTTCATATTAAGGTGTGGCTAATTCCTACATGTCACAAATGACTAATAGATTGCTGTGAACAAATATCATAAAAAATATTAATTTGTTTTCTCAGCTTTCAATAGGTAACATGTTGTTTTTTACTTAAATTTACACAAAATTTAAATAAAAGGAGACAATTTGAGTGATATCGGACACACCATGCATCATGTTGAGAAGAGTCTGATTTCTACATGTCATAAATGACTAATATATCGTTTTCCAAAAATATAAAATCATGACGATTCTGTTTTCTTAGTTTTTAGTATGTTACTTGTTGTTTTTACTTAAATTATTGTCAATTGGAAATAAAAAGAGACACTTTGTGTCATAATGGTCACATCATGGATTACCATGATTTCCATTTTCATTATTTGTTAAAATAGAAACACTATATTATCTAAATTTATCACATTATTTCCAGTTCCCTCCACTACTTTTGAAGGAATGTGATAAATTCTGACAATTTAGGGGTGACAAGGTTTGGAGGGATAATATATATCTGGAAGACATTGTCTACATGAGTAGTCAAACATTTAATTTAGATAATGTTATTGCAGTAGAGTAAAGATGATATTTTGAGGGAAAACATAGTATATAAATATACCTATACCTTCACATTGAATTCTAGATTGTAGCTTAGAAGTCTTAATTCTCATGAGCAAGAGAATCTTCAAAAAGTCCACATCGAATAGAACAATGGAATCCACCTATATAATAAGAAAATATTATTTTATTAATAATAAAAATAGATAAATTAAACATAAATATGAGTCAATACACTACTTCTATGGAAGTCATATATTCATGCTATTTTTGTACATTTTTCTATCAGGTATGCATCCTATTCATTTATGAACACATCTATATCATCTTGTTAATATGAGTATTTTCGACAGTCATAATAGTACTGAAAAATATTAATATACATAGGATTAATAAATATTTTAAATTAAATAATAATTATATTAAAAAATACATTATTGGGATGATATTTTGTTCATGAAATATAATTTCTCTCATAAATTTACAAACATAACAACCACAATATTTTCCATTGGTTTGTTTTGGAAAATGCATGAGAATAAGTAATATTTTTATTATGTGATTGGATAGTGAAATATTATTATATATACCTTGATACATACCCAGTCATATAACTTTTATTTATCCTTATTCTTAGCCCCTGACATCAATCCTTGTTTTTCACGATATTGAATCATTGAAATAACATAACAAAATACTCATTAAAAGATAATATAAATTATATAACAAGATGGTTAGTTCCAAAATGTTCATTTTAGTGTATTAAAAATAGAAAAATTCCATCATGTGTAGATGGTTTGGTGGATATACAAGCATTTAATCCATTAAAAAATCATTAGTTAATCCAAATTTACTGGAATGAGCATCCAATACGGCCTAAAAACACTAAAACGAGTAAGTATTAAATGATATAAAAATATATTTTATACGATTAAATTGTACATTTTTATCTCTTGAGTCATTGTTATTTAATAGATTGTTTTATCCAAATATTTTCTTGGAAATAATTTGACCATTCCTAACACTATTTCATCTTTTTTTATGTATATCTTTTTGTTTTGTACAGGATATGTAAGGACTCACAACTTTGATTTTTTTCATTGGAAAATCACTTAATTTTTTTTTCATATATATGCCTACCAAAAATATGAAATGTATTTAGTCATAATAAACCTAATATATGAGATTTTCGAAAATCATAACACTAAATCCTACCTCATGTATACATTTACAGCATAGCTGCATAAACAATCGTAGTTGAGGATTTCACATACATTCTAAACACCATTGTCACCTTGATCTTTCTCTTAATAAAAATTTCTTTCAAAATATACTATGTGAGTATGACTATCATTTAACATTATATCCACATGATCGTTCAATGATATTAAAGTCATATATATAATGGGTGGGGTAATGGTTCTTTCGGTAGCAATTTTTGATATGTTGGTTGATTCATTCAATTGTTGTGAGATGGGTTTTCATTTCTTCCACTTCTATTTTCTGTATACAATATCATTTATCAATTTTGAACTTTTTTCATTAATTATTAATGATTTGGCTTGAAAAAATAAATTGGAAATGAATACCTTCTTATCGACGTTCTTTTTTACATGATTTGGATACCATGAAATGAATGTTCCAAAAACGTATTCAACCATATTAATATCATCCTCATGAATAGGAAGAGGTAGCTCTATATTCAACACATGGAATACGCTGATGAAAACTCACACATAACCTACTAGAAGTGGTCTATTGTTTTTCATGTCATTTTTAATGTAGAACACTATAGCCCTCATTACAAGGCTATGGGTGGGTGTTGATAGATATAAATTACAGTCATTATCACCGTATAAAAATTCAGTATAAGAATGATATTAATGACTTTCTGATTCACATTTCATAGAAACATTTTTTCGAACATCGAATACCTCAACTAATATATCTCACTAAGGGGAATGGAAAGCCACATAGCAGGTAGTTTGTGTTCTTCTAGAACATGCACTGTTAATTCTGGTGACTATATTGTATAGAAAATATTGAAAAATAAGTGATCATTGTTATGTAGTAGTGAATTAATTAATTTTTATTATTATTTAATACTTATATATGTTTCCAATTATTTTTGTGTATTTTCAACTATTAGTATCCCATCCTTATTTACACATGCCTCATTCCATGGCACATGGTATGGGATTGAATTAGCTTTTTATTTCTAGTCATTAATCTGTATATATATAGGTGAACATTATTATGATGTTGTTTCATGTCTCCTAAATGTATAATGATAGATTTAAAATATGTACCAATTTTATTTCTAGTGAAGTGTGCCCCACCATTACATTACGGTAGGGTACACTAGTTTTTCTTCCCATTCCTTATTTCCATCACTCAATTTTTTTTATTAAATAAAAAATATCATTCAAAGTAAAGAATACATGTATCATAAAACAATGTATTATGATCCACCATGTTCTTAAAAAGACACATCTACACGATGCCCAACAAACACATCCCATGATTCTTGGGCGATCATATGTGCATAGATAACTTGTGGGTGCAAGTTAATTTCCCTTCATCATCTTTAAGATAAATTATTGTTAGAATTTTTTGAAATCCTCTATGAATCCTTATATAAATAATAAACACATACTTCCTGTCTGTTTCATCTTCTATAAATTCACACTACATTGGATAATAAATAATAATTAAATGTTTTATTTATTTATTTTTTGTAAAATAAAAATAATATCATAATGTTACTGTATTCACTCCCCACATCATTGTCTTCAATGAGGGAAGAACATGGTGTGACAAATCAGTATCAATCGACATATGTTTCTGAGTGATGAATATAATAAAAATACTAAACATTTCCTTGATGGGGTTAACATGATGACCCCACACATTCTATCCAACCTCAAATTTTAGGCCTTTTATGTTTTTCATAATGATTTTTGTTAACTCAATCAAACTACGACGCTCCAGTTTATTCTGTTATGTCTTTCCTTCATCAAATACTATTTCTAATTAATAAACATCATCAATATGTTCCTCTGTAGTGGGAGAATCGATTTGTTCATAAGGTTATTGTACCTCTACATAGGGAGTTGCAGTATTTTGAGAAACTCATTGTTCCCCAGGAATGGGAGAACTGGCACATGCAGAGGGTCATTCCTCTACTATGTGATCAGTAGTTGTTTGAGAGACCTATTGTTCTTTGGGATTGGGAACACCAACACATGAAAAATTCATTATCTTCCAAAAGTATTAGCATTTCATTTAGATTACATAAATGAAACAGTAAATAGATAGTAACATGATGTAACACAATGTATATTATAACAAAATGTAACTTGATTATTGAACACTATTTTTCTTTTGTAAAGGATGAATGGTTTTGAACACCCTATTTTCAACCCAAATCAATTCATTGTGGTATCCTGTGAAATTCAAAATGTAGTCTATATTGGGATTATAGTGAAAATATTCTTGCATACCATTGAAAGGGCCTTCCTTAGTTGAATTTTCATATTACACTTCCGTTGTGTTGGTTGATAACAGAAAAATTGAACACATTCAGTTTGTGAGATCTAGAACATAAAATACAAACACCTCTGATGATTCCATTATATATGGATTTACATTTCACCATTCCATACTTAAATAATATTTCAAAATTCAAATTCATATATTTGAACTTTTCTTTTGTTATCAACCAACATGCATTAAAAAAATCATTAATTGGAATGTCATATAATCTAACTCCCATATTTGTTTAATGATACCAAATTAAGACATATTCACATAAATTGGATTTATTTCCATAGTATTAAAAAAATGAATCACTTTATCCATGAGTGTAACTCCACTATTTTTCTCCGCACTTTCATCGTCATGCTCATTGGTATAGAACATATAACCATTAAGTACACAACCATTATAAGATAATACATACACACTTGGTCCTCTGGGTATTGATGAAATTTCTTCTAAATTTGAATTCGGATTGTCATCTCACTATATAAAAATATGGTCCCAAAACCAAGTAAAACACTATTGATTATGTGTATTTGATATCCCTCTTTTAGAGTTTTATGGATTCAAAATTCCTATGAATTTATTTGTGGGTTTCAACCTATTGGGAAACCACTAAACTATTAGGAAAAAATAATTTTGGGAATACTCTCGATCTGTAATATTGACTGTGAAAACATCTCTTCTATGCATTACTTCACTGGTAAGATTCCCAATGTGACGATATTTCGGTAGGCCAATGATTTCCCCACTTGAAAAGTATTCAGTATATAATTCAATGGATTCATCAATGATATATTTATCCTCAATAAAACCCTCTAGATTACATTTATTTTTAATATACCATTTTTGAATCATCATATACCATTCAATGTGTTCCATCCATCTTTAGTGTACAAGACCACATAGTCAAATATATCTCATCAAGTGAACCATCAAATGAACCATCATATCCGTTAATGTTGGTAGGAAGAACATTTATAATTCAAATAATATGATAGTAATTTCTCCTTTCATATTCACAAATTTCACCAGGTCTACAACTATTCTGTATATAGATTTGAAGAAGTAACAAATCATGGATAATGTATGAATGATATTCTTGGAAAAAACGAAAAATAAAACTATAAGAACAAGAGATTGCATAAAACCATGGAATTCATATGATTTCAGACCCTTTAAAATAAAATTAGTCATGGATACGATGTTCTTGATATTTAATGAATAACCCTATGAAACCTTTATGTCATTCAAGAAGTTTCAAAATTGATATCTCTCCATTATAGAAAGTGTGTAAGCAGCTGGAGGAAGAATGTGTTTTTTTCACCCTTCACCAGTGCCAACTCTTCTCATATTCCCAAGTTAACCTCATCCAACCTAGCCTTAATTCTGTCATTTGAATTTTCATGTGAATTTAGAAATGTGTCTATGACACTATCACATATGTTTTTTTCAGCATGCATATCATCAAGAAAATTTCAACATGCGTAACATAAAAAAAGGATTTCCAAATGAAGTGTCAACATATTTTAGTTTCTCAAATAGTTGATCACCTGTTTGTTGAGGTGGTGTTTTACATTATATTAAACTTCTATCGAATCATTCCATCCAAGATTGGTACTTATTTCGTTAGGGTTGACATATATGATGTCTAATAAACACAGTTTTTTATGAATGTTTCAAACTAATTGACTGCATACCTTGTTCGCAGATATAACACCCTAGAGTTCCATTAAGATCATATCCTCATGAATTTATATAAGTAGGAAATTCATTTATCCTCCCATACAACATCGTTCTCAATATGAAATCTTCATTTCAATAAGAATCATACCATCATAACACATGAATCCGATAATAAATTCTAACCATTGATAAATGGATCCAAATAAACCTTAGTATCATTAACCAAATGTTTTGTAACTAATATAATCTTAGATATCATGATGTATTTTCATTTCTTGAATAACCACCATGGAATGATATAATTTACCAGTATAACAAAAAATGTACAATGAGTTCTTCTTTGAAATCCAAAAGGATTCACTCCATTTGAAGATAACACAAAATGAAGGTTTCTCAGCTTGTTTATCAATTTCAAATTAAGAATGATCAATTCTCTTTCACTAAGGATAGTCTTTCAGGTGAAATAATGACACATATTTGTTTCTTGTGTCTTCATGCCACATACATTTCCTTGTATTTTCCTCATTTCCATATAGACACCTAAACAATAGAAAGATTTTAATGTTCCATAAAACATCTGTTGGACCAGATTCGTCTTTACTGTACTGAGAAGCACCAAACTTCTATAATTCTTTATGTTATTTTTGGTCCTTTAAAAATATTATATAGTCATTCGTGATAGAGTGTATTCTTTTAGAGATCATACCCATCATGTGTAGCATTCATCTAACATCATATGTTCAGCTTAAGAGATCATTATATTCTGTGAGCATGTCATTTTCCATGGCATGTAATTATGTAAAATGGAATCACTCCATCAATTTCCTACTTTCAAATTATACAGCTTCAATATAGATGAAATTGATGTATATTTAGGGAAACCCACATACAATGGTTTCTATTCTCAACTCTTTAACTACATGAACAATTTTAGGAAATCACAAAGTTAATCTTCAACTAACCTTGTCATTTCTTCAATATGATCTTCACCATAATTCACATCTCTAATCACATCCTCAATATGATCTTCTTCATTATCCACACTTGTAATAATATGATATGATCCATAAAATGTTACGATACCCCATCCACTAGATACATCCACCATTCCCCATTTTTTTTCAAATATTAATAACTTCAATCTATTTAATGATAGATCAAGTGTTCTTCAAACTCCCCTCAACTAAATTTTCATGAATAATAAAAGTGTAATCATAGAAAATGGATTTTAGAAGGGTCATATACATGATATTTTTCGTACATAATGAAATACTTCACTCCGTATTCTTATTATGTTATCAAATTTTTGGCATCCATACATTCATTATTCATATAAATCATATTAATTTAGTGATATTAACATTTTAAAAAATATATACAAAAATGGGGACAATCAAATAAGTGGAACTCAACATTTGAAGATAGTTATTATTTCATTTTGTTTCCTATGACTCATCCCCTTCAAAGAAAACAACAACCTCTTTGAAAAATATTTATAATATCACACATGAAATCACATTAAAAACCAACCATTTATATAATTTTTTATTTAAAATTACACACCCTTTATAAAATTAAACCTTCTTTAAATACACATTCAAAACAATCACATCCATTTATAAAAGTCAATTAGTTTAGTGGAAAAACACTTGGAATGCATTATAAGGCCATTCCAATTGTTTAAGTCATTTTAGAGATATTTAAATCCAAAAAAGGTATGTTGAATACATAGAATTTGGTAAAAAAACTCAAAACACATGATTCATTTTAAAAATATATTTAGGAATTTTCACAAAGACATAAATACAAACAGAGGAACATTATAATGGATAACTGAATAAAAAATAACCAACATTTTATAAAATAGAAAGCAAAAAAATGTTTATCATGTATCTAATGAATAAATAGAATGAATCCCATAGTTTTCTCTATTAATACTATTGAGTATTTAATAATTGATAGATAAAGACATAAGTGTAACTTGGCTGTGATTCTTCTGAACATAAAGTCACATATATTCAAAGTGGGAAACCATAATCCCATTTATACTTGAATCATATTCTACTTATGAATGATCTATCCAATACAGTACAATATAAAATATTCCCCAAACATGGGGATATACATTAGGATGCTATTTATGGACAATTGGAGCTCAATATTTCACTACTATCAATGGTTCATTTC
Source organism: Viscum album (assembly GCA_963277665.1). Taxonomy (NCBI): domain Eukaryota; kingdom Viridiplantae; phylum Streptophyta; class Magnoliopsida; order Santalales; family Viscaceae; genus Viscum; species Viscum album. The sequence continues at coordinate 929,644,521 of OY728145.1, read as the reverse complement.
ACTTTTTTATTAAATATATTTCAAACAATTTTTTGTGAATTCAAAAAATATATTACAAAAAATATAATACCAATAACACATCATTTAAAGAACAAATATTTTAAAATCTAGGGAAGGATTTGGAACGTTTCAATTATGCACCGTTATCTTTATGGACCTATGAGAAACCACATGACAATCAGTAACTAGAAATATTCAAATCCAGACTCCTAATACATTACAATATAGTCTATAATCATTACCCATATCATTTTTGGTTATGATTAGTGTTTTAATAAACATCTCATTATGATTTATATAGATCTCTCATAAACATCTAGGAAAAGAAACTATATCACTTTCTTGGTTAAGGTCTTTTAAGTGCTTATAATTTGGATGAATCCTACAACACCCTCTTGTAATAACTAGAAATTCCCAAACAATTCCATAGTGTCTGAATGATTCCTTCACTACAAATTAATCTCATTAGGGTGGGTCTTGAATAATAGAATGTATTATAGAGGCTTCCCATATATGGATTTAGGTTTTTGGGTGATGCGTCGATAGCTACACCATAACTAGGGAATCAACTGGTGAGCTAGATTAATAATCATCAGGAACTACCCTAAGAAATGATCTTGGGTATAGGATGATTCATCAAGGTGGTAAACCGTATAGATTCTCATATCCTCAATTATGACTTTATAGAACCTGAAGAAGGATGACTTATTCCGAGGATTGGTGCCCATTGTTATGAATCTATACTAAAAATTACATTTTTTACCAATGATTAGGTTGGCATCAAGTTGGGATCTACACCCTGGATGTGTTTCTGACATGGGATGGGGTTGGCTCTTCAGGTTCTCCCAAAACATATAGATTTTGATAGGATATCAATGTAGATGAAATATATGAATTGTTATAGGTATCATACTATTTATTTCTCTTGAACATTAAATTCATCTCGAGGCCTAATCAGAAAGTGGATAATGTATATGATCTTGTTCCACCTTATGCCTGAAGTGGGGAGGATAATCCACCAAGAATAGTTTTATCATTACATCATTATAGTTTCCCTATTTTTCTTCACATATCCATTCCTCCTCATAATTAGCATTTTTATCCACATACCACCAATTTCAAATTTTTTGTAGTGTCCCGGTTTTCATTATTCTACAACTCCAAATCTTTTAGAGAATAGTTTTTCATGGGTTTGAGTATTTAGAATAGTGGATGAATATATATTACTAAATGGGGTAATTCCTTTGGATGATAACAAATAATGTTTATTATCCCTGGCTATAATGATATCTTTAATATACTCCTCTAACATGTACCTAAAATTTGATGATTATGGGTGATTGTATGATGAGATTTTGGTGAATGTATTATGACTAAATCTCAAAAAATATGAAATCATTCACTACTACCCCAATAGTGTACATCGATTCACTCAGGACGGTGAATATCACATAGTGAATTAGTTTAATATGTGGGGAAAACTTTTTCCCACTTTTATAAAATTGATAATATATAATAGAAATATATTAAGAACAAACTTGAAACATCCATATACAAAAAATTATCAAGAAAAAAAGTACACTACTCTATAATTGAAGAAAAATATATAAGAAACAATAACATCACTATATGAATGCAAAAACCTTGATAACATAGGTTTTACAATCTTCCAGATTGGCCTTATGAACTCTTTGAATGTGGTGTTTCGGTTCTCCTTGGACAAGGACTATTACCGATTTGGATTTGAGGCTCATGGTCTTTTGGGGGGGCTTATATGATGGTTTTCAAGCGGTCTCTCAATTTTGAAATAGGTTATGAGCCCCCTATTTTCCCCCTTTGGATAGGTTTTCTAGGTTTGCCTCTACATTTATTTAAGCAGCATGCTCTGAATGCCATTTCAAGTCTATTTGGAACTCCGATCAGATTAGATTCTGCCACCTTGAACTTGTCTCGTCCCTCAGTTGCTAGAATCTACACTGAGGTTGATATTTCTCAAGCATTGTCTTCCATATTTTGGCTCCAGAATGGTGATAAAAGTTTTTCTCAAGAAGTGGTTTTTGAAAGTGTTCCACCTTATTGTAATTTCTTCTTCAAAGTTGGTCATTCTATGGGAGAATGTGAGTCAAAAAACATTGAACCACCTCAACCTCATTGCAAAACAGTTTGGGTAGAAAAGACCAGTGCTAAAAGTAACTTCAATCCTTCTAAATCAAAATCTGTTGATGATATTGTGACTCATATTCCCAAGGATGTCTCTGGGACAACTAATGTGTCTCCAGAACATTGTGATTCATGGAGGGATCATGAAGGTTCTCTGAATTTGGGCGAGAAGAGGATTTCACCCTCTGTGGTGAATGCAAATATACATCATAGGCCCTCGCCCTTACTTGAAGATAGGTCAAGAGTGAAAATTAAATAAGACACTCAAGAAGAGGAGGAAAATGAGAGGTGTGATGCATCTAAAGATAGTCTCTCACAAAGCACTGAAGAAGAAAAATCAACTGATATTGAGGATAAATACCTAAGGGACATGGCTAGGAAAGGTAAGAAACCAATAGTGGATGAGGATGTGTTTATTACACCAGATCCTAAAAAAACTAGAAAACGTAGGGATTTTTCACATGTGGAGAGGTCTACTGTCACTCGTTCTTTAGACATTGCTAGACATAATGTTTCTGCCCCTATTGGAAATCAACATGTAGAGAAGGAGAAACAAGATGAAAGGGATGATAAACGTATTGTACCAACATGTGAAGCTCCTGTTTCTTCGGAGTGACTCAGTGATGAAATCTTATACAACTCCTTTAAGAAAGGAGAGATCACTAAGAGAGCCTATTTGGCTGCAAAGTAGGAGATATTCAATGAACGAAACAGAATAGATTTCTTAAGCCGACTTTTGCTTTTCTGCTGGATGTTTTCTTTACTCTATGAAGATCATATTTGAATTTTCATACTGAATTGATAGTTCTGTTTTTTGAGATTTATCTGAAGCATTTTCTTTTATATCTTCACTCCCTTGCCTCCATTCTACCTCAAGTGCTTCTTGTTTTTTCTAGAGGGCACGCAACAAGGCTGCATGAAGGTTACAGACTGAGCTCCTGAACGTTGCCCCTTATTGGTTGAGGTTTTTCTAGTCTTTTTCTGCATTGAGCTGGTTCTTTCTTCTCCTTGGTCATAGTGTTTTGATTTGTCTGTCTTCTGGAGTTCCCTTTCTTCTGGATGTGGTTAATCTTCTTTTCCTTGGATTGATTCTACTCTCTTTTGCACATGTAATGTAATGAAATGGAGTTTTCCTCTTTCTTATCTTTACAAAACATGTGCTATTGGATGTTTTATGATGAGTACTTGTGGATGCTGATTGGATTTCTGGCTCAGATCTTTCTTGCTAGCCTGATACTTATCAGTTTTAAAGTTGTTATTTAGATGATGCTGGTTCTGCTTGCTCTTGATCTGAAGTTAAGAGCAGTGCAGACTGCTTGGGATGGAAGTGACACCATTGGGAGTTTTTGTTGCTGGAACTGGTTTTCTATTTTCTTTTAGAGCTGTTTTGATAGACTTTAACACCCTTGGACTGCTTTGGAATGGTGTATAGTGCAGAATGCTTGGGTTTGTTCCAGGAATGCAGGGTGTGCTGTATATGATGGATTTTTGGCTTCATCCAAGCTGATATACTTCTAAACCTATTCTTTTATTCTGTTTTGCATTTTTCTCTGTTGGATTCCTGGTTCGGTTGCTCTTGATATGCCCGTGCCTAGATGATTGAAGATTTGATGCATGTTCTTATCTGCTATGGAGACATCTCTATTACATCGGTCTTTTCTTGTTTCTGACTGACTCAGCTTGGATGTTGTTGCTGACTCCTATGTGATATCACGTACCTGATGAACTCTCAGGCTGTTCCTATATCTTGGAGCTATCTGTCGTTGATTACCAGTTGGGAGGGGTCTGCTTCATTTTTTGGAATATGTTTGTTCGGCCTTTATCAGCCTATATTGTTCAATTGTTTGTTTTGGTGGGCTGTTTTATGCTTTATACTGGTGTAGACTTACTACACCTCGTGTGTACCTTGTAATATTTTGTTTTAAGAAAATTCCCTTTGCATGGATTGGGAAACCAATCCATGTCATCTTCAAAAAAAATCACTATATGAATGCATTCAGAAATTATATTTATTTATATGTAATTATAAAAATATATTTATAAATATATAAATTATATTTAGCAATTTATGATTATAATTATAAATATATATTTAATAGTAATAAAATATAAATCACTATTTATAATTATAAATATAATCAAAATATATATTATTCGAATATATTTATCATGGTTTTTAGTATTTATGAGAATATCATAGCTTCATAGCCAACGAGCATGTACCTAAGTGGCATTGGCTCCTACATGGCATCAAAAATACCCAAGACCAAATCTGGACAGGGACAAAATTCTGGGTACTGTAGCTATACTGTAGCAGTGGTGGTACTATAGCAGCGACGACACTATAGCAGTGAAGGGACTATATTAGCAGTGGTACTATAGCAGTGTAGGTACTGTAGCAGTACTATACACCGAGGGGACCTTTGGGCCAAAAAAATGGGCTTTCAAGTCTTGTATTCAGGCCACTTGGCCTTGGGCTTTCATGCTATGTAAGGGGTTTCCCTCAACCCACGCTAAAGTGGTCTTTTCTTTAAATAATAAATTGAGGATTCAGCCCCAACCATAAAAAAAAGAATATAATAGCTTCATGGGAACATGAATGAATCATATACACTGAGTAATGTATAAATGTCATAAAAAATGAGTCATCATATATATGGACAACAAGAATTGTAATGAGAGTGTAATGTATAAATGAATATTCATGTCGAATACATAACATATGAACGTAAACTATATTCATGCATTTATTGACCAAATTCATTAGAAGCATATATTTCTTTAAATATATATATATATATAATTATACTTATAAATATACATATCTAAAAAAGTATTAATATATAATTATAAATGTATATATTTATAAATAATTTATATATAATTATAAATATAATTTATATAATAAATATAATAAATGTAATAAACATAATAAATATTTAATGACATTTCTTATATATATTTGAATTAGTAAAAAAATATATTAACTATAAACATATGTTTTTATTCAATGTATACAATGAAAACAATTTTTTTGAATATAAATAATATAATTTTATAAAAATTAATAATATTTTTTTTAAAAACTATCATCACTAAAAAATTGTGGCTAAATCTACCATTTATTAGCACTAAAACTGAAGTGATAAAGAGTACACCATTATCAGTTCTAATTTCGAACCCTGATAAAGACCCCCTTTTTCAGTGCTTTCTAGTTAGCCTTCATATATGTTCGTTCATCCCTTTCCTAGATTTGTGGTAGTGCTACTCATATATTTATTGAACAGAGTGAAAGATGCAGGATATAGAGAGTGATATAAACATTATATTCCTGAAATAATTAGATTCCATCAATAGATTACATGTGGTATGACCAACCACTTCACATCATTAGTGATGAAACATAATAATTTATCAAGGCCCTTTATACTTAATAGGCTTCCATTACAGCTTGTGATGATGGACACAAGATGGTTGGTGATTATAGATGGTCAGTAGCAATGAATTCAGTTATTGCTATTGTGGATGGTGGACTGTGGCGAAGTAGATATAGGGTGGCTTCGTACGTAGGGGGTCGAGTCGGGATGTTGGGGACAAAGGATTTATAAAGGATAAAAACAACATATGTTTAAATTTATGAATATAAAAAATTTATATGAAATTTACAAAGAAAATATAATCCATGAACACATGTCCATTTAATATCCTTCAATATAAATGTTTTATAATTACATTATTGGCACCATTATAATTTTTTCCTCCAGTAATTAAACATTAACAAAACATTCTCAATATGAAGAATTATTATTTGAAATAATTCACACACATGTAAAAATGATATATGAAAATATATCTAAAACATACCCTACATGATAATTTTATAATTTGAGAATATTTATATCACTAAAATTACATATTAACAAAAAAATCATGAAATATTATCATATTCCATCAAATCCTATAGTGACTTGTGAGATTTTTCTATATCTATAAATCTATTACATGAATCCATTATTTAGATTGATGTTATTTAATCTCTATAATTTAAAAAAAATATCATATATGATTTCATTAATTTGAATAAAATAAAATAGAATAATAATTCATATATAATAAGAGGGAAATATATTAATCTAAATGACGATCCAATCAATGGAAAATAAAAGTTTTATAAAAAATTATTGATCTATGAAAACTACAATTCACCTTTTTTTGGTTTCCACTATCAATGAATTCTTATAGATCATTGTTTTAGTTTAGGGTTCTCCGAAATGCCAATATAGAGAGAATATTTAGAGAATAAAAAATATTTTTTTTAATAAACATGTTATTAATTGAAAAAATCCCACTAGAAAATAAAAATCAATTGTCTTGAATAAACAATAAAATATTATCTAATGAATAAATAAAAATTCTGAATTAAAAATTGAATTTATTTTATGCACATGAACATTCAATAAGGAATTTTTATCTTTTTCATTCTAGGATTAATATATTATTTCTATACTATATGTAGTACTCATTTGAACAATTATATTACTTCATTTGACAAATGTGAAAATTAATGGAAAAACTAAAAATAAAATTGGATCAAAATTTCACGTATTGTATAAGTTATTCTAAAAAAGAACCATGAATTTAACTTCCACCCACATATAAATCACCTCAAACATAAAAAAAGAAAAATTCATTATCCATTTCATTATATACTTTTCTTCTTTTTAATTTTTTATTTCTCAAATGAAAGTAAAATATAAGTGATTCAGTTTTGAAAAATCAAAGGGTGGATTGTTTCGAGCATCCCATGGAATTAATCTTTCCAGGAAAATTTGTCCTCATACACATGAATATTGAAATAAAATGGCAATGATTCTATATACATTAGCGATTGGTTCATTCATTTATGTTCTGATATGTACAATGCTAGATTTTTCCTATGCGTTAAGTTTGGCATCTAGATATCAAGATGATCTAGGAGACCCCCATTTTATGGCATTCAAGACAATATTTATGTAATGCGACATAATAAGGATATGTTCCTCATTTGTAAAGGAGATAAGAAAATAATCCTCATATGATATGAAGACTCTTGTTTTCAAACTGATATAGATGACATGATGTCACAAATGGGACACATATTCACTTTGAATGAATGTGTTGTGAGCTGGAAGAGCTCAATGTTGGATATCTTCATAGATTCTATAGTAGAGTTTTAGTATATTGTAGCTTCAAAGGAATCTAAAGAAGTATTTTGGATGTGAAATTTTGTTCATGGTCTAGAAGTAGTTATAAGAAAAAAAGATCCCATCACAGTCTATTGTGATAATACTACAGTCCTGGATCTCACAAAATATCCTAGGTCACATCACTATAGAAAGAACATACTTCGATATTATCATCTCCCATAGGAAATTTCTTAGAGAGGTGATGTTGCAGTGAGCAGTATTGCTATTGAAGAAAACCCGGTGAACCACTGGAAAAATTCATGACTCAGTAGAAACATGATTATCTTGTGATGTCTAGTGGACTGAAAGTCCTAGGAAGTTCACTGTAGTACATATAAATGTTAATTATTGTTTGTGTCCTCGAACAAAATGTTTTTACATTGATAGCATGGAAATTTGATGTATTAAATAATAAATTAAACATATTATTATATTTTTTTCATTTTTATGTATTCGTTTTAAGTAATGTTGTCCTAGATTATTTTTTTATATTCATATGGTAATATTAGTTCCCCACTATGATGGGATATTTGAAATTATAAGACAATATTCTTAATATTTTTCTATGGTTGGATAACATACTATGATGGGACACATTTTATATAAACTATCAGTTGAGAGTACTCAAAGGATGTGAACAATTCTTCTACTGCAGTTTGTACTTGGTAATCTAAATGATGGGATACTATGATAAAAATACCACTAGTGGGGAATCCACATGTATTGGTGTCGTCATATATTCTTATCTACAAGTGTGTGTAGTGGTCCTTAGACTTTAATATTATCATTAATTCATGTAATGACTTGCGCACTTAGATTTTTTTATGAAAACTATCACAATATATGTTGGAGGAAAGTAGGTTAAATTATGTGCGTTGAGAATGAAATATTATTAATGTAAAATTCAAGGAAGTATTTTTTAACTCCAGCCTTATAGAAGATGATATCTATGGCCTTTGTAGGAAATAGAACTTCCACCCTAGATTCCATGCCCAAGGTATAATGACGAGTTTATTTCAGGTAGTCAATGAATGATGTATCTAATGTATAGGTTGATGACACTTTCATGCAACTTGATTGATGAGATATTATGATAAAGGTATTATATTACACAATGAGCATTAATATGTGGTTGTCATCATTATGACTATATGCCTTTTATCTAGGGTTCATTGACCCATTACAAGTCAGTAATCTTAGAATTTAGGTAAACCTACCTAATAACAATGAAAAATAATCCTAGAGGGTCACAACCTAATTGTTACCATTTGTCTCAATTAAAATATATTTCAATTTAATTATTGGGATAAATATTATTCCCAAGACTGGGGATTAATCTTATTTAATATATATTGATCACATAAATTAAATAAATTTTTATTCACCCAATTGTGAAAAAAATATTTACTTACTTTATTCAACATTTGATAAATATTTATTTTCTTGTTAGTAAAAAATATTTATTTAAGAGAATAAAATAGTTATATAAGAGTTCAATAAATGAAAGAGGAGTTCGAACGGTCCAATACCATGTATAGTGATTAAAAAAATTAGTTTTGAGCTGGTAAATATTAATTATCCATTTTTTAAAAGTTGTCACACCAAAAAATAATAATTATATTATTATTATTAAGTGGAATGAAATCTAATTAATGGTTTTAATTAAATTTAATGGATTTTAGGAAATTAAATCTTATAACCGAAATCCATGCTCTATAAATAGATAATCATGTCTACTCTGTAATTCATTTGAAATCAAATCCATTATTGGGACTAAAGGATTATTGTGCGCAACAAATTCTTTCTCAACTCCTATTTTTCTCTCCATGAAAAGAATTAAAAACCCAAGAGAGAATTTCATCAAGACTGAAGAATGAGGGATCAAGAAAAAACAACAGTAGCCATTTGATTCACTATCCTAGTACCTGAATAATGAGTGGTGTTTCATGGTGACCATTTGAGAACATGTTGATCACCTATAGAGGGAGTATACCGTTGGATCCTCAAAATCACAATGAAAGAAATCCATAAGGGCCTTTTCGGATAATCCATAATCATCAATGAAAACTGTTCTTCATCCCATGTATTAATTTCTTAATATATGAAATAAATTATTTATAAATTTCACGTGTAAAATATTCACTCTTGGTTTCTGAGAACGATTATTAAAAGAAATATAAATATAACACCCTCTATTGCAATACATCACTTACACTTGTTAGCAACGATTTATTCTATAGGGGTGCAATGATTGATGTTGAAAATGGTAAAAAAATATGTTTGTGTTGAAAAAATTACGGTTGAACGTATTAAAGAAATCCAATCTATATGAGAGATGATTACAATATATATAAATAAAATTTTAGAAAATATTATAAAGGATAATCATAGATTATTTGTGGAAATAATTTAATTCTTAGATATTGGATAAATGTTGTTAATTTAAATGATTCAAAATATATTAATGATCATGAATGTATATAGGGGATTGAGGGAATAATTTGAAAAACTATTGCTAAAAATCATGCAGTATATTACAATGAAAAAATAATCATTGTTCAAAATGGTTATCAAGTTAACATTTGTCAATTACAACAAATGTTTTATGGGAAATACATTTTCAATAAAGAAAATAATTATTCTTAATTATACATTATTTTTATTTGGAAATGTCATCATTCCAGAATATAAATATCATTGAAAATTCATTTTATTTATACTATAAAATTAAGGAAAAATATGTAATGAATCTTGATCCATTAAAATATTCAATAAAGGACCCCCAACCATTAGTATTTGATAATATTGAAAATAATATATGAAAATTATAGAAGGAAAATGAGTCTATTCTTGACTTTAAAGGCAGATAAATATATTTTTTGTTTTTGGATTTTATTTAGTTCATGGTAGAGCATGAATTTGTGTCTTCAGTATCTATAGATGAATAAATAAATGAGAATATTGATTCACGTAATTATTTTGGGTTTTTTTCTATAGACAATGAGTAGGGTATAGTTAATTTTCCCCTATTTATATTATTCATTAGTAAACTATGGTTGTGGGATGCATTGAGGATTATTTTACTATATTCGGAGATGTTGTTTAACTTCTATCGCATCTTCTGAACGTTTTTTATAATGTTTTATCCCTGTAGATATAGGTGAAGAGTAATCTATATACCAATTATAAACATAACTTTGGGATATTTTTGAGATATCATGGTGTTTATAAATATTTGGAATTTTATAGTGACATTTTCTAACATGGTGATAATGAAACACCCAAAAAGAAATCACACAAACCTAGGGATTTTTGTGATATATTTAGAAATAATTTTAGTATATAGACCCTAAAATTACTGTTGAATTTATTTTTTATAAATTATCATCCATCATTATAATGTAGCGACAATTAATTAATTAATTATCTACATTATTTGGAATAATTATTTTGTTTTTTACATGTGAACAATGGGTAAAAATATGTGTTTGGAGGTAAACATGGATATTTAATCATATTTTTAAAATTTATAAAAAATTATTTTAAATGTTTAGTATTTTTTCAAAACCATAAGTCCATTTTTAGGAAATTCAATAAATTTTAGTGAAATTTTATTTTTTTATCTTATGTGATTTCATGGGAAACATTGTTTTTTAATATTTCTCACAATGAGTTTGTTTTAGAATAATGTATAATAATAGTTAACATTTCTGAGTAAATTTTATTTCAATTTAATGAATAATATTAATGGATTATGTTTAATGGAATTCATGGGGATCACCTTTCATATAATATTTTCAAATCTTTTTCGTAATACTTTCTTATTTTTTATATGGGATTTGATTTGAATTTTTAATTATGAATTCCTCATCATTATATGTGTGGAAATGAATTCCTTTACTAATTGGGTGAAAATTTTATTTTATGTTTTCAATTATAGTTTTTTATTAACATCCATATAATTTTATAATTGCTATATTAATGTCATGAATTACATGAAATTATTCAGAATTTATTCTTATGATCAATTGTTGATTTATATTATACTTTTAAAATGTTAAAAATTAATGATGTGGATCTTGATGTAGCATCAGAAATTTGTGTATAGGTTAGTTTAATAATGTCTTTTTTAGTTATTAAAATATTGATGTTGGTATTAAGAATGTATTTAGAATGTTCAAAATATTTAATAGGAATTGTAGCTGATGAATGTTTAGTGAATGGTTAGGGGAAACCATCAGGTTCTCTTAATAATCCATGTGGGATTGTTTGATGGTGTATGGGTAGTTTCATGGTTAACAGACGTTTTGGAACAACTATTCTGAAAGTGTGTGATCAAATCTAGATTTCAGTTAATACTGATTCAAATGGAGTTCACATAGTTCTCCAAACAATTTTGTGAAGCCTTGTGAATCATAAAAGTGTTCCAAAAATTATATTTTAACATAATTTTCCCTTAAAATGCTAATTCTTCTTCCAGTAAATAGGGATGTCAAACTTAAGGGATCGATTGGTAGATTTTGGTATATTTATTCCTCCATGACCCACCTATCCTTTATTTTTTAGGACTCTAACCTTCAATTCAAAGGTATAGACACTGATTATTTTTTATCTAAATTTCTTCTCTCATTCTTTGTCAGGAATCACAATATTTTAGGGCATCCATGCCTAGATCTAGTGGATAGGGTATCTTTTGAAGTATTTTTTTATTTATTGCATAATGATTCTTTCAAGAGAATGAGTCTTTTAATAAATTATGTGATTTTTTATTGAAGACTTGGTTTGAGATAGGTGGATTTACTCTTTTGGCAATTTTATTAAGAACATGAAAGATTGTGTCTTTCTTAATTAAATTACTTTCTTTAATGTCTAATAATAGTCTTGATTAAATATATTTTGGAGATAATCTTGGTTTAATAAGTAATTAAAAATAGGTAATGGTAAATTCTAACTACATATTTGATAGAATTATGATTTAATGATTTGATATCTAAGGCGATGATGTTGGAATGTGGTGAACATGGTTGAGAATTTGTGGGTGTGAAATGAAAAATGAATTTGGTGAGGAATTTTTAATTGTATTTAGATACCTTTATAATTCATGGTCACTCTAGATTGTATAGGTTGTTGTGAATTAAGGAATCATTGTATGGGGCGTTTTTGGTTTCAAACATAGCTTTCATAACTAAATATAGTGTGAAAATAAAAACATATACTCCTCTAAATGATAACTTGGTTCATAGGAACATGATTCCACATGGAATCTATATATATTAATGATGCATGTAATGTGCTTCTGTGCTCATTTCATGTGTAGCTAGCATTTTGGGGACTATGTAATATAATGAAAATTTAGATTTTTCTGTGAGTTTCTTATACAGTTTTTGTGGAATATTTGTTATATTAAATTTCATTTGTATTTTTTATAAATTTTTACCAACTTGTTCTTGATTATGGGGAATATATAAGAATCCATTATGGGAATATTGTCACAACCCATCCCAGAGGTAACTGTTCCAAGAGAACCCTAAGGACTCCTTCAATACGATAGGGGATGGTGACTAGCATCGAGTAGGAATATCACAAAAATGGGAGGCATTATCCTTAGTAACTATATTCACACACACACACACACTCTCTTCTCCCTGCCACAAATGATAAAATGTAAAAACACTAAGTATGAATTGAATTCAAACCACTATATCCCCCAACTAGAGTACAATAGTGATATTATACAGGGCTAGAATACCAACCCACCTAAAAGAGTCTACTACCACAAGTCCATCCTGTATGAAAATAGGTATTGGGACTATTGTCTGAACCGCCATAACACCTCATCAATCTATCCTCTCTAAGAACAACCTCATCCTGGTCTACCTGGGACTCCATTATAGGGTCTACCTTATGCATTATACATGATCTGTGTGGGAAAATCCCGTGATGGGTTGATTATAAAAATACTCATTAGGACACCCTGAAACCTCAAAGGAAATACCAAAAATGAAATACCATAAAGAAAACACCATAATAGAAATACCATGTAGGAAATACCAATATGTACTCTACCATTCATCTTCAAACATGTATATATCAATATCATATCCAATAAGAATATCCAGATATACTATTGAGAAAGACCACATATTTATGAAGTCCTAACCAACTTCCATTTATAGGATTCTACTTGAAGCACAGTCATTCCAAGAGAAAACAGTCATGGAATAATGATATGATTGGAGACACTCGTGAAGAGGTCCATCTCATTTCGGCCCCATCCAAAGAGAGCACATTTTTTAAGGAATTATATGACTGAAGGAGAGGGGGTCCTTCCCAAATAATACCACTAACCCAATATAGATCAATCTTCAATGTAGTGGATCGTTCCTAGAGAATACCACTAACCCTACTGATGTGGATCATAATCTAGGGGATCCTTCCGAAAGAATGAAACTAAATTTATTGATGTGGCATGTTAGATAGAGGAACAACAATTTGATCTCGAAGGTATCATTGATTCTATAAAAACATTACTTGGGGTGTGAGAGGATCTCTCGAGTCCCAAGGAGGGATACCATAATGCTATCTGGGACACATCCTCTAAAGGGAAATATAATCCAGTAAGTTGGATGTATTTTCTTACAATACCCTCAATTAAAGGACCTTTCGTCAAACATACGTATCTGATTCAAAGATGTGGAACTGTGATGATTTAGATGAAAGGGGGTCACTGGGTTGTTGACCGACAACATGATCGACTGCCCATACCAACCACCCCACTGCTAAACTGTTCACCCCACCTCTAGCTACCATGGAAACATGGATGATGGAACTGTAGTGGCTAACGATCGACTGCTGTGGTCGGCTATGGCCCAATTCCAGTCCGATCACTATGGGTATGAACGGGGTTTGACCCAGATCTGGCCTAATTCATGAGGTCTGACCCAAAATTTTGGGTCCAACCCATCCCATTGGGTTCAAAATTCTCTTCCATTATGCTAACCAGACCCATCTTCCCTCGACCCAACCTGTCTCTCCATGACTAGACCATCTTCCAGCCCAGTCCCCTTCATGTTGTCTCCTGCAAAGACCACCAGGGCTCCACATGTCCAACCCACAATGTAACACAGCCGCCCAACCCTGTCATGTGGTGGCCCCAACATGTCATACGACCACACTGCCTTATCACGTGGCTTCCCCTCCAAGTCACACTACCACCCCACCGAATCTCGAGACCTAACTGCATCCCATGCCCGCCTCTGCGGTTCTTCCACGTGTTGGCACCATCCTCTACAGCCTCCGCTTCTACGAGCCTCCAGTCTTCCTATAATGATTTAATTTTGAAATGATTGTTTATATGGGTTCCACTTGTCCTTATCTACATAGAAATTTTATATGATTTTTCATTACCTCTAATTCGGGTGTCTGCTCAAGTTCGTAGCCACCCAACAATTCAAACTATGGTCACAAGGGTCCATCAACAAAGACCACAAATAATAAGGAAGAGAAAATCAGAAGAACACCCTGAGGAATCAACCTCATCTTTGTTTGTGTTGTCAACAATCCATTCCTAGTAGGACGATGAACAAATAATGAAGAACAAAATCAAAATACTCCCAGAAAATATTCCACAATGTTAGAACCATACTTTAATGATCAAACTATGTATCAATGTGTTAATGGATTGACCCACGATTATCATGAATGTATAGATATGGGAATGAACACAAAGAAATAACCTCCCTACCACAATTCATATTAGTCTCAGATGAAGGACTGTTGCATCGGTTGCGGTAGTGACATGATTCCTTTGAATCGGTGGTGCATTGAATATCAATCCAGGAACTATAACCATTTGTTGAAAGAGTTATTACCCACATCTCAGAGGAATTACATGGTTATGTTGATAACCCTATCACTGTAACATATAATTTTTCTAAAAACTATTTAATTTAAAATTTCATATTTGGGACTTTTTCAATAGAAAACTCACACTGAAAAATGTTATGTTGCACTTAGGTTAAAACTACTAATCTGAACTCAACGGTTCCCTCAGATCTCTAATCCATGCACCCGTTTAAGAGTTACTCCACATTTTCATGGAATCCATACATTTGTGCTTTTAAAAAGTACAATATTTTTCAATAACTTGTTCCGGGAACACCAGGCCTCTAAAATACATGATTTCTCAGTTCTTGGTCTCAAAAAAATTCATATATTTTCAAAAAATAATACATGTAAAATCAGAGATGTTACATTCTCCCCCCCTTGGGGGTATTATGACCCAAAAATACAATATAAAGGGCTACCCAGACAGATGGGGGAACTGAGAACAAATATTTGTGTCCCACTCCCATGTTCTCTCCTAGAGATTCCCATGCTACCACCGAATGCACACTAGAGTAATTGACCGTGCATGAAGGATCCTCTCTTTCCCACCCTTGAACTCCACTGGGCACTAGGAAAAAGAATCTTCATCCTCAATTTCAAGCTCATCCAATTTGATGATGTGTGATGGGTCATGCACATCCATTCTTAGTTGTGACACATGGAATACATCATGTACCTGATAGAAATGTGGTGGTATAGCCAACTAGAACACCAACTCTCCAACTATACACAATATCTAGAAAAGGACAATGATATATAGAGATAGATTCACACGACGATCAAATTTTTATAATCCTCATCATGTTGAGACCCTAAGGAACACATGGTTTCCTTTCTCGAACTCCAAAGGCCACCACCACCAATCATCATAGGACTTATGTTGGGTCTATGTAGTCTTTATCCACTCTAGGATGATATTAACCTTCTATGTGTTAGATCTCACCAACTTCAGCCCCTAGAGTGATGATTGTCCTTAGTCAGTCTTGAAATGTGATGACCTAGACAGTAACTTGTACAAGGCATCAAATGGAGTCATACTAAGGGAGGAGTGATAGACATTGTTGAATGAAATTTACACATGTGATAGGTGATCCTCCAATCTATGGCTAAATTCCAACATGCATTCCCACATCAGGTCCTATAGGACCCAGATAGTCCTCTCAGTTTGGTCATCTTCTTATGGGTGAAATTTTATGCACAAGCATAACTGAGTCCCAATCGCCACATCAAATCTCTTCCAAAACTATGATATAAAGAGAGTATCATGATATGAATATACTGTAAATGGAACTCAAGGGGTTCAAACTGTCTCATGCACATAGAGGAGTCCCCATATCATTTCTAAAATCTTCTCTCTGATAGCTAGAAAGTGGGTTGGCATGGTGAGTCGTTCAATAGTCACCTAGATGGAATCATGTCCCCTAGATGGACAAGATAAACCCATCAAAAAATATATTGATATCCAACCCCCATACATTATATCACCTTAAGGGGTTGAGGAAAACCCTATGGAACATGGTACTCAACATTCACTTGCTAACAATTGAGGCATCAAGAGACAAAATCTTCATCTATGTTCTATATCCTAGGCCACCAAAATTGATATCAGAAGTCACGATACATATATTCTACACATAGATTTACCACCAAATGTGATTTATGGATATCACTTAGGGACTCCTCCCACAATTCCACTGGTACCATTGTATGTCCTTAGAAAATAATAGCAATCTCGACACCTTCTAAATATCCATCAAGAGCATGCCCTATGGACAACTGATCACATTGGGGCTCATAGTCAGAATCTTCATGCGGTTCTTCTCTGACTCATTGTAAGAGTGTAGGGGTGGAAACCCTCAAATAGAAGTAGGCTTCTCCATCTCTGTCCATAATGGATATCTATAAAGAGGCCAACTGGTCTAGCACCTCATCCAGAAATCGTAAGCTTGATATCCTACTGAGAGAATATTCTACTATGTTACTATTCACATGATTATAGATAACATCAAAGGTGAAGTCCTATAGAAACTCTAGAAATATCTTATATCTCATGTTCTGATCCTTATGATAAATGATATACTTGAGACTCTTATGATCATAGTAGAAGATAAACTTCTTTCCCATCAGGTAGTATCACCCCCTCTTCATTTCAAATACTACTACTGCAAACTCATGGTCATGGGTCATGTAGTTCTATTCATGAAATCTCAACTAGCTCAAAACATATACAATCATGACATTACCATTCATCAATAAACAACCAAGATTTCTCCTTGATTCATCTTAAAACATCTCATACTTGACACCCTCCTATAGAAATCTCAAGATAGTAGAGATCATGAACCTTTGTCTCAACTCATAAAACCAGTACTGAAACTTCTATATCAATAAAAAATGTGTCCCCTTCTATGTAAAAGTTGTAAAGGGAGATTCTAAAATATAGGAGTTGGGTAAAAATATATGATTGTATCCAACCAATCCATGGAAAATCTTCACCTCAGTTACAGTCTTGTTTGTCCCCCAAGCAAGCACGGCCTCAACCTTCACTGGATCTAACAGAACTCCAGCCTCCAAGATGACACGTCCCAAATAATAGACTAATACAATCTATAACTAACACTTATAGAGATTCCCATAGATTTAGTTCTCACTCAGTGTGTCCATGAACATCCTTAAATTTCTTGTATTCTCCTCCTCGGACATCGATTAAAATAGGATTTCATTGATGAAGACCACCATGAAATGGCATACGGATGAAAGATTTGGTTCATGATTACAATGAACAGTAATGGGGAATTCATCATGAGAAAAAACGTCATAATGTACTCATAGTTATTGCAAAGACCGATCAAGGTCTTCTTCAATATATCATCATTGCGTACACGTAGCTCGTGATAGCCAGATATGAGGTCAATCTTCGAGAAACATCGCACACCTTTCAACATAACAAAGATGTCATCGAACCTCGATACTGGATAACTTTTTGTCAAAGTCACATGGTTAATTCATTGATAATTCACAAATAACCACAATCTCTCTTCTACCTTCCTAGAAAACAAAACAAGGATTCCCAAGGTGAGACACTGAGTCTCATGAAGCCCTTCCTCTGTAAGTCCTCCAAATGCACCCTCAGCATGCGATGATATTTAGGAGCCATCCGATATACATGTGTAGATATCGGTGCCATCTTATGGGGTATATTAATGGAAAATTAAATCTACGTATGCCAAGGAAAACCTAAAAAACTTCCAAGAAAGTCGTCATCATACTCCGCACCACAACAGGAAGCTAGGGAATCATATCATCCAGTGCATTGTGGGTGAGTCAAGGAAACTGATTAGTAATTGGATACACCCTCGTATCTGTGATCCCATCCTACGATACATGTGGTTACTTTTAACAAAAAAAGTAAAACTTGGTTCCATCACTAGGGACACACCACACTCTACTCCTAAAATGGCCAATCTAAGCATGAACTGTGTATAACTAGTACATACTATGAATGTCATTGTAATCCCATACCACCACTACCAAGATATCCTAACTAAAACTCTAGCCTCCAAGAGTTGGTTCAAAATATTAGCACTAGTGTGTGATCAAAAAATCCTCTCTTGTATGAGTCTCTATGTGTAAGGGTCGATTTGACAATTTAACTATAATATGTGAGTCTTGAACAAGGTTAATAGAATTAATTGAATGACTGGAACCTGCATCTATAAAATTTTTAGCTAAGGTAGAAGAGACATATATCATACCTCGAATCATCCGTAGAGCCCTAGGATCAATAACTACTATCGACTGTAGCTAGTCTCATCCCAATCCACACACTCCTTAAGCATGGTGTGAACCACCTGGATGTAGTGGTGGTAATAAGTCAAACCTCTAACCACCTCATGCTTCCATTACTACTACTCTTTCATGTCTACCACCCTGTGGACCACCCTAATATAGTCTCTACCTTGGCATCATCAATCCCTTGACCATCTCCCGATCATCTTTATGATGGGTCAAGCAATCTCGTGTCATATGTCTCGGACAATCTCATGTGAAACATCATCTAGCCATGGGCTAACTCGAGCTACCATGGGAGATCTACACCACAAACCCAAATTCCTAGGCTTGTCTCCAGAACTAAAAACCCCTCTTAGGTCCCTGTGACTACCATATTCTACATGATGCTAAGTACATAGCTATCTGGTGCCCAATGCTAGCTCCAAAAGTCAATGTCTACTCCTCTAGAAAACTCTCTACTAGTAGAGATCACTCAAGTAACCCCACATAAATAGGTATTCTATGTGATTCCACAGATTCCATGTGGTATCACTGTAAGCCCTTATTGAGGGTTCACTACTTGAATAACTGATCTTGGTCCATATCCATAGAGTAGAACGAATGATTAGTGAACATCGATGAGTACTCCACCACGATCATACTTCCCTATAACAGATGTAGAGGGTTATATATGTGTACCAATCACAACATGTCTAGATTGAATTAAACACTAAAGAGATTCTATAATTCGATCCAAGAGAGAGTCATCTCTCCATGATACCGAGTCACAATGTTCCCCCATCACCCACGAGGCTCATAAGAAGACATGTGTTGAGGACTAAAATAGGATCTGTAGACGTCCTCCCAAGGCTGAAAACATGAGTGACTACCCCTATCCAACCTCCATCAAACTAAACATCTAGATCACCCAAAAACATAGGATTTCGTTGCATTTGAATATCATTTAATGTACTCATCCTATATGTATCCTCAACTAGTAGTGTTGGTAATAACTACAACTTGATGGGTGGTTGAATCTTTGGTAATCTACATGGAGGTTCCATTTCATTTACATACCCCTATACTGATGCCTCATAACTAGGTGGATAACACATTTGATAATATAATGGAATCTTAGATGGATTCCTATGTAGAGGAATCATGAAATAAAACAAGATCTACCCCAGTCAATTGAGTATATCTGGAGAGATGAATCAAGAAAGACATGGAAAACACAACCATCCCAATGTGATGCATGTATCATTATTTTTTCCCGCAACCAGTATTTTATTATAAGATTCCAATGTTAGGAAATCACATTCCTAGTGTATGGATACATCATCCTCCACACAAACACTAGAGTGCCTGGATGGAAATCCAAATGTTAAACACTCAACAATATTTCCCCAAAACAACATCACTGACTACCAGTCTTAATATAGAACTAACTAATCAGATTCCACATTGTCACGACCCACCATAGAGAGTAATGTGTCATGACAACCTTAATATTACCTCTAATTGGCCAGGGGATGGTGACTAGTACGAAGTAGACATATTCCACAAATGTGACACATTAAACTAAGTACTACTATGCACGCACACATCTCCATGACACAAATGCAGAAATGAAAAAATAAAATGTAAAAAATGAATGAAATACACTATATCCCACAACCAGAGTAGAAAATTCAATGTAAATATTTCTGCAATAGAATCCCACCAAAAACATTCTACAACCACTAGCAAAACATATAAGAAAATTAGTACTCAAACTGCTGTCTGAACTATTGGAACACCTTTTCTCTACGGCCTCACTATGCACCGCCTGATCCTGGTCCTCCTAGGACTCCAACATGGAGTCTATCATCTAAAAAAGACAAGACACATGATGGAAAAGCCTATGTAGGGGTGTGTATATAAATACTCAGTAGGGAATGCCAAAACCTCAAAGTAAATACCATAAAGAATATACAATAATGGAAATACCATTAAAAAATACCACGAAGAAAAATTCTAGTCGGCTCCACACAGGTATATTCCAATAGCACATATTATAAGAATATCCAAATATACTCATGACAAACACCAAACCATTAGTTATTCATAAACAACTTCCAGCTATAATATTCTTCTCGAAGCACACTCGTTCTGAGAAAACTCGCTCCTCGAGCCATGATATCACCGGAGACACTCATCGAGATGTCTAGATCATTCAAGATATTCCCATATAAAAAACATTGGCCAAAGAAGATTATGATAAAATTAGAAGGGATCCTACTCAAAAAATACCACTAAACCAATCTGGATCAATCCTCATTGATGAAGATCCTACCAATAAAAAAAAATAAAACCTATTGATGTGGCCCACTAGATGGATTATCAATTACATACTCTCGATGGTCACATCAATTCCACCAAAACTCCACTAGGGGTGAGAGAAGATATCTCTAGTCCCACAGAGTGTTACCATAACTTTATTTAGGGATCAACCTCTAAAAGGGACTGAAATCGCTTAATGTGGATGTAATGTCATAATGAACCGTTGAAAAAATGACTAAGGGGACTCTCTCAACCTATGATGGTCCAAGATAATAACTCATCACATTATCTCAAAAGAACTATCTCATCATCCGTGTCTCAACACTGTAGATGTATAATCCATCAAATGTACTCTATAAAATTTAGGGAACATTGATGTTTTATAATAAATGACTGTCACTAGGTTGTGGACTAACTGCCCAGTCAGTCCACTAACCATGACAGTCGACTATCACAGTTGACTTTTCCCCAACCTTCAATGACAACACAATAGCTAAATAAACCTTGTCTCATGATCGGCCACCCACAATCAACCATTTCCATGTTCCGTTTTCTCCACCAGCCTAGCTGCTTCACATGGCCACCAACAACTGCCCCTCTGTGTCATGTGGCTGCTCTACTGCATCCTGAATCCTCGATGTATCCCACCTGTGGTGGTGGCTATAACGACCCATACTTTACATACATTGTTACTACTTCAAAATTGAAGCACACTTATTACATCATATGACAAAACCGCAAAGTACCGTATAGGTATAGTGTCTTTAGAAACTGGGAAACATAAACAACTGGTTCATAAATCTTCTACAGTGTCTCCCATTTATTTCATCATATCTAGGGTCCCTTTTATCATATTCTACTTAATATCCATCTTCCTGACCTGGGGAAAAGAAAACATAAAAGGGTGAGCTCAAATGCTCAGCAAGGGCAATAAAGGAAATAAAAATCATATCATATCTTTTTGAAAATCAAAACCTGCAAAAGAGATCATAATATCTTATCATGGAATAATTCATAGAAGTGAAAATGAGATCCCCATAATCATAACATAAAACTTGAAACTTTGTGGCATGCACACATAATCATGGAAATCATCTCTTGTTAGTCATGACTCATTGCCAAGACTATCTTAGTGGACAAAGTCCCTTTCTGAACCGAGTTCACTCCTCGTTTCAGTCCTGTATCACTGAACCGAAATAACCTTCCGTTCCAGCCATGTCTATCTCATGAGATATAAAATCTTTACCCAATGCATTGGAGGGAGATATAGGTCCCACCCATCTCTTAATGAATCCTTTCTTATGTGTGCCACAAAATCATAAATCATACATCATTGCATAACCCATGTAATAAAAATGGGATTCTTAAACAACATGACATCATAAATCAATTCATATAAGATAATGGAATTCATAAAAATAATTCCATCACAACATGATCAAATCAATGTAATAATAGGGATAAAAACAGAACCCTTTATTATCTTAGATGGAAAATAATTTTGATAAAACACTTGAACTTCATTCTTGAGGAAAATATCCTTTCTTCTTCAAAAACATTTTTCCTTTCATAACATGTCATACGACTTTAAAATAAAAGAATTTGATTAAAAATAAACTTGAAAACTTGTAAAGGAAGCTTCTTGGAAATAATGTTTTAAAAATCCATTCATGCCGTATAAGTTAAAAAAACATTCTTCGTACTTTTGTCGGAAAAGTCAAAAAGTACCTCGTACGACAAAAGATTCCTTTCATACATATTACTAAAAACTCACCAAAGGGTAAAAATGGATTTAAACAATTGTAGGTGGATGGAAATAATATTACATTTTGATGAAACATGGATGTGGATGATAAAATACACCCTAGTAAATACTTACGAATAAACAATCTCGGATAAAACTGAGATTGTGATATTTCCCTTACCTTAGGTCCGATTAGCTTTGTTCGTGTCCGAAGCTCCTGTATAATGGTTTAAATAATGTTATTGACTTATTCCAGAATCATACATATTTATATGATATCATATATGGTCATATTATTAGCTTCTTGTTAGTAATATTTCATTGTTACTTGTTACTCGGGTCTTTATAACTTTTTGTTCTTATGCGTGTTTTGTCGAATAAATTCTTATTCTTATCTTTAGGTTATATATAATTCATTTACAGAATGGTATTAGTGTAGTATATACCATATCCATTCATTCAATTCATTTATATAATCATTATGAAATGAAGATCATGCAGAACGAGTCGCATCACATCGTGGAGACGGTATTCCGTACGTACGCACGAGTGATGATATCGTTCCTATGATCGTGGAATTGTATTGGAGTATATATATATTATTTCAGTATCAATATTACTTCATAATAATCATATATAGTTACTCATTACACCATTATACCCATCCTTGTAAGGTGATGGTGGAAAATAGATTACACCACGGCGTGGAGACGGTATTCCGTACGTACGCACGCGCGGTGATTTCATTTTTCCGTAGGATGGATAGAAGGTGAATTAGGGTTGTTTCATATTTATAATAACATATCAGTATGTAAGTAATACTGATGTTATTACTTTGTCATGAAATAACTAAATAAGAAGAAGTTGAAGGCGAAAGAAATTGAAAAGATCAGTAATGGATATTACCTCTTCGTTGGAACGCCTCTTTGAATCCTCCACTTAGGGAACTAAGATTGGTCTTTGAAGAATACCAGGACCTCTAGGATTATTCTAGGGAAGTGGAGAGGAGAAAATGGCAGGGTTTGGCCGAGCTTGAGTGCTCAATTTGGTGTGAGGAGGAGGGGGAGGAGGTGCCCTTTTATAAGGGAGGAGAGGGGCACCTTAGGAATATTATTTTATATTAAAGTCAAAATCGGTTTATAATGGTTCCAAAGGGTCTTATTTCGAAGATAAAGTGGGGATGGGTCGAAATACTATCATCCAATAGGATTTAAACAAGATTAGGGTATTATTTTAACCTTATCAATTAGATTTAACTCTAAGTTAAATAATTTAACTTTTACCATGTCTTTTTGTTT
Source organism: Viscum album (assembly GCA_963277665.1). Lineage (NCBI taxonomy): Eukaryota > Viridiplantae > Streptophyta > Magnoliopsida > Santalales > Viscaceae > Viscum > Viscum album. The sequence goes on along the minus strand of OY728145.1, from coordinate 929,620,114 downwards.
TCTTTCACTATATGGTTAATACACTTACTATAACATGCAAAACGAACCCCAAATTGTTTATTATTAATATATATATCCTTATCTAAGTCATTTGGCCGAACCTTAGATTTTTAGGAATACAATAACAATTAATAATATAATATTTGATTTAAAAACTATTTTGTGTCAATTTTGACACTATTTGATATATGATTTTTGTGAAAGTCATAACAGAATTATATGTTCGATCCAAGTTGATTAAATCAACATTAATATATCATAGTAACCTAGAAAATTAGTGGAATTCATAAAAAGTCTCAAATTACATTTATTTTGGTGTTTATAACATCAATTATGTCAATATTTCATTAATAAGATAATTACTGCATCATCTTTGTGTCATAAATAAATTACATTATTTGATGTCTAAAAATTACAAATAAAATACCATCATGTAGTAAATCTTTTTAGCTTTCTAATGAATATTTACAATCGAATTTATCTTATGTATAACCCCATATTAAAAATTATTTACCTATTAAACATTGATTTTAACTATTTTTACCCTTCTTTAAATAAATTAATAATAAATGTCCTAATCTAATCCAAGTGGGCCTAAATGGTCATATTTTATTCCTAAGTTTGTTTTTGGTCGAATTACACTTGTCCAATAGAATTAGGACATGTGTTAGGGTAATATTAATATCATATTTACCCTTAGTTACCCTATTTACTATTAACCGCGGTAAAAATAGTAAAAATTTACTATTCACCAAAAAATTATTTTCATCTCATTGAACCACATTTTAGTCCTTGATATTAACCGTGTCTCTCGGATTTTTGAAATTCCATTCACAGAAGCGGTAAAATTATGTTTTATGCAAAATTCAGTTTTTAACCTACCACTTAGTGGTTTCACTATTCATCAAAAATTTAAAGTTTTCAGAAAAATACCAAAATTTCACCCTAGGCTAAATTCGATATTCTGAGTCCAAAAATGAAGTCCATTTTGAAAAATAAAATTTATAAAATTTCAAAAAGTGGTTATTACTATTCATAACGGCTAGTTTTAATAGCATATTGTTGTTTAGTGAAACTCGGTATTGCGTACGACGCAAGCTATCGAGGAAGGTCGTGATTGTGTGTAAAGCAAGCCAAGCAAGTGTTGTGTAGAAAAAGATTCCTTTGATGATTTATATAACATAAAAGTCTCGGGTGTTACATTCTACCCCCCTTAAAAAGAATTTCGCCCTCGAAATTCGTCACTTTGCAACAAACAAATGAGGATACTTCTCCCTCATCATATCCTGAAGCTCCCATTTAGCTTCTTCAAGTTGGTGGTTTCTCCATAAAACTTTCACCAAGCGAGTGGTCTTGTTTCGTAGGACATTTTCGCTACGATCCAGAATCTCTATCGGCTGTTCTTCATAAGAAAGATCTTTCTCCAGCGGTACAACTTCTGAGCTGAGTACATGTGAAGGATCTGGTATGTACTTTCTCAGGAGAGATACATGGAACACATCGTGAACTTGAGAGAGATTCGGTGGAAGCGCCAACAGGTAAGCTACCTTCCCAACACGATCCAGTATTTCGAAAGGACCGATATATCTAGGGCTCAACTTCCCCTTCTTTCCAAATCTCATAACCCTCTTCCAGGGAGATATTCGTAAGAACACTTTATCACCCACTTCAAACTCTAGGTCTTTTCTTCGGTTGTCGGCATAACTTTTCTGTCGACTCTGAGCTGCTCTTATGTGTTGTTGAATAGATCTGACCTTTTCTGCCATTTCATCAACGAGATCAGGTCCTAATAGCATTCTTTCCCCAACTTCATCCCAGCAAGTTGGAGTCCTGCATTTCTTTCCATAGAGAGCTTCATAAGGAGCCATCTGAATACTTGAGTGAAAGCTATTATTATAAGAAAATTCCACCAAAGGTAGGTGTTGATCCCAACCTCCTTTGAAATCCATAGAGCAAGCTCTCAACATATCTTCTAGGGTTTGAATTGTTCTCTCAGACTGACCGTCTGTCTGGGGATGATAAGCAGTGCTGAAACTCAACTCTGTATCCAGAGTATGCTGAAGACTTCTCCAGAACTTCGAGGTAAATCTCGGATCCCGATCAGATATAATAGAAAGTGGTACTCCATGTAATCTTACCACTTCCTTTACATATATCCTGGCAAGCTGATCTAGAGAGAAATCCTCTCTAATAGGAATGAAGTGTGCAGACTTTGTAAGACGATCAACTATGACCCAGATAGCATTACTGCCTTTGGATGTTTTAGGAAGTCCTGTGACAAAGTCCATAGTGATGTTTTCCCATTTCCATTCGGGTATGGGTAATGGTTGTAACATCCCCTTAGACTTCTGTCTCTCAGCTTTAACTTGTTGACAAACCAAGCATCGAGAGACATATTCAGCAACATCTCTTTTCATGCCATCCCACCAGAAGTACTCTTTCAGGTCCCTATACATCTTCGTGCTTCCAGGGTGAATAGAGAATGAAGAACTATGAGCCTCATCCAGCAGCTCCTTCTTTAATTCGGGGATAGGAGGAACACAAACCCGATTCCTGAACTTTATTATCCCATCACAATCAAGGTTGAATTCAGGAACATTTCTCACCTTCTTTTGTAACTCGACATCTTCTTTCTGTGCCTCTTTAATCTTCATATGTATAGATGGTTGAACATTTATTTGAGAAAGATAAGATTTTTCCCCTTCCATTATAATTCCAAGATCCATCCTTTGTAAATCCATAAATATTGGATCTTTTTTTATCCTCATCATGGATAAACTAGCATGGTCTTGTCGACTTAATGCATCTTCCACCTTGTTTGCTTTCCCAGGGTGGTAATGGATTGAGCAGTCATAATCCTTAATCAGCTCCAACCATCTTCTTTGACGCATATTCAACTCCTTTTGTGTGAAAATATACTTTAAACTTTTATGATCAGTATAAATATCACACCTTTCACCATAAAGATAATGCCTCCAAATCTTTAATGCAAAGATTACCGCAACCAACTCCAAATCATGTGTTGGGTAATTTTGCTCATGGATTTTCAACTGTCGTGAGGCATAAGCTATCACCATATCATTTTGCATAAGAACACACCCCAATCCCTTCTTGGATGCATCACTGTAGATCACAAACCTTTCTCCACTACAAGGCAGTGTGAGCACAGGTGCACTGGATAACCTTCTTTTCAACTCCTTGAAATTCTCTTCACATTCCTCTGTCCAGACAAACATAACTCCTTTCCGAGTCAACTTGGTGAGTGGATTAGATAATCGTGAAAAATCTTTTACAAAACGTCGATAATATCCAGCCAAACCAAGAAAACTTCGGATCTCAGTTACTGTTGTTGGTCTTGACCATCTTTCGATAACCTCTGTTTTTGCTGGATCCACAGATATCCCCTCTTTGGAGATTATATGACCCAAAAATGCAACTTTTTGAAGCCAAAATTCACACTTGGTAAATTTGGCATAAAGCTTCTCCTTTCTCAGGGTCTTCAATATAATTCTCAAGTGATCTTCATGCTCTTCCTTGCTCTTTGAATAGACAAGAATATCGTCTATAAAGACTACCACAAATTGATCAAGATAGTCTCTAAAGACTCTATTCATTAGATCCATGAAGATAGCAGGGGCATTTGTAAGACCAAATGGCATCACTATAAATTCATAGTGTCCATACCTTGTACGGAAAGCCGTCTTTGGTATATCCTCCCTTTTGACCCTTAATTGATGATACCCTGAACGAAGATCAATCTTGGAAAAGTATTGAGCTCCGCGTAGTTGGTCAAATAAGTCATCAATGCGTGGGAGAGGATATTTGTTCTTGATAGTGATCTTGTTAAGTTCTCGATAATCAATGCAGAGTCTCATTGATCCATCTTTCTTCTTAACAAATAGAACAGGTGCTCCCCAAGGTGACGCACTAGGGCGTATGAATCCCTTATCAAGATTCTCTTGGAGTTGCTTCTTCAATTCCTGCAACTCAATTGGGGCCATTCTATAAGGTTTCTTTGAGATAGGCAAAGCACCCGGTACGAGTTCTATTGAAAACTCAAATTCACGATTTGGTGGAAGACCCGGTAATTCCTCCGGAAAGACATCATCAAACTCCCGTACAATGGGCATATTCTTAATCGTGAGTTTCTCACCAACTATTTGAGATAAATAACCTTCATTTAGTGGAATCAATACCCATAAGATGGAAGAAATTTCCACTGGAAGGTTATGTTCATCCTTGCATTGATAGACGATCGTAGGTTGATCTGGAATATGAAATGTGACTTCCCTTCTTTGGGAATTGATATGAGCTCCATGTAGAGAAAGCCAATCCATGCCAAGAATCACATCAAATTCCACTAAAGGAAGGATCACAAGATTTGCAGGAAGCACTTTCCCACAAACATCGATCGGAGAAGAATTATAAACTTCTGATGCGATTGATGTGCCATTAGGTGTTGTCACAGCTAACTCAACATCTAATTGTTGAGGTAATATGGTGATACCCTTAGAAAATTTTTCAGAAATAAAAGAGTGTGTGGATCCAGAATCAAATAAAACATTTGCTACTTTAGAGTGGATGGTAAGTGTACCTTTCACCACATCGTTATCGTATTCCACATCGCTGATAGAAATTGCATGTGACTTTCCTTTGTCTTTAGCCTTAAGAGTTTGTTGACGTCGACCATCATCATCAACCCTTGGATTTGGGCATTGATTGGCATAATGCCCCATCTCCTTGCACTTGAAACATTGATGTGTAGTAGGTTCATTCTGTGTATCCCTTTCTTTGTTTGCATCATTAGACATCTTCTTCCCATTATCATGGCATTCAAATGCCCGATGACCTTCCTTTCCACATTTAAAACATTTACTTGTCCCTTTAAGACAACTCCCTCCATGTTTCTTTCCACACTTTGAGTATAAGGGAAAGTTCATCTTCTTTTCCGTGTGCTCTTTAGATTTTTCTTTGAATTCCATCTTCCTCTTCTTATCAAACCCATGTGACTGATGGGTTACTCCAATCTCCATCTCGACTTTGAGAGCACATCGAACGATTTCCTCGTAGCTATTGAAGTCCCTTATGGCTAACGCCCTTCGAAGACTTGGTTTTAAGCCACTAAAGAATCGATCGATCTTACTCTCAGGTTGGATAATAATACCAGAAGCGTACCTTGCAAGTCTTGTAAAATTTGCTTCATAGGTACTAACAGATTCATCATCCCTTTGCTTCAGTTCAAGGAACTCTTTCTCCATCTTTGTTCGGAGAATACGAGGGAAGTACTTATTGAAAAATAAGTTCTTGAACTCGTCCCATTCCATAGACTCAATTTCATCCCTTTGCCTCGTATTCTTAACAAGATTCCACCATTGATCCGCATCTCCTTCCAAACGATACACAGCTAGGATGACTTTATCATGCTCAGAACATTGAAGAACTGAAAATATCTTTTCAGTAGTACTAATCCATTGTTCAGTAACTAATGGATCAGTAGACCCGCTGAAAGATGGTGGACGCTGCCTCATGAAGGATTCAACAGAATGTTGCTCCCTCCTTTGTTCGTTTGGAAATCCTGCATGATTCATAGCTTGAGAATGTTGTGTGAGCATGGCTACAAGATTTTGCATTCCAGCTCCCATATCGTTTGGTTGCTCAGGGGGACAATCATTGCATTGCCCATCGCATTCCGCATTAACACAGTTTCTTCGGGTTCCAGCCATTGACTAAAACCAAGAAGAATAGTGTGAGCAACACTAATTATAATAGGAAACCACATAATTCATGAAAAAAAAATTTCATGCTTATGGTCTTATCCTAGGTTATTCATGGCCATTTCTAAGATTGTGTTCTATGCTTAGACTTATCCTTAGGGTTCTTACTAAGGCTTTCACATCCTAGTTTCCAAAGGTTGACTATACCTTTCCTCTGATACCAACTATAACGACCCATACTTTACATACATTGTTACTACTTCAAAATTGAAGCACACTTATTACATCATATGAAAAAACCACAAAGGACCGTATAGGTATAGTGTCTTTATAAACTGGGAAACATAAACAACTGGTTCATAAATCTTCTACAGTGTCTCCCATTTATTTCATCATATCTAGGGTCCCTTTTAGCATATTCTACTTAATATCCATCTTCCTGACCTGGGGAAAAGAAAACATAAAAGGGTGAGCTCAAATGCTCAGCAAGGGCAATAAAGGAAATAAAAATCATATCATATCTTTTTGAAAATCAAAACCTGCAAAAGAGATCATAATATCTTATCATGGAATAATTCATAGAAGTGAAAATGAGATCCCCATAATCATAACATAAAACTTGAAACTTTGTGGCATGCACACATAATCATGGAAATCATCTCTTGTTAGTCATGACTCATTGCCAAGACTATCTTAGTGGACAAAGTCCCTTTCTGAACCGAGTTCACTCCTCGTTTCAGTCCTGTATCACTGAACCGAAATAACCTTCCGTTCCAGCCATGTCTATCTCATGAGATATAAAATCTTTACCCAATGCATTGGAGGGAGATATAGGTCCCACCCATCTCTTAATGAATCCTTTCTTATGTGTGCCACAAAATCATAAATCATACATCATTGCATAACCCATGTAATAAAAATGGGATTCTTAAACAACATGACATCATAAATCAATTCATATAAGATAATGGAATTCATAAAAATAATTCCATCACAACATGATCAAATCAATGTAATAATAGGGATAAAAACAGAACCCTTTATTATCTTAAATGGAAAATAATTTTGATAAAACACTTGAACTTCATTCTTGAGGAAAATATCCTTTCTTCTTCAAAAACATTTTTCCTTTCATAACATGTCATACGACTTTAAAATAAAATAAGTTGATTAAAAATAAAATTGAAAACTTGTAAAGGGAGCTTCTTGGAAATAATGTTTTAAAAATCCATTCATGCCGTATAAGTTAAAAAAAACATTCTTCGTACTTTTGTCGGAAAAGTCAAAAAGTACCTCGTACGACAAAAGATTCCTTTCATACATATTACTAAAAACTCATCAAAGGGTAAAAATGGATTTAAACAATTGTAGGTGGATGGAAATAATATTACATTTTGATGAAACATGGATGTGGATGATAAAATACACCCCAGTAAATACTTACGAATAAACAATCTCGGATAAAACTGAGATTGTGATATTTCCCTTACCTTAGGTCCGATTAGCTTTGTTCGTGTCCGAAGCTCCTGTATAATGGTTTAAATAATGTTATTGACTTATTCCAGAATCATACATATTTATATGATATCATATATGGTCATATTATTAGCTTCTTGTTAGTAATATTTCATTGTTACTTGTTACTCGGGTCTTTATAACTTTTTGTTCTTATGCGTGTTTTGTCGAATAAATTCTTATTCTTATCTTTAGGTTATATATAATTAATTTACAGAATGGTATTAGTGTAGTATATACCATATCCATTCATTCAATTCATTTATATAATCATTATTAAATGAAGATCATGCAGAACGAGTCGCATCACATCGTGGAGACGGTATTCCGTACGTACGCACGAGTGATGATATCGTTCCTATGATCGTGGAATTGTATTGGAGTATATATATATTATTTCAGTATCAATATTACTTCATAATAATCATATATAGTTACTCATTACACCATTATACCCATCCTTGTAAGGTGATGGTGGAAAATAGATTACACCACGGCGTGGAGATGGTATTCCGTACGTACGCACGCGCGGTGATTTCATTTTTCCGTAGGATGTATAGAAGGTGAATTAGGGTTGTTTCATATTTATAATAACATATCAGTATGTAAGTAATACTGATGTTATTACTTTGTCATGAAACAACTAAAGAAGAAGAAGTTGAAGACGAAAGAAATTGAAAAGATCGGTAATGGTTATTACCTCTTCTTTGGAACGCCTCTTTGAATCCTCCACTTAGGGAACTAAGATTGGTCTTTGAAGAAGACCAGGACCTCTAGGATTATTCTAGGGAAGTGGAGAGGAGAAAATTGCAGGGGTTGGCCGAGCTTGAGTGCTCAATTTGGTGTGAGGAGGAGGGGGAGGAGGTGCCCTTTTATAAGGGAGGAGGGGGGCACCTTAGGAATATTATTTTATATTAAAGTCAAAATCGGTTTATAATGGTTCCAAAGGGTCTTATTTCGAAGATAAAGTGGGGATGGGTCGAAATCCTATCATCCAATAGGATTTAAACAAGTTTAGGGTATTATTTTAACCTTATCAATTAGATTTAACTCTAAGTTAAATAATTTAACTTTTACCATGTCTTTTTGTTTTCTTTCACTATATGGTTAATAAACTTACTATAACATGCCAAACGAACCCCAAATTGTTTATTATTAATATATATATCCTTATCTAAGTCATTTGGCCGAACCATAGATTTGTAGGAATACAATAACAATTAATAATATAATATTTGATTTAAAAACTATTTTGTGTCAATTTTGACACTATTTGATATATGATTTTTGTGAAAGTCATAACAGAATTATATGTTCTATCCAAGTTGATTAACTCAACATTAATATATCATAGTAACCTAGAAAATTAGTGGAATTCATAAAAAGTCTCAAATTACATTTATTTTGGTATTTATAACATCAATTATGTCAATATTTCATTAATAAGATAATTACTGCATCATCTTTGTGTCATAAATAAATTAAATTATTTGATGTCTAAAAATTACAAATAAAATACCATCATGTAGGAAATCTTTTTATCTTTCTAATGAATATTTACAATCGAATTTATCTTATGTATAACCCCATATTAAAAATTATTTACTTATTAAACGTTGATTTTAACTATTTTAACCCTTCTTTAAATAAATTAATAATAAATGTCCTAATCTAATCCAAGTGGGCCTAAATGGTCATATTTTATTCCTAAGTTTTTATTTGGTCGAATTACACTTGTCCAATAGAATTAGGACATGTTTTAGGGTAATATTAATATCATATTTACCCTTAGTTACCCTATTTACTATTAACCACGGTAAAAATAGTAAAAAGTTACTATTCACCAAAAAATTATTTTCATCTCATTGAACAACATTTTAGTCCTTGATATTAACCGTGTCTCTCGGATTTTTGAAATTCCATTCACAGAAGCGGTAAAATTAAGTTTTATGCAAAATTCAGTTTTTAACCTACCACTTAGTGGTTTCACTATTCATCAAAAATTGAAAGTTTTCAGAAAAATACCAAAATTTCACCCTAGGCTAAATTCGATATTCTGAGTCCAAAAATGAAGTCCATTTTGAAAAATAAAATTTATAAAATTTCAAAAAGTGTTTATTACTATTCATAACGGCTAGTTTTAATAGCATATTGTTGTTTAGTGAAACTCGGTATTGCGTACGACGCAAGCTATCGAGGAAGGTCGCGATTGCGTGTAAAGCAAGCCAAGCAAGTGTTGTGTAGAAAAAGATTCCTTTGATGATTTATATAACATAAAAGTCTTGTGTGTTACAGTGGCGGTGGAATTGGTCCCCACCACCTCCTATTCTACAAGCCTTTATTATTCCTCTAATGCATGAATTTTGAAATTTTTGCGAATCTACTTTTCTCTGGACCCGGTCTATAATTATACAGAATATTTTTTTTATTTTCCTCTAATCCAGGGGTCCGCTCGAATTCAATGACACAACACGAGTAAAACCATTTCCATGGGGATCAAATTGTGAGCAATGTGATGAACGGGGAAGAGAAATGCAAACAAAAACCCTGAGGAATGATCCTTGGTCTTATTCATGTCATCCTCAATACATTCTCATTATGACGAAGAATGAAGAATGAAGAACCAAAAAATAAAAGGCTCAAGAAATATTCCCCACAGTTATAACCATCCTCGAATGATAAAACCAAGGATCAATCTATTCTTGTATTAACAGTAGTTCATCATGGAAATCAACAATGGGGAAATATAGCAAATAAATAACCTCCCAAACTCAATTCAGATTAGTTTTTAGTGATGGATCAATGCTTCATCATTGTCATCAGTGAGATTTTCTCGAATTGGTTGGGCACCGATCATCGATCCATGATCCATTGTCATTTTTCGAGAGAGTTATTATCCACATCTATGAGGAATTCCAAAGTTATTGTTATAACCTTGAAATCATGAAAAAAGATTATTAAAATGAAAGGTCTTTGTGTCCAATAATTGTTTTTATACAAATTATTTCTATTAATGTTTCGTTCTCTAAGACTTTTTCTAAAGATGACCCATACTGAAAAAGGTTTTGTCACATCTTGGGTAAAAACACTACTCTGAACTCAATGGATCCCTAATATTTCTGAATCAGTCACCCATTTAAGATTTATTCCACTTTTTTAGGGAATTCAGTTCTGTATGTTACTAAAAAGATTAATATTTTCAATCAATTATTCTAGACCCACTAGGCCTTGGAATCACACATCTTCTCAATTCATAGTTTTGAAATCATTCCACATATTTTCTAAAAATAATAAAAGGAAAATATGAGATGTTACAAATTCATATAGGGATATTTTACGTACCCTCTGAATATGATTTTTTGGGTCTATAAAATCATTTTTATTGATGATATAGTTAAGGGGAAGACCTCATATGTTTTAGTGGGATTTTTTGGATGCTAAATATTGAAAAAGAGTAATGATATTTGTGGTAGATTATATGTGGAGCATATGTTTTCATAATATGATAACCATTTCATTGTTTTGGCTCTTCTAAATTAAGTGTATTGTATTATTTTTCACTAATACATTCTAATTCTATTTATTTTATTCAATATATATTTTAGAAAGTTTTTTATCATACATCATGATTATTTTTAATGTTATGATTTTATAATTTTAGGTTTTAAATGTAATGTAAAATAATCCCACAAAATGTTTTCATGCTCTTGGAAGTTATTTCAAATATTTTCTACCCTAGGTGAATCACCTAAGATTCTTGTCATTCCACTCCTATATACATTAAGATAAAGTGTAGATGTTAGAAGTGGTATGTTATTTTTATAGTCCATTAATTAGGATAATAGTATTGAAGATAAGATGTTCCAGGAATATTAATATAGATCATTAGTGGGCATATCTAACTTATTTATTCTGATGTTCAAGTTAATAGGGTATCCATGGAATAAAAATTATTTTTAAGGACATATAGACTTATTTTCAGCTCATATTTAGGGATTATATAATGAGAATAAGTTATCAAATATTAAAAGAAAAAAAATTATGAATTATTTATTTTAGTTCTATTTTTTATTATTCATTGGAAAAAGGAAACCTTGTCACATGGTTTTTTGAAATTAGTTTCTTATGATTTTGGATGAAAATTAATATTTATGATAAGTGTTTTCTAAAATTTTTTTTACATAGAGTGGATTTGTTTTTCATGTTGATTCTTTATAGGTTTGATTTATGTTCATCCCATCATGGTTTTTTATTTAGAGAAACATGAAATTGGTATATAACTGGAACCTAAACTATAAATGACCATAATTAGAAGTAAATGAAAAATTGGTAATTTGAATCAATGTTATTTTAATGTAATGTTAATTTTTTTTCCATGAGTACTTGAATTAATCATACAATTTTTACTATTGTAATAACTTAAAGATTGTTTCTATGATTAAACTGTCATGGAATTTTACATATCATCGAGTTTTATTTTAGCCTAAAATTTTAATCTCTCTATATTATGTATTGGGTTGATTAAATTAAATAATTTGATATTGGTGTGTAGTGATTATGACATGACAATGAGAATGTTAGAACATTTAATTATTATTTCCCGGGTTAATTATTTGTATTATTAAAAAAATTATTCTTTGTTATATACATAACATGGGATCAATTCCCAATATAATGAATAGGATAGAAATCATAATGTATGTATGTTATACGTAATATCGTGTTTGTCACGAACCGAATCTTGTATCCACTAATACCAGCACCAAATACATCCCATGACAAGGATCTAAGGGTTATACCTATCCCCATGGGATGGAAAAGTTCCCAGGTATCAATAAATTTTGTTTGGGAATGATTTAACTGGGTATGAAATCATAAAACATTAAAAACAATCAATAAAATGAATATGAAATTATCATTCCAAGCAAGCGTTAACAGAAACCAGATCTGAATACATGGATTTAAATGAATTATTATAGGACATAACATAAATAAAAACAGCATCAAATCATCAACAATGACTCCACACTATAGGGGGCAGTGACCCCCCGAGCTGTCTCCACAACAATGCACCATAGGAGGGGACTAACAATCCGAACCGCCTTCACCCGAGGTGTTTCCTTTACCCGTGTGAAAAAAATCATGTCTACTTGCTCCCAAGGGGTGTATGTAGGGTGTTATACTAATCCCAATATGATACCACAAATTATTTCAAATATTATTCAATATAAGGTGAAAAATCATTCCATTTTAATATGTAAGGAAAAGCGGTGATAAATTCCAAGAAATGAAAATTTCAATTGTAAACAGTTTTCCAAATAAAATATTCATAATGTTAACTCATATGAATAATAAATGTTATATAATATAATTTAATTCTAAAAAAACCCTAATACAAGGTCAAATACCACAAATCCAATGAACACCAAAACTGGGAACACCCCTTGATACTAGATTGACTCAGGCCATATGTACCTCATAGCTCGGTGTAAAATATCCATGTCACAATGCTCTTCATATGCAAAATCCATCATTAGATAATATACCCATAACCTATTGGTTCTCAAAAGTTATCCATATAGTTTAGTTAGAGTTTTTTTATCCAAAATTCTAATTGAAACAGGGACAAAACCCATTCGGATCAATAGTGTACTAGTATATAACCTCCCACCAAGGTACCCAGGCTTCCCCCTTTGTGATCATATAATTTTAGCATGCTAAATACATATCTTTTTATATAAGAACACTAATAAATGTAACCTACAAACAATATAGTATCTATACACACATTATACCACTTAAAACACACAACAAAACATTTTGATTTTCAATAAAACATCTTCTCAAAATCTCATATTGTTTTGCACACCAAGCACCTTGAAATCAAAACTTTGAACACTATGTTCACACTTATATGTCACCAAAACTAAAATATAATCCCAATTACTACCAATGAATCCAAAAAATCACATATAGGACAACTCCATATGAACTAAGAAGTGATATATTTGCAAAACCTCCATTTTCACACAAACATGGCACTTAAAGTTCATTTGTTTCAAAAACACCATTAAAAAACATTTTTGTAGCAACAGACAAAGAATATAAAAATTAAATACAAGATAAAATGACCTAATACATTTCAAAAAAATCAACTACATGGTTATAGGGAATCCAGAAATGAAATAATAAAATATTTCTATGGAAACCCCTAATTTGACATAAAAATGAAACTTACACTACATTTTATTTACAAATACTAATAAAACAAATTTCTTCACCAATAATAAGATGACATAAACATGAAAATAGAATAAACACAGCAAACTATGTCACAAGTATTTCATTCACATAGACTCACCTAACAAAATTTTTAAAACCATGAATCCTTTGTTCGAAAATTCAATCACAGCACCTCTACAAATCAGGGAAGGTATATCAAGTGTAGAATTAAAATATTGGAACCAAAAACTGCAAATTTAAACCTATGATTCGTATCATTACCCTCTGGTCTCTTGGGATTTCATGGAAATTGGAACAAACTTCTTGAAAATGGGAGGAACTAAGAGGGGGAAACACTTACTTGAGATTATGTGAAGTTCCTCCACCAAACCCCCCTTCAAAATGGAGTTCCAATGAGGGTTAGAGAGGATTTTAGGGCTAGCATGGCAAGTAGGATCAATTTTGGGAAGAAAGTGGAGAATTAGGATAAATCCAAGGAGGTAAAATAAGTCATTTGACTCATTTTTAATGAGCTGTACATGGACGCATGGTTTGTGTGCACGGTTTGAAAAACTGTGCACCAAAATCTTGAACCCCACTTTATTCACTCAAAACATCACCAAATGACACAGAAATAAGTTTGATTTTAGCGGGGAATTAGGGGGGTGTTAGGATAAGAATATAAGAAATATAAGTACCTTTAATGAAGAAATTGTGTCTGACAATTCTCCCGACCATGAAAACATTCTATCCTAGAAAGTCGACTAGAGGCTTGATGGGAAAAACAGAATGGGTACAAATACTTAACCCATGAATTCCACTCCCATGTCTCATGTTTACCAATACCATGCTGAAAATGATCCCGGACCAGTGGAATAGACATCCCTAGAATAACCTTCTCCTGGGAGGCCTCTATTTGCACTGGCTGTGCAAAAACTGACAAGTCCGACAATATCTTCAGTTCTTCCCAAATCAGCACATGGGATGGATCAAGGTTGAATTTCTTAAACTATGAGACATAGAAGATATCATGGATGGATGTCAACTGAAAAGGTAAGGACATCCTATAAGGCACATTTCCAATATGCTCGGTGATTTCAAAATGGATTACATATCGCGACGTCAGCTTCCCTTTCTTTCCCATTCAACGATGGCCTAGACGGGGGGCCAATTTCATGAATACACTATAACACAAAGAGAACTCTAGGTCTCAACACATACAGTCAGCATAATAATCATGAGGACTCTAAGCTAACAACAACTACTGTCTGATGAATTTGGCTTTCTTAGAAGTTTCCTGCACCAGACTCGGCCCTAGTAGTAAGGTCTCACCAAAGTTACCCCAACAATGTGGGGACCAAAAAGGCCGACTTTAGATCACCTAAAAAGGATCCAGTCAAATAGAGGATTGTTAACTGTTATTATAGGTATATTAATCCAATACCAAATGGTTATCCCAAGAACCTCCAAAGTCCAAAACACATGCACAGATCATGTCCTCCAAAATCTGGTTCACCCACTCTGTCTAACCATCCGTTTGAGGATGGTGTGTCATGATCATATTAATCTATGTCCCCAAGGCCTTATGAAGGCCTTACAAAAACTGATAATTGAAATGTGGGACTCTATCTGAGACAACTGCTGATGGAATACCATCGATTCCCACCACATACTATAGATACCAACACCCCAACTCGTCCACTATAGCTATATCTTTGATCGTGATGAAGTGGGATGATTTGGTTAGATGGTCGATCACCACCCAAATGGAATAATAACCCTGAGATGTATATGGAACACAAATAATGGATTACAGGGCCACCACATCTGTAGAGACCCGAAGCTTATCGTACATGGAAATTACATTACTTTTGAGGAATACTTAGTAGATAACAAAAACACACACACAAGGATCGTAATAGTTTAGTGTCTTTGGAAACTCGGAACGTAATCTTCTAATCGTGGTGAAAGATCTTCAATATCTCCCTTAAAGATCTTCCCTTTTTTTTACCTAAAACCTTTCTTTATATCCTGGGGAAAAGAAAACATAAAAGGGTGAGCTCAAATGCTCAGTAAGTGTAAACAAAAGAAAAATTAATCACATCATATTCATAAGAACATAACTTTTGGAAATCTTAACCTGCAAAAGAGAGCATAATTTCATAACATGGGATAAATCATAGTAGTGAAATGAAATACCAATAAGCATAACTTAAAACATGAAACTTTGTGGCATACACACAAATTCATAGAGAATCATTTCTTGTTAGTCATGACTCATTGCCAAGACTATCTTAGTGGACAAAGTCCCTTTCTGAATCGAGTCACCCTTGTTCCAGTCCTGTTTCACTAAACCGGTATAACCTACCGTTCCAGCCATGTCTATCTCATGAGATATAAAATCTTTACCCAATGCATTGTAGGGAGATATAGGTCCCACCCATCTCATAATGATACCATTCTTATGTGTGCCACAAAATCATAAATCATACATCATTTCATAACCCATGTAATAAAAATCAGATTCTTAAACAACATGACATCATAAAACAATTCATATAACATAAAGAAAAAAAATATTTCCATCACAACATAATAAATTCCATGTAATAATAGGGATAGAAACAGAACCCTTTATTATCTTAGATGGAAAATAATTTTGATAAAACACTTGAACTCCATTCTTGAGGAAAATATCCTTTCTTCTTCAAAAACACTTTTCTTTTCATAACATGTCATACAATTATAAACTAGAAGAAATTAATTAAAAATAAACTTGAAAACATATAAAGGAAGATTCTTGGAAATAATGTTTTAAAAATCCATTCTTGTCGTAGAAGTTAAAAAAAACATTCTTCTTGTACTTTTGTCGGAAAAGACAAAAAGTATCTCGTACAAAAAATGACAAAAGATTCATTTCATATCTTTTACTAAAAACTCATCGAAGGGTAAAACTGGATTTAAACAATTATACGTGGATGGAAATAATAATAAATATTGAGGGAACATGGATGTGGATAACAAAATACACGCTAGTAATTACCAAAGTAAAAACAGTCTCGGATAAAAGTGAGATTGTGATATTTCCCTTACCTTAGGTCCGACTTGCATTGTAAGTGTACGAACCTCCTGTATAATGATTTAAATGATGTTATTGACTTATTCCAGAATTGTATTCATTGTTATTATATCATATATGGTCCAATTATGACTTTATATTACCCGTCCTTTTGTAAATTCATGTTAAAGTAGCGTTTTGGGTAAAATCGTCTCATTTGTCGTTTGTGTTTTTAACTTGTAATTATTCATATGACTACTTAGATCATGATTACTTAATTCCAGAATATAAAACATGATTTATATATATATATATATATTCATAATACACATATATAATAAATCAGTAAATGGAAATAAATACACCATTCATGGAGACGGTAGTCCGTACGTACGCATGAACGCTGTTTTCGTTTCTTTATTGAATTGAATGGAATTAAGTAGATGACATACATATAAATAATTCCAGTATCATTATTAGGTCATATATCTCATTAGTAATTATTATATATACTTTATAATCATTCATGAATGGTTAATCATTGAGAATAAATCTCACCGCGTCGTGGAGACGGTAGTCCGTACGTACGCACGAGCGATGATATCGTTCCCATGGTCATGGAATTGTGTTTAAGTGTATGTATACTATTTTAGTATCAATATCACTTTATAATAATCATATATAGTTACTCATTACACCTTTATACCCATCCAATTATGGTGGTGGCGGAAAATAGATTACACCACGGCGTGGAGACGGTATTCCGTACGTACGCACGCGCGGTGATTTTCTTTTACCGTAGGATGGATAGAAGGTTAATTAGAGTTGTTTCATATTTATAATAACATATCAGTATATAATAAATACTTATGTTATTATTTTATCATGAAACAACTAAAGAAGAAGAAGTTGAAGAAGAAAGAAATTGAAAAAGATCGGTAATGGATATTACCTCTTTTGACGCGCCTTTTCTTAGCCTCCACTTAAAAAACTAAGGATGGTCTTTGACGAAGACCAGGACCTCTAGGATGATACTAGGGAAGTGGAGAAGGGATTTTGGCAGGGGTTGGCCAAGCTTGAAGGCTCAAATTGGTGTGGGGAGGAGGGGGAGGAGGTGTCCTTTTATAAGGGAGGAGAGGGGCACCTTAGGAATATCTCAAAATATTATTATATATTAAAGTCAAAATCGGTTTATAATGGTTCCAAAGGGTATTATTTCGGAGCTAAAGTGGGTATGGGTCGAAATCCTATCATCCAATAGGATTTAGACAAGTTTCGGGTATTATTTTAACCTTATCAATTATATTTAACTCTATGTTAAATAATTTAACTTTTACCGTGTCTTTTTGTTTTCTTTCACTATATGGTTAATACACTTACTATAACATGCCAAAAGAACCCCAAATTGTATATTATTAATAAATATATCCTTATCTAAGTCATTTGGCCGAACCTTAGATTTTTAGGAATAAATTATCAATTAATAATATAATATTTTATTTAAAAACTATTTTGTGTCAATTTTGACACTATTTGATATATGATTTTTGTGAAAGTCATAACATAATTATATGTTCAAACCAAGTTGATTATATCAACACTAATATATCATATTAACCTATAAAATCAGTGAAATTCATAAAAAGTATCAAATTACATTTATTTTGGTGTTTATAACATCAATTATGTCAATATTTCATTAATAAGATAATTACTGCATCATCATTGTGTCATAAATAACTTAGATTATTTAATGTCTAAAAATTACAAATAAAATACCATTATGTAGGAAATCGTTTTATCTTTCTAATGAATATTTACAATCGAATTTATCTTATGTATAACCCTATAGTAAAAATGTTTTAGTAAATACACTTTGATTTTAACTCTTCTAACTCTTCTTTGAATTAAATAATAATAAATGTCCTAATCTAATCCAAGTGGACCTAAATGGTCATATTATATTAATAAGGTTGTTGTTTTTCGAATTACACTTATCCAATGGAATTAGGACATGTGTTAGGGTAATAGTAATATCATATTTACCCTTAATTACCCTATTTACTTTTAACCGTGGTAAATAAAAGTAAAAAAGTTACTATTCACCAAAAATTATTTTCATCTCGTTGAACCACATTTTACTTACTGACATCAACCGTGTCTCTCGGATTTTTGAAATTCCATTCACAGAAGTGGTAAAATTACGTTTTATGAAAAATTCAGTTTTTTTTACTACCACTTAGTAGTTTCACTATTCATCAAAAATTGATGTTTTTCAGAACAATGCCAAAATTTCAACCTAAGCTATATTTCATATTCAGAATTCAAAAATGAAGTCTATTTTACCAAATTCATAACATAGAAGTTGTATTAATTATTTTTATAATTAAATCCCGCTGTTAAAACAAATAGCTTGTTTTTAAGAAACAATATCTATCAAAAGATTGACACTTGTTTATGTCTGGTTTAAATGTGAAATTACATCCAATGACCAAAATTGTATTAAATTGTAAAAATATATTCTAAATATAATTTAAAACCAGTCAAATTAATAATTTATCACTATTAATTATTTCGATTAAAAAAGTTGTTTTTATTTATAATTTAGAAATTTTCACTATTCATCAGAATATAAAAGTTGTCTGAAAAGTACCAAAATTTCACCTTAGGCTAAATTCGAAACTCCGAATACAAAAATTGAAGTCTATTTTGAGAGCTAAAATTTCTAAAATTTTAAAAGGTGGTTATTACTATTCATAACGGCTAGTTATAATAATATTTTAATAGCATATCATTTTTTAGTGAAACTCGGTATTGCGTACTACACACGCTATCGAGGAATGTCGTGATTGCGTGTAATGCAAGGAAAGTCAAGAATGTGTGTTGTGCAAGCTCCTTTTGGTGTAGCGTACAACACAAGACATTAATAAAATTAAAAAGATTATTTTTCATAAAATCGTTGGCTGTTACATTCCACCCCCCTTAAAATGAATTTTTCCCTCGAAATTCGTCGGGGTTATAAATAGTTTACTATTCGAAAGATTATTTAATAGAAACCCACCTCGTAAAAAAGAATACCAAAACTTGGATTTAAACACTAAAGTATGAAATGTAACGATTTCCCAAATAAACTAATCACTGGGTTTCCACATAGGTGAAAATATGGATATGGAAGAGAAATCTTACCATCATGTTCTGATGGAGAGTGGTAGAGAACATGGCTATGGAAAAGCCAGTAATCACAAATCCATAGATTTGTAATGATATAAGGTACCATCTGATTCATCAGGTATAAGATCACTAGGACAACATTTTTGGTTTTCAAGATCATTTCCCTAAAGTTGAAAATTTGCTTAGAATAAATACTTACTTTATTTTGGTACAATCTCACTGTTGTTCGTGCCTTGAACAATTTCCACTTCATCTCTTAAATAAATGAAGTTGAATTTTTTATTTGTGAAGTGTTGGAAGATCATGTGATAGAATGACGGGTCATTCCATCTGTCTCAAACAAAAGGTTAGCAAAAATTATATACATAAGTCGATCTATAGTGAGATTAATCATATATGGTTCCTAAAATGGACTTATACTTCATATATCATACTGCTTAATATAATAAAACTAGTTTCTACTAAACAGGGAATTCCTGTAGGCCATTGGTAGGTGATAAAGGCCAGCCGCACTTCGGTTGTGGGTTCGATTCCCACAGCCTTGTCCGACGCGATGGGCTGTCGCCCGTCCTGCAGGTTGTCTTTTTTCTAAAACTATATTACTATAACATCCCATCAATAATATCAAAAAAACTTCTATCCTTAAACAATACTAACTTATGTCCAACATAATCCATTCCAATCTTTAGGCTTATCCATAATACTGCAGTCCACTCTCATAATATAGTGAAAACAATTACTGGAGATTTAATATCATCATTGATCCCCATATATCATAAGATATGTCTTGTTGGTCACATTCCAAACATTCAAAGTCCTTAATCGTGTATTCTCTTGAATACCTTAGTGAAAACATGAATGCAGTTAAAAGATAACACTTTCCACATACCAAAATCCTCAAAATTCTATATACTCAAACCATGATATCACTTTGTCCTTATATCAATCATGAGCTCATGAATACTTTCAAACATTTCATTTTCTCTTTATCACTTCATTATGCGCATATCATCCACTTTCCAAAAAATATCTGAATAACCTTTCATTGTTACTCATACCATTCATCATAAACTTTCAAAACTTAAGGAAAGACAACAGTGTAACAATCCTTAGATGTATTTTTATTCTATAGTACAACATTACACTTGATAAGCATGTAATCATTCCACTACCTTCTTAAACCAATGACCGAGTTTCAACAATTCTTTCATCTCACAAATCATTTGTAGTCTCTTCATCATCAACAACAAAAATACTACCCATACGACCATACCGATTCTCTTCATGAGATATTCCCTTAGGGCATTGGTTTGCATAATGCCCGTACATTCCACATTTAAAACATTTAACCATTGTTGATGTCGTAGAAATACCATTAACCTCATCCATGGTGTTAACTGAAACTTTTCCATTGCACTTACTGGCTTTGTGTCCTTCTTTTCCACACCCAAAACATCTTCCAGTTCCTTTGAAACATTCTCCTTGATGCCTCTTCCCACATGATTTACATAGGGGAAATTGAACTTTCTTTCCTCTATGATCATCATGAAACTCCATCTTTCTCTTATTAGCCGAGTCAGGAAACTTACCAAATTTTACTTTATTGATCATATTATGAGATTGATGATTCGGCATAATAATGATGTTTGGACTTCCAAATCCCATTTCATTTGATTGCTTATGAAGAATATCATTCCATTGTCCATCATATCCTCCATTATCGTGAATCATCTTGTTTCCATCCATTTTCTAAAACCCAAAAAGAATAGTGTGAGATGGAAAAATCATAATAAAGGGGGATTAACTTCAATATCTAACATCTTAGGTTAAATTCTAATATCGTTACCGTAGTGCTAGGACTATATCCTATATGTATAATTATCCTTAGGGATATCCCTAGATATACCTTAGAAATATCTCTAGGGATCTCACTAACGTTTTCGCGTCCTAGTTTCCAAAGGTTGACTAAACCTTTCCTCTGATACCAACTGTAGAGACCCGAAGCTTATCGTACATGGACATTACATTACTTTTGAGGAATACATAGTACATAACAAAAACACACACACAAGGATCGTAATAGTTTAGTGTCTTTGGAAACACGGAATGTAATCTTCTAATCATGGTGAAAGATCTTCAATATCTCCCATAAAGATCTTCCCTTTTTTACCTAAAACCTTTCTTTATATCCTGGGGAAAAGAAAACATAAAAGGGTGAGCTCAATTGCTCAGTAAGGGTAAACAAAAGAAAAATCAATCACATCATATTCATAAGAACATAACTTTTGGAAATCTTAACCTGCAAAAGAGAGCATAATTTCATAACATGGGATAAACCATAGTAGTGAAATGAAATCCCAATAAGCATAACTTAAAACATGACACTTTGTGGCATACACACATATTCATAGAGAATCATTTCTTGTTAGTCATGACTCATTTCCAATACTATCTTAGTGGACAAAGTCCCTTTCTGAATCGAGTCACCCTCGTTCCAGTCCTGTTTCACTGAACCGGTATAACCTACCATTCCATCCATGTCTATCTCATGAGATATAAAATCTTTACCCAATGCATTGGAGGGGGATATAGGTCCCACCCATCTCATAATGATACCATTCTTATGTGTGCCACAAAATCATAAATCATACATCATTTCATAACCCATGTAATAAAAATCGGATTCTTAAACAACATGACATCATAAAACAATTCATATAAGATAAAGAAAAAAAATATTTCCATCACAACATAATCAAGTCCATGTAATAATAGGGATAAAAACATAACCCTTTATTATCTTAGATGGAAAAAATTTTTGCTAACACACTTGAACTCCATTCTTGAGGAAAATATCATTTCTTCTTCAAAAACACTTTTCTTTTCATAACATGTAAAACAATTATAAAATAAAAGAAATTAATTAAAAATAAACTTGAAAACTTATAAAGGAAGATTCTTGGAAATAATGTTTGAAAAATCCATTCTTTCCGTATAAGTTAAAAAAACATTCTTCTTGTACTTTTGTCGGAAAAGTCAAAAAGTACCTCATACAAAAAACGACAGAAGATTCCTTTCATATCTTTTACTAAAAACTCACCGAAGGGTAAAATTGGATTTAAACAATTGTACGTGGATTTAAATAATATTACATATTGAGGGAACATGGATGTGGATAATAAAATACACCCCAGTAATTACAAAATTAAAAACAATCTCGGATAAAAGTGAGATTGTGATATTTCCCTTACCTTAGGTCCGACTTGCTTTGTAAGTGTATGAACCTCCTGTATAATGATTTAAATCATGTTATTGACTTATTACAGAATCATATTCATTGTTATTATATCATATATGGTCCACTTATGACTTTATATTACCCGTTCTTTTGTAAATTCATGTTAAAGTAGCGTTTTGGGTAAAATCGTCTCATTTGTCGTTCGTGTTTTTAACTTGTAATTATTCATATGATTACTTAGATCATGATTACTTAATTCCAGAATATAAAACATGATATATATATATATATTCATAATACACATATATAATAAATTAGTAAATGGAAAGAAATACACCGTTCATGGAGACAGTAGTCCGTACGTACGCATGAATGCTGTTTTCGTTTCTTTATTGAATTGAAAGGAATTAAGTAGATGACATACATATAAATAATTCCAGTATCATTATTAGGTCATATATTTCATTATTACTTATTATAAATACTTTATAATCATTCATGAATGGTTAATCATTGATAATGAATCTCATCGCGTCGTGGAGACGGTAGTCCGTACGTACGCACGAGCGATGATATCGTTCCCATGGTCATGGAATTGTGTTGAAGTGTATGTATAATATTTCAGTATCAGTATCACTTTATAATAATCATATATAGTTACTCATTACACCTTTATACCCATCCAATTAAGGTGGTGGTGGAAAATAGATTACACCACGGCGTGGAGACGGTATTCCGTGCGTACGCACGCGCGGTGATTTCCTTTTTTCGTAGGATGGATATAAGGTTAATTAGAGTTGCTTCATATTTATAATAACATATCAGTATTTAAGAAATAATGATGTTATTACTTTATCAAGAAACAACTAAAGAAGAAGAAGTTGAAGAAGAAAGAAATTGAAAAAGATCGGTAATGGATATTACCTCTTTTTGACGCGCCTTTTGTTAGCCTCCACTTAAAAATCTAAAGATGGTCTTTGAAGAAGACCAGGACCTCTAGGATGATACTAGGGAAGTGGAGAAGGGATTTTGGCAGGGGTTTGCCGTGCTTGAAGGCTCAAATTGGTGTGAGGAGGAGGGGGGAGGTGTCCTTTTATAAGGGAGGAGAGGGGCACCTTAGGAATATCTCAAAATAGTATTTTATATTAAAGTCAAAATCGGTTTATAATGGTTCGAAAGGGTCTTATTTCGAAGATAAAGTGGGGATGGGTCTAAATCCTATCATCCAATAGGATTTAGACAAGTTTAGTGTATTATTTTAACCTTATCAATTAGATTTAACTCTAAGTTAAATAATTTAACTTTTACCGTGTCTTTTTGTTTTCTTTCACTATATGGTTAATACACTTACTATAGCATGCCAAACGAACCCCAAATTGTATATTATTAATACATATATCCTTATCTATGTCATTTGACCGATCCTTATATTTTTAGGAATAAATTAACAATTAATAATATAATATTTGATTTAAAAACTATTTTGTGTCAATTTTGACACTATTTGATATATGTTTTTTGTGAAAGTCATAACAGAATTATATGTTCGAAAAAAGTTGATTAAATCAACACTAATATATCATAGTAACCTATAAAATTAGTGTAATTCATAAAAAGTCTCAAATTACATTTATTTTGGTTTTTATAACATCAATTATGTCAATATTTCATTAATAAGATAATTAATGCATCATCTTTGTGTCACAAATAACATAAATTATATAATGTCTAAAAATTACAAATAAAATACCATTATATAGAAAATATTTTTAGCTTTCTAATTAATATTTACAATCTAATTTATCTTATGTATAACCCTATATTAAAAATGATTTAGTAAATAAACTTTGATTTTAACTCTTTGAACTCTTCTTTGAATTAAATAATAATAAATGTCCTAATGTAATCCAAGTGGACCTAAATGATCATATTATATTCATAAGGTTGTTTTTGGTCGAATTACACTTATCCAATAGAATTAGGACATGTGTTAGGGTAATAGTAATATCATATTTACCCTTAATTACCCTATTTACTTTTAACCGTGGTAAATAAAAGTAAAAAGTTACTATTCACCAAAAATTATTTTCATCTCATTGTACCACATTTTACATACTGACATCAATCGTGTCTCTCGGATTTTTGTAATTCCATTCACAGAAGCGGTAAAAATTAAGTTTTATGAAAAATTCAGTTTTTTTTAACTACCGCTTAGTAGTTTCACTATTCATCAAAAATTGATGTATTTCAGAACAATGCCAAAATTTTATCCTAAGCTATATTTCATATTCCGAATTCAAAAATGAAGTCTATTTTACCAAATTCATAACATAGAAGTTGCATTAATTATTTTTATAATTAAATCCGCTGTTAAAACAAATAGCGTGTTTTTAAGAAACAATATCTATCAAAAGATTGACACTTGTTTATGTCTGATTTAAATGTGAAATTACATCCAATGACCAACATTGTATTAAATTGTAAAAATATATTCTAAATATAATTTAAAACCACTCAAATTAATAATTTCTCACTATTAATTATTTCGATTAAAAAAGTTGTTTTTAATTATAATTTAGTAATTTTCACTATTCATCAGAATATGAAAGTTATCCGAAAAGTACCAAAATATCACCTTCGGCTAAATTCGATACTCCGAATAGAAAAAATGAAGTCCATTTTGAGAGCTAAAATTTCTAAAATTTTAAAAGGTGGTTATTACTATTCATAACGGCTAGTTATAATAATATTTTAATAGCATATCGTTGTTTAGTGAAACTCGGTATTGCGTACTACACACGCTATCGAGGAAGGTCGCGATTGCATGTAATGCAAGGCAAGTCAATAATTTGTGTTGTGCAAGCTTCTTTTGGTGTAGCGTACAACACAAGACATTAATAAAATTAAAAAGAATATTTTTCATAAAATCTTGGGCTGTTACAACATCCCACTACCAGGTAGAAATGTGTAGTGGTTGGAGAAAGATGGAGGGCCTTTGGTGCTCCACCTCCACCTGATAACATGTGTAACATCTCAATAAAATGTCCTCAATTTCTCGTCGCATACCTGGCCACCAGAACTATTATCACACATCATAATAAATCATGGTGTCACCCTTATGGATAGACCACTAAGACATTTGGATATCTTGCATCAACTCCTTCCACATAAATAACAACACTACTGAACATCCCTTAAAGCCTAGGATGCATTCTTGATATGACGACCAATCAAAGGATGTGTCCCCACCATGAAGAAACTACCTCCACCGCTAAAAATTCTTATAACTAGAATTTTTCCCACAGAATCAATACCAACAGATATGGAGTCAACTGAAATCTCGCTAAGAATGCACCTTCATTGCACTCCCTGGTCTCCACATGAATCCGATCAAGGAGCCCCATCAGTGTCCACTCATCACTGGAGTTCCTCAAGCCTTGCACTTGTTCCTTTGTACTCAAGGAATCTACCACTACATTTCCCTTTCATAGGGTATAAACAATGTGGAAGTCAAACCCCTTCATGTACTTTATCCAATGGCCTTGAATTAAATTTTTGTCCTTGAACGAGAAGATTGAGGCCATGCTATTATGATCAGAGTAAACCACAAACGTCTCCCCAAATATGTAGTGACGCATGGTCTTCAAATAATGCATCACCACTACTAACTCTATGTTGTTGGTTGGGTAAATTTTTTCATGTGGTCAGAGTTGGCGAGATCCATATGACACCATCTGATTGTCCTACATATGCACACACCCAAGACCCATACGTGATGTGTCACAATAGACCACATACCCCATCCCGACCTCAGGAAAAATCAGCATGGGGGTGGTAGTCAACCACCACATCAGCTCCGTGAAGGATTCTAGACATTCTGGACCCCACATAAACTTCAACCCTTTTTTCGAAAGTGTGATCATCATTGATACAAGATGAGAGAAATCAGGAATTAATCACCTATAATAACCATCCATCACAAAGAAACTCTTGATCTAGAACACATGCTTTGGTTTTCTCCCATGGCATGACCACACTAATCTTCTCAAGGTCCACTGAAACACCATGCTCTGAGATCACATGCCCTTGAAATTTTACCTCCCTGATACATAAGGTGCACTTTGACAACTTTTCATAGAGGCACTAATCTTGAAAAGTGCACAAAATGATTCTCAATTGATGTTCATGTTCCTCCTCAGAGCCATATTATACTAAATTTTCATCCACGAACAACACAAGGAAGGAATCAAGATACCAGTGGAACACCCTTTTCATGAGTTCCATGAAATACTGCTAGATCATTGGTCAATCCTAAGGGCATTAACAAATACTCAATGCGGTCGTACCTAGTTTGGAAGGTTTTATCGGGATATCTTCCTCTTTCACCCTGAGTTGATGGTATCCCAAATGCTAGTATATTTTTCATAACCAAATTTTCCCCTTCAACTGATCGAAAAAATAATCTATTCTTGGAAAATGGTATTTGTTCTTAATTTTACCTTATTCAACTTCTGGTATTCAATGAACAACTGGAGGGATCTGTTAGCCTTTTCCACGAAAAACTCTACTGCAGCATAAAGAGAGAATATCGAGTGAATGAATCTTTTGGATTCAAAGTCATCTAGATATATATTTTATTCTTTTATATCGGTGGGGGCCATAGGATATGAGGTTTGAGATAATGGCTATGTTACCTATGCTAGATAAATTGCGAAATCCACATCCCACTCAGGGGGAAAACTTGCAAATACATCTGATAATACCTCCAAAAACTCATTCACTACATGAGGCAGTGCACCTTCATGAAAAATAACATCATCATCTACCATGAGAGATAATAACTAGAATATATGACTTCCCAACTCTAGTATTGGAGGTCTTGCGCGACCCCACATAGGATCCCATTCTCCCCAAAAAACATGATGACTCTCATCAGGTGTTGTGAACCTCACTCACCGACTGTATCAATCAATGCGTGCCTATAAGTGTAATAGCCAATCCATTCTATGTATCATGTTAAAAATATCCATATATAAGACCAAGAGTTTCCACTTCATATCAATCCCTAACAAGGAGAGCACACACGACGGGCCCCTAGGACCCTACTCCTTCGTTCCCAACAGCATCACCAACTCCATCGCAAGAGATTGAAAATCAGTAGGAAAATTCATTTATTCTACAAAATGGAATGAAATGAATGAAACAGAGGAACTAGTATAAAAAATAATAGGAACTATATAATATTTGATCAAAATGGATCCTTGAATTGTCAACGATCCCACCTCTAATCCTGCTGGTGCCTGATCCACCAAATAGGGATGTCCAGTCTCTACCTGAGGACGAACACTAGTCTATGGCCATGCCCTAAATGGGAAATTCATAGAAGATGAAATAGCCCTACCACCATGACGACAAAAAACGAGATACCCCTTCCTTGATAGGTTGGACTGAGCTACACTCCTCTAGAAGCCACTGATCACGCTCCACTGTAATGTGGGAGTGGCACAATGCAAAAGCACTGCATGCAACCCATACCTCCACATAGATTATAGGTCTCTAGAGTAAATGAGAATACTGGTCAGATGTTCCCCAACCACCCATATTGGTGGCACATGACAGATCTCACATCAGAATCCACCATTGAAAACTACCTGGTTGAGTGGATTGAACTACCATCTCACTTCTTCACATGATCATCCTAATTCCTTTTCTTCTCTGAAGAGCTGCCACATCCCACTAATGATACTGACCCCGAGAAACCACCCCTCCCATTCCAGTCAATCTCCACTATACACCTGCTGTCAAAGACCTCAGCATAGGTCCTTAACATGAACAATAAATCTGAAAGTATATATATGGTCACACGACTTTCTCGAACCTCTGGTAATTTTATTGTTCATTATAGATTATTTCATGGGAATACCGAACTATCTCAGTGAAAAGGATGGAATAATCCATCACAGAACAATTCCCTTGAACAAAGTCTGTGAAATATTGGGTTCTAGCAGAAGCCAACACTTCAGTGAAGTACTGGTCATTGAAGATGACCTTGAAATCTCCCTAGTGCATCTGATCATTCTTCCTAGTCTAATGTACTGACTGACAGCGCTTGAGGATGGGACACTCTAATAAAAAATAGGCACACTTCACCCTGACCTCCTCATGTGTTTCCACGAACTAAAAAATACACTCGATCTTCTCGAGACATTCCTCTAATTCTTGGGGTTCTATTCTACCTTCAAAATTTGGAGGCTTGTTTTTTAGAAACCATTGAGATTTACCTTTTCTAGGACCTATCACTTCTACCCTAACAGGAATGGGAATATGATCCAGTCCCTATCCCATAGCATGGACATCCTAAAACTCAGCCTCGACTAGCCTCTGATATATCGGTCTCTGAGAACTCTCTCTAGCTTCCTATCGTGGGTGCTGGAAGCTTTCTGAGGAGGAATGTTGCTTAAAAATGAAACAGTCAGAAGAAAATATATTCAATCCCATAATTCAATAATTTTTAATCAAATACATAAAATATAAATAATCTAACAATATTACAGTATTAAATGAAAAAACTACTCCTCTATTTACTGATGTCCACGTGTTGTATGTAGCCCACACATCTCACCTGGAAGTGGAGTCAATTAGACAATTCCAATATCCCCATTTGACTCAATGTCTTCCACATGAGGATTGGATCAAAAACCTTACTCATGAACAAAAACCCAAGCCCCAACAATCCAAACTCTTGTCAATCCCGACTCATCCCCAAATAGTAATATAACCAAAAACCATTGCCCTCCTCTAATACCGTTTGTCATGAAATGAATCTGGTCACCACTAATACCGAAACCAAATAAATCCCTTGATAAGTCCTAAAGGGAATTACATATCCTCATTGGTTTGAACATGTTCCCGTCGAACAATAAATTTGGTTTGCAAATGATTTACCTTAGTATGAAAGTACAAAACATTAAAAACAATCAATAATATGAATCCGAAATTTTCATTAAAAACAATACTTACCCGAAACCCGATCTGAATACATGGTTTTAAATAAAGTACAAGAGGTCCAAAAATAAATAAAAAAATCATAAAATCATCCACAATGAATCTACAAGACAAGGGGACATCACCCTCGTGTCGTCTCCACAACACTGCACCATAGGAGGGGACTAACAACCCATACTACCTTCATCCAAGGATTTTCCTTTACCCATGTCAAAGAAATCAGGTCTAAATACACCCAAGGGGTGTATGTAAGTTTTCATACTAATACTAATAGTATTCCACTCAAATATTAAATAGAGTATTCAATATAGGGAGAAAAAAACGTAGTTTTAATATGTAAGGAATCACAGTGATAAATTCCATGAAATGAAACTTTCTATTATAAAAAGATTTCAAAATAAAACATTTATATTGTTAACAAATTTGAATAATAAATTTTATCTAATGTAATGTACAAAAAAACACACCATAAGACAAGGGTAAATTCCAAAAATCCAATGAACACCAAAACCGGAAACACCCATCAACACTTGATAGTCTCAAGCCCTAGGTACCTTGTTCCTCGGTGTAAAATATACAGGTCACAATCCTTTCCCATGAACGATCCACTAGTAGGGAAAATACCCATATTCTATTTGTCCCCAAATATCATGCATTTATTTTAGTTAGTGTTTTAGTTATCCAAAATACAAAGTGAAATAGGGACAAAACCCATCCAAATCACTAGTGTATATGTACAAATCCTTCCACCTAGGTACCTGAGCTTCCCCTATTCTGCTCAAACAATTTCATCATTCTACGTACATATTTTCATATAAAAACACCACTACTAGTCACATAAAAACAATATATTATCTATATACAGTTTATATCACTTAAAACACACAAAAAGACATTTTGATTTTCAATAAAACAACTTCTCAAAGTCTGACATTGTTTTGCACACATAACCCCTTTAAATCACCACATTCCACTCTCTGTACATAGATAAAAGTCCCCAAAACAATAATGTAATCCAAATAAGTTTCAATAAAACCAAAATAATCTGTTATTGGACAACCCCATATGTACCAAGAAGTGATATCTTTGTAAAAATACCATTTTCACACACACATGGCTCATAAAGATCATATGATTCACAAAAACCATTAAAACAAATTTCTTCAGAAAATACCAACTGACATTAACATTCGAAAAATTATTTTCATCCCAAATAAATTTCAATAAAATCATCGAAGTGGTTATATGGAAGCCCCAAATGAACTAATAAAAGGGTTCTATGAGAAACACCCAATTTCACATAAAAATGGGACTTAAACATCATTTCATTT
Source organism: Viscum album (assembly GCA_963277665.1). Lineage (NCBI taxonomy): Eukaryota > Viridiplantae > Streptophyta > Magnoliopsida > Santalales > Viscaceae > Viscum > Viscum album. Next base: position 929,588,860 of record OY728145.1, on the reverse strand, counting down.
ACAAATACTACTAAAACCAATTTTTTCTCCAACAATAATATGAAATAAACATGAAAATATCATAAAAATTAAATATAACTCACAAGGATTTCATACAAATGGAATCACCTACAAAAATCGTTAAAACATTGAATCCTTTGTGCGAAAATTCAATCGCACCACCGCCGCACCAAGAGAATGTAGATCGATCTGAAGATCGAAAGATTGGACCACAAAACCCCAAATTTAAACCATAGGTTCGAAACCCTAGACTTTGGTAACATGTTACTTCAATTAAATTTGATGAAACATCATGAAAATGGGAGGAAATAAGTGGGAGAAACACATACATGATATTGTGTGATGTTCCTCCACCAAACCCTCTTTCAAAAAGGGAGTTCCAATGAGGGTTTGAGAGGATTTGGGGGATTCCATGGATTTTAGGATTAAATTATTGAATAAAGGTGAGAATTAGGATAAATAATGAGAGGGAAAGTAAGTCATTTTGATCATTTTTAATGAGCTGGACATGGGTGCACATTTTGGGATCCTAGTTTGGAAAACCGGGCACCTAAACCGTACACCCTACTTTATCACCTCAAAAAATCTCCAAATGCATCCAAAATTTATGTGAGACTAGGGTTGAAATATGGGGGATGTTAGTATAAAAATATAAAAAATATAATTCCCATTAATGAATAAAATTAGTGTGATAGTTTTGTATTTGTTTTCAAAAATATTATTATTATAGGATTAAAATCAGTCATGACTGATGAATTTTATTCTATGATAATCCTCGATTGATGATTCTATTTAAAATATTGAGAATATTAATTTAGTAATAAATTAATTTTAATTTTTTTCAAACATAATGTAATGAAAGTCACACTTGGTAAGTTATCAAAAGAGATATTATTTCTTTTTGTTTTAAATATTGTTGTATGCTTCATTTTTTTGCAATGTAATGTAAATTTTCATTGTATTAACTATGATAATGTATTATGAGTTGATAAAAAAATTATTTACTACATGGAGATAAAGGTTTTCCATTATATGGTTGAGTACTTAGTGAATTTTACATGATTTTTATTACTCTAATGTGATCTGTTTGATGAGGCCATATCTTTGTTGGTAATTTGGTTTTTAGATAAAAAACATCATTTGAATTTTTTTGATTAAAAAAATATTTTACTAATTATAGGTATGTATTACAAGAGGCTTTTCTAAGTTGTTTTATGGTAAATGTTTAATATTATTTTTGGAAATATTATTTTTAAAACAATTCATTAAATGGGTCATGGGGGAAAGCATTTAAGAAAATAAAAAAGTTATTATTTTCAAATCATTTTTTATTATTTATATATATTATTTACTTTTAAATATCTTCATGACTGTTTTTTGTGAACTTTTATAATATTGATTACAATATACTTTTATTATCATTCAAAGTCTTCGATGGATTTTACTAGTTTTTTAAGATGATTTTGGTGGATGAATGATAATTATTGAAAATATTGTAATATATTTGGGAACATAATTTTTTTCATGTTATTTAATGGAATGTTGTGATGTTGTGAACTGTTAAATATAATCATTGATTTCAAACAAGAATGTGAAGTACTTATTTACTATTCTTATATTGAAAAAACATGATATTTTCAAGAAAAAAATATTTTATTGATTATGTTTACTGTACAATATATGTTGTATACTTGTGGTGCCAATTATGCCTTCATGTTATTATCATTAAAATGTATGTTATTATAGGTGTTTTCTTTTTATTCATAAAATTTGTGGAGAGGGAAACCATAGTTTCATTGGTAATATATTCCACATAGAATGATAATGAATACATCATGTTCCTGTCAGGATATTATGGGATCAAGATAGTCCAATATGATCAGTTATTTTTGAAATGGTATGTATTCACCAGAATTTACAATATTGGAACTCTCTTTTCTATAATTTTGTAAATAAATTCATTTATAACATCGAAATAGATATCAATATTAATGGATTTAATGTCGCCTTATAATAATTTAAAGGATATTTTCATTCCATTAATGGGGTTGGTACATAACTTATGTTGGAGTAGTATAAATAGTGTAGAACCACAACTTTTTTAGTGTTCAACATAATTATGGAAACTAATCATCTAGTTGGAGGGGTATTTGTAAATAAAAAACCAAATCCATCAAGATAACTATCCAATGATGAAATTTTCATTTAGGGATTCTTCATCATGAGTTGTTTTAGACCAAGTAACACCATTTATTGTTTTCTGCAGTGTGGAAAAAAATGGAGTCATGTCTCTCAATTTATTATTGTGTGAATTACATCTTAAAATAATTGAATATAATAATTCTAAGATACCTCATCAACTCTCACCATATATTATTAGTGGGATATTATTTAACCTTTTATATGTAATCTCATTCATTATACACTAAGGACTACTATGAGTATGCCAAAAAGATAATGATTGATTTCATAGTAGTTTCCTTATCTCACAAGTAATTTGGTGACATGTTTTTGGAATGTTAGTTCAAGGATGATTCATTTGTAAAATAACTAACAAGAACTTCGGTCATATGGATCATGATGATTTCATTGTTTTTTATTCTGAAGCACCCATTAATAACTTGAGTGAACAAGTCCGGTGATGTTAAGTTATATAATTTTCAACATCATATCATTATGTTAAACCACAATAGTTGTTAGTAGTCAAGGAATAGATATAAGAGTGAATTCACTTGGGTCTTGATATCAAACTCTACTTCCTCCGTTTGTTAGGGAAGTACCAACCAGATTTTCTATTTAGATATAGAGAAGATACACAAGGTAATAGAAATTGAGCACTAATCAGTAGATATTTTATGATTATTAACAATAACATTTCATTGGGGAGTGAATTATCCATGGACTTTAAGTAATATTTCAAGACATTATCTAGAATTATGATTTTGTTGAGGTGGATGATGATTGACCCATTCATTCAACAATGATTATTTCTATTAAAAGGATTATATCTTTTAAAATAAAATATTTTCGTATGTTCTGGAATTTTTGACCTTGAGTTATGATGTAATAATCCATATATTTGACTGGTTTCATGTTCCCTTTATGATTTATTACATTATAAACATATATTTCGGATCGTGGCTATCTAATAGTATTGGATTCTAAATTTTATCAAAACTCTAGCATAAAGATGTATTTATTCTAAGAGAAAGTTTCAGTGAAATTTATCATTGTTTGAATTGATATAATTTCTTTATTGAAGATTTCATAGGTATTTAGTTACCTGTAAAAGTTCAATATACCATTAATATAATCATAATAATAATAAATATATTGACTTTTCGTTTTTCGAGATAGATTTACATTGAGTTCTACTACCATTATTGAAGGATCGTGTACTATCCAAATAATCATGGGGATTAAACATCATTCAACTGGGTGAGAAGAATATTTTGGTTCTATGGTGTGTTTGACCATTCAAGATTACATATTCTAATGATGGTGTTATTTTGGGTTTTATTGTATTCATTATTAAATGAAATATTAGTTGTTCTCCTATCTAGATATGGCCAGTGAGTGAGTCCAATTAAGGTTATGTATTTTTTTGTTTTTATTTATTCCTTGAGCCAATTGTTAAATTTTCTCACACATCCATTAATTTCATGTGATGTAATGATAATCTCATGATAGGTAAATTTGTATATTTTTTCCTATTTTTCAAGAACCAATGAATCCTTAAGGAATGTTATATGTGAAAGTATACAATGTTGGTCTGGTGGATTAAACTTATGGATTTAAAAAATGACTTCGATATTTTTGAGTAAGGAAAACCCAATTTTATGGATATATTTTTAATAAATAGTTTGGAGATATATCCATTTTGTAACTGAATTTTATTTCATTTAAAGGGTTTTGTTGGTTTTAGGACATTGTGGAGAGTTTTTGGATGTTTTTTCAAATTTCTAGAGAGCACACACTCGTTGAAAAACATTGGTAAATTGAGTGGTTCTCAAAAATAACAGTGTTAGTGTGATTGGGGGTGTCCACAAAGGTTTACATTTACCACATGATTGGGATTAACCATGCATTGATTTTGTTTCTACATCTGTATTTCAAATATTTCAAATTCACCTAGTTTGTGAATGGTTTTCCAAATCATGCAGCCAAACCATTAGACTAATTTAACTACTTTTAACTTCATGTTTTTGACTTAGTTTTCACCCTAAACACAAATTATTCATCAATTATCTAGGGATACAAAACCCAATGGTCCCATTGGGTGATTTTGGTGGATCCTTTCATCCCAAAACATATTCTAATAGATTCCTTTGGCGATCGAACAACAAATTAATGTTAAAGACTCAAATTGTTCCTTTCTCACATTTATTCTCTCATTTTGTCTTGGGAAAACCCTGTATTATAGATTTTAAGACAAAATAAACTGGTCAGGGTTTATTTTTATAGCAATATTTTTATGAATTATCATAGGATGTTTACTAATAACATGATTTGTGAAGGTATGATTCAATTTTCAATTGAAGACTTGGTACAAGGAATGTTGCATCACACTTACTCCATTATTATTAAGAACATGAATGATTTTGGTTTTATTAATAAAATTTATGACATTAATATATTCTAAAAGTATTTATTAAATAATTTTGGTTTTTCAGTTAGAGAAAAACATTATTTAAATATGGGTTGTCCGTAATTCCGAAAATATGATTTCTAAAATGCTTATTTGACAACTGGATTATAAAAATGATAATTTTATAACAAACAAAACATCATTGGGAAAGGGATTATGTGAATTCATAAATTTATATAGTTAGTAATTTATTGATATTTACATGTCCTCTATATTGATTTTGGGACACTCTAGATTCTATGGGTTTTGGTGCATACGTGATTCATTGTATGATGCCTTATTTGGTTTAGACATGGATATTGATTCAATATATAAAGGGAACATGAAAATTATTAATCTACAATGTGATATCTTGTGTACAAGAATATGATTATGCTTGTGATTTGTGTTAGTTCATTATTCAAGCATTGGATTTGTGAGTTTAGTTCATGTGTGGGTGGATTTATGGGAACTCAATGTTTTATGGAAAAAGTGGATTTTTTCATGATTGATTTTTTATTTTCTTATTTACTTTATTGTATTCTTATAATCTACCATTTTATATAAATTTTAGATAACTTTTCCTTGTTTATGTTTTATGTGTGGGAATAATATAGTTAAATTCAAATTGAGTCAACATAATCACCCATGATTATGAATTCTAGGGAGTATTCTGTGATTTATCTTGATGACACAATTCTGGGAAAGATGTATTGTATGCATGGATTTTTTAGATTTTGTTCATTATGGTAGAGCTGGGAGAATCGATGTTGGTTTTATGTGGAACATGGGAGTGTGTCATTTGGGAAAAATGTCATTAAATTTATTATTTATAATTATTATCAAATATTACATGTAATATACTGATATTTTAAAACAATACTAGGTTTGAAGGAAAAAACGATAGAAAAAAATCAACTTTAGGGAATCCAAAATATTCTATTAAAATATTTGTATTTAATTCTACAATTAACAATTATCCATTGAATTGATATTTATGAATACGAGTAACTGAATTATGAAATATGTATAAATTTCATACTCAATAAATGTTCCTTTATTAATTCATTATAAATAAGAACATAATTTTCAGTAAATTATTTTACACTTCAAAAATACATTTTCTTAAAAATTAATTTTTATTGCAATTTATGAGTAACTATTATAATTATGGATTAAAAAATATATAAATTTAATTTCATTAAATGAAATATTTTATTTTTTAAATCATCATATCAATATTATATTTTGTTGAAATTTTCATTGTTATTATGAAAATATTGAGTATTCAGTGAATAAAGAATAATTATATTTTTTTGAAAACATTATTTTTTCATGAAGCTAAATAGTGACATAATGTTTTCATAATATTTCAAACTGATATTAGATCTATTATATTATGAATTTTAAATTTATCCTCATTGGAATCACTTTTATGATTGATTTTAGTATAAAAACATTGTTATACAAAAATAAAAAAAATTATGAATTTTTTCTTTGTGTTTTGTGTTTTGATCTTAATTTAATAATTCACTAAATAAGAAGTTAAATTTTGAAAAATGGAATCCATATTTTCAATCACTGGGTAAAAATTTAAAAAATTGACCCCTTTTATTTTTTTCTTATAAATAGTCAAAATAGTATTTAAATGACATTGTGGTATGGGTGAAACAGGTAATTAAGGTTAAAAATAATATGTTTTGAAATATAAATTGAAACTAAAATATTCATTAAATTTATTAGATTAACCTATTTCACCCATAATAATAATATATTCTAATATATAATATTTTGGTTCCATTTTGTTATGATATTGAATTTATATCATTTTATTTAAAGAAAAGTCAAAAATGACATTCTCTATATTTTATGGACATTATATTTTTTATCGAAAGATAAAATTATTCTATGTTCTGTTCTATAAATTTATTCAAATGAAAAATATTTTTATTTTTAATTTTTATTTATTTATAATATTTTGTGAGGATATAATTACATTAAATTCTTATGCAATATATGCATATTATTTATTTAATTAATAAAAAAATAAAATAAATTATTATAAATATTAAAAGATATATAAGTATTAAGAATTAACTTGTACCATAGATTTTCGAGATCTATATGGAATTTTTTGGGAAGTTTGAAAGGATTGTATTCTAATTTCTATTCTTTCATGAGGTATTTAAAGTAATATTAAATGAGTAGATTAATAATGACATTAATAATGCTTCATAATAAATAATATTTTGATAAATAATGTAGATTTCATAAAAACATAAATTTAGATAAATTTATATTATGGGGTTGAAAACATCAACCATGCTCCATTTATGGGTCGTTAGACATTTTATATTAGCATTTTGGACCTTCAATGGAAGTTGATTTTAGTATTTTGGTAATTATAAAAAGGGATTATAAGGGGTTATGAATAAAAGATAAGGGTGAAAACATAGCCACAAATAATTAATGTTTTACTATATGTGGGTATTTCTACTCATAAAAATATTATAATATAATTATATCAATTTATAACCATTTTTACATGACAGATAATTTTTATTAATTTAACAATTTATGAAATTCCAAGAATACCACTATTATCAATTATAAAAGGACACCCTTCCCTATCTTCGTTACACCAACTTCAGCCTTACAGCTCTACCATACCAAAAAATATTATATTATCAACAACCTTTTCTACAATATGTAGTTTATTACCATCCCAAACGTCTATCCCTAATAATTATTAGTAGATATCTATAACATTTCATTAAAAGAGGAGTCAATCTCCTTAATTGATCACTGTCATTTTAATTATTATTTTTAATCCTCTAAATCATTGTCAATTAACATTAAATAATCAATTAATTGTTCTAAATAAAATGAAATGTTATTAGGATTATTTATCCCCATCTATCCACAATATTTTCCACTAAATGGGAAGTGAAATAATCTCTAGTACGTTCACAAGACTTACGATCTCCACATAGTGATACGATTACTTTTTCATCACCATTATTTATGAATTAGAATTAAAATATGTTAAACATTAATATATGAAATTAATGACATAAATATTCTTCTATAATTATAATATCATATCTACCTTCTTACCTAACAATCTATTGAAAAACTTTAACGTCACTCATGTGTAAGTTTGGACTACCTCCCCCACAAAACTATATCATTAATTTTTCACTTCCTATTAAGAAGGATGGTGAAAAGTATGGATTAAATAAATATATATGATATATGATATAAATATTATTCTATAAAAGTTAATTATTATTTATCATTTTTTAATATAATCTATCAAAAATTGAAAAAAAAATTCATGAGTGCATAAGGGATACCATATCCATGAATGATATAATTAATTTTTTATCTATAACATTTTTTAATGAATATAAATACCATTTTATATGGTAACTATATCCTGAATAAAATTCTAGTTATGATGGAACACTGATCATTGTACTAGGACAAAACCAATCAGACCAAAACATACATGGAAGCTGAAGTGGTTATCAACCAAAATAGTGATTTCAATAAAGAACTATTAATCAGTGGTTGATAAAAGATTATAAGTAAATCATATAAGGGTTTCTCATCTCATATTTACTTATATGATACATATTCCATACTAAACACATTTTTATTTTATGATGTGTATATATATCCCTTTGATATTTTATATCAGGAATCTTTTATATTAATGGCACTTAGTGTTTCATTTGATGTTATTTCATTAATGACGTTTATGAGTAAAATCTTTCTAAGGTGGTAAGAGATTTTATCTCTACTTACATTTCATTGAGACATATTTTGTATTTTTTACCTATTTATTTATTTTATGTTTATATACTACCCATTTTAGGAATTAAATATAAATACTCATTTATTATGGATGATTAGTTATTAAATTAATGTTACTCTTTAATGAGGTATTATTCATAGAATTGCTGATCTTATTGCACATTTGTTTGTTAATATTTTTCATCTGCACTAAAATTATTCATTTTTAAAAAAAAATTATTTTATTTACTCAGATATATAATAAAAGAAAGTTTTAGTTATCTTTAAATTTTATATATTCTTTTAAATGAATCATTCGAATGTTTTACTAAAAGGATAATTTTCAACAATATTTATTAAAATAAAAAAGGAATGTTTTATTTTAATGTATAAATAATTAGAGTACTATCCTTTTTCTTTAACAATTTTAAACTAATTTGTCTCAGTTACATATTTTCATAGGTTAAAAAATTATTTATTGAAAACTAATATTAAAATTTTCATTTCTATTTCAAAATATTTTGTAAAAGAATTGACTTTAATACAGAAGTTGTGATTTTATGGTAATATATCATCTATTCATTAATCATGTGAACATTAACATTCTCTTTAAATGTCACAAACCAAGTATGGATGTCATCCAACATGAAACTTGACCAAGACTAATTAAAGGCCTAAAGGGAGTTCTTGATACCCCTTGGTTTCCAACATTTGAATGGGAATCAAACATCATATTTAAGAACAAATTATCCTGTAATAATCAACCATAATCAACCAAAAAGAATAGAATCACATCATATGTAACATATTTAAACAAATGAATAACTATAATGATAAGATAAAATTTTATTCTTTAAACCAATAACCAATTTACCAAAATGGAGAGGGCAACCAACTATAAAACCAAGTATCCATGGAAAAGTTAGGTCAACATCCGTATTCAACCTTTACCAACACATGAAAAAAGGGGAACCACTAGAAACCAGATCATCCACTATCACCATAGAACATCTTAACATTACCTGGGTCAAACATAAAAAGGTGAACATACATAGAGGGTGTATATAGTGTGTGATCTAATTTCCATTAAGATATCATCCTAACATATTACACTCTATAACATTCTAATATAAATCATCATGCACATTTTTATGGAAAAGGAAGGGAATCATTTTATAATGAAACATGATTTGAATTTAGAAAATATAGTAAATGCATCAACATTCCAAATGATATTCATATCATCACATGATAACTATCGGTAATAGTTAAGGAAGTAGGCTTAGTGGGGGTATTATGATCCTTCTACCTTAGTTATAAGAACAATAAAACCAATCTCTATAACATCCCCATGCACAATTCTCTAGAGGGGAATCACATACCTAGTTCTAGTGGTCTCCAATAATAATCATATGTTTGGTTTGTGTTGTAAAATCTCTTTCAAAGAGGAACTGACCATTATACCTATCCTAATTACTAACATACTAGACACAATCATCCCTTACTAGTATCCAATGATTCTAATTGTGCTCAATTCTATTACCTATGTCACGAGAACCACCTCTTACAGACAAAGAAACACACACAAACACAACCGTTGAAACACACATGAAAAATTACACTTTTCATATGAAAACCCTTTTGAGACACTTACACATAGTAAACCCCTTTGGAAATATGAATTTTACCAACACAATAATCTATCAAATCCGTCTAGAAATCATGGGAAGCATACTAAAATTATCCAACACTGTTAAATCACAGAACCACCTACCATTCACTATGAAACTTCCAGAAAATTGGTGGAAACCAAAAAATCACCAAAATTGGAGCATTATAAGATAAAAACACGTCACATTCATCATGATTTTACCAAAATAATCATGGTTGATCACAATTTAGGTAAACCGATCAAGTGGTGATAGAAGAACACAATAAGGAAGGAAGAGAAGAACAAGAAAAAGGAGGAAATAAAAAGATGATGGGCTTCCATTAAGTGTTATTTAAGATAAAAGGACAATAAGACCATGAAAATGAGGTTCAATATATCCAATAGGGATGTGAGGCACGCCTTGGGCTATGAATACTGAATGGGGTGAGTTGGGGTGGATTTGGGGTTAAATTTGGGGAAGGGTAGAATATGAAATTCCACATTTTTTAATACTATAAAGGCTGCACAATTTGGCCACAAAATTTTCCAATCCTTGTTAAAAACACATGGAACCTCTAACCAAGAGAAAAATATTCAAAACACTTGCATAGGGGATGGAAAAATAATATACAATTTACCGTGCACCTCAAACATACCCACTGGTCTGGGCGTATGTTTATCATTCATGCTCATGTTTTATGTCGTGCTGCCAAGATAGTGCCATTGTTTAGGGCACACAGTAACCTCTATATTGGTCCGTAGTTTTTACTAACTTTGTTTCAACTATGTGTGACCTATTATAATGCCCCAAAAATACTTTTCTTAGAAAAACTCTTGATAAAATCCAATGGACCTATACAAGGGCCAAATAAAAGAAGATGTACCTCAAAATGAAACCATGGAAGTGAGAATTCTCCCTACCATGAAAACATTCATCCCTCGGATATTCATTCCAATATATGGTCAAATAAAAGTATGGGTAGTGATCCATTTCCTTAACATCTCCTCTACTATATCTCATGCACATCATTACCATGCTACCAAAGAACTTATGCCAATTGTATGGAATTTCCCACGAAGGTGTTTTTCGTGGAATTCAACATTCCACTCCCACCACTCAATCATTAATAAATATGAATATAGACACAATTCCTCCCAATTAACCATGTGAGATAGGTACATGTAATATTTCATTAATTGTGAGAAATGGAACATGTCATGAATTGAAATCAAATGAGATTTAAAATCAAACTGGTATGCCATGTTACCAACTCTCTTAGTAGAATCAAAAGGTTAGACATACATTGGTGTCAGATTCCCTATTATACCGAGAAAACAGTGACCCAAATGAGGTGCCACCATCTGAAACACTGGGTCACCAACTGAGAATTTTAGGGATTGGTGTCGTTGATTTATATAGGAGTTATAGAGGCCCTTAACCATCAACAAACACTACCTGAGAAATTGTGATTTATCTAATGCATCATATTACAAGGCCTAGTCCAAAAAATGAAGGACCTAAAAGTGAGCCTTTTTTATCAAGAATTTTTAACTATTGTTATATGAAAACATAGGAAAACCATAATGTTTATCCCATGAGACTATAAAATCCATCAATCAAGACCAATTAATTTCTTCCAATAACTGATATTCCTGCTCTATTTGATCATCTAGTTGAGGATGTTATATCGTTCACAACATAACTGGAGACCCTATTTCTTCTTAAGTCTAACCAAAAAATGGATATGTCAAATGGGGGTCCCGATTCGAAATGATACATGAAAGAACACCATGAAGTCTCAATATCTCTTAAACATACAATCAACTCAAATCATCCTCTATGGTTGAGTCCTTATGTGTATTTAAATGGGATTATTTTTTCGAATGGTCAATCACCTCCCATATGGAATTCATTCAATGGTTTTTACAAGGAAAGACAATGATGAAATCAATGAAGAAATATTCCCACTTCTAGGTATGAATGGTTAATGGATGAATCAAACTGATGGTCCTATAGTGCTTAGATTCACCATTCTGATAGGTATTAACATCTGGACAGAAATTCAGTTATATCTCATCTCATACTTGACCACGAAAACTAATGATAAACATCATAGAACATATATTTGGTCCCATTATAAATGGCCCAATGAGAATGGTTTCTATACTACATTACCACCATACACAAAGACAATTTGACCACAAATAATCCCCTAAGCATAGAACTCCATCAAGAGATAAAGACTATTCCCTTACCACCTCCCCACCATTCAGAAATTGAATAGAATAATTGAAAAAAGGATCAATCAGCCCCACTTGTCAATTCATATCCATAAGGGATGGAGTTAGTTGAAAACTGGCCAAGAAAATACCTCCACTATGCTCCTTGTATTCTAGATACCTCTAGGTGAAAATCCCCATCAAGGTCGTCTCACTAATGGACTATTTCTAAGCTTTTGTTGGATTCTTTTTAATCAAATCATCACCTAACAAATTACCTATTCTTGGGGTATATAAGATATAAAAATTGAACCCCTAAAGGTAATCATCCCAATGACACTACCTCAAATTCATATCCTTCTAGGAGAAAATTAATTCCACGTTCTTATGACCTGAGGAGACTACAATCTTCTCCCTAAATAGAAAGTGATTACACATCTTTTCAAGGTATAAATCACTAGCACTAAATCTAAGTCATGGGTTAGGTAAATCTTTTCATGTGATCAAATTTGGTTACACCCATACCCCACCATTTGGTAATACTATATCAATACACACAGAAGTCCCATACATGAGGCATCACAGTAGACCACATACCCCTTCACAGATTTTGTTAATATCAACATAAGGTTAGTGGTTAACTGATGATTGAGTACCTCAAAGTATGATGGATATTATGGGATACATATGAACATCATCCATTTTCATGTAATGGAATTCATAGGTGAAGTAATCAAAGATAAATATCTACCAAATTAACAATAATACTCAACCATGCCCAAAATCCTCTTTATCATAAAGACGTTCATTTGTTTCAACTAGGAAATAATTTTACTGTTCTTATTTGGGTCCACTGAAACCCCACATTCCAAAATCATGTTTCCCAATAAATACAATTCCATGGTCTAGAAGGTTCACTTGGGAAGATAAGTATAGTGATTTTGATCTCCAAGAGTACCCAACATGACTATCAAATGTAGTTGATTCCCTTATTTGACCCCTAAGTAAACCAAGATGTCATCCAATAATTCCACCAAAAAGAAGCCAAGGAACTGATGGAAACCCCTATTCATAAGAGAAATATATACCCATAAAGAATTCATCAACCTGAATGGAATGAACAAATACTCAAAGTAGTTATACCTTCTTCGGATGGATGTCTTCAGGACATCTGACCATCTGACTCAGACCTAGTGATATTTGGTATCCATGTCGATCTAGGAAAACCACAATGATCCTTTAATCTGATCTAGGTGGTCATAAATTTAGGGAAAGGTGTATTTATTCATCATTGTTACCTTATTCAGCTTATGGTAGTCAATTCACAACTGATGAGATCCATCATCCTTTTTTTTTAAAAAATATGCTGGCCCAAGTTGAGATGCCCGGGTGAATAAATCCTTTACATTCTATATCATCCAAACGTATCATTAATTCCCTCAATCAGGGGGTGATATGATATATGGGATGATATATCAGATATGTCTCCAGTTCCAAATCAATGGTGAAATCTTTATCCTGCTCTGTGTCCAACCATAAGAAATTATCTAGAAATACCTATGGTAACTCATCCACCATAGAACGTACTCTATACTATAAATTTCCATCATTATCCTCAAACATGAGTGATGAAATTATAATATTAATATTTCCTAACTACAAATGTCTAGGTACAACATTTCTATACAAAGTATCCCACTATTATTTAAAACCATGCGTACTTCCATCAGGTTCCAAAAAATTCACTAGCTGATAATAGATATTGTTTTGCCCATGGAAATGAACCATCTAATCAATATAAAAGATAAAATCAAATATACCCACTTCTAGTACAATGAAATTCCATTATAGCTCCCCCCTGATAGATTGAGAGTGCTTGATGGACATCTAAATCCCTGCAATATCTTCATACTGAGAGGCATCACCAAATCCATTTCATATGGCATGATTTAAATTAGAGATATAAATAAATACACAATATGGGAATATTTAAGAATTAGAATCATCTTCATAATATGTGAAAAAAAATTTGGATGAAGAAATTAAAATAGTTACATGAACAGTGTTATGTCCTGCATCTCACTCCACTAGCGCTTGATACATAGCATTAAGGTGATGCATCCCTACATGGGTCTATGGATGAGCAATTGCATGCAAATATAACTTAAGATGGATCTATCTAGATGAATATCCATCCCTACCACTATGACCACTAAAATAAGAACCTATTTTCGTAGATGGTTAAAACTAATATTTCGTCCACTACAAGATTTAGAACCAGAACAACCCTGATAAGTGCACAAAAAAATTAAAAATTTCTCTATGTTCCCCAAAGTTCACAATAATGAAATGTCTTAGGGAGGATTATAATTTTGACTATGTATTCCCCAACCATTCAGACTAATGAATCTTTATTTAACTAATATCTAAAGCTCCATATGAATATTTTTAGGAAAGAAGACATGAAATACCGCCATACATATTCTCTTGCTCATCGTACATCCTATTATTTTCAAAAATGCCACCACTACCATATACCACTACAGAAACATCCCCTGGAAAAAAATCATTCCGCTATAATAAATCTCTACCATTAGGGCTCGATTGACCACCTCAGTATAAGTCTTAAACTTAAAAAATAATTCTTAGGACTGAATGTCCATCAATAACCCCATTTCAAACTGTGGAGTCTTTATTTTTTCATCAGAAACCACCTTAGATGTGAACCTAACTAACCCATCAGAGTTGTTGGAATATTCTAATGTGGTCTAATCCACTAGTGGAGATCGAGAAAGTCTTGGTTCATTGAAAAGACTGTGTTTTTAGAGAAATACAATTCATTAAGGATCACTTTTAAGTACATACATCCCATTTTCCCGTACTTACAATCCTATACCACTATCTTACCCCACCTCTGACTTGGACATTCCAATAAGAACAATGAAAATTTCAATTTAACTATCTTATGAGTATCATGGAACCTGAATATATTTTTTATCTTCTCAATTAAATCCTCTACCTATTAGGTATTCATGTTAACAAGTAAGGAAGGAGGCTTGTTCTTGAGGAACATATGATCCTTTCTCTTTCCCAAACCTAGTTCATCATCCCTAACATGAGAAAGACCAAATCTCGTTTGTAGATACTATACATGGACATCCTTAAACACTACTTCCACTAGTCTCTGATCAACTAGTGAGGTAGAAATTTCTCCAACCACTTCTAAAAGTTTCACATGAGATCTCTATTGAGGCATAATGTTATAACCATGAACAAACACAAAGAAACCGTCAACACAATATTCACAAAAAAATAGAAAAAAACTTTTCAAAAACCTTTATAAATAAAAAACATAACCATAGAAAACACAACCACAAGACAAACCACATCATTCCCAAACAGTTTGCATGCAGTGTTTGTAGCCTTTATGTCTCACTCAGAGGAGAAGCCACTACATATCCTAAACATCCCATGATGCCCCAAAGCATAAAGTGAGGTGTGTTGGCTAGACACCTCACAAAAACTCAGAACCACAAGCCCCAATAGTTGTAGCTCTATTCTATCTAGAAACTCCAAAATATCATGAACCAAAGAAAGGAAAAAACAACCAATGTTTCCATTTTTCACAAACTAAGTGACGATTCCAACCAACTCCACATGTAACCCAACTCGTGGAAAGGCCCGAATGGAATTGTTGATCCCCACACCCAGCAAACTACTTCATGGGAATCAAAATTTACTTTTTGGAATAGTTTTCTCCATAAGAATCATCTATAATCCTTCCACAAGAATAGAATTGTATAATAAGAAACAAATATAACTAAAATAAATATAACTATCACAAGTTAAGAATTTTAACCTTATAACAAAAAAAACAATAGAAAATTGGGGATGAAAACCAACTATAATACCAAGTCTGCATGCAATAAAGGGTCAACTCCCTCATCCCACATCCACCCACTCTTGTTTATAGGGGAACAACTTGAAACCAAATCCACCCTCACCACCACAAATCATATTTCCTTTACCTATCACAATCAAAAAAATGTATACATACACTCAGGGGTATATGTAGGGTCCATGTAGTATATCACTATAATATATTACATGCTATAACATTATATGAAAAATCCAAATTCTAGTTTTTATAAAAAATGAATGATTTTTTTAAAAAATGGAACATTTTTTTAATTTAAAAATGAAAGTAAACTCGTTAGTAAGACTAACGATAAGAATATAATCACATGAGTATCATGGGAAATCTCTATGGTAATAGGGTTATAGGGGTAGTAGGATCCTTGTACATTAGGTAAAACCACATGAAATCCAATACCCACAACATCCACGTGTGTGATCCACTATAGGGGAATAACATCCCATGTTCTAGTGGTCTCCAATCATCATCATATGTTTAGTCAGTATTGTAGCATCAATCCCGCAAGATGAACCCGAAATTCTTCCTATCGGGCTGCCTGGCATATTAGACCTAGTTTTCCCTACCTTATTACAAATGATTTCTTTTGTGATCAATTTAATTCTCTATGTCCTGGGATCCACCAACTAAAAATACACAAATATATATAACCATATAAACACACTTGAAACCCCAACATTTCAATATGAAAAAACTCTTTGGGACCATTACGTACAGCAAAACACTTTGAAATATGATTTCAACCACCCATGAAATCCATAGAATGAAATTAGAAATAATGTAAAACATAATAAAATCATGAAACTATGTTAAATCTTGGGACAATATACCTTTCACATCAAAATTTGTGCAAAATGGGTGGAAACCAAAAATAGCATAAGGGGACCCTATAAAAGAAATAACCAAACAAATTCATAAATATTAAACACCAAGAATCGAGGCTGAACATAATTTAGGTCAACTAACCCACTAGATATGGAATAACCAATGAAGGAAGAGAATACCAAGAAGAAGAAAACAATGATACCAATTATTTCAAATGAGCATCATAATTCACTTTCTATCATTTTAAAAGGATATTTTATAATCCCTCTATATGATGTGGGTTTCAATAAGTGTTAAAACATTGATAAATGAGATAAAATTGTGAAGGAATGATTTATTTAATGAGGTAGAATTTAATAAATTGAGAATTTAAAGGATTATTATGTTTTATATTATACTAGATATGTAACATTGTGTTTTAGAGATCCAAAATCTACTATTAAAATATAATTATTTAACGCAACATTTATCACCATTCCATTGAATTAGATAGTATAAATCATATTACCTAAACTATGAAATATATATAAAGGTCTTAATTAATAAAAATGAATTGATTAATTATTAGTTTGTATGTACTAAATTTTTAGTAATGTTATTTTATTCTTCATAAATACATTTTCATCAATTTTGTATTTCTTCTTCTATGAAAATATTGAAATAAATTTCAGAATAATTTATAAATTTCATTTCATAAAAAAATATCATTATCTAAATCCACACATAAAATTTATCTGAGGATAAATTTTTTAGATATTTGGAGAATAATTGATTTTTTTGTGAATAATGAAAAATATCATTTGTTATTACACACCATAAATTTTCTTAATGAATTTAAATTGATTCATTTTGTTTTAAAATTATTTAAAAATAAAATTTTTTCTATTATATAATTTATATTTCAATTATTTTCATTTGTATCATTTTTATGATTGAATTAGATACCAAAACATTTTCAAACAATAAAAGAATTTTTCTGAAAAAGTATTTTTCATTGCCATATTTTTATTTTATATTTATTTCTAACATTTCATGAAATAGATTACATAAAAACGGGTTCCATATTTGAAATCATGAGGTAATTTCTTAAATAGACCCCCTTTGTTTTATGGAATTATTTGTTCTCACCATTGTAAATAGTTGTCACTAGAATAAGGGTAAATCTTTTAATTATGGTTAAAAATAATATGATGAGAATTATGAAATCACCCGAACATATGACTTATATTCATCGGAGGTTCTGGTTTCATCCATACTCATACAAAATTCTGATATATAAATATTTTTCCATTATTCAGTAATTTTGACCATTATATTATTTTATTTTATGAAATTTTACAAATTCTATTCTCTTTGTTTTATTATCATACAATTTTTAAATTTAGGATAAATAGAGGCTATGTTATATAATAAAAAAATAAAAAGGTAATTAATATTTTTTTATGAATATTGATTTATAATTTTTAGTTTTTAAATAATTATCTTTCATGCTTACTGTAGGAGTTGAAATACATGCCTTGGGATAAGTCGATGATGCCATAGCCGTGTAGGGCCAAATCCAAGCCCAAAAGCCCCCAAAAACATCTTAAGGTTATATTTTTTGAATCTATTTCATGGAGACCTCTTAA
Source organism: Viscum album (assembly GCA_963277665.1). Lineage (NCBI taxonomy): Eukaryota > Viridiplantae > Streptophyta > Magnoliopsida > Santalales > Viscaceae > Viscum > Viscum album. Next base: position 929,570,177 of record OY728145.1, on the reverse strand, counting down.
ACTCCACAAGAATGTGTTCCCAAGATGGAATGGTCCATGAGTCTGACTCCGCCCTGCGATTGAACTAAATGATTGACAGATGACTCCATGAATCTAACTAAGCCCCAACCATTCACAGAGCCCATATTTTATTTTTGATGCACTTCCTAGAATTGATAGATGCCTTTTCCTATAAATTATGGGCTTATTCCACTTTCAAGGGATGGATACCCCAGCCTTTCAGATTCTGAATTCTTGATTCATGAAGCACAGAAGCACTACAAACCAACCAGGAAATAAGTCATTCAAGGTATTTTGAGCACTGCAAGAACCCATTTCCTATCATGAACAATGATTGGATTCCATCCAACCCAACATCTGAACACGTTTGAGACATGGCTCGAATGGAACTTTCCATCCCCATATGCTGATAACTAGTATTGGGAATCAAAGTAATAACTATGGGAACAATTTTTCTCAGTAAACCATGATAAAATAAAGTAATCTAAACAAGTGTAAGTACCAGTAATAACTAAATAATAATAAATATACTATACAATATAGAGAAGACAAATGAAGGAAATTGAAAAACTGAATACAAAACTAAAACTAGACCATACTAACAAGGTCTCCATGTGACCCCTTGGTCACCACCAACCACAAGAGAAACCTATTCTGATTGAAAGAAGTCGAACTAGAAACCCAAACTATAAAAACTGCTCTAGTCTACTGACATTGAGTGGAACATGTATGGTGTGAGATTATAAAGTTCAATAAGTAATCAACAAATAATTCATGCATTTCCTTTCCTAAGGTAGTCCATAAACACTAGTTTGGAATATATATATAAGAATAGTCTTTTATTCATTTAATAATAGACATGGAATTCCCTTTATTAAAATAGTACACACCACATCCCTGTATTCAATATTGATTACCATTTTAAAACCAAATCCCAAACCATGACCCTAAAAAAGAAATACTATGATATAATTAAAATAAAAAATATGTGTAAATAGGAAACTAGATGCAACAAAAAAGAAACAATAACACACATATAGAAACAACATGAATTTCCTAAACATCACTAGGGAAATCCTTTAACATAATCAGATCAGACTCACCTTACAAAATATGTTGTATCTCCGTAGTTAAAAACACACTGGACATTCTAACTACCAATCAATTATCAGAATCCTGCCTTGCCTATAAAATAGAAAATTAGTAAAAACCCATCTAATTAGTGACGATAAGAAACAATTACATGATAGACTAAAAGACAGCCAAGAAATGCATGACATAAGTATATGATGAAAGTTGGATGCCCTCACATGCATGACTAACAGTACCTGGTTCCATTACACAAGCCTAAACCAAACACTAACCCCCCCACATGATATCCCACATAAGTATATCCTCCATAGGGGTTTTCATATTGTAAAAATACATTCAAAAGTATCAACTAGGTCGTAACATCACTGGATATTTCAAACCATTTCTCTAAAAAATCTGTGATTCCAAGCAAGCCGTTATTATCCAAATGACACAAATCATTTAAAACAATTTATAATGTACGAAAATATTCCTTTAACATTCTAATCCAAACACATCTATAAAACCATTTCAAAACTACAGTGACTTTTTAAAAAAAAATCTCCAAATGGGCCTCTTTGAAATTAATTCACAAAAACATGTCTAACTTCCTAAATAGTTCAACAATTAAAGAAAAAACATTAATACACATTAAGAATCACAAAAAGAAGAAACACACTATTTTGAAACCAACAAGACATTTAAAAAATGGTATCACTCTTATATATCATAGTCACTTGTATGCCCATCCATGTGTGCAACTTGTGTTGTCATAGATGTTCGTACAAATAGTGAAAAACTTATATTGACCATGAATTAATACAAAACCCATTTTTAAGAAACACCAATTTCCCTTAAACCCTCACAAAAAGTCACCCATTACCAATTTCATCATAAAGCATTTATGAATTGAATGATCCATTATAATGAATTTTACCACAATTTCATTGGCCAGAAAGAGGATCCCAAGTCACACAACATATCTAAGTTGTAATTAAAACCATTCCAAAAAATTAAAAAATGTCTAAAAATCACTATAAGTTCTCTATATCATTTTAAGAAACTAATAGACAATTTATCAAACACTTTATGTATATAACTATAGAACATGTTTAAAGAAACACTTTTAAAACCACTTTAACCATTTTTTCCAACACAAAAAACCATACCAAGACATGAAATCATATCAAATTCATGTGAAAAATATTTATATATTATCTAAAAATTCACAAGAATCAATGGATGGAGTCGAAAAGGAAATGGATAGATACACCTACCTTAACAATGTATGAACACAACTAAACATTAGGAGAAAGAAGATTCATGCCTGAGACATAATCCATACATCCTAACATCAATGAAATTAGTCAAAAAATAACCCCCATCATTTAGGGCCCATCCAAAATGAATCACCCCAAAGAACAACCACGAAATCAAAATAGGATGGGTATACGATGATAATATTGACAAAAAAACAATGGAATCATACCATAGAATCGTCAAGGGGTTTCAAAAATGGAACGAGTTCAAGGGAAGAGGAGTTTGCAGGAACACATGGTAACCTAGGTCAAACAACAGATAAGAATACCAATTTACGGTTAAAACCTAGAGGTAAAAAAATGAATTTCTAATTTTAATGGAATTTTGTATCACACATGGTTTAGCTGCATAGTTTGAAAAACCGTGAAAAAATCTTGTGTTCTCCACTATCCAAATAGAAAACTCTTCTAGGCTAGTTGAGACATCATTTTTCAAAACATGCACAACCTATGTGACATAATCCTAAACACCAAACCCATTGGCATAGTTACCTGGGACATTTTTCACGGTTTACCTGAATCGTGCGCTAACCAGGCTTTGGCCAAAAACTTACCAGAGACTTCCAAAAGTCAAAAATTTAAATTGGGACTCAACCCAAACCATAACCTGAATACCCAAAACCAATAAAATAATAAATTAAAGGAATAAAAAATGTAGGGGTGTGAAAATTATCCCCACCGCAAACACATTCTTCCTCCAAAAAGTCACATAGCTGAAAGGCATTCAAAACACGATTCTAGGACTGATCAAAATCAGAAGACACCACAGACCTTGGGGTGACCTATCACTCACAAGTCACACCTGACCATTTATAGAGGAAAGAACCTCATGAAAAAAGTGTGAGAACACATGAGGGTTCTCCCAACCATAAGAACTCGATAAACACTTCCAATATCAAAAACCAAAATAACACCACCTTAGAGTGAACAATGTTTGAATGAGGGAACTACCAAAAAGAATGAGGATGTCTCAGACTTAGGGGAGACTCAAAGAAAAGATCCAAACCAAAAATTAAATGAAACAAAAATTCAACAACTACCCACATTATTCAACCCCCAATACAATGGAAAACCCATGAAAAGAACTTGAACTTAATAGAGAACATGATCATATGATATAATCATTAATTTATATAATAATGTGTATTTCCAAACAAGTGAAATGAAAAAATAATATTGATTCACAAAAGGATAGTCTTTCCAAGGATCAAAAATAGATTATCCTAACCACTATGATAATGATGGGTTAGGTCTATCATAGTTTTATAATAAAAATAGGAACTTATAAAAGAAGAAAAATTAAATAAGGAAACATTAAACATATCCACACTAACACAGAGGATAAAATCTTGAACAAGGTTCCCCAAACCCATGGAAATTCTTATCCTCTTGAAAATATTAAATCTAGGGACTATAGATCGAGACCTAATGTTTGAAGAATTTACTTCTCCAAAGCAAAAAATAGATATCCTTCGATCAAGAATTATTCATCAATAAATTCTTCTTAAAAAACTTTTCAGAATGACTCAAATGGCCAAAATGATGAAATGTATTTAGAGGATCATGAAAAGATCGATTTAAATTCCTGAACCAGCCACATTGGTGAAAAACAAGAAAATAGATTGATAATCTTGAGTCTGAACTAATGAAGGGGAATTATCAAGAACAAGGTCCTTTGGCTTACAATTTTTGCTAAATGGGAAGCTCCATGAGCACCACCTGCCTCTAATTACACACAAAAATAAAACACATCTAATAATAACTTATCCACCATCATCTCAAAAACAAGATCCAAGGAGGAGAGGGCTCACTCCTTGATCTCTAAAAAAAGACCCATGGTGAAAGGAGAGGCCTTTAACTAGTCCTATGATGCTATATTAGAAGATAAATAATCCAATCCTTTTTATAGTCAATATAGGCCTCAATGCCCACTGGACATGTTGAATACACCTGAGATCATCCTATTTCTTCATCATCTCCACCATAGGTATAAATCGTTAAAAATAACTGACATAAACACTTCCCATTTAATCTCAAATTTCATTGTTCATGGAGAAATCAACTTCCAATAATCTAAATATAGACCCCCAACAAAACCTATAATAGCATGCACTCTCACAACATCAGGAGTTCCCATTGATCTAAAAACACAATCAACATCTTCAAGACATTCCACCGCCCCTAACGGACCTCAGTCTCCATGATAGATAAGTAATAATTAAGAAGAACCATAAATAAGATTTTATCCTCAATGATCATTGTGGACCGTTGTTGGAGGCATATTATAAACAACACAAATCACACAAAAACAAAATCATCATCAATATGGAACAAAAATACAATGATAATTTGAAGCCAAAACATGTTTCTCAAAATACAATCAAACACCTGCACAAAAAATGTTCTATTTTCAAAAACCACACTTTTCATTTCAATTCCCAAAACCACCTCTTTAGAATGCCACCTTTCACAATAAACCCAATATTTTTAATAAATACCAATTCCCAAAATCATTTTCTCATTCAAATCCATTTTTGGAAAACCATTTCTACCTTTAAGTCAAAATATCCTCACATAGAACCCTATGAAGCATCACATATATGTTCATACACTCTTGCTTACATCATCCATGTATAGATTCCAACATTCACTTTCAAAAAATTCCCACACATATTGGAATGTCCATGGGGGACACCATGGGTCGCACCAACCATTTCATCATCAAACACAATCATTAATAAAATATTTTCATAATTCTGAATCACCTTCTATTTTGAAACCCATTCATGCTAATATGAAACCACATGAATAAAAAAAATTCAATTCAAAACCCGCTATCATTTTAAAATCACACTCACATGAACCAAAATCAAAAAACATAACTCACACTAATCATCCATATTAAGGAACCTATGGTCATCCCTAACATATACATGGTTAGTGGGCTATTACCCATATAATAACTAAACACTATGAGGTCCATGAACCATGCATGTGGACTCCACATGGATCACAACTCCATGTGAGTTAAAAAAATGACACCAGATCACTTCAATTCTCATTCATCAATCATAAAAAATGATAACATATTCAAATCTAGAACTACCCCTAGTAACTCAAGGCATTAAATGAGTAAGGGTTTATAATGTACTTCCACTACCAACATCTTGATTCTTGAAAATCCAAATCTGCAACTATCTTACACCGCAAATAACGAGGGCCTACTCTGATTCCATTTTCTCATGAACCGATCTAGTATTTCAACCAACACGACATCAGACTAGGTCCAAGACATGGACCGAAGGGCCTTCCTGATCTACACATGCTACAAATTAGTTCCATGCATAAAAGTAATGACTATGGGAATGATTTTGACAAATTAGACTTGATCATATAAAGCAAAATACACATGTGAAAGAACAAAAAATAACTAAATATTAATAAATATAAAATTTAATCCAAATAAAAAAAATTGAATGAATCAAAATTAAATACTAAACTAAAATTGGACTATTCCTACTGGATCACCTCATGACCCCTTGTTCACCACCAAGCAGAAGGAAAACCTTATCCGAATGCGAATAACCAATCTAGAAACATGCACCAAGAAAATATCTTAGGTTTACTCACACCATGTGGGACATGTATATAGTGAATTATAAAGATTAGTACTTAATCACCATATAATCCTTTCATTTAAATTCTTGAGATAGTATATAAACACTAGATTTGAATACATATAAAAAAATAGACTTTTCTCACTTTTATAAAAAAACAAGGATTTCCATTTTTCAAAAAAATACAATACATATCCCCACTCTCAAAATAGGATACTAATTTAAAACTAAAACCTGAACCAAGATCCTAATAAAGAAATACCATCCTACGATAAAAATAAATAATCAGTGTAAACAGGAAACTAAAAACAATATAATGTAAACCATAACATATAGATAGAAGTCATGGGAATTTCCTAAACAACCCAATTTAGATCCCTACACATACTCAAATCAGACTCACCTACCGAAATATGGTGTAACTTTATAGTCAATAACTCCTTTTCTATTCTAACTACCATTTTGGGAGAACAATCCCATCTAGACTCTTCAACATCCATGGGGTACCAACCCCTATAATTAGTGTTCAAAAGAATCCTTCACTCAATCCTCTAAATGATGCCCAGGAATCCCATGGTAATAGTATATGGGGAAATGATGATGCCCCCACACACAGGACTAACCTTACCAGTTTCCACTATACTTGCCTACCCCAAACACTGACAACACCCATGTAATTAACCACATATGAAAATAATCCATGGGGGTGCCAATTTCATAACAATCCATTCAAAAGATCCAATCAGGCCATAATATCACATGATCCTTCAAACCATTTCAAAAAAATTGATAAGATTCCAACTGAGCGATTATACTCAACAACCCACAACTCATTAACAGAACATTATAAGGTTCCAATGGAGCCTTTAACATTCTAATACAAACACATTTAAAAAATTATGTCCAAACTAGAGTGAAACATGAAACATTCTAAAAAGTGAAAAATGGACCTCTATGCCATTAATTTACCAAAAAAAGTATTAATTTCCAAATGGGGAAATATTTCAATAAAACATTTGAATCCAATTTAAAAAACAAAAAGAGAAACCCCATATAATTAATAAACCAATGAGTCATTTCGAGAAAAAAGGGATCACTCTTAAATTTCATCATCACTTGTATTTCCATCTAGCGTGTGCACTTTATGCACCCATGGATGTGACAACATCAAATGATACACTTAGAGTGTTTATGAAATCATCAAATCCCCATTTTTAAGAATCCCCACTTTCCCTTAAAAAATTTCACACAATTCTAAAGTCATCAATAACCATATAATAATTGAAAGAACCTTTCCAAATCATTTTTCAAAATTTATGAATCCATATAGTGGCACCGAAATCACCAAAATTCCCAAATTTTAATTAAAACCATGGAAAATGTAACCAAGGCCAAACCTCACCATAATTGGTCAATATCATTTAAAGAAACTAATAGAAAATTCATCAAACCCCTTATATTCATAACTATATGACATGTTTGAAAACCTCCTTTTAAAACTTGTTCTAATACTATTTTCCAAAAAATTCCATACCATGTTTGTAAATCATACAAGAATCATGAAAAATACATTTATATATTATTTAAAAATTCATATTCCTCATTATAAATTTTCAAAAAGGAATTGGATGGAGACACCTATCTTAACGACGTGTGAATAGAACCAAAATTAAAGAGAAGGATTATCCATGACTGATACACAATACACACATCCTATCATTAAATAAATCAACCCAAAAATCCCCCCCATAATTTATGATTCATCGAAAAAGAATCCCCACCATGGAAGGAAAAATATATCAATTCATGATGGGAGGAAATGGAGAAAATTTACCAAAAACAATGGGAATCATACCTTTGAATGTCCAAGTGGCTTAACAAATGGAAGGAGAGAAATGGAGGTGGAGTTTTGAGGACCCCCAGTGTTCCTAGATTGAACAAGGTTTACTAATCCTAATTTAGGGATAAAAATAAAAAGGGAAAAACTTGAAATTTCTAATTTTTATGGAACTAGTTAGCTCACAAGGTTTGAAAAACTGTGCGCAATACATGCATTCCCCACTATCAAAATGGATAGAACCTCTTGTACGATTGCCGCATGGTTACCCCAAGTGTTTGAAACCTATGTTACTTATTCCTAAACCCCTAAACTAGATGAAAAATAACCTGGTAAAATCCATACAGTTTACCCAAACAGTTTGCTAATAATAAACATGCATAAAACACACTCAAGACTTCCAAAATTCATAATTTTCAACTGTGACTCAATCCGAACATCCACTAGAATATCAAAATCCATGAAAAGAAAACAATAAATGAATTTTAAAGGATATGGGGTGAAATTTCACATGTTCCTAATACATCCACATATGGTGGGGATGCATTTTGAGAAGGCCTACGACCATTTCAAAGGATGAAGTCCCTACTGGGTACTTGAGTCTTCATGAAGCATTAAGCCTTCATGAAGAACACCTCTTAAAAATATTGACTTAATTACAAGGAACATTCACCATGTTTCATGAATCCTATTCCTTCACAAATCCCCTAATCTTCGTGATGTACCTGATCTTCTTAAGGTACCTCTCAGTGAGCCCCCTACTTCGCAAAACCCTTCTCTAGTGCCCCACAATGTTTCCAATCTTGTGTTGAAACCTCATCATGAAGTATGAGTGCCCAAATCCTCCATTCTCTTCTAGTATTAGTTCAACTACACAAAAAACCCTTATATGACATGATGTATCCATTCATGTGGACCACTGAACTTCCAAAGTGTCCTAAGATTCCCATTTACATCCTTCTTTTCAGAATAGGTATGCTAATGCATCATACTTTTTATCTTTGGTATGCTATCATAGACCTCATTACTGGCCACTCAACCACATTGTTTTTCGCTGACGGTGTTGAATCTATCCCCCTATAGTGTATTAATGTGCGATTGTTATGTAGACCCAATTGGTAAGTTATGAGTCCCCCACGTCCAAGTTTCATGAGGTAAAACTACCTACATCCATCATCTCTGGTGTATGATTTTAAACTGAAGACCTACCCTATACAGTATGACCATGATACTATATGTATGAGGGACAAGGTGTGGTCTTCAAACACCCAATCCTCAAGAAGAATTAGATCCTCCTTACATGGAATTATATTCTCTCCCCAGATAATGATATCCTCCTTGGCATCCGTCCTCATGAAAGCTCTTATCCTTTCTTATATGAGGTAGAACATTTTCTCTTACTCATCCCATTCGTACACTGGATAAGAGTTATGATAGGAACTTAAGCTGTATCACCTCACTATCCCTTTGTGATTTCTTTCAATGGGCCTCATTCATGCATAATCCCCACTCACAAAAAATATGATCCTCCTCACATGGAATGCGATCCTCCTAGATAATATTCTATGTGTAGTCTCCACACTATCTATCATTCATGCATTTTCCACTCCACGACCATCAAGTCGACTTATTTCTCTTGTTTCTCACACTGATAATGACTCATATGTTATTAGAGTTTAGTAGTGACCTTGACACCAATCCATAATTCCTGGCCCCCTCCTCATGTGTAAGACCTAATTCCTCTTCCATAACAATGTGTACATTGATTCTTAACTAACTATGATACATAAGAAAACTCTCCAAGGGTCAATCCCATTCGTTCAACCACCCATCCATTCCATCCATTCCACCATCATTGTCAATAATTCATCACGATTTTACCTGGGACCCCACATCCCAGTATTGGCATGCCATCTATGTAGCCCTTTCTTACACATAAGCTGCATCCACATCATTTAAAATCCTAGTAGTACTTGTAAATCACCCATGTGTAAGATCCACTTTATCAATCAAAATCCAACTAAGAGAAATCATCTTATGAAGGGAAGATCCCATGTGTAATCTTCACAATATCTATCAAAATATGTGGTACTTGATCCAAGTCTTCTAAACTGGGTATATAGGACACCTACCTATGGTTCATTCCAAACCAATGGTAAACTTTAATGACCCCTCATAGTGGTTCACCCCTTTTTTCTACATCCATAGGTGTTCTAAATGGCTTTTATAGTGTGAACCCTTTACTTCATGGGACATGCCACCCTGAGTCTGCACTCATTTGGGGGTCTAATCTATCCGTCGAGTAAACCTTGGTTCCTCCTTCATGGGGATGGACCAAATTGTAGTGTGACACCTTTCCATTATGTCACACACCTAAAAGGGTCCTCATCTATATGAATTATGACCCGTCCATCTAGTAATCAGTTCAAGAATTCCCTTTAAGGGACGTGCCCCTCTGATTCTCCTCCACGAGGAACTCTAATCCATCTCTTCTTGTCTTCTCAATACTTTAATCCCGCAACATAAAAAACTATACTACCACATGCTAAACATGTTACGCTAGAGGAAAACCTCATAAATTAAGACTTTTGAATCAAATACCTCCTGATCACAATGAGATGCTTCAACTTCCATACCCATGAGAAGCCCACTTATGAAGAAGAACATAGCTGACCAATGTTCTAGAATCCAGATATTCTAGTAATTCTCAATGTGACTACTCCCATGACTGATGATTTCTTCCCTTACAGGACCCCTAGGAATTTCTTGACAAAAGCATCATAATAAAGCAGCATCCATAATGATATGGCACTAGGATTGAGATTTACAAACACATCTATATCTATGAGGGTGACCCATACTAAGTAACAAATTCAAACGGGGAATCCATAGAAGATAAACTGATATCCCATCATCCCATTTTCTTCATCAAGAACACATCATCATTGAAAGTGATGAAATCCACACAATATTGGAAATTCATAACAAGTGGTAACAACAGTAGCCCACCACCTATAGAACCAATGTTGCAGATGTGGTTAGTGAGGTCCCACAAAATCATTAGAAATAGAAATAATGAACCCTATGCAGAACTCTTCTCCGAAATATGGGGTCCAGTAGAATTTGAGAAATCCATCGATGAAAATTCAAATGGATCTGTATATTTGCTGGGAGGGCCCTCTAAAAAATAGTGGTCCTGACATGGAACTAGAAAGAAATTGGGACACTTTATCGTTGCTGATTATGTTCTGCAAACCCATAAATGAGAATATATATCACCTACCACAGAATATTGGAAAATGATGTGGCATTGGGATTTACATAAATTGATTCAATATTATCACCTAAGTATTTCTAGTTTATAGGAACCATGATTCATGGTACCAATTGGCTCACACCAATAGATGCAGGTGTAGGAGAAATTTCGATGAGGTAATCTTTCATGAATCCACCACTACTGTGAAATCATCCAGGACTACAAATATTGGGTTCCCACTCCATATACCTCCCTTGGAGCTCATTCAAAGGATGTTAGTGGACACCCTCACATGACAATATGAGTTGGAGGGAGTCATTCCCATGAGGGACATAGCCTTCCAAGCCTAGAGAATTAAGTGCCTCTCTAGAACCACTACACCAATGGGCCATATAGGGAGCCACTTCTCCCCAACCCAAAAAGCTACAACATCAAGCACCTCTCCACATAGTGCTCCTAAAACTCGCTCCCCTATACCTAATATGTAGGGGATACCTAAGTTATCCAGACTATGAGTAATACCTAGGAGCTTCCAAGGTGGGTTCCCACCATGCCTCATTAATGCCACAAACAAAAAGTCCTTTAGGGCAATGAAATCTTGGTCTACACCCCTACTCTATCAGTCCTAGTCTAGATGAATTGACACCAACGTTGGGAGTAATATATGAAGGATTCCTACATGGGTCACCAATATCTACATCTAACATGGATACTTCTACCCTCAATGCATTCCATCAGATCTCTACCACTACAAAGTAGGGAGTCATTAGCAGTTGGTTTGAATTGAGACCTTCATCGCCCGATGGGAGGGCTATGTTTACTCTTTCAGTAAGAGGCACAACTAGTGGCCATTATAAGCTAGTTTGTAATGATAGGATATAATATGGTTTCCCTCCCCATATGATCACCAACCATAGCGTATGTCTTCCATGCTCTCACACTCAGAATGGAGGTCATCCCAGTGTTCTCATCATCAGTCCAAGTGGATGTCCACTCCACCTTGTCATCATCTTGCATGATGGACCTTCCATTTATATGGTTCTGAATACAGAGGTCATCCTCAGTTCACTGACCATAAATATGAAGGTCTCATCATTCCATACCAATATCAACAATTAGTCCTCCACCCTCCAACAGTAAACAATTTAGAGGCCCTCTCCTTTCATTAATAATAATAATAAAGATCCTCCTCACGCTGTTGTTACCATCCCACATGGACATCCTCTCTATATCATAGCTATCTAGGGTAGAGGTCCCCCCACTCCTTTAGAAACCAACATGGAAGACCTCCCCATGTTTCAATCATCTTTATAGGAGGCCCTCCCCACTATAACACTCATCACTATGAAGGTCCTCATAGTGCATCCATCAACTAGTATGGAGGCCCTCCCTATACTCATGCTCCCCAACATGGAGGTCCTTCCCATATGTAGTTTTATTAGAGATAAGGATCTCCTTAGACAACACCTCACCCATGAAGTGGATTTCCCCGCTCTCACTAATAATATGGTGGTCATCCACATTTTACCTCTGATCAATGTAGTGGTCCTTCCCACCACATCAACACCCATAGTAGAGGCCCCCAACATACTCACAGAAATTCAATCAGATATTTTCCCTGCTTCGACAAAAACAAATATGGAGGTCCTCTTATATCCTTTTTAGCCAAGTAGAGGTCCTCCAAGGTCTAGCAATAACCCACATGATGCTCCTCCCCCTGCCTTGAAGCCACCTTACCCTGAAGAACCATCAAAGGGTAGAAGGTTGAACTATCACCACTGAATGAAAATATAAAGGATGTGCCAATTGGTTGTCAATATTTCTTTCTTCTCAAATTCTAAATCTGAATGTCATTACATGATGGAGACTTAAACCAAGTCATCTACATCAGAGTCCCTAGTAGGATCCCATTAAGTGAAATTCATCGTTCTGGGAGGTGATATACATAGGATTCCCAAATTCTTTTACAGATACTTCTAGGATGATGAAGATTTGTTTCCCTTCTAGGTTCTCGTAGTGTATTCATCCTTATCGTCACTATCTTCATTCTCTACCTCCAGTAATGATCATGGGGATTAGTTTTAGGGTTTGGTTGGTGATTGTAATCTAACAAAATTTTTACCAATGGATGATTATCTCACATATGAGTCACTGGAAAATATGAAGTCCTATAGGTTGATTATTATGCAGTTGGTACGACCTTTAAGAGAATACGTAGTGTATTTTGACCAACCATTCCATGTAGTGGCTTCTCCAATGTCCAGTACACCACTGTGCCAATCCTCATCAATACTGTCACCATTTCCCCATCCATCACTGGTCGGATCATGGGACGATGAATATTTATACACCTCATTCAAATTTTAAATCCTATGGTAAACTCTATCCATTTATCACACATCGGAGGTGCTTTGGCATAGAGTGGTTCCCAAATTTGACATTTTGGATGCCCTCCCCCAAGATGAGAATACATTATACTACCAAATTATCTGAGTGACTTGTTTTCATATCCGAAACCATCTGTGGGTCAATCCAATTAGCAAGGATAATTACAATAACATCAACTAATAGTGATTTATGGTTGATTTTGATGAACTCTCAGTGGTCCAATACACAATGCCACCCAACTACTAACGGACCCACCCGAAAAGTTGCGTACATAGATTTATGGTGCTCTATAGAATTATTAATGCATCCCCACATGTGAATATTCAGGGATGGGGTAGTATGTTGCTCTCCATAATATTCCCATCTGTCTGTATTCGTATGTATCTTGTGACATTGATGATATTACTCTAGGAATAGTAGAAATGAATATGGATGATCATGGTCTACTCAAGTTTTGGGACACCAATATAAGATCTAAATAGGAGGACACAACCCTTGGAGTGTCTCAGTATCAGGTAGACCTATATAAGGGTGTACTTGCTCATCTACAAAGGTGACAGTCTACATTGGGGACCCCTCTACATCATTTCCCATCGATCGAGACAATAACAAGGGTATGTAGAAAATTGGGACCTCTAAGCTATCTTATCAATATGAAGTCACATAGAAGATAGAATTAAATCCCACCATGGCCTCCTTGCACCAAAAAATTGGATATATGTAGAGACTCATTGTGGATATCCTTGTAGAACGGTGCCCAGACTATGGAAATCCTTAGAAATATATTTTTTCCTCCTCCATTAGGGCAGTTCTGAAGCCACGAATCCTTCTTAGTTAGCCTCCCCCCATAGATCATGGAAATAATATGCTTCCTAGTATTTTGGAAACTAGAGTGTATGTAAAATGAACCTTATATGCATATCCAAATCTTCCCATCTTGTGTGACAACACCCCATAAGATCTCGATCAAGCTACCCTAAAAGAAGCTCCACCGACCACTCCACAAGCCACCACATGGGATGTTGAGCCCACCAATCAAGTTGGTGATCCCTTCAATTCATTTGTCCTTAGTAATCCTCATCAAGATAATATTACATAGCCAGAAGATTTGATGGATTCTATCAATTTTCATCTTGAATCCCACAATACATGATAGTTGGAAATATCACTTGATGGAAAAATGAATCCAGCATGGGTGGATGACATGAAAAAACACCCATATTTCAAGAATCCTACCAGCTCTATATCTAATGGGATGGGCGACCCATGAATGCTTATTGGACACCTTTTCTCATGGTGTAGAACTATGCTGGGAACTCTAGAGCTGTAAGTAGAAGCTAAGATCTAATGATTTGTTTGGACATTGGAAGGAAAATTATTCCTCTAGTACTACCAGTTACCTATTGGATCCATTACTGGTTGGGAAGACCTCAAAAAATAGTACCACTACCTGTTCCATTTTTCCACATGAAATACCAGTATTTCATACCTATTAAAATAAAACCAACTTCCATATGATCATGTCAGAAACATTGATGCTCAGTGGAAGGGCCTCATGTATTTGGTCGATATGCCATTAACTCAATATCAGTTGTCGACTATTAGTGAGGGGAACATTAGGACTGAGTTGAATTATCCCACATCACTCTAAACTTCCTAAGTGGATTTTGAGACTTATTTGATAACACTCAGTGCCTATATGAATCCATGAAGCAAGCCATGTAGACATGTCCATTACCACATCGAACTCCTACAAGAATAATCCCATGGGCCAAGACTACTGCCATAGAACAAGTAGGAGTTTAAATGATGCTATATTAGTTATCATATGAGTATTTCCCAGAATAGCCTCAGTATGTTCCTCCTCAAATTGTAAAATAGCCTTAGGCTCAACATCCCCCATTATAGAATAATTAGGAACCACCCTGCCATGAACCACCACCTAGATGAGAGAATGTTCATCCAACCCCTCATCTATCTCTAGTCCCTTGTTAGTGCAAGGCTCCCAATGCTGCCCTATAGAACATGAGATACCAAACCAACTAATTCATGGATTCATAGGTACTCTAATATTTCTAATTTACATGGAATAAGGAATCATGAAGCTTCCTGACTGTAGAAGTCCAGAAGAGGTTGAGCTCACTGATGGCCCTGAACAATTCCCTTACGATATGATGCTTTTACATACTATCAAGCAATGATATGTGTTGAATGAAATTATTTATAACCATGTGTATAATGGAATAGTTAGATTAGGCCTAGTCTAGGTAGAAGTAACATGTTTCTCGATAGAGCCCGGTAGTGATATTGAAGGTTCCAGTGAATAGAAAAAAGTCTCCTATCATAGAAATTTGAAGTATGAAGACTAGTAGTATTAAAATTTTGTTTTTCATAGAAATAGAATTATTTATGATTGGTTAGGTTGGAATGAACCTCTTATAGAGTCCCTATTGTCTCTATTTGGGGATTCTACATCAACATTATTGGCTTCTAGGTCTCGAAAGAGTAGGTGTCGATGGCGTAAGGAAAATAAAAGTCCACCAGCTCTTCCAAATCCATCTTTCACCATATGTTATTTCATTGCTCTAGAGATGGGAATCCTCCTTATAGTTGATACAGCATTAGAAGAGTCAAATGATGATCATAGGGAGTATACCTCTATGAATACCATCGAGTTGGTGGATCCTTACATGGTTCTCGATGACTTGTAATAAGTGGAAAGTGTCGGGGAAAATCCATCAAGGCCTCCTATCACTATGTTTTCGGTATGATCGAGTTTTCTTACAAATCATGATGATAAAGAATGAGTTTGGTTGGTGTTTTATGAAGAATGTTTTTATGGTGGCAGAGTTTCCTAATGTTTTCCAAAATTTTAATCCTAAAAAAAAGAAGTTGGTTTTTTTTGAAAAGGAAGGATCTCCACATTGGATTGAACTTTATGTTTCCTATGAAGAATATTTTGTGGAACATGAAAAATGGTATTTAGATTGATTAATGAAATCAGTGATATAATAATTTTTCTTAGTGTGAGGCATGAACCTTGTACGAGAACAAATCATAGAGGTAATATGGTTTGTTGTGAACAAATGGGGTACATGAGAGGTTTACAGTATGTGGGGTGGCTTATAATTCTTGAAAACAATGCAATGATTGTAGATGTCATGAAGGGATTCATTAGAGAAAACTTGATGGTTATTTGATCCACCATTATGGAATAAAGGCAGTACGTGGACCACATAGGGATGAATAGTTCGCAAGAGAAGCTGTATGTGATGAATGCTATATAAAATTGAATATTTGGTAAATCACAGATTGACATATTTTTCGGATCTATTATCATATATAAATATTTTTAATCCAATCATTAAAAAATGATTGAATTTCATTAGAGAACATCCTTACTCTGGGATAAAATTTGTCTACTATTGAAAGAGATCATAGACAGTTTGTGATAGAAAACTAGTTTAGGGGAAGCAATTCTCTTAAGGGTGATGTAGTTCGCAAAATCAATTCTATGAATGAATTTTTTGAGGCACTGAATCCAACCACAGAAGAGGTGGTTCACGAATGATGGAGCTCTATAGTTTGTATGTATACTAAAACAATCTTCACGGAATCTAGGATAGTATGAGGGGGAGGTACATGGATGAAACATAGAAGTGTTCCATGAAAGAGGATGGTTATCAGAAGTAGAAGTATCCCATTAAGAGGTGACCCACATTGAATACCTGATACACTGTTCAGGAAATAGGAAATGTTGTTCATGACGACTCAAGAAATCTTATAATAGGCTAATGCAGTTCACACAAGAAATTTATGCTAACCAAATAGTACGTGGAAAAGTGGATTTTATCTATGTGAAAATGGGACGTCAACAGAGAATATATCTATAGTTTATGATGCATGATTTCATAAAAATGAAGGGGTATAAATGTCCATAAACTATGAGTGGATACCTTCTAATAGATGTGATCGAAGGAAGAGGATCATGGTTCCTTTCCATAGGCAGTGAGCTAGAAAAGAGACAAAGTGATTGACCCTAGGGAATGTAGTGAGAATACCCTAAATCTAGTAATGGTAGTGAGAAAGGGCATAAAAGCGATCTTTCTTAAACCTTATATTTGGAAGTGATCTTTACTGATTTGGTACATCGGCACATTATCATTGTTTTCTCTTTGGATGTAGCCCAATGAGGGTGAACCAAATAAAATCACAGTGTCATGTTCTTGATTTTAGTTATGTTCATACATTACAATAGAAGAAAGAGAGAAGTGTTTCCTATTTAATGATGAAACAAGATATGTAAGGGTGGGATTTTTAATATGTCAAGCCCATATTCTCCCATCCCCCTGCTCCGGTTATTTGACCTAGTGAACCTAACAGAAAGCACATCACATGTGTCAAATTGACATCACCATAACATGAAATGAGGATACAAAATCATCGAATTACTACTTTAGTGTGTAATTCTTGGATATGCAGGACAATAAAACCAGACTGAAGTCTCAACACATAGATCAATAAGAATAGTCCCCAATGACCATTTTGATTGATTCACCACCACCACTGATCATGCTACTCGAAAAATTATAATAGCCTTGACAACATCATGATCATCTGCGTCTAGCTATGGCTAGACCTCATTCTTCTGAAAATAAACTAGTAGTGATAATGGGTGGGTTGTCTAAAGAGAAGTAGGACATTTCTAGCACTAGACAAAATCCACTGGTTCAAACAGTAGTGCCCTTCATGCCTCCTACAAAAGAGAAACCCCCAGTAGGTATAAATGTGTGTTTTTCATCAAATTATGACATAAATAAGTATATCTCTAGCATTCCAACAATTATCTCGAACCTGTAGGTCCTATTACAATCAGAAGTGATGCACAAATCCCTCACATAGACCCTGAATATCCCCCTCTTATTTGAAATAGATGTAGCGGTTGCAGATACCTTCTATGCCGATGAGGTTGAGTTAGAATAATAACAACCCATCATCCCATTTTCCAAAAAATATGAAGGCTCAATCTTGTATGGTAACATCCTCCTGCTATACATCACTTTCTAGTTCAATGGTCTATAAGTCCTATTTTTTCTTGTTGACATTGTTTACGAGATCAATCATATCATAATATAGACTCTCTCTAGGTTGGGATTGACTAAGGCATATTTGAGTTACTTTGACCTAAAGATTCATAGTTATGATAGGAACAAGAAGACAACATGTGGCATAATCTGGTTGAAGTCACAGTTTGGTGGCTTGGTATCAAACATTGAATTAACGGTTTTCTCAGATGATATCACTGAAAACAAAATGGTGGGTAGGCCCTAGTTCCATATTCAGGAAGTAGTTTCCTCCTTTTATCACTAATTCCTCATGCACTCCCTCAACGGTTGAATAACCATTATCCAAGGTTATGCATCTCCATTCAACTCCTATGATGAATGCGACATAGATTCCAACTTATATCAGAGAAAGGACATGAAATTTTAGACCAATGAGGTCATTCACACAACCTATATAGCTGACCCATGGTAAATAAATGGACAATTCTATCATCATCTTGATTCAATGGTTGGATTCCACGATGCTAGACATGGGATAATTCATCATTGTTTCTTAGAAGAAGGGATGGTGTGTCCCCAATTACAGGGAATTTCAAATTATTACCTCGTATTCCTGCAAAGGATAGGATGAGTGATTCTAGATACTCTAACCCCCATGATGTATTGATGTATTTGACAATTGGACACCATTTTTTGACACCATCATTTGTTCCCTGGGTCTTGGTTTTTTCCCCGAAGTGGACCCGCCACCATCAAGTTGACATTGGGCATAGACCTTGTGGTCAAAGGCCTAATGGAGTTATGTCTATAGTAATAGTTTCCACGGTTTCTAAAGTACTGGAATCTCTCAGTGAGGATATCACATCCACCTCCCAAGTTAGAATTATTGTCCCTCTAGAATCAATCACATCAAATGAGAAGTCTCCTCCCACAGAATCCCATGCATCAGACAATGAAGATGATTTAGAAGTTGATCCTCCCACATTGGAAGAGGAAATCTGCACCACTGTTGATGAGCTAGTGTTGGTGAATCATGGAACACAGGAAGATCCAATGCCAACACTTTATAGAACAACCATGCCTACTGAAGAAAACAAATAATACATATGTTTCATGATGAAAAATCATGATTTATTTTAATACATTGATGATTGGATTATAGGACAATACCATCATGTATCTGTCCATCATCTTGACCTCCTGGTAATCCATTATTGCTTTAGGATGCATCCCAGGAAAATTCCCCCCTCTAATGGTGCAATAGTCGATGATAATGTTGATAATGTCATCAAATATAACTTAATCAATATGGTTAAATACCTTATGTGTCCAACCAATATTGTCCCTATAAAGTAGTATAACAGAAAAATTAGATTCTATAATGACTTTAGGGACCTCAACCGCCACTTCCAAAGAGATTATTTCCCCTTCTAGTGGTAGAGTTGTTGATCGATGGCACAACTGGTTTCTATGATCTTTTCTTCATGGATGGGTATTTGAGATATAATCATATAAAGATGACCCCCAAAAATGATGATTTTACCATATTGAAAGAACATTAATGGACCTTATTATATCACATAATACCCTTCTTTAAGAAGAATACATGATCCACTTATTAGCATGGTATACACCACATCTTCAAAATGATCCTCAGGATGCTAGTGGAATGATACGTAGAAAATTTTGCGGCCAAATCCTACTAGATTCAATTCCATCTCATAGATATTGAGATTATTTTTTGGCTTTCTCCACTCCCAAAATTTTAAAATAATCCCTCGTTGTTTTTTATATTTACTTATTGGATGTCTCTTGGCCTCATTACGAGATATATAAGTATTAATATTGACCTGGAGAGCATCAAGGCCACCAATCACCGACCTCCAATGAGAAACATCTAGGAGCTCTGACGCCTTCAAGGCCACATAACCTACATATGTCGATACAATTAAAATTTGGATATAAAATGTAATCCATTATCCATGATCAAGAATAAATGTATTGTTTACCAACAAGGTGATGAGATTCAGACCTCATTCGAGGAAATCATGTAGTACCAGCTACACCCTTCTTTTCTGAGGTCAATCGTCTCATGTTTTCCATTGGTATTTTGTGATACCACCTTGGAATGATACATTGGAACCCATACATCCCCATAAAAATAATTAATGGTTATAGAATAATTTATATACTCTTAATTTCATGCTCCTTATCATAAAGACCAGATATTCTTTAATCGAGAAACGCTCTCTCATACTGGTCATCAGAGTGCAGAAGTTGTGGAAATACCGAAATCATTGTGTTATATAGTTGGTATCCTATATGGATTCACTAAAGAATATCCTGAATGGACCCATGTTGATATGAATATTGGAATACAATGAATTGGTCCTTCAACAGTTCAACATCAGGTTCATTCTACATAAATCCATCTATGGTCAGGCATCAGCAGACATACTGGATGTCTATACGGCCTTGGAAAAGCAGTCCTTGGATCTTTAAAAACTATAAGTCTCCTTCCACTATATTTAACATTTTATTCCATGCTGGTATACAAATTTCAAGGGTGACTCCATAATCACAACCAGTAAAAGGAACAATGTTCCCAAACCCAATAGTGTAAGCCTAGGGATTGTCGTCATCACCACAACTAGGGAAATCCAACCCTATTCATTCCTACTATAAGAATTATTCACCAATAATGATGCAGTGTATCATTATCTCATTGCTTATTTTGATCTGGCTCTGGAGGCTGATGTTCCCTACTTTCACATAAAGGGAGAATCTGAGTAAACAATCATGTAGTTTAACGTTGATTACATCATCAAAAAGTCAAAAATCGCACCCTTTATAGAGTGTACTCTCCAATTGATTTCATAGTTCCATTCTTAATAAGAGGTGTCTCATGTTCCCTACTAGAATAATTGTCGACCCAATTCTTTATCTACTCTAGCAGTATCCCTTTAAATTCCTGACCAAGAAGACTAATTTATCTACATGGTGCATTGAAGATTCATCTGTCCTGTCACATTAGATGTTTTTGATATCCAATTGTTGAACCACCTACCTATTTGTTCCTCAACCCCAACACATTTGGATAATCCCATGGCCAAATAAACAATATATTGGAAAACTAAATTTTTTTGAGTATCCCCATCACAGTTTTCTCCAATCAGTCTGGTCCTAGAATGAGCGAATCCATATGTGTACCACTCAATTAACCCACTAGAGTAGGCCCAACATTGATTAAAGTATATACAATAATTGGTTTGATGGAATTATCGTTTATTTCTTTCAATGATATGAGATTCCCAATGTTATGGATGAGGTCCAACTTGGGTCTTGTGGTTCTCATCAGGTTGGGTTGAATATGTCCCATCAAATTCATAGGTTGGGCTAATTCAATCCCACCATGGTCCATGAATGTATCATTATTTCCAAGAGGATCCATGTGTATCTAATCCATGCCAAATTCGGTCATTGCATTTCAGAGCCCCTCCATACATCCCTTTATTCTTGGAACTTTTACATATAGGGACTTGAGGTCATGGGAAACTATCCTCTAGAAACATCTCTCCAGTGTAGGTTTATTTTGACCTTAAAATATTTCTTATCCAAGTAGGGAGAATTGATTCCTCTTAAGAAAGTCAAATCCCTATCAGTGGTTGAATTCATGATCTCCCACATCATTTATCAACTCGAAGTCCCTGACACCATTATCAGTGACAATGGAACTAAATTTTTGGATGATGAGTTGAATAAGTTTTATGTAATGTATAACATATGGTCTAACCATACTTCCCACTACCACAAATAGGTAAATGGATATATCAAGTAAATAAAAACCCCTCTAAAATATTCTACAGAATATTGTGTTCTATAAAAAGTAAAGTTGGCTAGATAAGCTCTCGAATGCTCTCTGGGCCTATGAAAAGGCCACCCACAATACATCCTAGGTGACTCCATATTCCCTATTTTATGGAAAAAAGGTTATATTTACCATTTATATATAGCATCCATCACTCTGAAGAGTTTTCAATGATCAGTAGACAATATACAAGATAGAATATTCCCATCAAGATAAAATTTAATTCCTTAACGAGTGTTGACATTGATCCATGCACAATCTAGAAGTCAGAAGATCAATATAAGAGGGAATTCAACAAGTTTTTTCACCACCGATCCTTCCTCCAATGTGATATAGTATTGGCTCTCTGAATGACATTGATATCGAGTAGGAATCCAACAATGTTATAACCTAAATGGGAGGAACTTACATAATTCATAAGGTCTACCACAATGGTTTGTTCCCTTTGGTCACCATATATGGTAAGATAATCACTCCTCCAACCATTACCGATTTTCTCAATAAGTAGATTACTTGAAAGAATTGAGGTCCAAACTCTATAACCATAAACTAATATCTATGGGTCCAACCATTATGAAATTAAACTAAGATCCATAAGTCTAAAATATATGTCCTGAAACACAGAGCCATAGGATCAGAATCAATAACCATAAACTAAGACATATAGACCCATACTCTATGAACTTAAACTAATTTTCATTCCTCAAACACTATTACCTTAAATTATGATCCATTTGTCCAAATTGTATGACCATAAACTAAAACTAATAGGACCAAAATCTATGATCTAAAACTAATATCCATAGGTACAAATTTTTTTCCCTTCAACTAAAAGTCATTGGTCCTAACTCCATGACTATGAATGAAGATCCATAGGTCAAAATTCTAGGACCTTAATCTAAGAGTCGTATGTCTAAACTCAATGAACATAAAATAAGATCCATAGGCCCTATCTCCATGAGAATAAAATAAGATCCATAGGTCCAAAATCTTTGGTCAAAAACCTATAGTAATATGTCCAAACTCTCTAAAATTATTCTAATATCCATTGGTCCAAACACTATGACCATAAACTAAAAGTAAATTCTCATAATTCTATGACATTATACTATAAACATTATAATCCTAGTTTCAAGACATTATAATTATTTGCATTGATGGTCCTCTAGGCATAATATTATATGGAACGTATCAATGTCCCAAGAACACAACATTAAACTCAGTACTAGTGTATAAACATAACGACTTTAAATAGTGTATGGGGTCTCCATTATGGCTCACCAACCATATTAGGACAATGCTCTAATGAGGAAATGGTATAAAAAGTTTAATCAGAGGTGATAAAGATGGTCATCAATGGATTTGTTATATTCTCAACCCATTTCAATATAGTAGGGGGGGCGGATTTGATGAGGTTGAAATATGTTCCCCACGATAATTAGAAGACTCCACAATCATATGAAGTCTAATCCATTCCCAAATGGCCAAAAAAAATGTCATAATGGTATCTTTGTGAATCCATTTCATTGAGAATTATTAACATCTACAGGAATGAGAGGAAAATATGGAATGATCCATGAGTTTGATGATACCCTGCTACAGGGTTAACAAGGTGATGAACATCTCCGCATGTCCAACTAAGTTGCATCCATTTATAGATCCCATATATTCTTCTTGGTGCACAACCTAGAATCAAAAAACCCCTTTTGCTATAAATATAAGGATCATTCCCCCTTCAAGGTACAGATACACAAAACATAGTTGATATATGGATTCTCAATTCCTGAAGTACCTATTTGTCAAAAACCAAATTGAAAATGAATCATTCAATGTATTTGAGCTCCATGAAAAACCCCTTTACCATGGTACAGAATATGCACACCTATGATGAGGATGCCTTTATCAAAGGGCTATGACTTTTTTAGAGGAATAAGGACCTTTTGGGTGATTTGGGATTTGTGAAGCATTATTTCTTTATGAAGAAAACCTCTACCAAACCTTGACTTAGTGCCAACGTTAGGTCACTATGTTTCGTAAATCCCATTACATTGTGAAGTCCTTGATCTTGGTGAAGTATCCAATCTTTCCAAGGAACCTCTCAGTCATGCCCATAATTCGTGAAACCCTTCTCCTTTTCCCCACAAATTTACCTCCCTTCTTCGAATGCCTCTTCATAATGGTTTAGTGATCAAAGCATCCACTCCCATCTAGTATTGGTTCATCTGTAGTTTACATCATTATGTGTCCTATACTATCCATTCATGTAGGACACTCCACTTCAAGTGTGTCTCGAGATTCATATTTATCTAATGCTTTTCAGAATAGGTATGATAATTCCATTTTCTTTTCAGCATAGATATTCTAATGTACACCTCATGACTAACTAATCCCCTACACCATTCCACCCTAGAACTACTGAACCAACCCCCACCCATGGGATGATGTGCTAAATTTATATTAGCCTAATGGGTAAGCGGTGAGCACCAATGCTCGAGTTATATGAAGTAAAACTATATAGTTCCATAATCCCTGGCATATGCCATTAAACTGTTGTCCTATTACCTGGATCATGTCTAGGATATTCCATGTATGATTGAAAAGGGAGAGTTATCATATTTCTTATCATCCCACAGAATGATAGCCTCTTCCCATGGAATTATATCCTCTATTTATAGAATGATATCCTCCTAGGAATCCCTCATGGAGTAAGATCGTATCCTTTCTAGAAGGAGGCATCACCTTTGCTCCTCCTCTACCCCTTCCACCACTGTTTCGGAGAAGGGATAGGAACTAGATACCTTTCACCTCACTCTCCATTTGGTATTTTTCAGCATCGGAAATTTTCACATGTAAAGACCACTAACACGGAATGATATCCTCCTTATATGGAATGATATCATCCTCCGGATGATTCTTTGTTTAAACAACACAACATCTCTCATTTTCCCATTTCTGACGTCATGGCCATCAAGTCTACTTCTTCCACATGTTTCCAACAACAAACATGAATAACATGGGACTAGAGGATAGTAGTGAACATGAAACCAATCCATCCTTTTAGGTATCCTCCTCAGGTGTAAGCCGCACCAACCATTTCAAAACTACGTGGACTTGGATACCCAGCTAATTGGGATACATAGGAACCTCCCAAAGGTTCAATCTCAACAGTTCAACCACCTTATCTGTTCCACCCATTCAACCCTGTCCATCCATAATTCATCCCAATATTATCGAGGATGATAAATCATGGGTAATTAATGCCATCCATCTAAGATATTCCTATACACTATCTCATCCACAACATCTTTTCTCCTAGATTCACAATTTCAACTCTCATGCATATACCCCCACAAAATCCAACCCAATCTAACCAAGATAAATCCTATTGTGTAGGTAATATCCCATGAGTATTCCCCACTCCATGCATAGAACTATGTGGGTCTTGATCCATGTCTTCTATGTGGGGTACCCCAGATGCCTCCCCTGAATTCAATACAAACAAATGGAAAACCATGTTTCCCCCATCCTAGAGGAGCACCCCTCTTGTCCACCACTGTAGGTGTTCTGAACGGACATCAGGATTTGATTCATTCCCTTTATGGTATATACCTCACTGGGTGCACTCTCATAGGGGTTCAGATCCATCCATCTGGTAGACTTTGGTGCCTCCCTCCTAGTGAAATACCCCTTAAAAGTGTGATACATTACCTTTATGGGACACACCTCCTAGGTCTTCCTCTATGGGCATTACGAACCATCCACTAGAAATACATTCAGGTATTTCTTCCTAGGGATGAACCCCACTAATCTTACACCACATGCTATTTTGATCAATCTATTCCCATCTCTACCGGATGTTAAACCAACAACCTGAATCATTTTGCAACCTCATGCTAAAAATGGGATTCTCGATGAAAGACATGGACGAAATTCATTTGGCATCAGATATCTCACAATCATCATGGGATGAATAGTGTTCCACTCCTACGATAATCCCTCTTATGAGGAAGAATAATGTTAACCAATTATCTTGTATATAGATATGAATGTGATGCCCAATGTGACAACTCCACTGACTATGGATTTCTTCCCTATAAATCCCCCTTGTAATGTCCAGATATAAATAGTGTAATTAAGCAGCATGCACAATGATTTGGAACATGGAATGAGTATCTTGGTCATGCCTTAATCTATGAGGTAGACCAATTCTAGGTGAGGAATTATAAGGATGAATCCATCAAATGAGAAACTAATATCCCATAATCATGTTTCGATCATGGAGTAGACATCGCAATTGAAAGTGGTGAATGTAGCCCGCCATTGGAAAGTAAAGAAGTGGGTTAAAAGCTATATACAAAACCTAAAGAACCATTATTTAGGGAACTGAGGGTGTTTTCCAAGGAAAGCATCAGAAATAGTTATGAAACACTAACACAATATTTATTCAGTTAATAGAAAAATAAAGTAAATGATTTAAAAAATATTAATAGAGTTATAATTTTAATGATGTTACTACTCACACTAATTTTCTATGTATATATGGAATGTTATAAATTTGTGAAATGATTATACTATAATTCCCCCTTTATCAGGATGTATTTAAAGTTATACTAGATAAATAGAGTCAAAACTGGCATTAAAAATGTTTTATAGTGGATATTATTTTATGAAAATATTTAAAATATGTAAAAAAATTAATTAAAAAATATGGATGGTATAAGGTCAAAAAATAAAATTTTGTACATTTATGACTACTTTATCTTTTTATTGATACATTCTTGGCTCTTAATTGGTAAAAATGTTTATTATTATGGTAATATTCAAATGGGTGAGTGGGGGGTTAAAATAAAAAGTAAGGGTGAAATCATTACAAAAATTTGTTAAAATTTTATTAAATTATAGGATTTTTACTCTCCTTAATATTTTCTTTTAATTAAATCAATTTGGATCCATTTTGACATGAAGAATCAGTTATATTAATTTAATACTGTATAAAATTCCAATAATACAACTCCCCTCGCTTATAAAAGGGCACCCCACTCACTCTTCATTACACCACATTGAGCCTTATAGATCAAACCTACCCAAACAATTTATCCCATAAAAACCCTTAATTAAATTATATAAGAGTTTAAATTTCTAAAATTCCAACATGAAGATACATAATAGGAGATCTAATGTAGATAATTCAATGATGAGGTAATCACAATTACCGATTACATTATTTTTTTACTTCTTGATTTACATACTATTATTATATGCAATTTAGAGCCAGAATTTGAAATTACTACTTCTTTGAAACTCAAATCTCTTCGGAAACATAAGGAAAACATGCGAAAGAAAATTTTCAAAACCAAATGGCTTTTATATGGGGACAGAAATACAAATTTCTAAAATTCTCTCCAAAGAATACGAAATGTTAGTCGACCTCTTACTTCTCTTAGAAATGGGGACACCATTCTTTACTCTGAGGAGGCTATTGAAAATCATGTTGCCTCATACTTTCATAATTTTTCCAGTGGTCTGAATGTTCATAAATATCATTTTCCTAATATCATTCCAAATATGGTGACTATGGAGGGTAATAAGTTCTTTTAATTCATTCCAATGGATCATTAAATCTGGGAAACTATTTTTATCCTAAACCCTAATAGTGCCCCGGGACATGACTGTATCAACAATGATTTCATTGAACACTACTGAGAGATTATTGATACAGATATTTTCAAGCTTGTAAAAATTTTCTTCACTAACGGTGTTCTCCCACACGAGATAAATGCGCATTTCCTTGTTATTATTCCTAAGGTGGAAAATCACTATGATATTCACCTCTTATGACCTATCACTCTTATTAATAAAATTTACAAAATTTTCTCTAAACTCCTTTATAATAGACTTACTAACATTTGCAATATAATTGTTTCATGGAACCAATTTGGCTTCATCAAAGGTAGGTCTATTCAAGATTTTATATTTCTTGCTTATGAATGCACTAATATCTTAAAAAAAGTCACTAGATGGGTAATGTTTCTATTAAACATGACATTAGAAAAGCTTTTGATTCCACATATCAGGGTTTCAGTATAAAGGTTCCCAAAAACTTTCGGTTCAATGATTCTTTCACTGGTATGATCAGTTCTTTATTCAACATTGCTTCTATCTCCATCCTTGTCAATGGTGGACCCAAAGGCTACTTAAAATGCACCAAAGGAGTTAGATTAGGTGATCCTATTTTTTCCATTCTCTTTGCTAGTGCTAAATATTAGTTAAGCAGACTTCTCACCAACCTTGGGGATCAAAACAATATAAAGCCACTCCAGGCCTCTATAAACGTAAATGTTCCCACCCATATCTTATATGAAGATGACATCATTCTATTCTTAAAATTTGATAAAAGGAATATCAAAAACCTAAAAAATTCCCTCTCTCACTTTGATGAATTCTCTGGTTAGTCTATCAGCTAGAAAAATCCTTTGTTTTCTTTGGGAAGAATTTTTCTTCTAACAAAAAACCTACATCTTCAATTATTTATGTATCAAGGAAGGTTACTTCCCCCAAACTTATATTGGGGTTCTTATCATTTATGGAATGCCTAAATACAATTACTTCTGGAACATTTTCTATAATATTATCAATAAACTCTCTTCTTGGAAAGGTAAATCTCTCTCTATGGATAGAAATATTTTCCTTGTGAAATCTACAATTGTCTACAAAATGGTTTACACATTGATGGTTTACTAGTGCACTATTGGTCTTCATAAGAATCTCAATGTTCTCATAATTTTTTTTTCTGGATCAACATTGCGATTGAACGGATGCTTGTGACCATTCCTTTGGTCACCTATTGTAAACCCTTTGACAAAGATGGTATTGGAATAAAAAATATTATGTTTTTTAATGACTCTCTTAAAAAAATTATGACCTGGAGGTTTCTTCATTAATACTTGGATTCAATAGATTTAATTAAAAAAAGATTCATTCCTATACATAATAATGGAAATTTGAGCTACATTAACACTTCCATCTGGACGTCCATTAGAAAATCCTTCACCAACAATATGAACAATTCTCGATGGATGGTAAATACTAATTCCTCTGTGAAAATTTTTATTGATAACCGGACTGGTGTGCCTTTAATCTCCATGCTACCTTCCAGTACTCCTCTTGACAACATCAACTCCACTATTAGGGATGTTTTAAACTCCCATCGCACCATAATCCCTAATAACATCAGTCAGGTTATCGATAATTATCCCCTTTCCAACTCTGAGGATTTCCTCATTTGGGAACTTTCTTTTAATGGTGTTCAAGATTCTAAATGTTTTAACCTAAAAAATTTCATAAATTATGACTCTGATCTATGTTGACTGAAGGAATTTAATAAACCATGGATCAAACCCTTAATATTTACTCTTATAAGGAGTATTTCTTATAATAGGATACCTACTAAAGCTTTCCTACAATCTTTTGGGATTTCTCCTTGATCTAGATGCCACATGTGAAATCAAAATAGAGAGGATGATAATAATTTTTTTCAATCTTGTGCTACATCTACAACCCTTTGGAATTACATCATTGACATTTTTTGTTGCATATGGTTATTTATTGATTCTATCAGTTCTCAATTGTAGCAATGTGTTGATTATAATTCTTCTCAACAAATCAAGAATATATTTCTAAATTTAGTGGATGAAATCCTACAAGTGATCTGGTATGATAGACATAATATTCCTTTTAATAACTACTCATCTAGGCTTAATGTAGGTAAGGAATGGATCATCATTGCCATTTGAGATGTTGACTCAATTCAGAAAGCTTTCTGTGACAACACTTTTGGTGATTTTGAGATACTTTACCATCTTCGAATTGCTGATTCCTATAGGCAACCGTGACCTACTTTTGATGTATTCGGGCAAGATCTACATCTAGCATGGATCAAAGTGAATGTTGATGGTCTTTAGAAAGGAAACCTAGGACCTGCTGGATGTGGAGCAATTTTCAAAGTTTATCTTGGTAGGTGTCATTGTTGCTTCTTTATAGGTTGTGGAATGACCTCATAACTGGAAGCAAAAATGTTGGGGGTTATGCATTCCATGGACTTGGCTGAAATTTTTTTGGAATAATATTTGGATTGAAAGTGATTCAACTATAGTAATCCATTCTATTTGGATGGGGTGATGCAACTTGCCAGACTGCTCACTTCCTGTTGGATGAATTCCCTTGCTTCTCTCTTGGATATCAACTACATTGCTATAAATGCTTTTCTTGAAGCAAACATGGTTGCTGATGGTCTTGAAAACAAGGGGTAAACTAGGAAATTACATGGAAGTATTATTTTCATGGTTATTTTTTCCCTTATTATGATATATATTGTAAGAAATTTTCATATTTTACTGATTTGTAACACGTTATCACTTTTTAAATAAATCGTTCCTTGGTATTTGAGTAAGGCACCACATATTTAAAAAAATATTGATTTTATAATAAAATAATAACTTCAAAATCATAACTATACTAATATTTAATTATGACTATGAAACCACCATTATTCACCCTCTTTTCCATCTAATGGGTTGTGATGTTTCTCTAGTGCTTACACAATGCTTACAATCTCCACGTAGTAATGCAATTCATTTTTATTCACCATATTTTATGGATGAGTATTATAATGGTTTTAATGTTTATATAAAAAATTCATAAAATAATTATGATTATATATTTATAATATCATATCTACCATTTTACCTTCCAATCCTTTAGAAAAAGATTATATTGATCGTGCGTACGTGAGGACAACCACCTCCATGAAACAATGTGAGTATTTTTATGTTCTAGATTTCATGAATGTTAATAATTTTGCATTTAATGAATATATATGAGATATTATATAAAAAAGATTCTATATAGTTTATTTATTATTTACCCTCCATTCATACCTTATATAAAAAATTAGAAATAATCTTCATGTGTACATATGACCTACCATCTCCATAAATGGTGTAATTAATTTTTCATTCTCTAAATTTAATCAATGATTATAAATATAAATATATTGGATAAATACATAAATACATATATGATATTTATATCAAGAATAATATTTTGGAGATGTTGGAACACTGATAAATGAATAAGGAAAAAATCAAACGAACCAAAACAAACATGGAATAGGATGATGTTATCACCCTGAAAAACGATTTTAATAAAGAATTGATTATAAATGGTTGATTGATGATTATAATTAAAAAATATATGGTATGATATATATGAGTATAGTTATTTTATTTATTTTTAATAAATTTATATATATTTTACTTGACGTTCAAACACATACCAAAGAAGTAAAACTGGAAGTACGGGATTCTCTCCTCACTTTTAAGTTTATGAGAAATATTCCAACCTCACAGATTATTTTTATTTTGTGTTATATAAACATATATATTATATTTAATATCAAAAATATTATATATTATTTCAATTTATTTTTTAAATTTTTATTTTTATTTTCAGGGATGTTTTGATTCAGAGGATACCAAATTGTTATGGAACTTCATCTCAAGTTTAACTCCATTGATGCATATTTGTTTTTATGAACCTATTTATTTTTATGTGGTCTATATTATCCATTTTGAATAATTTAATTTTAATATCAATTTATTCACATTGAATAATGATTCAATTATAGTTACTTTTTTAATAGTTATGTTTAAAAAATCCAATCTTATTCCTCTTTTTAATCGGAGATGTTGTTCTTCCAAATAAATAATTTTTAAAATTATTTGAAAAAAAAATCATTTTTATTTACTCAAATATTCTATAAAATAATTTTCCTTCCAGGACATTTTTTATTTTTGAAATGAATATTTATATTGTTTTAATAAATTAACCATTTTCATCCATCTTTTTAAAAGTACGAATGGAATTTTTTTATAACGTATACTATATTAGAAGACTTTCATTGCATCATAACTGTTTTATGCCCATTATCTTACCCTACTAGTTATAAAAGGTTTTATAGGGAAATATATTTATTGATAAATTATTTTTTATGATTCATTTCACTTATAATATATTATTTAAAATAATATATTTTACCTAAAAGTATATTTTTTTATACTCATCTCTCATGTCATTAAAAAATTCATGGATATTAACATTCTCATGAGACATTCAATTTATTATGAACATTGTTAATTATATTTAACATAAATATATAAATTATTTACAGAATAGATTTTAATATTTAATAATCGATATTCCAGATCTATATATGGAGTTACATTTTTATGTTATTTGGTTAGCATTGGAATTATTTAAAATCTGTATTATTTACGTGATAAGTGAATTTATTGATAAGGAATATTTTTTATGAATATATGTTGACCATTAAATATATAAATAATGAAATGGACATGTAGGGATAATAGGGACTTAGAATTATATAAACCATCGATTCCTCAATAGGTCACATGAGTCAGTTTTGTATGCTAACTATAAATGGGTTTTTTGGTGTATGCCTACCCATCAGATAAACTGTCTCAGAACAAGGATTTGATGGTATAAATAACCTGATGTATTGAATCATGATTTCAAATATTATGAATTACCATCATTGAGAATTATTTTTATTATTGTCAATAATATTAATGAATTGATATTATCCATTTATGCATTGCGAACTCAAGATATTGAATAAATATCATGTGTTTTTACTTATTTACATTTTCGTATTGATTATTCCTTATGTATTCATACTATTAGATGTTGTGCATAACACTTTTTTATCATCTGACAATATCCATTATTTGTTTTCATTAATCCAGGATAAGATTAATGATTCTAAAAATAATATCAAACATTGAAGAATGTTTTAATTCTATGTATTTTATATTTACAATGTGATATGAAAATCAGTTATGTATATGGATCTTTAGTATTACTAAACTGATTTGTCCTTCAAGATCAAATCCCTAATATCAATGGCAATGTAATATAATAGACAATGGATCTAGGTTATATGATTTTTGGTTATTACATTACCTTTGGGTTGTACTATCTATTTTTTTATTATAATCCATTAGGAAATTAGTTAGTTTTATATCATGAATCATGTTTATTTAATGTTGTTTCAATTTACTAGTGCCGTTCGTGAATGACTATCATTGTTGTACCACATAAAATTTCATTCCATTAGAATTTATTTCCAAACTCCGGTTTCATGGGGACATTAGCTAATGTTAGATTCCTTTCACTCATGCCCACACTAATGGGTTAGGGTCATCATGTTATATTTGAATTGAATAATAATTTTGGAATGTTTTTGAAAAAGATTTATTTTTCATTAAAATTTAGGTTTTTAGTGTTTGATATTCATAATACATTAATGATATGAATTATTTTTTAATCTTATATAGACTATTTTTAATATTTATATTTCATATGAGTCATGTATAACAGATATTTTTAAGGATTTATATAGGATATTATATGAAATTTAAGGGATATATAATATTCATCACATTTTGAAAATTTATAACTATGTGAAGATCACATGAGATTAACCAGGACAACCATATAATTAATATTACATTATATTGAATCATGTATGATAATTCACATCATCATCAGTGAAAAACTCTGGTGAAGAGGGGATCATGTATGAATGATTCATAAAATAAAAGGCACATCCATGATATTGATGAATTTATAAAATATATTCAATTAGTTGTGTATGATGTTCGATTAGTTATCAAGGATTAGCAACTTGGGGAAAAGTCTTATTCCTTTTTTCAAAGAGATATTAAATCACTTCATGAGTTATATTAAACTATATAGGAATTGATATTTATGTATAAAATGTTATTTCTTATATATATTTGTTGTAACTACTTTGTATATTAATAATAAATAATTTATTTTGAATATATGATTTGAAAATTATCTTGATCTACTTTATTTACTCTAAAAAGGTATATTGATAAAAAAATAGAAGAATGATATTATCTCATGGGTCACATATCTTTTAAAACATCAATTATATTTTAATATATGTGAAATTATAGAAGTAATGTTACATACCAGTGGTGTTGTGGGATTTTTTGGGTTTGTCAACAACTATCAACTTGGAGGGAATTATTAATTTAGATATATATATATATATATTATTAATATGAATGTGGGTTAAAGTGAGAGAATAAAAAATTTAACGATTATTCAAAGAGGAGAGGTTCGGAAGAAAAGGGTTCGTGTAATACAGATGTAGAGAGGTTTAGCTAGAGGTAATTATTCTTAAAATTAAAGAAGAATCATTCAAACTCTCCATTTAATTTTTATATCACTATTACAATGTGAATAACTATAATTATGTTTATTTGAAACAAAATTATACGATGAACCATAATTTTATTGAATAAATATGAATACTTAGTTTTATTTTACATGACCCCTCTTTCATGGAATTCCATTTTCATATTTTATAGTTCATAATGGTTAATTTTTCCTAATGATATTATGCATTTATAAAATGATGAGTATTCCTTGTTATTAGATTATACTTCTAGGTAATATGTTAATAATGATACTATTTCAAACTATTATAAACCTTGCTTGGAAAAACCCGTCTTACATATCTTTAAGAGTCTAATGATTTTTTGAGTTTCCACTTTCTCATTGAAATTTTAATCAATGTAAATAATAATTTAAAATTTTCCTAAATCAAATTATTCATAAAGAAATTTATAGAAGCTAATGAACAAAATGCGGAAAATCAATCAATATTATATACAGAATGATGAAATGGAATCCAAATAAATCATTTCAATCAAAAATAAAAATTTGAAAATTGTTTTCTCTCAAATTGAATGAGATCTATATGGGATATAATATTGTTAATATATTCATTTCATTTATATGAACTAAAGATAAATT
This sequence comes from Viscum album, assembly GCA_963277665.1. Classification (NCBI taxonomy): domain Eukaryota; kingdom Viridiplantae; phylum Streptophyta; class Magnoliopsida; order Santalales; family Viscaceae; genus Viscum; species Viscum album. The sequence goes on along the minus strand of OY728145.1, from coordinate 929,534,828 downwards.
ATCCAATATGAAACTATTTGATGTTATAAAAAATCCCACGATGTTGTTAGGATATATCACAAGAAAGGAGAACATTGGATTTTATGTTATTTTGAAAATGATAATATAGAAACAAATTCTATAAATATGGATACTAATGTATAAAATGTTATTGAATATGATTAAAAACATGGAAAAAAAATTAAAAAAATTACACTTATTCATGTAATAAAATAACTTGAGACTAATGGAATTGATAATAATAATCATGATTTCTATTAAAGTCAGCCACATATTCCATATCCTCAAATATTCAAACAAAAATATAATGATCTAGATTATTTCATGTTCTATGAAATGTTAATAACTATCAATGTGATTATTTTCTTTTTGGGTTTCTTGAATAAGATTCTTTATTTTTTAATTTATTTAAAGATATTCTTATCCAATAAGAGGAAGATGTAAGATTTTATTATAATAAATCTAATTGAGTAATTTATTGTTTTTTATAGTGGAAAATACTTTCAAAAATAACAAAAAACATAGTGATTTAGCATACACTACTAAATATGGAAAAGCGAAGTAAAATTTTCATTGGTAAACATTGATTTAGTTTCATACTCATTACACACACATTAAATAAGCACTTTGGTCTTTGGAAATTGATATAAATTCTTGCTTCATGGTATTTGGATAATAGTTCCATTATATGACCCATTGGGAGTGTGGATTCCCATTTTTTTATTTAGAGAATTTAACTGTACTAATTTGTTTTGTAGTTCTATGGATGGAGTGTGATTAAATGGTCACAATAATGTTGGGAATGAATTTTCTTATTAATGGTGCAATTGTGATTGATTTTGGATGCGGTGGAATATTTTTTATAGTATGAGATTAATAATAGGTGTTCAATGTTTTATAAGATACCTTAAATTATAATGTTTTATTATATTATATATAGTAAAAATGTTCTTTCAAGATGATACTCGGAGGGATTATTAAATCTATTACAAGAAAATAATTCAAGGATTAACTGAGAAATACCTTAATTTATCTAATATGGAATTATATTCTATAAATGGAATTGAAATGTTATCGATGTTTTATAGTAGAATATGAAATATAATTTCTAAAAAAAGTAGCTTCACAAATTGAAAATATATTCACAATTAAAAAATTTCCAAATATAATTTTAAAAACTAAAAACAACCTATAAATGATAATTCGTATTCCATTAAACTAAACGTTGATTCTAAATGGCACCTATTTCACCATGTGAACTATTATCCCTATGAATAAATATTATAACAAAATACTAGGGGTTTTAAGTACAAATAATATGTGGAATATAAATGGTCAATCTTTATCCTTCAAAAGATATAAACATGACCTCCATACATTTAATTAGTGATTTAAATAAAAAATAAGTTATAAGATCTAGGGTGAATAAAAATTCTATTCCTACAATAAGGTACTTTTTTGAGAATTATTTTTTGATGAGCCTTGGGAGTTCTCAGTAGAGTTTGAGGGTTTATTTTAATTTTATAATAGTTAGAAATAAATGAAAACGTTTTTATTAATCAATATTGTGATTTTAATATAGAGATAGATACATTGTGGTAGTTTTTTTAAATAATTTTTTTTAGTTATCCTTCCATAATTGGGGTTATAATATTTTAATATTATTATACTTTTTTGGGAAATATTTGGAAGATTTATTCACATCATTTAGTGAAATTTGAGAGTGTTTTAACTATATATAAAGAGGATAATATTTGTTAAACCATGTTATTAAATATCATTTCTAGTTTCATTTTTCCGATAGTGATGTGGGGAAATTATTAATAAAATATGGTGATGTTTTCATATGAGAATATAAAGGAATTCCTAATAACAAATCACTCATACCCACTATATATGGTTATAAAATTAAGTAGAAATTCTATATGGGGACTTTATATCTATTTGTGCATGTTAGTAAACCATATACTATTAAAAAAATGCTATTTTAATTTTTTTTTAAAATAAAAATTAAAAATCTATTTGTTTTTCGAAACAATACATAATGACAAATGAATACGTAACAATGCCAACCCACTCTTCCCAAAATTAATTAAAATCATTCGTACAAAAAATAAATATAGAACACTATAACACTAGTTTCGTTGAGAATTGTAGAAACACCATCTCTCTATAATAATGTTTTTATTTTTTTGAATTTATGTGATTGAAATTAATTGTTTGTTTTTTATAATATAGATCTCTATTTAATGGGATATACCATCAAGAGATTAAAATGATTTAATAGAGGAATAATATTACACTCATTCAAGTATTTATGATATATTTTTGATGGATAGGTAGATGGCATAAAACACTCCACTTTTAATTTTCTTTTTGTTTACATTATTTTTAATCATAAAACAATTATTATTATCATATAATATTCTAAGTAATTATTTATTAATTAAAACAAAATAATGAAAAATTAATAAGGATAAGGGATTTTTATGATTTTTATTATCACTATGAGTACATGGTGATTCTATTGGGTTTTATGAATGCCCCATTAGTGTTAATGGGACTCAAAAAAGTTGATATTTTAGCCTTACATAGATTGTTTCAAGGTGGTTTTCCTCGATGACATTGTAATGTACACATAGTTTGAGGAGGAACATGAGAGACACTTGAGGATGGCCCTGGAGACATAATGGTATTATAAATTCTAATAGACAAACTTGAAGTGCCAGTTCAGGATTCGAGAGTAGCATTTTTTGGGACATGTCCTATTTGAGGCTGGAGTTGTGGTGGATCCAGTGAAGGTTGATGCGATGCATTCTTGGGATCCACCCAATATTGTTACCAAGTTGCTTTGTTTGCTTGGATATACAAGACACTACCTGAGGTTAGTTCCTAACATCTCCAAAGTGTATACACCCTTGACAACATTGACATAGGAGGGGAATCCTTTTGTGGGGATAGAGATGTGCCAGAAGTTTCATGAGGAGCTTATTACATGGTGAGGAGTGCTCCCATCTTGAGATTTCTAGAGATTATTGATTATGTGGAGTTACGTGATGCATTAGGGAATGAGCATTATTATGTCCTGATTTTGGGGTAGGTGGTGATTTTATACGGTGTGTGCCTATTGGAACTGCATGAGGAGAACTATGAAACCTTTGATCTTGAATTAGTAGTGGTCATCATTGCATTGATGTAGAAGCTCTACTAATGTGTGAGAAGTTTATTATCTACTATGATCAAGAGTTTCAATGAAATATTTTCTCATATGTATATGAACATGAGATATAAGATATGGCTAGAGTTCCTCAAGGAGTACGAAATTGGGATTTTATATACTCCTATGAAGGGGAATGTGGTGCTGGTTTCCCTCATCAAGTGATATAGATTATTGTTAGTGAACAAGGTGTTAGTGAAGCATTCCTTAATGTATATATCCTTTATAGATGTATATAGAGAAGAATATGTCTAGTCGATGGTTGTCACCCCTCCACCGTTACAACATGTCAGGGAGTTACAACATGTGGATTCTAATTGCAAGGTCTAACATGCTTAGTTTTCCACATGGCATTCTCCTAATGTATATTCGAAAGGGTGGGAGCACATTGTTCTTTATTGAGTACACATAAATATAATATAGGAATTGTGGGAGGTGATCTCCAGGGAGTTCTATACATCCCATTTGGAGGTACATCTAGGTGTGGAAATGATTTACTCGGACCTATGATGTTAGTTTTGATGTCCTGGGATGATGAAGGGAGTTTCAGAGTTTGTCTTTTGATGCCTCACTTTTCATCAAGTGAAGGATGCACACTAGCTTCTATTGGGTGTTCCCAAACCTCTTGAGCTGAATGAATGGATGTGGGATGAGATATCAATGGACTTCGTGATAGATTTACAATGGACATCTAGAGGACATGATTCCATCGGGTTGATCATTGAAGAACTCACCAATTTGGCCCACTTCAAAGCTATATGATAGAATAATTCAATAAAGAGATTTAAATTCATATATTTATAGAAGATAGTTTTACTCTAGTCATTTCCATCGATGATAGTTTCATACTGTGATGCTCACATTATATCCTAGTTGTGGAAGGTATTTCAGGATGTGTTTGGAACTTAGTAATGCTTGAGCACAAAATTTCACCCACAAAGATATGGCTGGACTACTTGGACCATCCAGGTTCTAGTAGATATGTTTTAGGAATTCATGTTGGATTTAGGCTATATTTGGGAAGATCATATACAACTACTTTAGTTTTCATATAACAATAGCTATCCATTCACCATTGCTATGAATCCATTTTAGGCATTTTATGAGTGCCTATGTAGGTCACAAAAGTTTTTGGATGACTGAGTAGAATCAGAACTCAGGGGTCTATAGTTGTTGTTAGCTACTATAGAGAAGGTGTAGATCCTCTAGGATTGGAAGAAGAATACAAAAATCCAACATACTTTTTAAACTCATAGGCATAGGAGGACTTAGGAGTTTGACAAAGGAGACCACATGTTCCTTTGGGTCTCACCTCAAAAGAGATTAAAGATATTATTATAATGATGCAAGCTATCTCCAAGGTTCATAATCCCTTTACATATACTATGTAGAGTTTTTGAGGTGTTGTACCACTTGGATAACCACCTTAGTTAGATCGGGAACATGAATTCTTCTATGTGTCAATGTTAGGGAGGTATGTGCATAACCCAACACACGTCAATTACTCGGGTGAGATAGACATCAAGGATGGAGTGAATTTTGATCAGTACCAAGTTGATATCGAGGATTTGTAAGAGAGGATCCTTCATGGGTGGTTAATTCTTCACGTGCACATTCTGTGGCAGAACAATAATCTTCAAAAGAGCATGTGGGAGCAGGTGTTTCATATTTGTTTTCAGTACCCCCATCTGTTTGTGTAGCCTTTTTTTGGATTTTAGGGATGTAATTCCCCATGGTATGGAGAATATACTATATTGGATATTCAATGTAATAGTTTTATAAATTATATGGATTTTTTTTGAGACAATGATATGTGATGGCGTGCGATTCCAAAGTCTATTTTGTCCAGAATAGTTTCTCTAAAAATATTACACTTTCAAATATCTTGATCACATATTTTTTCTGAATAAAATTAAATAAATCATTAATGGTAGTCTTGATGAGAAATATGAGGGAACCATTTAGTTCAGAGTAGTGGTTTTACCATAGGTGTGATGCAATTATTATCGTTGTAGATCATTTGTAGAAAATGTCTCAGATAACGAAACTATAATTAAAATAATTTTTTTGAAGTATCGACTATTCTTATTAATATTCCATTATAATGAATTCAGGGTTATCAACATAATTTGGTAATTCCAATGTGATTTTGAAAATAACTCTCTTGATAATAGGTGATGGATCACAGATCAACGATCGACGCCCAACTAATTCGAAGGAATCTCCCCGATGAGGATGATGAAACAATTGTCCTTCATAAGTTACTTTTCCAATACAATGGTAGCGTAGTAATTTCATTGTCATTATTCCCCTTTTTTGTTTTTATGATGAACGTGGGTCATTCCATGAATAGATTTATCCATGGTTTGATTATTGAGGGATAGTTATAACTATGTGGATTGTTTATATGGATTTGTATTATTTCATTCTTCGTTATTTGTCATAACTAGAACAAATTTAGGCTGAAATGAAACTAGATGGTGTTTGTTTCTTTGTGTGTTCTTGTGATTTCCCATCCCATTTTATTCTTGTTCTTCACCATTGGACCCTTTTGACCACAGTTAAGCTTTCTAGGGGGATTTGAACATGGGAAGACCCCTGGATTATAGGAAAAGTGAAAATAAAGACCATATCTAAGTATATATGGACCCAAAGAACCCTAATATGAAACTATTTTAAAATTTTTGCATTTGAAGAAGAACAAAGGCTCTCAGAAGTAGAGGCAGAAGAGACTTGTGCAACCACCATCCATGAGATGTAGTGGGGCTATGACTGGACATGGTGAGGTGGACACATGATGTGGCGACGTAGGAACATGGGGTGGAAGTGGTCACCACATGCGAATACAAGAAGCAGACCGAGTCGGTGGATAAGTTGGGCTTGGTGAGATGGGACAGACCCCATAGAGATAAGATGGGCCAATATGAGACATGTCAGGTTGGGACCAAGAGAAATGTGTCAGACCCATATGGAAGAGTTGGACCATATTTGTCGGGTTGGACCCTATCAACCGGGTTGGATATGGGTCAGAACCAGGTTAGACCTTGGGTGAATATACTAGAATCAGTCCATATTCAACCATAGTGGTCGATAGTGAGCCATGGTTGATCTAACTTCCATGCAGACATGGTAGCTGGGGGTGGGTTTGACACTGTGGTTGTGGGGTAGTCAACCAAGGAGGTCAACTACGATTGTCGACAATGTGGTTGGTCTGTGGCCTAGTAAACAACCTTTATTTTGAAACATCAATGTCCTATAACATTCAAATTGTACATCCTTTTAACAAACCATCGATATGGTTGGGATTATAATGATTAGACTATACTTTTTAAATAATATATGGTGTATCTAGATTGGAATAGAATAAGTTGAGATAGTTCTCTTAGACCTTTCTACAATTGACTAATACCACCTTACATCCACAGAACTAGATTGTAGTTGACTCAATAGGTCATGTCCAATATAGAGATATGGTATTCCTAATTTTAATTTGATTTATCCTTTACCACACCTAGTCTATGTTTTGTGGAATCGATGTGACCTTCAAGAGCAGACTGCTAGTCCACCATCTAGTGGGCCACATTAGTAGGGTTTTTGGAATTCTCTTGGTAGGATCTCATACGTTATGAGTAACATCAGTAGGGTTAGTGGTATTAATTAAGAAGGATCCCCTACATTGTACATTGTTCTAGATTGGTTTAGTGGGATTCTATGGGAAATATCCCCTCTCTATGTATCATAATCTTCCTTGACCAATGCGTTATATTTTGGTCAAGGCCAAATGAGCTTTAACACTTCATGACTGTAATAGATGATATCATGGTGTATGGATTGAGTTCACCTAGAAAGAGAGTGCTTCAAGAATAATCATTTAGATAGTAGTTGGTTAACACTTACTGATGATTTGGTGTTTCTCATGAGTATATATGTATATTCTTGTTATATGTGCTATGGAAATATTAGTGTGGAGATGAGTGATATTTTCCTTCATTTTATTTACTTCATGGTATTTTCATTGTGGTTCTTATTTAGTGCATTTTAAATTTCATTAATTTTTTTTTGTATTTTCTTTGAGGTTTCACAATGTCATACTGGGTATTGTTATACTCACACCTATACCAGCTTTGCCTGCATGTGTCATGTCTTGCGCAGACTGTCAACACTTTGACAGAGTCCTAGGCGTACCTGGACTAGGCGGTGCTTTGCGAGAACAGATAGACATGGCATTCTAGTGGATCAGAAATTAGTCCTAGGTTTTCTTTTCCAAGAGGTTGGACTTGTGGTTGCAGACACTTCTTGGATGGATGGTATTCTGGCCATGTTTATTTCACTGTTGTACTCCTGTTGAGGTATATAGTAGGTTTCATGCTTTTTTGCGTAGTGTTTTTAAATTTCAGAATTTTTGGCTTGTAGATGTGTTTGTGTGAATATGAATATATGATAATTCTTCCCATTTTTTGGATATTCCTACTCAGTGCTCATTACCATCCCCTAGAATATTAGAGGTAGGATTGGGGTAGTCACGACACATGACCCTCTAGGATGGTTAGTGAAAACATTCCCCTAATGGATTCCCATACAAGCTCCATAATCAATAATAAGTTATTACAAATTAATAAAAAATAGGAATTATAATTAATAAATGAGATATTCCACAAATAAATATATGAAACTCACACCAAAATCTAAATTTTCAATATATTACATAGTCTCCAAAAAGAATTATACAGATGCCACGAAAATAAACATACAATGAATGCATCATGAATTTTTCTATATTTCATGTGTAATCGTGTTCCTCTGACCATAGTCATCACGTTGAGGAGTATATATTTTTATTTTCACTATATAATTGGTTCTGAAAGCTATGTTTCAAACAACAAATGGCCCATAAAATGAATCATTATCTCAGAACAACATATACAATCTAGAGTAACCATGAATTATAAAGGCATCTAAATACATATAAAGAAGGCCACAAAAGTATTAATTTATAATTTCACACCCACACATTCCCAACCAAGTTCACCACATTCCAATATCATCAAATTATAAACCAAATCACAAAATATAAATTTATCAAAAATTTAGTTAGAAATTATGACAAACTATATTTAATTAATTATTTAAAAAAGAAAAAACCAAAAAAATATTAAATAACGAAATTTATTAGACATCAATGAAAGTAACTTAATTATGAAAGAAACAATATTTCATATTCTTAATAAATGTTGGGTAAGTGTAGAACCACTTATGTCAAACCAATTCTTTAAGAAAAAATCACATCAATATTCAATGACCCATACTCTATTAAAAATAATTTCACAATCAATTGAAAAAAACAATTAGAAACATACCCTATCCACAAGATCTAGTAATGGATTCCATATAATTTGGTTTAACCCTAAAAAGAAAGTGGGGATAAATTTATAGAATAATAATCAGGGTCCTAACCTGTGATTAGAGGATCAGACTCCCAAAAAATAAAGTATAGGTGGCTTTGGTAAGAAATGAACTTCCAAAATCACCCAATGGAGCCCTCTGTTCAGTGTAATTGGATACAAGAGGAATGAGGAGAATTTTATGTGGGAAATCAAGTAAAATATATAATTTAAAGAAAATTTTAATGATGCACATCGCTTCAACAAATTTTTTAAAAATCTAAGAGAACCCCATTTGAATCAGTTTTGACTGAAAACTAGATTGAACCACAAAATTTCAGAATAGTTCTTCCAAACTATGTGCTAACCACAAAACAAACTAGGTACCACCAAACAAACCCACATGGCTACCTACGAGAACCACATGGTTTCCTCTAACCATTCACTAATCATTTACCCTTTATAAATCATATAAAAACTTTTGGAAACTATACATAACTTATTAAAACAAACATAAATATTTTTATAATTAAAAATTATTAAACTAGCTTATCCACAAATTAGGTATGTACTTCAAGGATTCACTTTATTAATTATTGTCATTTTAAATGTCCCAATATAATTGTTTAGTTAATAATAAGAATATTTTATTTAGAAATTCAAGTAATTCATGACATTTATGAATTAAAAATACAATTATTTATTTACTAACAAATGATAATAATTAAAAAAATAAAATTGAATTTTCACCCAATAATTAAAAGAAATAATTTCCACACAAATAATGATTAAGAATTAGCAATTAAAAATTCAAATCACATCCCATATAAAAAACCCAAAAAGTATTATGAAACAGATGTCTTAAAAACATATGAAAAATGGGCCATAATAAATTCCCCCCAACATAATACATTACTTTTCTTTATGAAAATGAAATCAATTTTACTCAGTATTGTTAACTATTCTTATACAATAATAAAAATCCTACCCATAGTGAGATATATTACAGAACTATTTTTTTCCACAAAATCACATTGCAAAAAAATCAATTTTCCCTCATAATTATGGAATTTTCTAAACATTGTCTTATGGTTTTGAAATGTTTTTATTTTTAATAATATTTTTTTTAGAAATTTATAAAATATCATTAATTTTCAATGTTTACCTCTAAATTTTTTTACCATGGTTCACATACTAATACACAATAATTTTCATTAATATCTTGAGAATTTATTAATTAATTTTCACAACATTATGATAATGGATGATAATTATCAATAAATAAATGAAACAGTAGTTTTAAAGTCCATAGACTAACATTCTTCCTAAATATCTCCATAAAATCCCAATGTAGGATGGTTTTTTTGGGGTTCCATTATTAACATGTTAGAAAATGTCTATATATGATTCCAAATATTTCTCAACTATATGATATAATACAAACATATCAAAATTATTTTTAGAATTTGGATATACATTATTATCTACCTCTATCTACCTGAATAAAACATTATAAAAACATTAAAAATATGTTAAATCAATTAAAAAAAATCTTACAATAGAGTAAAATACTCCTCAAATTACTCCAACACCACAGTGGATTCAAAAATCATATATATAGTTGAAAATAACTAAAAAAAATCATTTTCTCTAGATAAAAAACAAAATAACAATGTGAGTCAACATTCTCTTTAATTTTTTACTCTATAGATTCTTTTGACACTCATTTAAGATCAACCATGAATTTCATATACAAAAAAAATAATTATATTGAACTACCATTAGAAACAATAATAAACTCATTGTCCTTCTATAATTTTCTTATATGATTTTCAATATTATTCTATAATAGTAGTTGGGGATCCTTTATAGATGCTTTTAATGGATTAATATTTATCACATATGTTACTTTAATTTTTTTGTCAAAAAAACATGAATTTTCAGTGATATGTATATTATGGAATGATCACCATTCACAACACAAATAACTTGAAAGGCCCTTCGGGTTGATTGTGCATCATCAGAAAAGGCCCATATAAATTTTTGATGTTGTGATAGTGTGGATCTAATAGTATAATCCCTCTAGTGGTGTTCCAAATGTGCTTCATTGGACTCCAAGAATCACCAGTAATTTTTTGGTTTCTAGTACGGTCAATCAAATGTCTTGAGTTGTTTATTATTGATCACTTGTTCTCTATTATTGAAGAATTTATCTCTTGGGGTTATAGGTCTCGAGACAGATATAGGAGGGGGAGTTAGGTTATAATTCATTCTACACAATATTTATCTAGTCCCTAAGTAGGAATTAGATTCATTGAATCACACAATGGACATAGTTTTCTATTTATAGATCTGGGATTTCAGTTAAGTGATTTAATTTTATAAAATCAAATAAATATTATTATAATCATTGATGAAATCCCATGTCACATAATAATAAAAATATTATTACTAATTTTTAGTGATTTAACTTGTGAATAATGTATAAACAATATTTACTGTACTGTAAATAATTATTTTATAACTGGACATGATCTTATTTCGTTTGAACTCCTAATGAATTTATTAAACACTCATATAAATATTTTATTCTCCTAAATAAATATTTTAGTCACAAACTCATAAAAAAATATTTATTAAATAAAAAATTACAAAATTTATTCCCAATCTGTGGAATATATAGTTATTTAATTTTTCTGGTCAATATAACTTGAATAAGACTATTACTTAGCCTCGAGAACAATATTTATTCCATTAATTAAATTGAAATAGAATTTAATCGAGACCAACAAAAACTATTAGTTTGTGACCCTAAAGGATTATTTTTTTATTGAAATTATGAAGCATTTCTTAATGTCCAAGATTACTACCTAGAAATAGGTCCAGACACCCATAGAAAAAAATATAACATCACTGTGATGACAACCACATAAGAGCACACACTATGTAATATAATGAATTTATCACAATATCTCATCATGCAGGTTTCATGATGTTGTCATCAACATATATTATCGATAATACATTCTTTGAAAATCATAAATAAACTCATTGTTACAACATATCCATGGAAATTAGGGAGATAGTTCAATTTCAATCAATAGGTCAGGAAATCAACATACATAAAGATAGAATGGGAAAATCCTTCACTGAATTATCCATTAAAAATATGTCATTCATGATTCACCCAACATACTATACTTTCTACCAACAGATGATGTGACATGGTTCATAAAAAAATATTAGTGTGTGAGTTGTGGAATTCATTAATGATAATATTAAAGTCTAATAAACATTCCACACACTCGTAGATTGGAATATATGATGACACAAAAACATGAGCAGTTATTATTTGATGGTTTGTTATCATAATCTTTCATCTAGTAGATTACAATATACGAACATCATGTGAAGAAGTATCATCTGATTATGAGTACTCACACCTAATGGTCTATATAATATTTGTATCATCATATTATGTTATCAAACATCTGAAATATATTAATAATATTTTCATAAAATTGCATGGTTCAATTCATAGTGGGGAACAACTATAACCTTATAAATACAAAAAAAAATACTCTAGGACATTATCATATCGATTTCATGAAGAACAATGAACAATATGTAATAACATGTTTAGTTAAATATTTAATACATTCAATATTCATGCAATATAAATAAAAATCATTTGTTCTTGGACCCCAACTCTAAAAAACTCACACATTGACAAGAGACAAATGCCAATGAATTTCAATCTTTTAGACCTCATATGATAATCATGTTATAGCTAAGTTAAGGATTTAGTCAAGTGGACTAGCATTTTGTATTTTATGGAAAAACTGCTCATGGAAACATCACTTATGTTGGAAAATTGCCTCAGGGGATGATACTTCTGATGTATGTGTTTCGTCCACTGATGCGACCTTGTTTTTTGTGGGAGCCAATGCGGTAATATAATGAAAAAAGAGTGTGATTGGATATTTACTACTGGGTACCACATCATGTTATTGGAATTTTTTTAATAAAAATACTTCTTTAGATGCCTCATAAACTACAATATACTTACACTCTACTATATAATCCATGACCACAACCGTCTTTGAGATCATCCAGCTCACAACACCTCCATTCAAAGTGAAGATGTATCTTGTTTGTGATTTCATTTCATTTTGATTTGTTTTGAAAGTATAATTTTCATATATTAGGATCAATTTTTCCTCATATCCTCCTAAAACAATGAACATATCATTATAATTCATCTATTAATTGGGGATAGCTATGACTTCTATCCAATGGTGGTCACCTGGATCAGCTTGATATCTCCCTGTCGTACATAAGGAATATGCGACATCTAGACTAGTATATAGCATATCATACATGAATGACCCAATATCTAATGTTTATAGAATCATATCCATTCTATTTCATACTACATGGGTTTGAGGAACATTTTTCTAGGAATGATGAATTACATGTTACTTTGGAAGAAATCCCCCCATGGATTGTTATGTACTGAATATCTTCAGAATCTAGTTAATGTGTGTAAATTTAATTAAACCAAGAAGTATCTTGGTTCTATCATGATACAACTTGATCCAAAGAATATATGGTACCTTACCCAAGTCATTCCAGGAAAATAATTTGATCAACCATCCCTTAACAGACTATAAGACTAGTATTTCATTTCTAAAGAGTTATATCTCATCTACATTTACTATTAAGAAAATGACTACACTCAAACTAAATAGATTGTAGACACAACTCTCAAATTAATTCTATATTAAAAATGATAAATTATGGATTTATGAAAATAAATGTCCCATGACCTGGATAATTTCATTAATCCATAAATGTATTTGTGCAAACTTTCATATCTCCTTGGAATTATTTTCGGTCGCAAAAGATTTAGGTTATGTTATGTAGAAATATTCCTAAAGGTTCTATATAAGGAAGGTTATTTTGAAATAAAATTTCTAAATCTCGATGTAATTAAATTATATAATGTAAATATAAATTCTGATGGATTTCAATATTGCAATTGGTAAATATGAGTAATTGAAGTCAATTCCTTGACATTGTTTATAAACTTTTCCAAATAGTTGCACCTTATAGGTATTGACTCGTCATTCCATGTAAATTTTTTCTTAAATACCCATTTTTAATCAATGGGATTTAAATTCACTTGATGATCTACCATAATCCAAATATGGTTTTGGTACATGGAATCCATTTCAAAATTCATGGACTCTTCCATATGGAAACATATATACCACATACAACTTTCTTGTTGGTTAGAGGACCATTATTATCAACAAATAATGATTTAACATTTATGGTGACTATAATACCATACTGTTATGGTTCCCTAATCTCCCCTACACTCCAATTTAGATCTTGTGTATCTTGAATAGTTAATTCTTCCACTGGGCTTTATAGATTTTGACCCTATAACAACTCTTGTGCTCCTTGATCCTCAATTTAATTAAATTTTTTCTCAGTCTCACTATCAATTTTGGAGATTTTCTCCATGAAAAATAATATGGAATTTTTTTCCCCAATAACCTTTTGTATAACGAATTTTATAGGTGATATCTCCATGTTTCCTTGGTGTATCATATAAAGGCATACATTGAGCCTTGGGGTGTAATATTGTTACCTAAAGAGGAATTAAAAAATAATTCTCCTCACCACACATGTTAATTCAATAACACGGTGTTTCCTCAACTCCAAAAATCATATAGAATATGAATTATGAATTTAGATGGTACTTGGTTTAACATATGTTTAGAAGTTTGTAATTAATATCCCCAAAAGGATAGAGGATGACTTGTTTGACTCATCATTGATCTCACCATGTCCAATAAGGTGTGGTTTCTTGTTTCAATTATACCATTCCACTGAGGCGTGTTGTGAGGAGTGTGGTGAGATAGGATCCCAAAATCCCAAAAGTAATTATTGATGTATTGATTAAGATATTACCCACCACAATTTTAGAAAAGTTTCTTAATATTTCTACCAAGCTGGTTCTCAACTTCATTATTGTATTACGTGAATTAGTTATAAGAATCTAACTTATAGAACCTTAAGTAAATATATCCATATCTACTAAAATCATCAGTAAATGTTATGATGTATGAGTATGAAAACCATTCATCAATGTTATTTTTTCCACACACATTGGTATGAACTAATTAAAAAAAATCTATTTTGCCCTTTCACCATTCCCCCTAAATGGGGATTTGATAGTTTTTCCTTGTAAACATGTGTGACATTCAAAAATGTGATTTAGATATAATGAATATAAATATTAATCTTGTGGTAATTTGATAAAAAAGTAATTTACATCACCCATATGGTGATACTAGATTTGGGTGTTGTATGAGTCATGCGAAGTAACTTCATTATCAATTTACATTACATGGTTCATGTAATCCAACATGTAAAGACTTTTTTGTAAATGTTACGTATGGTAACAAAATATATCATTTTAATAGAATCCAAATTTATTTCTAAATTAGAAAATGAACCCATCTATATAATATTGGGATATAGATATGTTGTTGATTGTAATGGAATCAAATTAATAAAAACCCTTTCAAACTACGATCATTCTGATCGTTAATGTGAGTTGTTAGTTCCCAATAGCTAAAATAAAATGTTTATCTATGTTTCCTACGTTGAGATCTACCTCCCCTCGATGAATGTTTCTAAATCTTCATGGATCATGTATTTGAATACATATTTTACAACCACATGCTGTAACTAATAGACAATTGTTTGATATAGATAAATTGAATTCGACAACTAACGCACATGAATCATCCTCATGCTTATTTATCTGGGCGCATGTTTTCATAATGTGTCCCTTCCTACCTTCTGTGAAATATACAGCATCATTGTCCCTTTCCACCCTTTTGAGATTTGTTTTCATAAAAGGGCATGAAGAAGAATGGTGTATAAACATCTATTCCTTCACCTTCTTCTTGGACACTATATAGACTACATGCTTTTCACGATTATTTTCATTATGTACTAGGATAGTGGGGATAGAAATATTTGGTTGAGTCATAAAAAGGTTGTTCATATTAAAATTAATAACAAAATTGGAAAATTTATGCGGGAGTGATACCTGAATGAGAGTAGTTCCCTATTCTTTAGGTATTTTAAACCCTAGAACTTCTGGGGACTCAATGTAGCCAATGAGCGTTACTACAAGAGGCCTATCAGGGGTTCCCTCTCCAAGATTACACTAAAATGGAAACATGTAATTCTCAAACCATTAAGATCTAGATCACTCATGGTAAATACCATAGCGGTTCTCAATAATTCTATATTAATCGATGTTATCTTGTGACTTCATGAGATTAATAGACATATATGAAATTATGAAAAATTGAGCTCTGACCATGTTTTTCTTATTTTTTTCATAGACTAAAAAATCTTCATCCCTCACCTATTGAGTATGTGGATCAGGCATTGATAATTATAGCATGTAATAATTCCGTTCATGGTATAGAATAACCCAAAGCATACTAAAACACTCTTGGAAGTTACTACTAGTGGGAATATTGTCTCTATCCCATATTGATCATTGGGATAGTGTGGATGAAGTGAATTTAATTATATTCTATAATTAAACCTACCATATTATTATAAAATTTATTTATTAAAAATGTTTTGAAAAATAAATTATTAAGAGATTTTATGAAATATCCCACTATTTTATCACGTAAAAACAACCGTCACCATTGAACTAGGAATGTCTATTTTAAGGAAATTCTAGGGAAAATGATCCATATTCCCCTTCTCATAACCCTAACAAGGGTTCGTCAAGATATTTTAAATTAATTTAGGTAGGAAATAATTTTCCAAATATGGTATTTTAGCTACATGATCTATTGAGCGGAATCCTCAACTCAAAATTTTTGACTTGGATTTTCTCAACACTTGCTTCAAAATTAAACTATGTCTAGAAATGGATAATTCAATTGATGTAGAATGGTTATGCTATCCTGAAGAATTAATAATTAATTCCCATATAAAATTAATATTCCCAATAAGGGGTTTCAAGCACATAGTTCTATTAAGATCTTTACTAATTATGTAAAGGATTACATAATATTACTTAATATTAGTTTGATAGATTTTATTTTATTATACCTAATTTTTTTATTGTTTTATCCATTACGTGTCTTGTTAATATTTAGGTGTATGTGTCCATAACTAATTAATGATGTTGGCCAAAAAAATTATGCATAATATTATTTTTCAATTTCATCATTTGCATATATATTCATTAATTTATGTGATCATGTTCTTACATCAATAAACATAATTTCAATGCATCAGACATAAAATAAAAAAATTATTGAAGGATCCAATCTAGAAATCATCTATTTATTGATTTAACGAGCAGAAATTAAATCAACCTATTACCTATTGTAAATAACTTTTTATCTGAGAATTTGAATAAGCTACATCATTTCTCCTGACCACTAATGTATCAATGAGTTGGCATCATAATGGTTCCATCTTGAATAATCTCCAAATTCCTTAGGATGATCCATTAATTAGAAATATTTATTACCCACATGCAGGTGAGGGTAACCAAAGGATTGGATAAATAAAAATATATAAATATCATCAGATATGAAGGTCTTACAAACTAATAGAGGGAGGGATGAATCTAAAATCATATACTAATTTAATATTAAATAATTTCAAAAACATTTAATAAATTTAATTAAATAAATTCAAAAATATAAAATGGTCTTGTTCAATATTATGATTGGTTATACATGCAACTAGTAGAAAAAAATTAATTAGTATCATTCATTTCGTTATTCGTTCCTTATTATAAATATGAATATTATTTTAATAATTAATTAAAAAAATAAATAAATAAATTATTACCTTAGATATTAATGATCAATTGAACTTAATACTAGATACCCATAAATTTTCCACTCTTGAAAAATAAATGGAAGAACCAATAATTACATATTTATTACATTAAATTAATTGATCATTTAAATTTATTTAAAACCATTATTAAATTTTGTAACACACACTAGCATGCCAATTAATAAAATAATGATTTAATGATACATTTTTTTACATTTAATGTACTTTTTTCAACTATTGGGATACAACATGGAATGTATTTCGAGCTACACACAATGAACCTCAGTTTTTGTATATTTAATTCACACACTTGGGGATTCAGGGTATTAACATTGATAAACTACACAATGTGTACATGGTAGATACACACCTTATATTTGCTTTCTATGTGAAAGGTTGGCCCTGTCAACATGTGGTTTTCAATAATATAACCAACTGTTTTTAATTTCTTTGTACATCTAGATACAATGAACATGAGTATACTAGGTGTGAAATTGCCATATGTCATGTTACCCAGCTTTACCAGCCAACGAAATTAGCACTACCCAATGGTATCTATGATCATTCTTTATTTTTTCTTAATTCCCTTATAAAATTAAACACTAAAAGAACTTGATTAATATGATGTTAAAATGTTAATTCAAATCATAATAAATAACAAATAACAAAAATTAAAATCATGACCATGATTTCACATAGTTGAACAATGAAATAAATAATTATAAATTTAAATGTGACAGGTATAATTCACAATATTGGTTTTAGTAACAATGTATGTGTTTCATTGGAGGGTGATATATTAATCTTCTTATAAAAAAATCTTTTTCTAAAACCATGAGTGATGCTTTTTCCTGTAAATTTTATAATTCTTTTATTCGATATATTCTGAAATAAATACCTTGGAATTGGAACATTCTTCATTGATGATTGTCCATCATCTTAAATGACCCTTCTAGATTTCCTCCACTTCTCTCGTGAGGATACAATGATTGAATCACTCTAGAGGTGGTCGACATGTGCTCCAATGGGCTTTGAGCAATGCCACAGTTCTCCAAGTGCTGGAACTATGGATCAAATGTCTTGCATTATTCCTTTTTTATAACTATTTCTTTGGACTAGATGAAATTATCTATTTGGATTCTCATTCTCATTTGGTAGAGATATATAGGATTAAGGATAGATTTTATTTTGTGAAATAATTTTATATTCCAAAATATGGAATTTCATTCGAATAAGTTACAAAGTAGACATAGTAGTCTATTTATTGGGATGAGATTTCAATTACAAAATATAAGTTCATAACAACAACTAAATATAATTACAACCATTATGAAATACCATACCACATAATAATAATAATGATAGTACATTTTTTCACCCAATTACAATAAATGGATAAATAATATATACCATATTGTAAATAATTATTTTATCAAGATTCATGGTCTTGGTCCATTAATACTCATCTTGATTTTATTGACCACCCGAATAGTTTTTTATTCTCTTAAATAAGTTTTTATTCTGAAACAAGTAAAAAATATTTATTAAATAATAATTAAAATAAGAAATTATATTTTATTCACAATCTGGTGAATAATTATTTATCTAATATATACAACTTATATTACATGACTAATATTATTCCTTAGTTTTGAGAATAATATTTATTCCATTTATTAAATTAAAAAATAATTTAATCAATTCCAACAGAAACACATAGTGTGTGACCCTATAGGATTATTTATCAAATTCATTAGGTGAGTTAGCCTAATTTCCAACATTTCTGTTTAGAAATGGGTCATGAATCCCAAGATAAATAACATAAATTATTAATCAAGAAACCCACATACGAATGATCACTTTGTAATAAAATCCATTTATCCCAATATATCATCATGCATATTCCATGATGGTGTCATCCACATATTTTCTTGATTCATCGTTATTTGAATATGTGATATACAGTCATCGGACTCCATGACTATGGAATTTATGTTAATTTTTCTATTTCAATTAAAGTCCCAAGATATCAAATTCCATAAATATGTGATGGACAAATCTTCCATGACATATCCACTAATAACATGTCATTCATGACACACCCCAAGTACTCAACATCTCTCTAAAATATGGAATGACAATTTTTCTCAGCAAATCTACGTCTGTGACTTATAACATGAATTAATAATAATCATAAAATATATGGAAATTCACACAAACTCATAGATTAGAATATCTAATGAAACCAAAACATGTCGAATTCCTACTAGTAGGTATGTTCTCATAATCCATCATCCAAGAAATTACTAAGTGTGACATTCATGAGATTAAGCCTCATTTTCTTATGGTACTGCCACCTGATGGTATATATAATATAAATCACATCATAGTATGTAATCCGGCAACATATCTATATTAAGAATATTTTTAAATCGCATCAAGGTTCACATCATAGAGGGAAACTAATATAACCTTATCAATTTGTAAAATACACTTGGACATTATTACATTAAGTTAATGAAGAGTAATGAACAATATGTAATAATATGTTTAATTAAATATTTAATACATCAAATATTCATGTAATCAATGTACAAAGAGTTGGTTCTATGACACAAACTCTAATAGAAATGTTTTACGCACATTGATTGAGAGATATTTATCACACTCCATCTCAAGATCTATAAAATTAGAGGGATATATTTTCCATTATAGTATATATATGAAGTAATCCATCCTCCCAATGGGTTGATTAATGGATCTATCATAGATCTAAAGTGAAAATGATGTGGAAATTTAATTCATGAGACACACATGAATAAATAAATTTTAAATAATTATGATGTCACTACCTCACAGATCACTAAGAGAATTTATGTCTAAACATTCTCATATTCATTATAGTATAAAAAAATATTCAGGGTCATTCCTTAATTGAGGCAGTCAATCGTGAAATATTCCATTTCAATATTATGTTAATGTTATTTATATTTTCTTATATACCTTGTAGTAGAAAAAAATATCTTCAGAATTTCCACATTAAATGGAATATTTTTAAAGTCCTTAATAAATTGAATTTTCAAATTTAATGTTTTAAATATCTTATGGAACATTAGATAATGAATCACATAATTTTTTTATTAATTCTATTATGAAATATAATTTTTCGACAAAATCTATGAAAAATAAGTGGATTACTCATATTTCCATCTTCCTCATCTATGATAAATCATTTACTGACACCCATTTCATTTTCATTAATTGTGTTGGATTTCTATTATATAACTAATTTCAATATTAGTTTGGAGCTTAATCTCCACCTTCCATTATTCTTCATTTTTATTAATTCTATATTCTGAATCAATTTAAAGAACATGTTTTTCATTAATTTCATATACTGTAATATCATATTTAGTTCAGACAAAAAATCTAGATATGAATTCCATAACAATTTTTATTGGGTTATTTTATGTAGTACATGGATGTTTATAATATTCATTCCAAGCTAAATGACAAACCTTTTGACAATACTATATTAGTAAAATATTAGTTTTAGATTCAAATTTGATGATTTCATTTCAACCATTATTCTAGAATCACAAGTGATCATTTTTTCAAAATTTAATCTATGAACCCCACATAAATACCTTTATAATTTAATGATTCATCTATATTTTTAAATTGTTTACTTGTTTTATTAAAATTATATATGATTTAATGATGTTTGAAAAATTCATAGTCTATCCAAGATATATTAGGATAATATTTATTCGAATGTTTATAACTGTTTGAATAAAGATAATTATTACCATATTGTATATAATTATAATAAATAAATATGTCAATATCATCATATTCAATAGGTATACTGAGTTGGGATAGTTAGACTGTGAAAGCACATAAATATATAATTTTTAACATTTCTCTTTTTGTAATCATTCATGTTTTATTGTAAAATCCATTAGTTTGATAAGTTTATTGTTATGAAAAAAACTATTTTATTCATTCATATATATTTACCTTCACTTAGAATATTTATTTTTATAAATTATATAATATTCATTGATGATATGTTTGAACTCTTCATTAGTTGTTTTATGATAAAAATTAAGACTAGAAGATTAATGTCTCAATGATATGTGATAATGATTAAATATATTATTATATTTTTAATTCATGAAATGAATAGGATGTTAATGACTTGGGAAATACCTATGAATAACCATATATCAATCCCATGCCTTATAAAAAACCTGACACTAAACATTAATAAAACATGTTATTTTATATATCACTTATGTGGTAAAACATATACTATATAATTGGTGATAAATTCATTAAAAACATGAACCCATATAAAAAATATCATTATATAGATATTGAGACAAAATCCAAGAATCTTCCTTCAAAATAGATTGGAATACCATCATATTATTCTCCTTCATAGATACCCCAGGAAATGAAATATATCAAAAAAAATATAAATTTCCCTAATAAAGTCAATATTTACATCATTATATATACTTTTATATCATGATATTCTATTGATATTTAATTGGTAAATTTCAAAGTCTCTATTACTAAGAGATTTATTAATACATGTTTCAATTCTTGAAACATTTGGATATTAAATTTTATGAGTACAGACCCATAAAAAATGATCCAAGTTTTTGTTTTAAGTTTTATTTCATTTATAATTATAATCCTATCCTTATTTATATCATGAGTATTTTATCACATTTCTTTCCAAATGTAAATAATTTTTTCTTCTATATCTGTTGTCAAATATTTTATTTCAACTTCAGTTTTATCCCCTATTGAAGTGAAAGTAGTTTCGATTTTATGTAAACAACAATCAAGAATTCTACAAAAAGAGTACTTACATTGTATAATCCAATCATCCAAACATATTTATCTTAAAGAACTATAATACATAAAATAATTAAAAAAGAGTAATTCTCAAAATATTCCATAAGAATAATAATAATTTTTTTTGAAACACAAAACCTCTAGATTTTTTAGTTTACAATAAAATTTTGTGGAACCTTTTTGGAATATTTTGAGATGTTATTTTTATTATATTATGATATTTCATTCCGTTTTGAATGTATTTTTATAGATTTTAAAACATCTTTCCTTCTCTAGAAATGTTAATAATGTATTTATTGGTTCTTAGATAATCAAATATATTTTTATATTCTCATAAACTACAATAAATGTATTATGTTAATTCCTAGGAAGTAGGATGTTTTTTTTGGTATTTTTAGAAATTTGAAAAATGAAAATACTAAAATATTGATGTGAAGTAGAACAAATGGTTAATAAAATCACATATATAATATAAGTAATAGGGGTAAATTTTTTTGAATTCAAGACATAGTTTGTGGATAATATAGTTTAATATCATGGAAAACGAGTTTCAACATCCATTTAAATTTTATATTTATCTATGAATACTCAATTTTAAATTCCATGAACATAAAACACTATTGTCTGTTAATTTTGTTCAAATATATTGTTTCAATTAGTTAATTCCCTCAAACTAAACAAAAATATGAATTCACCTTGTAATACCCAATATGTATATTTTTTTATTTCCTAATAATTTGAAATGAAACTCTCATTAATATTTGACTCACAAAATTTTTAATCGAACTTATAATATTCTGAAAAAGAATTAATGATAATTCATGAAAGGATAATGGAGGATTAGTTTTCTATAGTCATTTTTTATAACAAATAATGAGAATATAAATTGATGATAGGATGTATGATTATGTTTAAATGATAATAAATCATGTAATTATTTGAATGATTTATTAATAGGTAGAAAAATATATCTATATAATTAATGATTTAATTAAAAAGGGTAAATTAATCAATTGTAGCTCCCAATACAAATTTTATTTTCTAATAGAATTATTAAATTTATAAAAAGATATATATTCAATAAAACTATAAAAAAGAGGTAGAATAGAAATTTAGAGATCAACTGATTCTCATTTATGTTACAAAATTGATTATTCCTGCTCAACCTCATCAAGAATTATTTATCCACCCCCTCTATATAAAACTTACTCTTTGGGAATAACCTAAAACATGGAAAATCTAAAAATTAATTTATCATTAACTTTAATCATCCTTGATCCTCCAAATGAATAGCTTCTTCCACATAGTTTATTGAAACTAAATCAATTATATCACCTTTCACCTCAAGTATATTCCAAGATACACATAAATCATAGTTGATGGATAACTAAATGATCCACAATAGTGAAAATGACAGAGTTTATATTCATGTTCATAGATTTAGTGTAAAAAATAAGACTCGTCAAGAGTAAATAATATATATCAATATATATATATATATATATATCTTTGTGTGTGTGTGCGTGTGTTTGATTCATACTAAACAACATGATTTTTCATTACAAAACAAACATATACTAAATCGAATATAATGACTACCCTCAAACATGATCATCCCATAATATCACATACCTCAATTCACATACAGATTAAACTAATGTGAGTAATATATTAATATAATATAGAGACAAATAGCTTGATACAAACCCCTATAATAAATCATGCATAACTATAACCACATTTTATGTAGTTGATTCAATATATTATGAAGAATCATTTATATCATACATGATCCTTTTAATAATCAATCATATATATATAATCCCTCCTATGTTAAGGTTATTATCTCATGATGACTATATCAATATTTTACTAGAATGTATATCTGAATTTTATTATTATGAGAGTCCCTACTAATCTCACCTGTATTTATTAGCATTCCAAAATTAAATAATGTGAATAATAGTTTATATCCCATGAATTTCATATAATATATTCCACACCACCTTGAGAAAAATATTTCTTGACCAAGGAATAGAAACAAAAAACCTTTTTGAAATTATATCATATATGATTAAAAACTCATTCACTAAAATATTATAATATAATGATCATACACATAAAACTAAATTTATAATGAAAATATAATAATATGATAATACATTATAAACTCATCGATTCGATAACTCATTTCACCAATAATAAATTTTATAAAAATTTTAAAATAAATCCAGAATAGTACCCAAAACATATTCATGATAAAATCATTGATTGTTTGAAATTTAAGAAACATGAAAAAAAATCATATAAAATTATTATTAAATTCAAATTTTCAATAATAGAATTATGTTTTCGACTTTAAAATTCAAATATATATTTTTAACACATTAATGATACTTAATGGTCAACTCAATATTTAAAATATATGTACATAAATACACCAAAAAATTTTCTGAAAATGTTATGGAAATCCTGAATAAAAATAGATCCACACCACCTGGACTAAAGACATCGTCTATGATTAAGGACGACTTCTTAATGGGGTTATCTTAGAAATCCCACCTGAGCATTATGGGGATGATTTTTTTCCCTAATGGAAAATGGCCTCCTAAGGTTTTGGGAACATGTAAGTTAGAGACTTGAAAATTTAATTCCCTTAGTATACCGTGTACAATAAAACATATTTGGGACTAAAATTATTCTCTAGATCTAGATAGTGTCTCAGTATTAACAATGAAGTAAAGATAGGTGGTGTTAGTAAAGAACAAATATATTTTAATAAATTCTATATAAATAAATAAATTGGTATAAAAACCCAACAATTGCTTTGTATATTTACGTAAGATAAGATAAGATCATTTTATTTTATTTATTATTAGTTAAATCTATTTCCTTATCATTTTATGATACATGTTTATCATAAAATATGCTTCTGTAATTTCTCTAAACATCCATTTAATGTATTTTATTAATTTTTAACTGAATTGTTATCATTTAGATTTTCCCTAGGAAAATAAAATTGGAATATCCTATTTCAACTACTAAAAAACTAATTCTACATTCAATGGGAATGTTTATTTTTTACTTAAAATATCATAATTTAATACACCCACACATATAAATGTTCAAAATCAAAATCGTTGTATAGAGGA
This sequence comes from Viscum album, assembly GCA_963277665.1. NCBI lineage: Eukaryota > Viridiplantae > Streptophyta > Magnoliopsida > Santalales > Viscaceae > Viscum > Viscum album. The sequence continues at coordinate 929,509,302 of OY728145.1, read as the reverse complement.
AAAGATAACTCTCACTAATGAGTCATATGAATTTTAGTATTTAATGTTTCATTAGTGATTGAGTTAGAAAAATGACATAATGTTGAAATCAAATTTTTAAAATGTATGTTGGATTTCTCCAATATAATTGCGGTTTATTTTTTTTTTTGAAATACCGATCCATGAGGATATTTATTCATTGTTTTAAAATAAGATAATTTTATTTTTATGACATTGGCCAATGTATCTATATTAATATTTTTTATTAGCAGAAACCATACAATGTATTTTATTATAAATTTCATCTAATAATTGGATATTTGGTGACGCAAGATTAAACTATTAATTATATTATATCAAGCATAAAAATTTGATGTTTATGAGAATATGAGTGATGAATTTCTTGATGATATGTCTATATAGATAATAGTTCATCTAAATATTATTTTATGATGTACTATTTTCCATTTGGATTGAAATTACATTATGAGATTTTGAAAACCAACTATATTAGTCATTTATATATTGAATATGGGATGGTGTTTGTTTGCATGATTGAAATATTTAATTATTTGCATTATTGTTAACCACAACTCAAATTGAGGGGATCAAAACTATTTTTTTATTATGTAGTTTTTTTAGCGGCATTATATTATATCATAATATATATTATATTAAAAAGGGGTATAATGTTGGGATAATAAAAAAATTGAGATATAAGTGTATTTAGGTGTATCCATTCCATATGAGATACAAAATTTTATATGTATTATTCTAATTTTTTTTGATAAGTTGAATATGTGATTTTAGGACTATCTATTATATATGTGGTACTAATGGTCCATATATTACTATTTATCATTTTACACAATAATTAATAGATCCATGAATAAAAATACATGAATCAAGAAAAATAAGAAAAATTAAATATGTAGTTGGGTGATAGTAAATTTACTGAACTGACATTTAGTAATAGATGAGTTCTTAATAGAATGATGGTTATTGTTAATATTGAATGATATTTTATGTTGATTTATAATGTATTTTTTATTTGTAAAGTTATGTTTAGTGACATGGGATATTTGGATTCTATAGAATGAAAGTGTAGATGACCAAATATTAATGTCAATTTATAATAATAATTATTGATTTAATAAGGTGAGAGGGAATCAATGTGACAATAACGATTGGAAATTTATGATGCATGTTGATGTATCACATGTTAGGAGGAAGAATAAATTATGTTGTGAAAAGAATATGCATATGTTTTGAAATAAATTGATTGATATTCCTGACGATAATTATATCCTTACAAGAGAAAATTGTATGTGATGAAAAACTCAAAGTGATTGTTTGTGTCTATTTATAAATCATCATCATAAATAAAATTTCTAATTTTTATCATTTCATTTATAAAATGTTATTATGTAAATAATAGTAGAGTCTTTATTATTGAACATTTTTCATTTGATTCATTTCAAAGTTCTATTTTATATCATTTATCCATTCATAGGACATTCTTATGATGTGGGAATCATAAAAAATCCTGATTATTTTATGCGATGTATTAATGATAAATATATTTTACACTAAGACATTATGAATATCATTTATTATTATATTTAATTAAATATAAGGATAAATTTTCATTTATTCGTGTGTAACCTTGTTTTATCATGGATGCTTATCTTGTGGACGAGATAATGAAATTTTTTAGAGTTATGTTAATGATTGAGTTGGTCTATGATCTATTGTGTACTATATGGTGATGTGATTTTTTATGAGTATAGACCCATAAAAAATGATCCAAGTTTATTTTTTAAGTTATATTTCATTTATAATTATATTCCTATATTTATTTATATCATGAGTATTTTATCACATTTCTTTCCAAACGTAAATAATTTTTTCTTCTATATCTGTTGTCAAATATTTTATTTCAACTTCAGTTATATCCCCTATTGAAGTGAAAGTAGCTTCGATGTTATGTACACAACAATCAAGAATTCCCAAAAAAGAGTACTTACATTTTATAATCCAATCATCCAAACATATTTACCTTAAAGAACTATAATACATAAAATACTTAAAAAACAGTAATTCTCAAAATATTCCATAAGAATAATAATAATTTTCTTTGAAACAAAAAACCTCTAGATTTTTTAGTTTACAATAAAATTTTGTGAAACCTTGTTGGAATATTTTGAGATATTATTTTTATTATATTATGATATTTCATTCTGTTTTGAATGTATTTTTTTAGATTTTAAAACATCATTCCTTCTCTAGAAATGTTAATAATGTATTGATTGGTTCTTAGATAAGAAAATATATTTTTATATTCTCATAAACTATAATAAATGTATTATGTTAAATCCTAGGAAGTAGGTAGTTTTCTTTTGGTATTTTTAGAAATTTGAAAAATGAAAATACTAAAATAGTTATGTGAAGTGGAACAAATGGTTAATAAAATCACATATATAACATAATTAATTGGGGTAAAATTCAAGACTTAGTTTGTGGATAATATAGTTTAATATCATGGAAAACGAGCTTCAACATCCATTTAAATTTTATATTTATCTATGAATATTCAATTTTAAATTCCACGAACATAAAACACTATTGTGTGTTAATTTTTTATAAATATAATGTTTCAATTAGTTAATTCCCTCAAACTAAACAAAAATATGAATTCACCTTGTAATACCCAATATGTATATTTTTTTATTTCCTAATAATTTTAAATGAAACCCTCATTAATATTTGACTCACAAAATATTTAATCGAACTTATAATATTCTGAAAAAGAAGTAATGATAATTCATGAAAGGATAATGGAGGATTAGTTATCTATAATCATTTTTTATAAAAAATAATGAGAATATAAATTGATGATAGGATGCATTATTATGTTTAAATGATAATAAATCATGTAATTATTTCAATGATTTATTAATAGGTAAAAAAATATATCTATAGAATTAATGATTTAAGTAAAAAGGGTAAATTAATCAATTGTAACTCCTAATCCAAATTTTATTTACTAATTGAATTATTAAATTTATAAAAAGATATATATTCAATAAAACTATAAAAAAGAGGTAGAATAGAAATGTAGAGATCAACTGATTCTCATTTATGTTACAAAAATTATTATTCTTGCTCAACCTCATCAAGAATTATTTATCCACTCCCTCTATGTAAAACCAACTCATTGGGAATAACCTAAAACATGGAAAATAACAAAATTAATTTATCATTAACATTAATGATCCTTGATCCTCCAAATGAATAGCTTGTTCTACATAGTTTATTGAAACCAAATCAATTATATCACCTTTCACCACATGTATATTCCTAGATACGCATAAATCTCAGTTGATGCACAACTAAATGATCCACAATAGTGAAAATGACAAAGGTTATATTCATGTTCATAGATTTAGTGTAAAAAATAAGACTCGTCAAGAGTAAATAATATGTATCAATATATATATATATATATATATCTTTGTGTGTGTGTGTGTGTTTGATTCATCCTAAACAACATGATTTTTCATTACAAAACAATCATATACTAAATCGAATATAATGACTACCCTCAAACATGATCATCCCATAATATCACATACCTCAATTCACATACAGATTAAACTAATGTGAGTAATATATTAATATAATATAGAGACAAATAGCTTGATACAACCCCCTATAATAAATCATGCATAACTATAACCACATTTTATGTAGTTGGTTCAATATATTATGAAGAATCATTTATATCATACATGATCCTTTTAATAATCAATCATATATATATATTCCCTCCTATGTTAAGGTTATTATCTCATGATGACTATATCAATCTTTTACTAGAATGTATATATGAATTTTATTATTATGTGAGGCCCTACTAATCTCACCTGTATTTATTAGCTTTCCAAAATTAAATAATGTGAATAATAGTTTATATCCCATGAATTTCATATAATATATTCCACAACACCTTGAGAAAAATATTTCTTGACCAAGGAATAGAAACAAAAAACCGTTTTGAAATTATATCATATATGATTAAAAACTCATTCACTCAAATCTTATAATATAATGATAATACACATAAATCTAACTTTTTAATGAAAATATAATAATATGATAATACATTATAAACTCATCGATTCGAAAACTCCTTTCACCAATAATAAATTTTCTAAATTTTTTAAAATAAATCCAGAATAGTACCCAAAACATATTCATGATAATATCATTAATTGTTTGAAATTTAAGAAACATGAAAAAAAAATCATATAAAATTATTATTAAAATCAAAATTTCAATTATAGAATTATGTTTTAGACTCTAAAATTCAAATATATATTTTTAACACATTAATGATACTTAATGGTCAACTCAATATTTAAAATATATGTACATAAATACACCAAAAAATATTGTGAAAATGTTATGGAAATCCTGAATAAAAATAGATCCACACCACCTGGACTAAAGACATCGTCTATGATTAACGGCGACTTCTTAATGGGGTTATCAAAGAAATCCCACCTGAGCATTATGGGGATGATTTTATTCTCTAATGGAAAATGGCCTCCTATGGTTTTGAGAACATGTATGTTGAAGACTTGAAAATTTAATGCCCTTAGAATACCTTGTACAATAAAACATATTTGGGACTACAATTATTCTCTAGATCTAGATAATGTCTCAGGATTAACCATGAAGTAAAGATATGTGGTGTTAGTAAAGAACAAATGTGTTTTAATAAATTCTATATAAATAAATAAATTGGTATAAAAACCCAACAATTGTTTTGTATATTTACCTAAGAGAAGATTATTTTATTTTATTTATTATTAGTTAAATCAATTTCCTTATCATTTTATGATACATGTTTATCATAAAATACGCTTCTGTTATTTTTCTAAACATTCATTTAATGTATTTTATTAATTTTTAACTGAATTGTTATCATTTAGATTTTCCCTACGAAAATAACATTGGAATATCCTATTTTAACTACTAAAAAACTAATTCTACATTCAATGGGAATGTTTATTTTTTTACTTCAAATATCATAATTTAATACACCCGCGCATATAAATGTTAAAAATCAAAATCGTTGTATAGAGGAAAAGATAACTCTCACTAATGAGTCATATGAATTTTATTATTTAATGTTTCATCAGTGATTGAGTTAGAAAAATGACATAATGTTGAAATCAAATTGTTAAAACGTATGTTGGATTTCTCTAATATAATTGCGGTTTTTTTTTTGAAATACTGATCCATGAGGATATTTATTCATTGTTTTAAAATAAGTTAATTTTATTTTTATGACATTGGCCAAGGTATCTATATTAATATTTTTTTATTAGCAGAAACCATATAATGTATTTTATAATAAATTTCATCTAATAATTGGATATTTGGTGACGCAAGATTAAACTATTAATTATATTATATCAAGCATAAAAATTTGATGTTTACGAGAATATAAGTGATGAATTTCTTGATGATATGTCTATATAGACAATAGTTCATCTCAATATTATTTTATGATGTACTATTTTCCATTTGGATTGAAATTACATTATGACATTTTGAAAACCAACTATATTAGTCATTTATATATTGAATGTGGGATGGTGATTGTTTCCATGATTGAAATATTTAATTATTTTCATTATTGTTAACCACAACTCAAATTGAGGGGACCAAAACAGTTTTTTTTATTATGTAGTTTGTTTAGCGGCATTATATTATATCATAATATATATTACATTAAATAGGGGTATAATATTGGGATAATAAAAAAATTGAGATATAAGTGTATTTAGGTGTATCCATTCCATAAGAGATACAAAATTTTATATGTATTATTCTAATTTTTTGATAAGTTGAATATGTGATTTTAGGACTATCTATTATATATGTGGTACTAATCATCCATATATTACTATTTATCATTTTAATAAATAATTAATAGATCCATGATTAAAAATACATGAATCAACAAAAATAAGAAAAATTAAATATGTAGTTGGGTGATAGTAAATTTATTGAACATACATTTAGTAATAGATGAGTTCTTAATAGAATGATGGTTATTGTTAATATTGAATGAGATTTTATATTGATTTATAATGTATTTTTTATTAGTAAAGTGATGTTTAGTGACATGGGATATTTGGATTCTATAGAATGAATGTGTAGATGACCAAAGATTAATGTCAATTTATAATAATAATTATTGATTTAATAAGGTGACAGGGAATCAATGTGACAATAACGATGTAAAGTTTATGATTCATGTTGATGTATCACATCTTAGGAGGAAGAATAAATTGTGTTGTGAAAAGTATATGAATATGTTTTGAAATAAATTTATTGATATTCCTGACGGTAATTATATCCTTACAAGAGAAAATTGAATGTGATGAAAAACTCAAAGTGATTGTTTGTGTCTATTTATAAATCATCATCATAAATAATATTTCTAATTTTTTTCATTTCATTGATAAAATATTATTATGTAAATAATAGTAGAGTATTTATTATTAAACATTTTTCATTTGATTCATTTCAAATTTCTATTTTATATTATTTATCCATTCATAGGACATTCCTATGATGTGGGAATCATAACTAATCCTGATTATTTTATGTGATGTATTAATGATAAATATATTTTACACTAAGACCTTATGAATCTCATTTATTATTATATTTACTTAAATATAAGGATAAATTTTCATTTATTCGTGTGTAACCTTGTTTTATCATGGATGCTTATCTTGTGGACGGGATAATGAAATTTTTTAGAGTTATGTTAATGATTGAGTTGGTCTAAGATCTATTGTGTACTATATGGTGATGTGATTTTTTATGATTATATATTATTGTGTAAAGTATTCTTTTATTAGAATTAAAATAGATGTAACATGATGTTTTTTTTTCAATATTTGGATAATGTAATTTAGAAATCTATTCAAGAAATTGATTACAGTGTCTCATAGTTTTTAGTATTTATATTTTCAATGTTTTGCATCTGTATTATTAAATGGCAGGATTATGATATTTTGATAATGGTAAAATATTTGTTGATTATTTTAGTTTCTATAGAATGTACCAGGGTGATGTTGTATTTTTAGTTGACATACCAATAATTTGTCAACAAAATCATGTGTTCATCGATTTAATCCATGGAATAATAGATCGGTTAGAAAAAATATTTAAATATTTGGTTGAAGGTGAATACTATTGATGTTGATTGAAATTAGGTTCATAATATTTTCTCAATGGTTCAATGTATAAAACAATATTATATATTTACATTAGTATATTTCTTTTATTTAAATATCCATGTTTATATATTGTCTTATATTAGTTGTTTTAACTTATAAAAAACTATTGGATGGTGGTGGGAATTGTTTTATTTTTTCTATGAGAAGGTGAAATTATAGTATTGAGATTGGTGATTATTTATGTATACATGAAATATGTTATATAAATTATTTTTATAAACATGATGATTTGATAATAGTGCATGTTATGAATATATGTTTTGACTTTATTAATGAATATATTTGTTGTCTCATTTTGATTCGTTTCATTTCATTATACATTTCATCCCTTCAGACCATGACAATTAATTTATTAGTATTATTACACATTACATTCTTTTGTTATCAATTTATAATTTTTTATTAGTAGATGAATAAATTTTATATTATTTTAAAAAATAAAAATATCAAAATATGAAAAGTAACTAATGAAATTAGTAATGAATGTTTCTTTTTATATGTTAAAAAAGATTTATATGTGTGGAAATGTTATATTTAGGGTTCTTTTTCGTAATAAAATATTCAATACATGAATCTTTGTTCCATTTTTATTTTAATTTTATTCATTAAATTTCACATTTGTTAAAGGGTTTAATCAAACTGTTTCAATGAAAAATACACATAGTATAGAAATAATTTACTAATCCTATAATGAAAGCGATAAAAATATCCTTATTGAAATTTCATATGCAGAAATGAAATTTATTTTTTAATTTATAATGTGTAGTTTTTTAGATAAGATTTTATAATTTAATAAAGTCTATTGAGATTATTGTTTTAGTGTTGTTGTCAAAAGTAATAATATATTTATTTAAAATATCTTGATTCCACTCTAAATTCTATCTCTATATTGTCATTTTAAAGTGCCCAAACATGAAACCAGGTTCTACAACACTTCATTGATAGTGGAAACCATACAAAGTTGAATTTGAGATTTCATAGATTGTGAATTTGTTATAAAACATTTAATTTTTTGATTAGGTTCTTAATTAGTTTAATATATTTCCCACTTATTCTATATAAATTATTATTATATTTGATTCATTCATAACAAAGAAAAGAAATATGAAATTTTTTAACATTTTAGATTTTAAATAACAATAATCCAAACAATGGATTGATGTTATCGATAGTGAGATATATGAAATCTCTAAAATTGCTGTAGGATTTGAGGATTTATGATAAAATTTCATGATTATTTGTTTATACGTGATTGTATTGATATAAATCTTCTTCAATTATAAATTATAATGTAGTGTATGTTTTATATATAATTTCATAAGTCATTTTTAAAAATTCTTGAATTATTTCAAATCATAATTCTTCATTTTGAAATTGTTTTATTGATGTATAATTACTGGAGGATCAAATCTAAAGATAACTATAATTTAATTATAAAACATTTAGACTAATGGACATTAAACAAACATGTGTTCATGAATTTTATTTTCATTATATATTTCATGGATGTTTTTTATTCATAAATTAAAACATTTAGAGTTTTTATCCTCGATCAATCATCCTTCCTCAGCATGCCAACTCAACTTCACACATCTAAAGCCACCTGATCCCTACATTGTCCCTACCCACCCTCCACAAATCCCCAAGCCTTACTTTGTCACTTCACACCATCCACAATCACCAACCACCCTGTGTATTTCATTACATATCATAATGGAATCCTATTATGTATGAAGGGACTAGATAAATTACTTAGGTCTTATCTTTATTGAAGTGAAGTGGTTGGTATTTTCTCCTGCAATATCTTGAAAGAAGATTATGGTTTCCCACAAATCAAGTTCAGATCACTCTCTATTTCCCATATTCTTTACACCATTCAATAACGATGCCAGTGGAACTACCACAAATCCTTGTAAAGGATGTCCCAAATTTTATTATCATTATTAAGAAAGAGTAGATAATAGAGGATATTTATTAGCACTATCTAAATGTTCTAATAAATCTACCAGTTATTAGAACTAAAAAACATGTTGCTAAAGGTGTACCCTTTTTCAGCACTTTTTTTAGTGCTGGTAAATGGTAGATTTATCAATTCTATTTTTAGAACTAATAAATGTTTTTTATAAGAAATAATATTAATTTATATAAAATTAATATATTTAAATTAGAAAATAAAATTTATTTGTATACACTGAAAAATAATTACTTTTTATAATTAATATTTTTTTAATAATATATATATATATTAAATGTTATTAAATAATTCATATATTTATTATATTTACTATATTTATTATATTCATATATTTTTAATTATATTTAAATTAAATTAATTATATATATTTATAATTATATATAAACACTTTTTAAATTTGTATATATATGTATATAATTATAAATAAGTATATAAATAAATAAATATATGTTCGAAATGAATTTGGTAAATTGATGTGTGAATATAATTGATGTACAAATGTTATGTATTCATCATTAATGTTCATATATACATTACACCCTCATTACTATTCATGTTTCCTATATATATGATGAATTGTTTTATATGATATCTATACTTTAATACGTATATATGTTTCATTTATATTCCCATAAAGCTATTATGTAATACAAAATACTTAAAATCATGTTAAATATATTTAAATAATAAATATAATAAATATAATAAATATATTTATTATTAAAAATAATTGGATATATATAATTACATTAAATAATATATTTATAAATATAATAATTTATAATTGAATATAATTGAATATATCTATTAATATATTTTTAAAATTATATATAACTAAATATAATTTATGACTGAATTCATATAGTAATTTTGGTGTATATTTTATATATTTAGTAAATTATCTAGAAATGTATTGTGTATTTTTCTCTAGAATTAATAGCATATTAATGATTCATGTCAGTTATTAGGATATTTCTCTTATCACTTATCATTTTACTCAATGTTGGAAAATATTTCTCCGCATATTAAACCAACACACTATGTGGTACGCACCAAACCTAATGAATCAATGTAAACAGATAGATTATTGGTGAACTAATTCATCTATTTTTAGATTCGGTCATTATACTTTAACCCACATCTAATCACACTGTTACCCATAATCATCAAAATTAATTTGTACGTTGGATGAGTATATTATAGATATCAATATGTACATGGATATTAAACATTATTAGTTATCATCCAAATAAATTACCCCATCATGTAATATACTTTCATCTACTTCTGCAGCAACCCCAACCCATGAAAAAATTATCTATAAGATTTGGAGTATTAGAATAATGAAAAATAGGACACTATAAAATGGTGAAGATTAATGTATGTGGAAAAAATACTCATGAAAAAACAGGAGTAATAGATATAGGAAGAAAAATTTGTTAAATAATTAATTATTTAATGATGAAACTGTTCTTGGAGTTTTATCCAGACCACCTCTTGCACCAGGTGTAACATGTTCAGGTATATGATGCATATACTAATTAGTCTATGATTCTAATTTCCCATCGATGAGAATGAATTACAATGATACCTAGAACAATTTATACAACTCAATTACCCTAATATCATATCAAAATATATATGTTTTTGGTGAAAAAAAGAGGGCCAACCCCAGTACACATCGAAAACACCTCAAGGGCATAGATTCTAACACGAATCCCAACCCAATAGCAGATGAACAATGTAATTTCTTGAATATAGACATAACAATGGGAAAATATTATTTGAATATATATTTCTTATTGTTTATTTATAAGGTCATAATTTTGGATATGAAAATCTATATTGTTCACCTCCATAATGAAACATCATATAACAAAGATCATTGTTATTATAGTTCATGAAGATGATTAATCTAGCTCACTAGTTGATTACCTTGTTATGGGGTCTCTGTTGACCAATCACCAAAAAACCCAAATCCATATTAGGGAATCCTATAAGAAATAATGTAGTATTGAAGACCCATCCTCATGATATTTTAGAGTGTTAAATGAATCATCAAGACACTATGGAATTAATCAGGATGTTCGAGTTATTACTAGAAGGTCAACAGCGATTCGTCTTGATTGGAAGCACTTTGAAGGACTTATCAATGAATGTGGTATGGTTCCTTTGAATTGACATCCCTGATAAATCCTTATAATATTATAATGGGAGATTGATTAAAACAACAATATTATCCATAAATTATTTGGGCAATGACTATGGAATGTATTATGATGTATTAGGAGTCAGGATTATAATAGTTCTATTCCATGATGGTCATGTGGTTGCTTATAGGTCTAGACAGTCAAGGAAACATAAGAGGAACTGCCCAAATACATTACTATATTTGTAAATTGTGGTTATTTCCATGTGGTGTTATTGGTCTTATCTTTAGGAGGAGATATTTTTGGAATACACTAATATTTTTAATTATATATCATCACAAAGTGAAATGAACCAACAAAATCAATGAAGGATTATATACCAATTGTCCATTAATTTTGACCTAATACATATCCTCACAAAGGGGAACACTTTTTTTTCAAATTTACTATTTTAGAACGATCATGCATAGATATTACATTATTCAAGTTTCAAGTGGAAGATGTTTTCCCTTATAGATGATATTTGAGTTTATGTTCAAATGTATCATGGTCAAGTGACACTTGTGTCTTTATCTATCAATTATTCACTCCTCAGTAGTATTACGTGAGTAAACTACATGATTAATATGATTTATTCATGATAGAAATGATAAAACATTTAAATCCATATATTTTTAAAAAATATGGTTATTATTTATTCATGTATCCTTTATAACATGCATCTAGTAGGATTTATGAATTTTTTAAAATGCATATTTGTCTCTTTTAAAATTATTCTTGTATTTTGAATGTTTCTTACAAAATTATATGTGTTCATCGTAAATTTTTTTTAGTTTTAAATATCTTCAAAATGATTTTAGAACTTGGAAAGGGATTAGGTTGCATGCCATGTGTTTGCCAACTCACCTGATTGACTATCATAAATGGATGATAATGTTTTGAAAACATATTTAATGTTGGTTTCATTTTAAAAAGGGTATGTTATTTTAATGAGTAATTTATGTAAATTTTTAATTTTTTAAGGGGATTTCATTTGTGATTTTGTAAATATTTTTCAAAGGAACTCGGGGTTAGCTACCAAGGGGATGAGTCATAGGCAATAGAGTGAAATAATAAATATCATTCAAATGTGGAGTTACCCTTATTTGAAAGTAAATTTTTGTGTATTTATTTTTTTAAATATCAATATAACTAAATAAAATTATATGGATATGAATAAAGAATGTATTAATGCCAATATTTTTAAAAAATATTATGAAGATGGATTAATATAGCTCGTCCTTTTTGTCGAAGATCAGGCCTATGAACCTTCTCAAATCCATAATCCATATTTAGGTAGTTTTTATTGAGTAAATGTTAGTACATATGAGTTATAAGAACCATTAATCAATCATGAAATAAATCTAAGCTAAAAATGATGGAATAAACATGGGGAAAGCAGAATTTATCCAGTGGTTGAGATAATACTACTTTTTATGGATCATCTGATATGATTAAAAGTGGGAAAAATAAAGATGACTGTATTGAGTATGTGATTACAGATGTAAATGACAATGAATAGCAATTTGAACAAATGACAAGGATCAATAGAGATGAACATCATTATTTTCCCAATAGGTTTTTGAACAATTCATGATTTGTGGAAGGAATCCATTGTTTGGTGGTTGCAGTAAATATATATCATTTTTACCAATACTGAAGCTATATAATTTGTAACTAGACAACGGATGGAGTGATTAAAATATAATGGAATTACATTATCTATTTAATGACTTGTTTGTAGAATATAATGATCTCCTAATCCCCACATACAACGCCAAATAAATGATACACTTTATGTGTTTGATATATGAAAGAATACAAGCCTTCCTAAATGAATGTATACTATTTATGAAGGACTAAAAATCACTTATAGAATTCCCAAAGTGTGGTGCTTCTCGATTAAATAAAGATGAATCCATTCTTGAAAAAGATTTATTGTACATACCAATCATTCTAATGTTTAAAACCTATATAGAAGTGAGGAGACTACATTGAAATTGACGTATCACACCGAAAGAAGAAATAATGATGGGAAACTATGTCACAAGAAAAACTTTCATTAGTGGAATAGAATTTTTCACGGGTATCCTAAATTTTGAATCAAGCCATGAAAACATCGCATTGTCATATCTTTAGATGTAGTCAATCCTGTTGGTTTTCATGTATTCACTCATAGTACATGTCCATTTATGATGGTAAATTATAACATGCCACTGTGTTTATGCATGAAACAAAAATACAGCATCTTATCTATACTTATGTCAGTACCAAAACAACTGAGTAATGATATTGATGTGTATTCAGATCCATTGATCTAGGATTTGAAATTATTGTAGGATTTAAGTGTTATATTGTATGATTCTTATAGAAATAAAGTCTTTACATTGAGATCCATGTTGTACATAACTATAAATTATATTCATACATATGGAAATTTTTTAGGATAAAACATTAATTTAACATAAGGGTGTCCCATATGAGAACATGGTACACTGGCAATTTGGTTTAAAAATTCATTGAAAACTCGGTTTCTATGACATCAAAGATTTCTACCCTGAAAAATAAGTATCAATTTTGATGACATCATTCAATGGATGTTAAGATAAGCTTACAACACTATCTCAACTAATAGGTGTTTAATTGTTTGAGAAAGTAAATGATGCATACACTACTTTTGGTAAACTATTTTTGAAAAAACATACAAAAACTAGTTGAAAAAAGGTAACAATTGTATTTTGAATTACCAAATTGGAAAGAGTTGTACAATAGGAATTTTAATAAAATAATGAAATTGAAATAAAATTTATGTGATAGTATCATCGTAATATTTCTAAATGTATATGGAAAAAAACAAAGGATCCTATTAAGTCTATATTGGACATGATTGGCATGGGAATATGAGATGTGTTGGTCCCAATGAAGGATGAAAAAATTATATTTTCTTCATCCAGCTGCTTATACTCTTTCAAGGTACAAGAGATATTATTTTTTCAACTACATGAATAATGTAGAAGATCCATATGGGTTTTCTTATAATATCAAGTACATTGTGTTTGTGACCAATTTATAGTTAAAGGGTCTAAAGTCACATTCATTCCATGATTTGATGTATGATCAAATGTATGTTATTTTAAATTTCATTTTTTTCAAATAATTTCTATTATACATTAACCAATATCAGATTTATCTTCGAAGAAATATGCAGCAATATTATATCCCCAGCTAAGTTAACAACTATGGGAAGAGAATTTTCTATCATATTATGTGAATTAAAAAAATTTCCCTCCATCATTTTATGATATGATGGTTCATTTGATGGTTCAATTCATGGAAGAGACTAACTTATGTGGTTCTATATACTATATATGGATATAACACACTGAACTATATAGGATTATTTTGAAAGGATATGTAAAAAATTGATGTTTTCTATAGGGTTGTTTTGAATATTGATATGTTGTTGGGAAAGGCATTGAAATCTATACTGAATGCATTTCCAGTGTGGAAATAATTGGCCTACCCAAATTTCATCACATTGGTCGGCTTGTGGGAAAATGAATTTATAGATGAAATTTTATCACAATCAAAATTACAGATCGGGAGTAGGCCAAACATTATGTGTTTTCATAACTATTAGGAGGTTTCCCCATATTTCGACACACACAAAGAAATTCATAGGCATTTGAATCCATCAAGGGGTGATATATTGATATCAAATAGACAAAATCAATATTTTATTTGATGGTTTTGGGACTATATTTATACAAATCCAAATTTATATTTGGAATCAATTTAAAAAAAATGGATTGCTAGTCAGAGTACCATGTTTGTACGTATTATTTTACAATAGTTATGTAATTAATTGTTTTCTATTCTATAAAAATGAGAATAATAAATGTAGTACCCTGAAAAAATAGTGGTGTTACACTCATAGCTAAATAGATGCATGTTTCTGGTACTAAAGACAGAAATACAATTTACATGAATATGTCATACATTGGAATCATCAATCAAATATGGGAGTTGAATTATACTATACTCAAGATGCTGATTTTTCAATTCAAGTTGGTTGATAATATATGTGCTTTTAAAATAGATGAATTAGGATTTTTTAATGTCAATTATTGTATGGATTGGTTCAAATACACAATATTTATAATCGAATGACATGTGGTATATCTATTTTATGTCATAGATCCCACAAAATGAATGTGGAAATTATTCTAGTGTCGACATGAACTAATAAAGGGTTAGTTGAACATTTAATGAATGATGAACCTTTCATTGGGATGTCATGATCATTTTGTAGAAGTCCAAATATAGATGGTGTTTTTTATGTAAGTGGAAACCACCTTGAATGTATTTGGATCATCGATAAAGGGTTACAATTTCTTATGTTATAAAATATAAAAAAGGGTGTTCAAAAATAAGGATACATTATTTTTGAAATATACATCATGTTTCCTCATATAATTATTCAATTTAATCTACATTTATATACTAAAAATTAAAATTTAAACAAATTATAAATATAATGACATTTTCATATATTGGTTCACCCAATCTCAAGGAACAACATGTCCCTCAACCTTATATTACTCGCAGTGCAGTGGAACAACCATATACATGTGGTAGTGCTCCCATTCCCATGGGAAAATGGGCTTATCAACATACTGTTGCTCCCATTATAGAGGTAAAACAACCATCTTCACATGATGATGCTACTGCTCTAGATGAACATATTGATGACGTTGACAATGGGAAAATAGTAGCCGATAAAGGACCGACATCACAAAAAAACTAGGTGCATCGTAGTTTGAGGGTGTTATAAAAAATCATTAAGGTGAATGATAAAGGAATAAAATTTATGGTTCTTTGTAATTTGAGGGGTCATCATGTTCACCCCAACAAGGCCATGTTGTGAAGTAATATTGGATTCTTCACTCTGAAACGTGTTCTGACTAATGTAGATTTTTGGAACCATGTTGTGACTTAGTTAAGGAAACTATTTTCGGAAGAGATTAAGATAATATTACGACATAATTTAATTATTTTACTAAGAAATAAAATGATGAAACATTTATATACTCTTATTCAACCATTACAAAGTGAATTTATTATAGATGACTTCAACAAGAAGTATTTATTAATTCTTGTTGGAAGGTTTCAAGGAGTAATTTAAAAAATTCTAATAAGGAATCATCTTAAAGATGTTGAATGTAAAATAATCCCACAACTATCAGTTATCTATGCACACCTAATAACCCAATAAGTGTGGGATGTATTTAGTATCTTTTGCGCAGATGTGTCATATCATGTACATTATGGCCAGTAATACGTTGTCCGACAATGAATGCATTAATAACATTGATTGGGAATTATATTATTATGAAAATACAACTAGGTGATAGAAATAAGTGTGGATCAGTAAAACCTATGTACTTCTACCATAATGCATAGATGGGGTATGATTCACTTGAAAAAAAGTTGGAACGTTTTTTAAATATATTATGATATTATTATATGACATGAAAAAACATCATAAAAATGTTAATCGATTTATATTTATGTGATGACTCAAAATCAAAATTAACATTCAACCTACTCTATGTGTTATGGAAGGGAGAATCTGTATATATAGACGAGAGACTAACAGATAAAAACATATAAAAATTGTGGTAAACATGTGAAATTATAACATAATAAATATTTTTTTTCTTAAAATCTCTAATAAATAACAATGATAACTTATTTTACAATATTTTATATCCAATATAGTCATAAGATTCAGAAACACCTTTTCCAGATAAACACAGACCATCAGTGGCCTTGAAGTGACTAGGAAAATATGGATGTGTCAGAGGTGCATGTTTTGGTGTGACACCCTTGACATATTTTGAGAAAAAAAGAGGATGATAAAATTTAATTAATAAAACAGATGAGAGAAATAACATCTACCCATGAAGAAGAATTCCAATGGTAGATAGATATGATGGAAACATTAATTTGGGAGGAAAATAGAAGAAGCAACTCAAGAACTTCCATCACGTGGAGATCTCTTCACCCCCACTAACTACAAGGATAACCATTCCCCTAAAAGAGGTTTCTTAGATGAGTTAATTGATGTTTTAATAAACGTTTCTATGAAATTTGAATCCGATGGAAACTAATAAAATTCTTGTAGTGATTTTATATAGGGTATAAATGACTTGGATTCATATTTAGAAACACCAACCCATCGCCTTTTAGAAAGATCAATGCTGTTCAATATTCAAAATAACATGATACACAATAGAACACTTCCAACAAGTTATGTATGATTGTCGATCAATTTAGACCATGAGCTGATTACAAAGCTACTTCTTCTAATTCAGGAGGATGATATTAGTACAGTCAAAATGTTGTTGGAACATTCATAATATGCCCATAAAAACATGAAAAAATAATTCCAACAAGGATGTATTTGTTTCCCATTTACACAGGAAGCTAATCCTTTAGGAATTAATAAAAAATGGTCTGAACTGAAGAATTTTATTAAAGAACTACAATGAAATGGGGATGAAATGAAAAATAATCTCAAAACTATTGAAAGGATCAACCAATCGATAAAAAATAGATACAGAAAGAACCATCACCCCACCTGTTCTACATCAATATCTACTACCATTGAAGGATCATGTTCATTCAATGATAAAATATTGTCAATGTAACATAGTTTTTTTTGAAGGAAATACATATGGGCACAAATATCCAATCTTATTGGAGTTGAGAATGTAATTCAAATACTAGACTATGATTGTCTAGGTAACTATGTTGTAAATATATACATGATGTAAATTTTCTTGATTTTATTTTCCAAAATTTTATGTACTGTGTTAATTATGATCCATTTTTTATTTTTGGTAGACATATATATGAAAAACAATTGAAGGGATTTTACAATGAAAAACATTCTGACTCATTATTCCACACATCTACTGTACATACAAAAAGAATTAAATTTCAAAAGAAAAGATGATATTTTGGTATGTATGACAAAATCATTTCAAATAAATCCTTCTGATGATAGGCTATATTTAATTCCACGGATTCATTGATAAATTTCTACAGTTTAGTCATATCAAAGATATTTTCAGTTCTTTCTTTAGTTTTTTTTTTGTGTTTTTAGGTAGCATTGGATACTTATTGAGTAAATTTGGACACTCCAAAATATATTTATTAGATTCCATGCATGGATAACCCACAAACTATCCACACATGATAGAATTTGTAAATTTTTAATACACTAAATCCAATGTTTTATATAAAAACAGAATGTTCTAAAATTTATATTATCATTTAATTTGGATTCTATTATGATAGGGAGGTGTATCACTATCATGAAAACCATGGAATGAGGCCAGGGGCTATGCCAATGGATGAAGATATGTTCTATGACATGATATTTATAATGGTATATATAATAATATGTAACTATCCAAACACATAAAAAATTACTTATCATCATCAATGTTTCTGTAGTGTCTGAAACAATCTAGTGAAAATGACTTGAGATTGTTATGTTTTTAAATTTATGAGTGAGATCATATTCCATGAAAAATACAAAATCCTTAAAGAAGTATTTTTTAATATAATTACTATTTTAATGGAAATTTTTATTAATCCATTGTGTATTTATATTTTTTTAGTACTACTATGAAGCTCAAAATGACTCATATTCACAAGATGATATAGACATGCTCACAAACAAATCTGCAACATACCTGATGAAAGAATGCACACAAATATCATATTGATGTTATTTCAATAAAAGTAGAGGATTGTTTCATATATATGTCTAATTTATTTATTTATAGTATTACTCACATATGAATTGTTTTCCTATATGGGTGGATTCCTATGTTTGAGTTAGGGTGATTCATTCGAACACACTTATCATTGTGAGTGACAGTACATTGAGGCTAAAACCTATAATTCCATGAGAAGACAATTATATTTTTAATATAATTTGATTTTCCTCATTATATAATATGTTTTAAACTAAATTAACATAATATAAATTAAATTGTTTACTACTCATGATGATAATGTCTTCCACATACTTATTCTACCTCAAAACCTTATCACCCATGCATTATCAAAATTTATCACATTCCTTCAATGGTAGTGAAGGGAAAATTATGGAATATTAAAAATGTCAATAATATAGTGTATCCATTTTGAGAAAGAAAGAAAACAGAAGGCATGGTTAGTCTTGGTGTGGCCTGTATGAGTCCAAAGTGACTCTTTTAATTCAAATTGACATTATTTTAAGTAAAAATAACAAGTGAAACACTGAAAATAGAGAAAAACATTCAAATTGTTTTGGTATATTAGGAAAATGATATATTATACATTTATGATGTGTATTAATCACCCTTATCTCAATGTGCTACATGGTGTGGCCATTATCACTCATTATATCTCTTTTTATTTAAAATTGAAATTAATTTAATTAAAAACACTAAGTTACTTACTGAAAACTGAGAAAATGAATTTGGATTTTTTTATATTTATGAGAAATGAGTTATTAGTCATTAATGACATGTAGTAATTGGTTTTACTTAAGTATGACTCATGGTGCGGCTAGTATTACTCAATGTCAATCTTTTTATTTAAAATTGACATTAATTAAAGTAATTACAACATGTGGCATACTGAAAAACAATAAAATGATTTTTTTATTTTGAAACTTCAGTAATACAATCCATGAGTCATTTTAGAAATATAGGATTCAATAAAAACCCATCTAACACCTAGGGTGATTGGTATTACTAAAAGTGCCTTTTTCTATTTAGAATTTCCATTCTTGTTAAAAATGTGTCACTCCCTGAAAAATAAATATAATGAAAATTGATTGTCAAGATAATTCTGGAGAGTTATTCATATATCATTTGCGAATTATATTATGTGGTCTCAGATCCAACTGATACATGATGCATCTGATATTACTCAAAATGCTTGTTTCAATTTAAAAATTTTATAATAGTCAAAAATAATAAAATTGTATACTAAAAACTATTAAAATAAATTCAGGATATATTTATATCTTTGTAAAATGATCTATATATCATTTGTGACTATTATGAATCAGAGAAAAATCAATAAAACACAAGGTGTGTCTAGTATCAATCTATGTGTTTTTTTGAAATTGGCTTTAATTTATGTAAAAATAATAAGTGTCGTACTAATGGAAAAAAACACATTTGGATTGTTTTGATATTTTTTATGACAATATATTAGTCAGTTTCATTACATAGAATCATCTACACCTCATTATGATGTACATTGTGGTATATATACCTCATATATCTCTTTTTATTTCAAATTCACATCAAAATACGTAAAATAAAAAAGTGGCAAACTGAAAACCTTGAAATAAAATTCAGATTGTTATGATATTTTAAGAAAATTATCTATTTTCTATTTTTATGTGTTGGAATCAGCCTCACCTCAATACAATTAATGGTGTGGCCAGTATGTCTTAAAGTTTATCTTTATATTTCACATTGACATTAATTTAATTAAAGATAATTTGAAATAAAAACGTGTTACTAAGTGAAAACCAATCAAACAATTAGATAAAAATGTGTTACTCGCTAAAAACCAATCAAACAAATTTTGATTGTCATGATAAATTAAAAAAGTGATTCCTAAGTCATTTTTGATATATTTAGTTGGTATCATGTAATTCTAATTCACAATGAAAATATTATGACTGAAATGTTTGTTTCCATTTATAAATGACATGTTAGTAAAAAATCATTGTTGACATACTAATAACTGAGAAAATGGATTCAAATTGTATTTATTTATTTTTTGTAAAATGATCTATTAGTCATTATTAATGTGTAGGAATTAGCCTCAGCTAAATACGTAATATGGTGTGGTCATTATAATTCAATGTGTCTATTTTAATTTAAAATTTACATTAGTTTATGTAAAAAAACAAGCGACTTGATGAAAACAGAAAAAATCCATTCAGATTGTTTTGAATTTTTTTTGTCAATGATCTATTAGTCATTTATAACTTTTAGTAATCATCCACATGTCAACATAATGAATTGTGTGTCTAGAATAACTCAAAGTGTCTATTTTTATATAAAATTGACATTAATTTAAGAAAAAACAACAAGTGACAACTAAAAATGGTGAAAATAAATTTAGATTTTTTTATATTTTATGAAATTGATCTATTTGTCCTTTGTGACTTGTAAGATACATCCTCAAATCAACACGATTCATTATGAGTCCGGTATCACTAAAAGTCTCTCTTTTTATTTGAAATTGTTAATAATTTTCCTAAAAACAATAACTAACATACTGAAAACTAAAGAAATGCATTCAGTTTGTTTTTTTATTTTTGGAAAATGTTCTACTAGTATTTTGTGATGTGTAGGAATTAGTTCCACATCAATAAAATGGATGGTGTGTCTAGTATTACTCAAAGTGTCTTTTTTATTCCAAATTGACATTAATTTAATAAAAAACAATAATTGACATTATGAAAACTGAAAATAGACATTCATATTGTTTTGATATATTAGTAAATTTACCTATTTGTCATTTTTTATGTGTAGGAATTAGTAACACCCTAATATGATGCATGGTGTTTTTGTTATAACTCAATTGTTTTACGTTTATTTAAAATTGACATTAATTTATGTGAAAATGTGACTTACTGAAAACATATAAAACACATTCAAATTACATTGAATCATTAGAACAACATACAATGAGTCATTTCTGATAAATTCTAGATACTTATATATAACATGACATTGATGGTGGTTGACTACCAGGTGATGGAGTCTCATTGAAATTGATACGTCATCAAATGAATTTCAAACATGTCATTCTAAAATAATAATGGTCCCATGGAAAGACCCACTAATTTTATCCCCACATGATTTATATATCATTTGATTTTATGATATGTAAAAAAATTATTTTCAAAAAACTAGAATTTTTTGGACCATTTTTTTTAACTTTATATTTTATAATATAATGGTTATTTTTCATTCCTTTATCTTTTATGATGTTCTTCTCTTATAATTTATGTCATTTTTGAAATGCATAAGACTTCCTCTTAATGATTAATGTGTATTGAAATGTTTCAAAAAAAATATATCATTTCATAATATGACTTTTTAGTTTTAAATAGAATTAAAATGATTTAAACACTTATCATGAACTTAGGTTTCATGCCAACTATTTTTCAACTCTCCCTATTGAATTTCATAAATTGATGTGAATGTATTTAAAAGATATTTATTGCTATTTTCATTTTAACAAAGGGTGTGTGATTTTTTAAGTGAAATTTTTTACACAATAGAGGCTTTTAGTTCACTTTAAATGACTATAATTATTGGTTCATGACGTTTGCAGGACTTATTTAAAAAACATATTGTGATTTTTTGAACAAATATTGGAATTGTTTGGTTTATTTTAGCAAGGGTATGATATTTAAAATAAAATTTTTTCAAAATTCTTGTTTTTAGTTGGATTTCAAATGTGATATTAGAAATAATTTGCAAATGACATTTAAAATATAGTCTTTTAATAACCATTTAAGTTTATATTTTTATTGATTTAGGAAATTTAATAAATTATATATGGAATACATATATATTGATAATAACACATTGACAAGGGCATGTCACTAACCTTTTCCAACCCATTAGATATCCATCATGACATCACTCTTAAAAATGTTTAACTAATGTTTAACCCATTGCATCTCCTAAAAATAAATTTCATCCAACAAAACATTCTTGGTTTTAATTTGGAGTCCCCTTGATTTATATGTCTTTTTAGGCATTTTCTCTCATAGGGATGAGATTTATTGTCAATATGAAATTCTAAATGATTTGTCATTGATGTTAAAATGGTCACATTATTTTGATGGTTTTAGATTTGAAATGTGATTTGATACTTATATTATAATCATTCATATGATGATCATTGTCTTGTTGATTCTCATTTCTACAAGTTTGTATTCATAGAAACCGTAGGAATTTAAACATTATACGAGATGTATACTATAGTAGTTAGCACACACACTAGTTTGTTTCCCATAGTTGTATATTTTTTTAGTCTATATGAGTGTCCCTAATGAGGAATGTGTCAGTATTTCAAACAGATTTTCTATTTTTTTATAAATCAATAATGGCCAAATATTGGACTTATGGTATTGTGAGAAAAAAAAGAATAATCGAATTCCCACTATTTTTATGATACATTCTAGATAATATAATTGGAACAAGGAAAGAGGGATCTATATAACAATCATATTTTTCATTTGAAAAAGAATGTTGATGATAATAAATGGTGAAAAGGGTCTATAGTTGTAAATGAATTTCAATAATTAGAAGTATTTAATTTTAGTTAGTTTTTCTCTCCTATTATATAGCATATATTAATTCATATCGTTATCGTTTTTTTCCTTGGAAGGATTATTTCAATACTAAATGGATGTCATGATTATATTCCTCCATCGAGATTCAATGGATGATATCTACATAGAACAACATGAATTTTTCATGATATATAGAATATAATTTTGAGTTTTAGTCTCAGATGGAGTTTTTGTTGGATTATGTAGGCACCACGTAAGTGTAACATGAATTTAAATTCTCTAATGGTATATTTAGTGTTCATGTAGTGTAATTTAAATAATTTCTACTATATGAAGGTGTATAATGATGGGTGTTTTTTCATTTTTCTTCAATATGTATATGAATCTGTTATAGTTGAACCAATAAAGGGATGACTGGAAGAGCTGATGATTGCTTTATCTAGAATATCCCAAATTATAGTCCTTGATTTTGGAAACTGGATACTGGGGATTAATATTCAGAGAGTCTTAAAATCTATTACCTTGGGACTTGGAAAATTTTTATATTAATGTTTTGTGTATTAGTTGAGTTAAATATTAATATTGCAGAATTAAATAGAATGTATATTAAAAAATAGTATTTAAATGACAATCATCTGACCAAAGAGTTTGAAGATTCTGTTAAAGAGTTCATCATGTTTGGAAAAGATCATGCATATGACCCCTCTAAAATATGTTATCCATTTTTATGTAATTTTTATTCATGAAATATTTTTCTAGAGTAGTTGGTAGAACAATGTATCTATCATGGAATATATCAATGTTATATACATTGGAATAAACATAGGGATAAAGAGAATGTAGCTAGTGGTTGTGATAGAAATACATTTTATGGATCATATGATATGATTAAAATTGTTGAAAATGAAGAATATTGTACCGAGGATGTGATTATAGATGGGAATTATGATGAAGATTACATTGAGGAAATGACAAGAGCAGTTGTATGTGAACTTTGTGACTACCCAAAATTCCTCGAGAAGATAAAGAGATCTGTAAAGTGGAATTTTACGTTGGTGGCACTAAATATGTAGCATTTTCAGTCATACTGATGCTATATAATTTGAAATCAAGAAATGGATGGAGTGACATCAGTTTTAGAGAACTACATTCTCACTTTAATGTCATGATCCCAAAATGCAATGATCTCCTAAGCTGAGCATATGATGTCAATGAATGCTATGATCAATACGTAAACTCTATGAATGAATAAAAACCTTACTGAATGATATTATACTATTTCGCAAAGAAAAAAATCAATTACAAAATTCCCAATGTGTTGTGGTTCTCAATACAAGATTGATGAATCCCACCCTAAAGATATGTTATGATAGTTTTCAATCCTTTTATGGTTTAAGCTCCTATATGGAAGTGAGGAGAATACATGATCCTGAGTTTCCTGAATTGAAAAACGAGCTAAGAATCCTTCATCTTGCATTATTTTAAGATGGACAGAATACTGTTAAATTTCAAAGCATCGCCCATAATACGTTGACTGCTATTTTGGAAAATTATAAACATCCCCATGGTTATGCATGAAATAGAAATATTTTATCTTATATATAGTTATATTAGGATAAAAAGGATCGAGTAACGATGTTAATGTTTATTTGGTTCCCCTAATCGTGGATTTGAAATTATTGTGTGAATTAGGTGTTATGTTGTATGATGCTTGTAGAAATAATATTTCAAATTGACATCCATGTTGTATGGGATGATAAATGAATTTTCCTCTTATTGAAAATTTTTCGGACATATAATTAAAGAAACTAAATGGTTTACAATTTATGAACAATGTATATGTTCAATTAGGATTAAACCTTCACATAAAAACGTGTTTATTGGATATTACATATTTCTACCCCAATGACTTATGTACTGATCTTAGATGACATCATTGAATAAAATATTAGAAGAACATACAACACCATCCCCACTAATAGATGAACACATGTTTTGGTACGTAACATATTTGGACACTACTTTTGGTAAACTATTACCAATAAAACTTATGAATATCAGTTTGAAAAAGAGATTAGTTTTTTTATAATTACCATACTATAACTATATGTACATAATGCATTTTCCGGATGTCATGCATGTTGAAAAAATGCATGTGATAGTTTGATTGGGATGTTGCTAAATGAAGTTGAAAAAAAGATGGAATTTAGGCAAGGATGAACATGGTTGACATGGGAATACGAGAAGAGTTGGTGCCAGTGAAGGGTGAAATATGGACTTTTCCCCTCCATATACTTAGTCTCCTTCTAGGCCGGAGATATATAAATTATTCACTTATTAAATGATGTAATGGTTATAGAGGGGTATTAATTTGATATCTAGAACATCATGCCAATAACATATATATAGTTAAAGGGTCACACATCACATATCTTCCTGGTTTTGAGGTAGGATCTAACGCCTATAGATTTTCATTGACTTTTTTCAAAGAATGTTCATCATACATTCACCAAGTTATTTTTGTTCTTCCAAGATAAATGAATTAATTTTATAGAGCTAGACAAATTACAGTCAATGGAAAGAGAAATTGACATCATATTATATGAATTGTAAATGTTCTTACCACAATCATTTTTTGATATGATGGTTCATTTGATTATTCACTTTGCGAGAGAGATTAGACTATGTGGTCTTGTATGTTATAGACAGATCTACCCTTATGAATGATATATGAGGATTTTAAAAAGGTAGGTAAAATTTTTTGCCAAAGGGTTGTATTGTAGAGAGTTATATTGTTGGGGAAACCATTGAATTAGATATCGAATAGCTATTTGGTGTGGAAGTAATTTGTCTACCAATATCTTCTCACACATAGCCGCATGGGGGTAAAGTAATTTTAGGAAGAAATGTTGTAACAATAAATATTATAGATCAAGAGAAATCCCACCATTATGTTTTTCAAAACAACTCTGCAGATTCCCCATATGTTGAAACCTACAATGAAATTATTATGAATTTGAATCCACCAAGGGAAGAATGACGGATATTAAATTCAAAGAATCATAATTTAGTAGGATGGTTTTGGGACCATATCATGAATGAGTCTGTTGAAAATTTTTATTAAATTTTAGAACAACATTGATGGCCAGCCAAAGGACAATGAATGTATGTAATATCATAAAATGGTTATGTAATTAGTGGTTATACATTATATAAAAATGAGGATGGTGAATACAATACCACAAAATAAAGTGGAGTTATTGTTTTGGTTGAAGCGATGCATGTCTCTAGTAATAAGGGTAAATATAAGAATTCTCAATTTTAAAACCATTTATTATTGCGAAAAAGTTGAGTTAATGAGAATCAGGTTTTGTAAAGTGGTTATAATATAAAATCATTTTATATTTAAATAATATATATGTTAGATAGTGTACAAAAATATGAAACATTGAGCTTAACAGAACCATCAAATATTATTACTTAAATATTCTCATTATAACTTAGAAATTTAATTACTATATAAGATGAGAATTAAATAAATTATAAAAAATATATATAATCCATAAACAATTCTAATTATTTTTATTAATTCATAGGGTATAATCACTCAATATTCATTATCGTTGTCTTTTTCTTCAAAATAATATTTTTCCACATATCATTTTTATTTTTTTTATATAAAATATTTTCAATAATTTCTTAAAATATTCTATTTTTAAAAAAATTAACATCAGTTTTCGAAAAATTATGTTAAAAATATCATAAGCAGAAATATTTATAATTTTAGGAAATGTTTGATTTTATCAGTGAATAGTGAAAAAATAATTTATATTTTGAACTGCATTTTCCTATAAAATATTTAAAAAGTCTAACACTATTTTGTATTATTTTTAAATTTTAATTAGTTTGTTTGGATTATAAAAAATCATGTTATCATATTTTTATATAATTTAATAATTGAACTTTGATTAATAAAATATATATACATATTTTACATTTTTTTTGGAAAAAACACAATATTCATTGTGCTTGGCGAGTTTACTGTGAAAATAAATTATTCCACTTATGTTAATTGAATCTTAAAAATAGGATACCATATCTGAAAATAAAATACCCATATTTTTAAATAACTAAAATTTATTTTTATTAATAAATAATAATAATCCTAATAATTTTTCTTACCATGGTAAATTGACAATCATATTGTGACAGTGGAAAATAAAATTAAAAAGACTAAATTAATTACCCTAAAATTTGTATTTAATTAATTAGATAATTATTCAAAATATATAATCACATTAAATTAGAATATATTTAATTTTTTCATGTTATAAATAATTTTAATCTTTATATTAATTTAAACAAGGGGATATAAAAAATGAAATTTTATTTGATAAATTAACTATTAATTTTATTCATATTGAAAACCAATGGCTATGCTAAGTCATATATATTCATTTAAAATATAAATTATTTGTTAATATTTTTAATTTATTATTTATTTTTTCTAATGATATAAATACCTTAAATCATCATGCGATGATGATATAGTTCATGTTCATGATGAAGAAAATTGAATAAAATATTTTGAAAAAAGATAAAAAATATTATGTGAGTGACTTTTTGTGTTCCATGATTTTTATGAAATAATGAAATAATTGAAGTTTTTTGATTAATTATATTAAAATTTAATATGTTTATTATAGTTTCAAAAATTTGAATAAGATTATACGTTCCAAAACTCAAATTAATGTTATTTTATAACAAATAATATTTTTCTAAAATTTTTTGAACTCCATAAAATAATTTTTATTTATCCATTTGATTAGGGTATAGTTTAAAATATAAATAGTGTTTCTTTTATGGTCTATTTTATAATTAAAATAGCATATATGATCCTCAAATAATAAAATCATTAATATCGAAGTACTTGTCCAAATGGTTTAACACAGATTAAATACCAATGATAAGGGTAAAACCCACATAATCATTTCGATTAATTTTTTATTAGATAATTTCAACACATGATCATTTTTATATTAAATTCATGTCAATAAATTTGAATATAAAAATTAAAAATAAATTATATTAATTTAATATTTGAAAAAATTCCAAGACTTCCTCCCCAAACACATATAAATGGCAACCTCATTTTCTCTTTTATTCACACAACACGAGACATTTGGTTCTTCCAATTCCTATAAATTTAAATATAATAAAATACCTATCTATTAACTAAAGAAATTATTTTAAACATTAAATGAATCTATGAAATACTTTTGTTTAATCCTTTAGAGACTATCTCATTTTGAATTATAGTTATTAACTAAGATTTTTCATTGGGTTTCTAATAGCCCGAAGGCCTTCTTTTTTATATTGATTGTTGATAATCCACCTTTCAAGCGGTGATGTGGAAACCTTATATGGCCCCTAAGTGTAAGTATTAATCAATTCTAGAATAAAAAACAATTATAAACTATATAATGAGATTTTATTTTGTTAATTTAATAACTTTTATCCTTCTCATCACCGATAATATGGGAAATGAATCCATCAGTCGTGTGTATGATAGACAACAGCTTCGCAAAATGTTGTCGTTCAGGATAGATACCCTCTTAGTATTACTCATTTAAATTATGTATTTAATGTATATAAATGATATTTAAGACATATGTATCATTCTAAAAATAAAATAAACTTCTTTTCCTTCTTATATTTCTAATAATTGAAAAATATAATGAAGTTATTGTATATATGTGGAGAACCACCTTAATAAATCTATTTTGTCCATTATTCATAATTACATAAAATAAGTGGTATATCAAATTGAATTAAATAATAGATATATTATTTATGATAAATATTGTTATATCATAAAATATTATCTATGCTTAGTATTATTTATATTTAACATAGGGATGTTTCTCTTTTGTGGTTATATATTTATTCACTTACTGGCATATTTTAATATTACATATAGTAAAAATATAATAAAAAAAGAAGTATGATATTAATTTTGTTCCTTATCATTAGAAAATATTGATTTTTTTAATAAAATGAGGAATATAATCATAATAAAGTATATGAAATTGTATTGAAAAGTGTTTCCAATATAACTTTTTTACTTCTATTCATTATTGGATGAAAAATGTAAAAGAAAATGATTTTATATAAATTGAAATCATTGATTTATATAATTTAATTTTATTACCCCTTTATAAAAAAATCATTTATCACACTATTTACCAAGTAATCAGGCCCATTTTGAACAAATCAATCATGATTCCAAAAACTGAATACCTAAACAATGTTCATGTTTAATGAATATTTTCATGTATTTTTTGAAAAGTCGTTGATACATTATTTGCATTACCTAATTGAAGAAGTAGTGGAATATATAGTAATTTTTTATGTTTCCTATTATTATAAATCAATACCATTATATCATTTAATAATCTTAAATTTTAAAAAAAATTATAATTGGTCATAATTCATAAAATTTATAGGAAATTGGAATCAAAAAATTTCATAGATATCATTAAATGAGATCTCATATATAAATTATTTATATATAAAACGTATTTAATAGTTGTATTGGCTCATAAATTTTATATTATGTTTGTATTTATTTCAATTTATTACAATTATGATGATACTGAACTATTTATATTAATATCTTCTATAATTTCCCATGAAATATCTCTAAATATTTTAACTAAACATTAAATTGGATTTTCCTATAATATATATCTTATTTTTCATGAATTATAGTTTAGCTGTTATATTATTTATATTTTCAATATCATCACGTTTTTGAAATATTATGAAAAAATATTAGATATTTTTATATTATATATTAATAAATGACATCAAAACCATATATAGAAAAATTCAATAGTTCCTAAGGGATTGGACATGAAAATAATAATTACATAACATGACATATCTTGTTTACATTGTAACAACCAAATACATCAATATATATATCATACATAAATAAATATTTTACTAATCACTTGTAAAGACCTGGAGCTTCAGTTTGAGGTACGAATATATTTTATGGGCATTTTAAGGAAAATGGAGAATCTGGAATTTTTCAGAGTACACGTCGTGTACATTATGAGCACACACCATGTACTCCTCGGCCACTATAAGCCATGTGTTGGCTGAGACTGGGCCACACACATGGTGTGTATCTGAAATTTTCAGAGTACACACCGTGTACTTTATGAGCACACATCGTGTATTATGGGTCACTAAAAGCCGTGTGTTGGCTGAGACCGGGCCGTAGACATGGTGTGTAGGGTTGACGGGGAGGCCGATTTTGGCGGCGTACGGAAAAACCCACTACGCGCCATGTACTTTAAGAGTACATGCCATGTACTTTTTTTTATTAATCAACCCGGGGTCGCGACTAATGATGGAAAATGTCTTGTTATCCGCCTAATTTCATCCAGAATGTCCAAGGAGGCTGTTTCTTCTCCGAGCCACCGATCCATCACTTTTTTTCAGAATCATTCTCCATCGGTTGTAGAAGAATCGCAGCGATGATTTCTTGGTTTTTCTTTAGCCTCGTTTCCTGATTCTTTCACTCATGTGAGTTATCTGAGGTTGAACGTTTGAGATGTTTTTGTAGATCTACTCCGTTCTAGGATGATTCACGGGTCGAGGTTCAAGTATATTGATCAACTAGGATCAAGGTAGGTGGTTTGTTTCCCTACGTTAAAGTTCATTGAGTTTGGGTTGCAAAAATGTCGGATACCCATGTATCGGGTATCCCGGGTTAGGGTTTAGATCCTGTTTATTTATCTGACTTAGATTGCATGTATGATTGAGGTTACTGGATGATTGATAAATTCTTTTTATCATGTTTTAGGATCACCGCATGGGTTTTTCCCTTGTTTTGGATGTTGTTTGCCGGTTGGCCTGGTTTGCCTACGAGGTAAACCCAATTGCATTGCTAGTATGCCTGTTGACTTGATTGCACGTATTTCCTGCTATTTTTATGCTTGTCGATGCATTTTTGTAGCTTTTAGCCAAGTAGTTGTTTATCTTACTTAGGGATGCTAACAGTCGATTACGCACGACTGGAATGCTCAGGGTTGTGAGAACCTAGTGCGGGAGATCAAAGAGGGAATAGACGATGAAGTGATTCCCTATAGGGTCTGTTTGTTTTAGTCTCGTACGCAGGACCTACGGGAATCAGACTTTGTGCTTCCCAAGAGTGTTATTAGTTTACCGACGCATCGAGACCACATGAGGAATTAGACGTAAGTGATTCCTCAGAGATTCTATAGCTATTATTGCAAGACCATAGGGGAATTGACATAAGAGCTTCCCAAAGTGTATGTGCCTTGTTTAATTACTGGACTCTATGGGGCTTCTAGTTTAATCCACCCAGAGAGTCAGTGCGTTTTCTTGTTGGTTGGTTGTGATGATTCCACCAAGCCAAAGAAAAAGCTTGGGTTTTGTACTTATTGTATTAGGTAGTATTTTTATATACCTGTTGTGTTACTAGCTTATCCTAGAATAAGAAACTTTTCGGGTTTTTCCTGGTTGTGTAATTGAATGAATGTGCATGGTAGTTGGTAGAATTGTTTAATGCATTGTATACATTAACATTTTCTATATCACTCACTGATAGTAGGGCCGAAATCATGTGGTGGTTGCCTACTGGGATTAGTCTCACACCCTATTTGGGTCCTTCTTTTCGGCTCAAACAAATTATATGGTTGCAGGTTTTGTTAGGGATTGTGGCCCTTCCACCTCAAGTACTTGATTGCTGGTCGGGGCTGGAGAGCATGGGACCGGGTCTTGGCCCGCGATCCTGCTGGAGTTGTTGTTTACTTTTATTACTTTCGTTTCAATTTTATTTCAGCATGTTGTTTGCTTACTGCTTTCCATAGACACATGTACCATCCTGCGAAATTGTTATATCAGACCTTGATTTTACTTTATGTTTAGTTGTTGCAAGCTTTTTAATTCTTCCACTATTGTGTATGATTATTTCTTCCATTGCATACTTTATCAAACGAGGGCATAGTTTCCCCACTGACTCACCAAGGCCCTCGCTGCTAGTCGGCATCCTCTGGCATTTCGGAAAACACGCTTGAGGTCATGTGGCGAACAGGGTACGGGGCGCCAGTGGAAGGGATCCGGATTAGGGTCGTTACAAAGTGGTATCAGAGGAGTTTTCTTCCTTTCTATTGCGTTACTATTTTGTGACCATAGACTGGGATAGGAAAAAATGTGTAGTTAGTACTTAACTGTGTTGGGGATTAATTAACTCTTGTACGGGGAAAAGCTACACTACCTCGTGATTGCAATTTTCAGTTTCTGAAAATGTTATAGTTTATTATATTTCACCGTTGGGTGATGCACTTGTGTTGTGTTGTTATAGTTTATAAGATTATGGTTCTATTTGGTTTCAACCCGATGAGATGATGGTGTTCCATCTCATGCATTATATAGGCACTGGGTAGGAAGTCACTTGTCATGCATTTTACCATGTCATATAGGGTGCATTATAATTGCATGTTGAGGTGATAGATGTCGTGATAGATTATGCATGTTGTTGTGGTAGTTGCTTTGATAGAAATACTTTTTGTGCTGGTAGAGTATTACTTCTTTAACAGCCTGTTAGCATGGGTGCCAAGCTCTGGTCTTGGAGGTGTTACCAGCCCTCGAGGATCAAATTTTTGCGGGCCATTGTTTGTTATACTGGTTACTTGTTGTGTGCATTGCTATGATGCCATGAATTGATTCACGAGAAGTATGATCCCCCACGGATCGAAATTTGGCACATAGCTGGTTGTTTTTCAGTGTTTCTAGAATTCAGAGCAGTTTCAGAGCTACTGCCTGGAAAAACCCAAAATACACGGCGTGTACTTTACGTATACAGGATGTGTAGTTTTAAAACTGTGTTAATATCTGTGTAAAAAAACATGGGGTGTCAGATAATCTTTGAGGACACGTCGTGTACTATAAGAACACGTTGTGTAGGCTTCTTCAGGGTACCTGGCCGTGTCACGAATGAAACGGGTCGGTGTTATCCATCCTTAGACGTGCCGTGTTTGTTCGGAACATGCCGTGTAGGGGTCAGCCGTGTAGTCGGTCGTGTAACCTGCTATACGGGTCACCGAGCCATTCTAGTACACGTCATGTGTTATAAAGAACATGTCGTGTAGTTTTATCCTAGGAACCCGGCCATGTCACGAACAACACGGGTCGGTGTGATCTATCCTTATACACGCCGTGTTTGTTCGAAACATGCCGTGTAGTTTAGAATTAGGAAGACCATGTGGGTTAGCCGTGCAAAGAGACTCGGACAGGGAGTGGAGTTCAAGTACAGGCCGTGTTTTGGAACAACATGTCGTGTAGTCTGGAATGTTATGCGACCAGTGGTGGTAGAATTTCACACCATGAAAATGGATTTAACAAACATGTCATGTAGTTTAAATACATGCCGTGTAGTTCAGTTTTTAAAATTTATGTGTTTCACACTCCTGTTCCCATTTTGTAGTCTTGTGTTTTCTGTCATTGTTAATCCTAAATCTGGAGTGTGCTTTTGACCTTTCAGTGTTATGGCACCAAGACGTCCTCCCGATGCATGCTAGGAACCAGGCAGTGACCGTACGCCTAATATGGTAGACCAGGGACTACCTGAAGTTCCGCCAATTGTTCTGGATATGGAACCTGCAGTGATTTCGGACACTAGTGGAGACACTTAGTTCAGATATGGTTTCATGAGGTTCATGTTGACCTTCCAGGGAGCTCAGCATCCTGCCCCGTCTATGGTAGAGCTGACATGAGTCTTCCAGCAGCAGCATCCTCCCACTTTCACCGGGGATGGAGGACCTGAGGTTGCAGAGTCATGGCTAGAAACCATGCTTTACATCTTCTTGCATCTGTAGACACCACCAGACAGACGGGTGAAGCTCGCAACTTACGTGCTACGAGATTCTGCCAAGAGATGGTGGGATGTAGTCTCACAGGCAGGGCGCCATCAGACTATGGCTTGGGAAGAATTCCAGTGTATGTTCTACAACTACTTCTATCCAGCGACGCTGATGGCCGACATGGCCATAGATTTCATGAACCTACAGTAGGGTACTCTGTAGGTATGGAGTATTCATCCCGATTCACTGAGTTACAGCGTTTCGCTCCCATTCTGGGAAACGACAAGCTATTTTTGGCGAGGAAGTTTGAGGAAGGCCTCAAAGCGGAGATTAGATCGCAGGTGAATGTTTTACTGTTTACTTCTATTACCCTGATATTCAACCAGTCACTGATCACTGAAAGAAATATGAGGGAGACTGGATTTGTTGACCCGGGTGGTTCAGCATCCAAGGGTGAGTCATTTCATACTGACAACAAGAAGCGCCACCGAGAGTCTACTCGAGGTGACTCAATGAATTGAGGTATATCTTCTTGTAGATAAGATCTTCTTTATAGAAACCAGGTGTTGTTCTATCAGTGTGGAAAAATCGGGCATAAGAAGAATTTGTGCCCGAGGGTTCTAGTGGAGTGTCGAGCTTGTGGCAAGATGGGTCACCTGCAGTTTTTTTGCAGGGTTCTTCATCCAGCGGCTAGTGAAGGAGGATCTGTTTCTACCCATCATTCAAGAGCTGGATTACCAGTTCTGCAGCAGACTGGGGGGTGGAGTTCATCAGGTCGTTCAGGCTATCGTAGAATCCCTGGATGCGGTGGTTAGGCTCATGGGGGATCATCTCAGGGATATTAGGCTTCTACAAAGGGCTGTGGTGCTGGCCAGATGTTTGCGGTAGAGCAGATTCATTGGGAGCAGGATCCTGGACCTTACACAGTTCGAGGTACAGTCCTAGTAGCCTCAGATTTATCTTCTTCACTTTTTGATACTAGATCTTATCATTGCTTTATTTCTATGCACACTGTGGAGAGCCTTAGACTCATTGTTGTTACTTCTGAGGACACCTTGTCACTAGACACTCCCTTGGGACATAGAACTATTAATGTGCATCAGTGCAGGGAGTGCCCACTTGAGTTTGGTGGTGTCACTTCATGTGTGATCTTTATGTCCTGGAGATGACAGGTTATGATGTCATTCTCGTAATGGACTGGCCAGTTCCTTTTCGGTCCTTTTTTGACTGTTAGCACCGCAGGGTGTGTTTCACGTCACCAGAGGGAATATATTTTCTTCACAAGGGTGAATGGGATGTCCAGGCAAGCAGAGCTGGAGCAGAGCATCATGGGTTGGGCAGTGTTACAGCCCAGATTTCTAGTTTATATCTGGATGATTAGGGGACCGTTAATATGGATTTTCCCTCAGTGTTTGATCTATTTCTAGAGGTCCTTCCAGAAGACATCTCTCGTTTACCTCCGAGGCAAGATGTAGACTTCTCGATTGAGCTTGTGCCAGGAGCCGCACTGGTGTCCATACCTCCTTATAGGATGGCTACGCCTGAGATGCAAGAGCTCAAGAAGCAGTTGGGGGAGTTGCAGGCTAAGGGTTTCATCCGACCCAGTACTTCCCCTTGGGGTTCACCAGTGTTGTTTGCGAATAACGCATATGGTACCTTACAACATTGCGTGGATTATCAAAAGTTGAACCAGTTGATGGTCAAGAACAGATATCCCTTGACGAGGATTGATGATCTTTTTGATCAGCTTCTGAGGATCCATGGTGTTCTCAAAGATCGACTTGAGATGCAGTTATCATCAGCTGTGCGTTAGGCCTTCAGATATACTCCTGACAGCCTTTATGAGTAGGTATGGCCTCTACGAGTATACAGTCATGTTGTTCAGTCTTACGAACGCACTAGCAGTTTTCATGGCACTGAGGAACCGAGTGTTCTATCCTTACTTGGATTCCTTCGTCGTGGTCTTCGTGGATGATATCTTGGTGTACTCTCATACTCTACATGACCATGCAACCCATCTTGAGATCGTTTTGGGTACACTGAGGGAGCATCGACATTATGCTAAACTCTCTAAGTGATACTTTTGGATGGATGAGATTCACTTCCTGGGTCATGTCATCTCAGAGATAAGAGTATCGGTCGACCCAAACAAGGTCAGAGATGTAGTCAACTGAGACCAGCTGAAGAATGTCTTTGAGGTATGTAGTTTCATGTGGATGGATGGTTACTACATGTGATTTATACATGACTTTTCATGCTTAGAAATGCCTTTGACGGGCCTGACTAAGAAGGGTGTGAAGTACGTTTGTACAGAAGCTTGCGACTCAGCCTTCCAATAGCTGAAGGGGAGATTGAAGTCATCACCAATTCTAGTTCTTCCAGAGCCAGACAAGAGTTATACATTTTTCTGCGATGCATCTGGTCTTAGTCTTGGAGATGTGATTATATAAGAAGATCATGTTGTCGCATAAAGATCTCGGTAGTTGATTCCACATTAGAAGAATTATCCTACACACGACCTGGAGTTGGTTGCTATTGTTCAAGCTTTGAGATGTTGGAGGCACTGTCTCATGGGAGATCATTTCTTTGTATATATTGACCACAAGAGCCTCAGGTACATATTCACACTGCGTGATTTGAATATAAGATAGAAAACATGGGTCTAGTACCTGAAGTCCTTCAATTTCGAGCTTGCTTACACGCCTGGGAAAGGCAATGTTGTGGAAGACACAGTGAGCTGGAGGACTTAGCTAAAGGCAGTTCAAGAAGCCAGTAGTGAGTGGCAGCTCATGGATCTATTCTCTGAGATGCATTTGGAGGTCCATGACAGATAGGGTCAGACTGTTCTTTCTTCTGTAGCTGTTACCTCTACCCTTTTTGATCGAGTTCGAATGAGGAAGCTATTAGACCCATTGGGTCTAGTCCTACAGGAGGGTGTGTCAGATGGAGACCCTACTCCAGGGTGGACGATGGGAGATTATGAGGTGCTACGTTTTCATGGTCGCGTATGGGTTTCAGCAGAAATACGTGAGGAGATGATGCGGGAGTTTCATGCTTCATCTTGGGAAGTTCATCCTGGTGTCACCAAAATGTACTGAGACTTGCACTGTCAGTATTGGTGGCTAGGAATGAAGAAGGATGTGGCTGGTTTTGTTTTGCGGTGTTCCACCTGTCAGCTGGTGAAGGCAGAGCATCAGTGACCAGCGGGGCTTTTGCAGCAGTTACCCATTCCTGAGTGGAAATGGAACGATGTCATGATGGACTTCGTGACAGGTTTACCGAGATCGCCTTGAGGAAATGATGCGGTTTGGGTTGTAGTGGACATGCTCACGAAGGTTACACACTTCTTGCCGATAAAGGAGACCTTCAGTGTTGATGAGCTGGGATGGTTGTACATCCGAGAGATTGTACGTCTGCATGGAGTTACACACTCCATTTCTTCAGACAGGGATGCATGTTTTACTTGTCACTTCTGGAAGGGGCTACAGAGGGCGTTGGGTACATAGGTACTTTTGAGTACAGCATACCATCACAAGACTGATGGCCAATCCGAGTGCACGATCCAGGATCTTGAGGATATTCTCCGAGCTTTCATTCTAGACTATGGCGGTTCTTGGTAGAAGCATATTCCTCTGGTAGAGTTCACCTACAACAACAGTTTTTAGGCGACTATTCAGATGGAACCTTACGAGGATTTGTATGGTAGGCCATGCTGATCACCTTTATGCTAGCTAGAGGTAGGATAGGCAGCTTTGCTGGGACCTCATCTTGTTCAAGAGACATTAGAACATATAAAGTTGACTCGAAAGAGGATGGAGATAGCACAGTCTCGGCAGAAGTATTATACGGATCAGCAGAGATAACCTCTGGAGTTCGAGGTTGGGGATCAGGTTTTCCTACATGTCACATCGAGGTTGGGACACAAGAGGATTCAGAGACAGAGTATGCTCTCACCGAGATACGTCGGGCCGTTTGAGGTTTTGGAGAGAGTCGGGCTGGTTGCTTATAGGTTGTAGTTACCTCAGAGATACTAGGCTATGCATGACGTCTTTCATGTTTCTCAGCTTCGATGGTATTTCTCAGACCCATATCATGTTTTTCAACACGAGGAGGTTGAGTTAGAGCAGGATTCATCTTTCGAAGAGCATCATATTGGGATTGTTGATCGTAGTACAAAGGTAATACGTGGCTGGTCTGTTCCTCTAGTACGGGTGCTATGGCAGCACGGCCGTATATTGGACGAGACATGGGAGAGGGATGCTGATATGCGATCACAGTGGCCAGAGTTGTTCGAGGTTCCTTCTTTTACGCCTTGCTAGGGAAATTCAGGGACGAATTTATTTAAGGGGAGGAATTTTGTAAGAACCCGGAGCATCAGTTTCAAGTACAAATCACTGTTATGGGATTTTTAAGGAATACTGGAGTATCTGGAAATTTTCAGAGTACACGTCGTGTCCTTTATGAGCACATGTTGTGTACTCCTCAGCCACTCTAAGCCATGTGTTGGCCGAGATCGGGCCACACACACGGTGTGTATCTGAAATTTTCAGAGTACACACAGTGTCCTTTATGAGCACACGCCGTGTATTCTGGGTCACTCGAAGCCATGTGTTGGCCGAGACCGGGCCACACACACAGTGTGTTGGAGTGACGTGGAGGCCGATTTTGGCGGAGTACGGAAAAACCCACTACACGCCGTGTAATTTAAGAGTAGATGCCGTGTACTTTTTTGTATTTCATTAATCGACACGGGGTCGCGGCTAGATGTCACGACCCGTCCTCGGGGCCCGTGTCGTGACTACCCCAAGCCTGAATTCCATAGGCCAGGGGCTGGCGACAAGCTGCAAGGCATAAATCCCAGTAAAAAGGATTTGTAAAGTAAACAAAGACCACAGAGCAAGCAAGCAGTAGAAGTAAACACTAAGTAAAAACTGAGTACAACAAAAGGTGTGGAAAAGTAAGTGGGCTAGAATACAAACCCAAACTGAAAGTAAAGTACAACTGGAAAGGGAAAACAGAAACTGAAAAGTATAGCCGCATCGTCGAGCCGTCCACTGGAAGTCCCACCTGAAAGGTGGGTACAGATGGCCTCCACAGCTCCTAGGGTCTAGCCATCCACTCCGAGTACGTCCCGCCCAGTGGTCCACCTCCAGGTACCGCCTTGCTCTACAAGCCTCAACCACGATCAGTGTTGTCCATTGTTTGCAACCAACACAACATAGTGTGGGCATAGCCCATGTAGGGGTGAGTATAAGATACTCAGTAGGGACCCTGAGACCCCCGAAGGTCCCCCAGAATCCACAATGGATAATACACAAAAGGTAGATACAATCACGAAGTAACATCCGAAACTGCTTAGTTATATGCCCATACATATACCTAAGTCATCAATTCCATGTTCGGCTCCAACATCCCAGCTCAAGTACTACCCAATCCACACAGGAAATCACAACCCAATCCACACAGGAAAGAAAAACGTAATCCATAGAGGATAGCACAACAAAATCCACAAATGAAAGAAAAACAGGAAATCCACTCACATGGGTATACTTCTTCGTATGACGATAGACGTGATCAGATATTGCCACTAATTCATCTAAGTCGTCGGCCCAGAAATTATTGATAGGTACTAACCCCCGCAGTGACCCACAAATGATCTGACCCACACAGGATCGATAGATAACTAACCCCCAAAATGGAACACCTATTATCGGACCCACATAGGATCTGTAGGAGCTGGCCCACATAGGACCACTGGGCGCTGACCCAAACAAGATCGGACCCACACATGATCTGTAGCACTGATCCACGTAGGATCGTCGAGTTTTGTAGTCGTCGCCGTTGAATCCACTGAGGATTTCTGTACAGTCGTCGTCATCGTCGCAGTCGTAACCAGCTCTAGGGTTCCTGCACACAGCAAGATCGTTCGAGAGAGTCCACTACATGAGACGAGAGGCTGATACATCAACTGACATATAGTCCAGATTTGATGTATCCAAAAGTTCAGTATCGTCAATAGGAACTCAACGTCGCAGACGGCGCGTTAATCGAACGCTCGGTCAGAGAGTTATTGGCTTTTTCGTCCCAGGGGCCCGCTTGGTTTTTAAGTCAAAACCAACACAACCGTACTCCACCTACGTCCAAACCTCGGGAAGCGCATGCCAAAAGATCTGTCTCACTTAGAGGAATCCATCAAAGGCGATGACACGCCAATCGGACGTCTGGAGCTCATGATATGAGTGTTTCCGCTCTGAGGGCCCAGTTGGTTTTGTATACGAACCAACCCAGCCGAACCTAAAGTACTCTGAAACCTTGAGTGTAATATACAGAAACAACCGTCTCTATCCAAGGATTACATTCTCGCTGACGGTGCATTGATCGCAGGTCCATAGCCCATGATATGGGCAAAAGACAGAAATGGTCTGAAAACGGGGGGTCTGGGCCCAGACCGACCCGACCCAGCCCCCCCTGGGTCGGCCCGAACCGGTTTGAACCGACTCGGGTCTGGGTCCGACACGGACGGCGTGGCCCAGCCCAGCCTGGGTGCAACCTGGCCCGGTCGGCGCGGGTGTGGCCCTATCGCCAGGCGGGTCGGCTCAGCCGGTTACGGCCTAGTGGAGCGGGGGCGCGCTGCCCCCGTGTGGAGGATTCGCGGCCACGCGTGGGGCCGCCCTTTCCAGCGGACATGGCAGTCGGCCACGTCTCGTGCCCCTCCGGCCCCGCGCGGTCGCGGGACCGCACATTGCAGTCGTGGCTTCCGTCGCGGCGGCTCCTCCCTACGGCGCACCGGGCACTGCCGCGCACAGCTGCCGTGCCACTGAGGTGCGCCAGCGGGCTGCTCCGCAGACCACCGGACGACATCCGGTTGTCAGAAAAATGAGCCGTCTTCGCCAAAAGCCCTCCCGGGGTCCGTCCTTCACTGCGATGATCTGACATTGCTCGTGCAGCTTACTTTGTCATCGTCCGCCGTTCCGCACACCAAGAACAAGAAGGGCGGTGGGTTCGGACTTGTTCGTTGGTCCGCACCCACCATGTTAGCTGTTTAAAAAGTCTCACAACAAATATTTAATCATAAGCCACTGATATAAATCACAATGATTTTAATGAATCAAACCCCCTACCTCAACGTTATCGTCGAACGTGAGTTTGTCAGGGAATTGACAGTCGCAGAAGGAGAGGATCGTTGCATCGTGGAAGGGGTGTCGCTGTCATCGCGGTACATGGCGTCGCGTCGACAATCTCCGAGTGTTAAAAACACATAGATTTAATTGCTCCAATTAAACCCATGTTGAGGATATAATTAACAAATAATTAAAAGAACCGCAATCCCCTACCTCAATCGGTTGTTGATCGAAGATTGTCGCGGGGAAGGAACGTCACGGAAGAAGCGTCGCTGAAGGAGAATCGTAGGCATCGCGGTACATTGAGTCGCATCGTCGATCTCCGAGGGTTTAGCGTTCTTCGTCGCCTTTCATTGAAGGCCGGTGTTCTTCGCGTTATTCATGGTCTTCGTGTTCTTCGAGTTCTTCACATTCTTCGCGAAGGAGGATGAAGATAGAGTTTCTCCAAATCCTCTAAACAAGCCACACCCTAGAAAAACATGTGTTAGTCTTATTTTATTCTTATGACAACAATTTGAAAAAAAAAATAGGAAACAAACCATTAATTCGATGAATTAATTGTAATGATTTAACTTCCCAATTAATAGGGGCATTAAGAATTTTTTAAAATGCTCCAGTTGACGTTCATTGAAAAGAGGTTATCGCCGATGTGTTACTTAGAGGAAAAGAAACGGTGGGCTCATGCGGGCCCCACCTCACAAATATCCTACCAAGTGGGTAGGATATTTTGGGTTCCACCCTATCCTCTTCAACTTAGAATAAGTGGCTTTATGAGGCTTTATGTGAAATAAAATAAATTTGTCGCACCACTTTATTTTATTTCTTAACTTAACCCCCAAAATTAAAAACCACACCCGAGCAAACGCAACTCCGAAAAAGGCGTTTCTAAGAAAATATCGGCACTGCGATTCCATCTATGCCCTCGGAATTTGATTCCGAACACTGATTCAAAAGTTAGAAAAACCCGCCCATTCGTTCACGGAACATACACGAGCTAAATGTCAGAAAATGATTCCGGGCACACTGGGCCTCAGAATCAGGTGCCGTCAGAAACTGCATTCTTGTAAAATTCTGAAGAAAATTAAGAAAAAAAATTCCTTGAATTTTACGGGTCTTTAAATCACTCCCACCATAGGGATTTACGTCCCCGTAAAGATACATCATAAACTAGGGAAAAAATGTGGGTATTGAGCATGCATCTGAGCCTCCCACTCCCAAGTGCTCTCCTAGAGGTTCCCGTGCTACCATCGGATTCACACTAGAGGGATAGATCGCCCACGTAGGACCTGCTCCTGCTGATCCTCGATCTCCACTGGAACCTCTGCAAAAGTTGCCCCATCATCAATGTCCAGCTCCCCATGGTCAATGATATGCATCGGGTCGTGCACGTATCTCCTCAGCTGAGATACGTGGAAGACGTCGTGCACCCGGTGCATCTGAGGTGGTAGAGCCAGGCAATAATCCACCTCACCAATCCTGCTGAGGACCTAGAATGGTCCGATGAAGTGTGGTGACAACTTGCCGCCTTAGCCAAATTTCTGTAAACCACGTCGAGGTAAGACACACAAGAAGACGTGGTCACCATCCTCGAACACTAGTGGCCTCCGCCTCCTATAATCATAAGACTTCTGTCGGCTCTGAGCTGTCCTCATCCGCTCCTAGACGACCTGGACCTTCTCTGTCGTGGCCTGGACCATCTCCAGTCCCACAAGTGCTGACTCCTCAGGGTCTGTCCAGCATAAAGGAGATCTACAAGGTCGGCCATACAACGCCTCATATGGTTCCATCCCGATGGTGGAGTTGAAGCTATTGTTGTATGCAAACTCCTCTAAGGGTAGGTGGTCCTCCCAGCTGTGACCAAAGTCGAGGACACATGCGCGGAGCATGTCCTCAAGAGTCTGAATGGTCCTCTCCGTCTGACCATCTGTCTCAGGGTGAAAGGTGGTGCTTAGACGTAGCTGCATTCCGAATGCCTCCTACAACCCCTTCCAAAGCCAGGAATTAAAGTGAGCATCTCGATCGGAGACAATAGATGATGGTACACCGTGAAGCCATACAATCTCCTGAACGTTGAGACGCCCCATGCTCTTCACTGAGCCCTGCTCTCTGATGGGTAAAAAGTCAGCCGACATGGTGAGTCTGTCGACAATCTCCCAGATGGAGTCGTGACCTCTGGAATTGCGTGGAAGTCCAATGAAAAAGTCCATAGATATGCCATCCTACTTCCACTCCAGGACCTCCAAGGGTTGTACCAAGCCTGCTAGTACCTGATGCTATGCCTTCACCTGCTGGCAGGTGAGGCATCGAAAAATGAACTCTGCCATAACCTTTATCATGCCCTGCCACCAGTGCTGTCGTCTGAGATCATGGTACATCTTTGCCACTCCATGATATACTGCCAAGGGAGAAGTGTGGAACTCTCTCAGCACTTCCTCCCTTAATTCAACTGGTACCAAGGCACGTCCTCTGAAAAGGATGTCGTGCTCTTCTCTAAAGGAGAAACCATCAGGTGCCTGTCCTGAGGATATCTGCACAAGCCGCATCTCACAGTCGGCGTCCCCATGCTGTGCCTCTCTGACCTGCTGCAGTAGTGGAGGAGTGATTGTGAGTGACTAAAGGAAGGATTCTACATCTCTATCAATGAAGGATATCTGCAAAGTAGCTAGCTTCTTCATCGCCTCTTCAAGGAGATGAATGCTCGTCCTCTTGATGAGAGCATTGTCTACTACGTTCCCCTTCCCCAGAGTGTAGACTACCTCAAAGTCATACTCCTGGAAGAACTCAATCCATCGTCGCTGTCTCAGGTTTATTTCCTTTTGAGAGAAGATTTACCTGAGACTCTGATGGTCAGAAAAGACTG
Source organism: Viscum album (assembly GCA_963277665.1). Lineage (NCBI taxonomy): Eukaryota > Viridiplantae > Streptophyta > Magnoliopsida > Santalales > Viscaceae > Viscum > Viscum album. The sequence goes on along the minus strand of OY728145.1, from coordinate 929,464,555 downwards.
TAAAGCACTCGCCCATCAGATAGTGTCACCATGTCTTCAGAGCGAAGACCCCTGCTGCTAACTCTAGGTCATGGGAGGCGTAGTTCTGCTCATGCGGCCTCAACTGACATGATCCATAGGCGATCACTACGCACTCCAAAATTAGTACACATCCGAGTCCGTTCCCTGATGCATCGCAGTAGACTACGTACCCTACTCCCTCCTCCAGCAACCTCATGACAGGTGCACTGGTCAATATCTCTCTCAGCTCCTGGAAGCTCTACTGACATCTGTCTGACCATACAAAGGGTTTCCCCTTCTTAGTCAAAGTTGAGAGTGGTTTCGCAACTCTGGAGAAGTCTGGCACAAAACTCCGATAGTATCCAACTAGCCCCAAGAAACTCCACACCTCTGTCACGCTCCTGGGTGGCTCCCAAGCTAGCACTGCCTCGATCTTCGCAGGATCCACCGCAACACCCGCCTCAGAGATGACGTGTCCTAAGAAGTGGACCTCTCGTAACCAGAACTGAAACTTCGAGAGCTTTCAAAAAGCTGGTGCTCTCGAAGTGTGTCTAGTACAACCCGCAAGTGGTAGGAGTGATCCTCCTCAGTGGTCGAGTATATCAAAATGCCGTTGATGAAGACCACGACAAATCGATCGAGGTATGGCTGAAAGATCCTGTTCATGAGGCCCATGAACACAGACGGAGCATTGGTTACGCTGAATGGCATAACCAAAAACTCATAGTGTCCATACCGACATCTGAAGGCCGTTTTCTACAGGTCCTCATCCCGAACTCTGAGCTGATGATAGCCTGGCCTGAGGTCTATCTTTGAGAACCACCGTGATACCTTGAACTGATCGAAGAGGTCATCAATCCTAGGTAGCGGATACTTTTTCCACACTTTCACTTTGTTCAGGCGATGACAGTCGACACATATTTGCAAGCTCCCATCCGCCTTCTTGGCGAACAATATCGGGGAAGCCCAGGGTGAAACACTGGGTCAGATGAATCCCTCGCCCTATAAGCCCTCCAACTGTACCCGTAGCTCTCGAAGCTCCTCGGGGGCCATCCAATACGCTGGAGTCAATATCGGGGTTGTCCCGGGGTATAGACCAATATAAAAGTCTACCTCTCTGTGAGGAGGTATTCCTGGATCGTCGTCAGGAAAGACGTCTGCATACTGATCCACTGCTGCAGGAAAACTATGACTCTGCACGTCAACTACTCCTAGGATGAGGCCAGCCAACTGATGAGTGATGGGTTTTCCTCTCATCTACAAGAGTCCATCCTGTGCTGCGAAGGCTCCCTTCTCGCTGATGAAGGTGAACCTGCTCCCGTCTGTGCGTACACATCGCACCTTGCACCTAATACAGTCAATCTGAGCATGGACTGTAGATAACCAATCCATGCCCAAGATGATGTTGTAAGGTCTCGACACTGCTACAAGAAGATCCCAACCGATGCTCTTGCCTCCTAGAGTAATCTCAAACTGCCGGCACTACTGTGTAATTGTTGAGTATGCTCTTGTGGGAGTCTCTAGCCATAAGGATCGATCCAACGGCTCTATCGGAATCTCCGAGCTCCGAACAGGGGGCATCAGCTATGAAAGAATAACTCGCTCTTGTGTCTATAAGAACTACTGCAGGGGTGGAATAGACACAGATAGTACCTAGAATCATCTCGGGTGTGCTGTGGTCATAGGCCTCTGCTGCCTGGAGTTGTGCCTATCTATGCATGCCAGCTCCCTGTGGTCGGGGTGGACCTCCTGGTGATGGTGGTGGTAGAGCCTCAAAGCGTCGCCCACCACCTGCTGCTCGGCCAGCTCCTATGCCTCGTCCACTGGCTCCCTGCGGACCACCACGGTCGACCCTCTAACTCTGCCTAGGTGGCCCCTCAACCGTCTGCTGCTCCTCGGCACGACGGGTCGGGCAGTCCCGAGCCATATAGCCCTGCCCACCACATGTGTAGCACTGCCTTCCTCCCGAAAGATTGGCTCAGTTCTGTGTGCCCCGCACTGCTGAGCCAGTGTCCTGAGATCATCTGCCTGAAGGTCTGGTCTACCTGGACCCATGAGTCATCCGTCAACTGCCTACTGCAGAAGACTCTACTACATGCTGCCCGGCGGTAGGTCTCGCTGCAGATGTAGACTGAGCAAGAAAGCTCAAGATTAGAAGGGCTCGCTCCAGTACTCTTGCCTAGGTTGGAATGCTGAGGGAGATCAGCGATGCCATGATCTCATGCCTCAATCCCTTCTCATAGGTCCGGGCTCGGAAGAATGGGTCTCGTACCATGTCTGTAGAGTAGCGCGAGAGATCGGTAAATCTCGCCGAGTACTAGGTTACCGTTAAGCTTCCCTATCGTAGCTGAGGAAGATTCTAGATGCGCACCGCACGGAGTGTGGCTGGGACGAACTCCGAGCAGAAGAGGATCTCAATGTCCATCTAGAGAGGAGATGTCTCATCGTGCACCTGGAGCATCAAGCTCCACCATCAGCCCGCTGCCGCGTGTAGTAGGCTCGTTACGATGATCCCCATGGGGTCTGCTGGTGTCGTCACTAACCAAAAAACCCGTACGATTGCCTCCAACCAGTCCTCGGCTTCCTGGGGGTCTGTCTCCCCACGGAACATGGGCGGTCGCTAGCGCTGGAACTCGTGCAGTGCACTAAGGAGACGTGCATCGTCAGCGGCTGGGGCTGGAAGCATCGGTGGCTCGGCGGGTAGAGTTATCGTCGGTGCCTCTACTGTCAAAGAGCCCTGTACCGAGGCCTCGTCGCTCGGCGGGCTACCATCACGCACAACTCTCGGAACCCTAGATGGCTGCCATCGTGGGGCCATCCTGAAAAGAAACATGTGTGATACGGTCAAATAGTATACCTGGTGAGTTGACATATAGTAATCACCAAGAAAACATGAAATAAACATGAAATCAATGTTTTCGTTCATTTTGTTGGAAATTAGAAGCCATGGTCCTGGTGTATGGATACTTCGGCCGCCACACCAACACTGGACTCCCTAGACTGATGACCACACTCAATACTCTTAACACTATTGCTTCATATAGAAAAGATCAGAGTCCTGAGTTCTACGGTAGAACTGAACTCCTCTGATACCAATTTGTCACGACCCATCCTCGAGGCCCGTTTTGTGACTACCCCAAGCACGCCTTCCATAGACCAGTGGCTGGCGACTAGCACCAAGGCGTAAATCCCGGTAAAAATGGAAGGCATTGCCTTTGTAAAGTAAACAAACACCAGAGAGCAAGCAAGCAGTATAAATATACACTAAGTAAAAACTGAGTACAAAAAAAGGTGCGGAAAATTAAGTGGCCCAGAATACAAACCCAAACTAAAAGTAAAGTACAACTAGAAAGGGAAAACAACAACTAAAAAGTAAAGCTGTAGTGCCGAGTCATCCACTGGAAGTCCAAACTGAAGGCTGGGTATAGATGGCCTCCACGGCTCCTAGGTTCTAGCCATCCACTCCGAGTACGTCCTTCCCAGTGGTCCACCTCCAGGTATCATCCTGCCCCGCAAGCCTCAATGACAATCAGTGATGTCCGTCGTCTACAACCAACACAACGTAGTTTGGGCATAGCCCGTGCAGAGGTGAGTATAAGCTACTCAGTAGAGACGCCGAGACCACCGAAGGTCTCCCAGAATCCACAAAGGATAATCCACAAAGGGTAGATACAATCACAAAGTAACATCTAACACTACTTAGGTATATGCCAATACATATAACTAAGTCATCAATTCCAAGTTCAGCTCCAACATCCCAGCTCAAGTATAACCCAGTCCACATAGGAAATCACAACCCAATCCACACAAGAAAGAAAAAAATAATCCACACAGGATAGAAAAACACAATCCACAATGGAAAGCAAAACAGGAAATCATATCACACAGGTATACTTATTCTTATGATGATATATGTGATTAGATATAGCCACTGATTCATCTATGTCATCGGACCCACAAAGGATCGATAGGTACTAACCCCCGCTATGACCCACAATGGATCTAACCCACACAGGATCAATAGGTAACTAACCCCCGCAATGACCCACACAGGATCAGACCCACACAGGATCTGTAGGCGTTGGCCCACACAGGACCGCTAAGTGCTGACCCACAAAGGATTGGACCCACACAGGATCTGTAGCACTGATCCACGTAGGATCGCTGAGTGTTGTAGTCGTCGCCGTCGAATCCACTGAGTATCTCTGTACAATCGTCGTCATCGTCGTAGTCACATCCAACTCTAGGGTTCCCGCACACAGCAAGCTCGTTCGGGAGGGTCCGCTCCACAAGCCGAGAGGCTGATATATCAACTGACACATAGTCCAGAGTTGATGAATCCAAAAGATCTGTATCGTCAACAGGAATTCAACGTCACAAAATCATAAATCATACATCATTGCATAACCCATGTAATAAAAATGGGAATCTTAAACATCGTGACATCATAAAACAATTCATATAAGATAAAGGAATTCATAAAAATATTTCCATCACAACATAATCAAATCCATGTAATAATAGAGATAGAAACAGAACCCTATTTTATCTTAGATGGAAAATAATTTTGATAAAACACTTGAACTCCATTTTTGAGGAAAATATCCTTTCAACATCAAAAACATTTTTCCTTTCTTAACATGTCATAAAATTCTAAGTAAAAGAAGTTGATTAAAAAAACATGAAAACTTGTAAGGGAAGATTCTTGGAAATAATGTTTTAAAAATTCATTCATGCCCTATAAGTTAAAAGAAACCATTCTTCTCGTACTTTTGTCGGAAAAGTCAAAAATTACCTCATACAAAAAATGACAAAATATTCCTTTCATATCTTTTACTAAAACTCACCGAAGGGTAAAATTGGATATAAAATATTGTAGAAGGATAAAAATATTACATATTGAGTAAACATGGATGTGGATGATAAAATACACCCCAGTAAATACCAAAGTATAAACAATCTCAGATAAAAATGAGATTGTGATATTTACCTTACCTTAGGTCCGATATGCTTTGTACGTGTCTGAACCTCCTGTATAATGATTTAAATAATGTTATTGACTTATTACAGAATCATAATTATTCTTATGATATCATATATGGTCATATTCTTAGCTTCTTAGTACTAATATTTCATTGCTACTTGTTATTCGGGTGTCTATAACTTTTTGTTCTTATGCGTGTTTTGTCGAATAAATTCTTATTCTTCTCTATAGGTTATAGATAACTCATTTACAGAATGTTATTAGTGTAATATATATCATATTAATTCATTAAATTCATTTTTATAATCATTATGAAATGAAGATCATGTAGAACGAGTTGCATCACATCGTGGAGACGGTATTCGTTACGTACGCACGAGTGATGATATCGTTCCTATGATCGTGGAATTGTATTGGAGTGTATGTATACTATTTCAGAAATAGTATCACTTTATAATAGTCATATATAGTCATTATTTACACCATTATACCAATCCAAGTGAGGTGGTGGTGGAAAATAGATTACACCATGGCGTGGAGACGGTATTCCGTACGTATGCACGCGCGGTGATTTCATTCTCCGTAGGATGTATAGATAGAGAAATAGGGTTGTTTCATACTTATAATAAAATATCAGTATATGAGTTATATGTATGTTATTACTTCATAATGAAACAACCTAATAAGAAGAAGTGGAAGAAGAAATAAAGATAAAACAATCGGTAATGGAGATTACCTCTTCTTTGAAGTGCCTCTTTGAGATCTCCCTTTAGGGCACTAGAATTGATCTTTGTGGAAGCCCATAACCTCTAGGATATTTCTAGGGAAGTGGAGAAGATAATTTGGTAGGGTTTTTCCGATCTTGAAGGCTCAATGTTGTGTGAGTAAGAGAGGTAGGAGGTGCCCTTTTATAAGGTATGAGAGAGGTACATTTGGAATAACTAAAACTATTATTTTATTATAAAGTAAAATTTTGTTATAAATATCTCCAAATTGATTTATATCAAAGCTAAGGTGGGGATGGGTCTAAATCCTCTCATCCAATATAATTTATACAAGTTTAGGTTCCTATAATAACCTTATCTTTCAGTTTTAACTCTTAGTTAATTAGATTGACATTTACCATGTCACCTTGTATTTTTATATTATATAGTTAATAAACATACAATATACATCCATGATACCCCCAAGTTGTGTTTTATTAATATATATAACCTTAACTAAGTCATTTGGCCAAACCTTAGATTCTTGGGAATAAAATAACAATTAATAATATAATATTTGGTTTAAAAACTATTTTATGTCATTTTTGAAATATTAAATAGTTGATTTTTTTGAAACTCATTAAAGAATGATTACTTCGACAAAAGTTAATTAACATAATCCTAACATGTCATATTAACCTAGAAAATTAGTTTAATTCCTAAAAAGTCTCAAATTATACTTATTTAGTTATTTATAATATCAATTATGTCAGTATTTCATTAATAAGATAATTACTGCATCATCTTTGTGTTATAAATAAATTAACGTATATAATGTCTAATAATTAAAAATAAAATACCATTATGTAGGAAATATTTTTAGGTTTCTAATGAATATTTATTGTCGGATTTATCTTTTGTATAACCCCATATTAAAAATGATTTACTTATTAAACTTTGATTTTAACTATTTTAACCCTTCTTTAAATAAATTAATAATAAATGTCCTAATCTAATCCATGTGGGCCTAAATGGTAATATTTTATTCCTAAGGTTGTTTTTGGTCGAATTAAACTTGTCCAATAGAAGTAGGACATGTGTTAGCGTAACAATAATATCATTTTTACCCATAATTACCCTATTTACTTTTAACCGTGGTAAAAAAAAGTAAAAAGTTACAATTCACCAAAAATTATTTTCATCTCATTGAACCACATTTTAGTCCAGGATATTAACTGCGTCTCTTGGATTTTCGAAATTCCACTCATAGAAGCTGTAAAATTAAGTTTTATGAAAAAATCATTTTTTTAACTACCACTTAGTGGTTTCACTATTCATCAAAAAATGGATGTTTCCAGAAAAATACCAAAAATTAGGCCTATGATAAATTTGATATTAAGAATTCAAAAATGATGTCTATTTTACCAAATTCGGAACATATCATTTTCATTAATTAATTTAAAAATTTGTTCCTGTCGTCAATACAAATAGCGTGTTTTTAAGAGATAATAACTATCAAAAGATTGACACTTGTTTATAAGTGGTTTAAATGTGAAATTACATCCAATGACCAACATTGTATTAAATTGTAAAAATATATTCTAACTATACTTTAAAATCACTCAAATTAATAATTTATCACTATTAATTATTTATATTTAAAAAGTTCTTTTTAATTAAAATTTAGTAATTTTTACTATTCTTCAAAATATGAAAGTTATCCGAAAAGTATCAAAATTTCACCCTAAGCTAATTTCGATATTCCGAATCCAGAAATGAAGTCCATTTTGAAAAACAAAAATTTCAAAATTTCAAAAAGTGGTTATTACTATTAATAACAGCTAGTTTTAATAATATTTTAATAGCATATCGTTGTTTAGTGAAACTCGGTATTGTGTACTACAGACGCTATCGAGGAAGGTCGCGATTGCGTGTAATGCAAGGCAAGTCAAGGATGCATGTTGAGCAAACTCCTTTTGGTGTAGCGTACAACACAAGACATTAATGAAATTAAAAGGAATATTTTTTTATAAAATCTCGGGCTGTTACATTCTACCCCCGTTAAGATGAATTTCGCCCCCGAAATTCGTCGGGTTTATAAATGGTTTACTACTCGAAAGTTTCATTAATAGAAACCCACATCGTAAAAAGGAATACCAAACTTGGCTTTAAAAAATAAAGTATGAAATGTAATGATTACCCAAATAAACTAATCAACGGGTTTCCACATAGGTGAAAATATGGATATGGAAGAGAAATCTAACCATCATGTTCTGATGGAGAGTGGTAGAGAACATGGCTATGGAAAAGCCAGCAATCACAAAGCCATAAATTTGTGATGATCTAAGGTACCATATGATTCATTAGATATAAGAGCACTATGACAACATTTTTGTTTTTCAAGATCACTTTCCTAAAATTGATGAAATTGGAATTAGAAGAAATACTTTCGTGATTTTGGTATAGTCTCACCGTTGGTCGTTCTTTGGACAATTTCCACTTTATCTCTTAAATAAATGAAGTTGAATTTTTCATTCATGATGTGTTAGCAGATCATGTGATAGAATGATGGGTCATTCCATCTGTCTCAAACAAAAGGTTAGACAAGTTATCAAAAAATACATAAGTCCATCTATAGTGAGATTAATCATATATAGTTTCTAAAATAAACTTATACTTCATATATCATACCGATTAATAAAATAAAACTAGTTTATACTAACCAGGGACTTATTTTAGGCCAGTGGTAGGTGATAAAGACCAATCGCACTTCGGTTGTGGGTTCGATTCCTACGACCTTGTCCGACGCGATGGGCGGTCGCCCGTCCTACAGGTTGTCCTTTTTCTAAAACTATATTACTATAACATTCCATAAATAATATCGAAAAAACTTCTATCCATAAACAATAATAACTTATGTCCAACATAATCCATTCTAGTCTTTAGGCTTATCCATAATACTGCAGTCCATTCTCATATTATAGTGAAAATGATTACCAAAGAGTTCATATAACAAGTATGTTAATACCATCGTTGATCCCAGTATGTCATGAGATATGTCTTGTTGGTCACATTCCAAACATTCGAAGGCCTTAATCATGTATTATCATTAAAAATGAATACCCATTGAACCATAGAGAAAACATTAATGTAGTTAAAAGTTAACACTTTCCACATACCAAAATCCTCAAAATTCTATATACTCAAACCATGATATCACTTAGTCCTTATATCAATCATGAGCTCATGAATACTGTCAAATATATCATTTTTTCCTTATCCCTTCATTATGTACATATCATCTTTTTTTACAAAAATATTTCATCACTTTCAATGGTTACCTGTACCATAAAATTATTGAAAACCACAATAGACCAATACATAAATATTCCAATACTCAGCATTATTTTGAAATCCCATTACATATACAATTAATCATTCCCCGACATCGTTGTCATATTCAAAATCACCAATGGTGATCGCATGTGACTTCCCTTTGTCCTTTGCCTTAAGTGGTTTCTCACGTCGATCATCACTAACCCTTGTATTAGGGCATTTATTAGCATAATGCCCCATTTCCTTGCACTTGATGAATTGAAGTGTTGTTGGTTCATTCTGTGTATCCCTTCCTTTTTTTGCATCATTAGACATCTTCTTCCCATCATTGCGGCATTCAAATGCCCAATGACCTTCCTTTCTATATTTGAAACATTTACTTGTTCCTTTAAAACAATCTCCACCATGCTTCTTTCCACACTATGAGCATAAGGAAACATTCATCTTATTTTCACCATTATTCCGAGAATTCTCCTTGAACTCCATCTTTTTTTTCTTGTCAAAACTACTAGATGGATAAGTAACACCAACTTCCATTTCTACCTTGATAGCACAACGCACAATTTCTTAATAGATACTGATTTCTCTTATAGCTAATGCCCTTCGAAGATTTGGTTTTAAGACACGGAAGAATCGATCAACTTTACTTTCAGGTTGGATGATAAAGCCAGATGCATATCTTGCAAGCCTTGTAAAATTCGCTTCGTATACACCAACAGATTCATCATCCTTTTGCTTTAGTTCAAGAAACTCCTTCTCCATCTTTGTTCGATGAATACGAGGGAACTACTTATTGAAAAATAAGTTCTTGAACTTGTCCCATTCCATGGACTCAGTCTCATCTCTTTGCCTCGTATTCTTGATATGATTCCACCATTGATCAGCTTCACCTTCCAAATGATATACTGCTAAAATGACATTATCATGTTTAGAACATTGGTGAACTGAAAATATATTTTTAGTAGTACTGATCCATTGTTCAGCAACAAGTGGATCAGAAGACCCACTGAAAGAAGGTGGACGTTGCCTCATGAAGGACTCAATAGAATATTGTTCCCTTCTCTGCTCATTTGGAAGTCCAGAATGATTCATAACTTGTGTAAGTATAGCAACAAGATTTTGCACTCTATCTCCCATATCATTTGTTTGTTCAGGAGGACAATCATTGCATTGTCCATTGCATTGATCAACACGGTTCCTTCGTGTTCCAGCCATCGTCTAAAACCCAAAAAGAATAGTGTGAGAGGAAAAAATCTTGCTAGGGAAAACAAAATAGTAAAGGGGGAGTACCCTCTATATCTAATATCTTAGGTTAAATTTTAAGACTGTTAGCTCAATTATAGGACTATAACCTATACATATACTTAACCTTAGAGACATCCCTAGACATACCATAGAAATATCTCTAGGGATCTCACTAACGTTTTCACATCCTAGTTTCCAAAGGTTGACTAAACCTTTCCTCTGATACCAACTGTAGAGACCCGAAGCTTGACGTACATGGACATTACATTACTTTTGCGGAATACTTAGTACATAACAAAAACACACACACAAGGATCGTAATATTTTAGTGTCTTTGGAAACTCGGAATATAATCTTCTAATTGTGGTGAAAGATCTTCAACATCTCCCATAAAGATCTTCCTTTTTTTACCTAAAACCTTTCTTTATATCATGGGGAAAATAAAACATACAAGGGTGAGCTCAAATTCTCAGTAAGGGTAAACAAAAGAAATATCAATCACATCATTTTCATAAGAACATAACATTTTGGAAATCTTAACCTACAAATCAGAGCATAATTTCTCAACATGGGATAAATCATAGTAGTGAAATGAAATCCCAATAAGCATAACTTAAAACATGAATCTTTTTGGCATACACACATAATCATAAAGAATCATATCTTATTAGTCAAGACTCATTTCCAAGACTATCTTAGTGGACAAAGTCCATTACTGAACCGAGTCACCCTCGTTTCAGTCCTGTTTCACTGAACCGGTATAACCTACCATTCCAGCCATGTCTATCTCATGAGATATAAAATCTTTACCCAATGCATTGGAGGGAGATATAGGTCCCACCCATCTCATAATGATACCATTTCTTATGTGTTCCACAAAATCATAAATCATACATCATTGCATAACCAATGTAATAAAAATGGGAATCTTAAACATCGTGACATCATAAAACAATTCATATAAGATAAAGGAATTCATAAAAATATTTCCATCACAACATAATCAAATCCATGTAATAATATGGATAGAAAAAGAACCCTATTTTATCTTAGATGGAAAATAATTTTGATAAAACACTTGAACTCCATTTTTGAGGAAAATATCCTTTCAACTTCAAAAACACTTTTCCTTTCTTAACATGTCATAAAATTCTAAGTAAAAGAAGTTGATTAAAAATAAACTATACAACTTGTAAGGGAATATCTTTGGAAATAATGTTTTAAAAATCCATCCATGCCGTATAAGTTAAAAGAAAACATTCTTCTCGTACTTTTGTCGGAAAAGTCAAAAAGTACCTCATACGAAAAATGACAAAAGATTCCTTTCATAACATTTACTAAAAACTCACCAAAGGGTAAAATTAGATATAAAATATTGTAGAAGGATATAAATATTACATATTGAGGAAACATGGATGTGGATGATAAAATACACCCCAGTAAATACCAAAGTATAAACAATCTCGAATAAAAATGAGATTGTGATATTTCCCTTACCTTAGGTTCGATATGATTTGTAAGTGTCCGAACATCCTGTATAATGATTTAAATAATGTTATTGACTTATTCTAGAATCATAATTATTTTTATGATATCATATATGGTCATATTCTTAGCTTCTTAGTAGTAAAATTTCATTTCTACTTGTTATTCGGGTGTTTATAACTTTTTGTTCTTATGCGTGTTTTGTCGAATAAATTCATATTATTCTATTTAGGTTATAGATACCTCATTTCCATAGTGGTATTAGTGTAATATATATCATATTAATTCATTCAATTCATTTATATAATCATTATGAAATGAAGATCATGTAGAATGAGTCGCATCACATCGTGGAGACGGTATTCCGTACGTACGCACGAGTGATGATATCGTTCCTATGATCGAGGAATTGTATTGGAGTGTATGTATACTATCTCAGAATCAGTATCACTTTATAATAGTCATATATAGTCATTATTTACACCATTATACCCATCCAAGTGAGGTGGTGGTGGAAAATAGATTACACCACGGCATGGAGACGGTATTCCGTACGTACGCACGCGCGGTGATTTCGTTTTCCGTAGGATGGATAGATGGTGAAATAGGGTTGTTTCATACTTATAATAACATATCAGTATATGAGTGATACTGATGTTATTACTTCATAATGTAACAACCTAAGAAGAAGATGTGGAAGAAAAAATAAAGATAAAAGAATCGGTAATGGACATTACCTCTTATTTGAAGCGCTTCTTTGAGATCTCCCTTTAGGGCACTAAAATTTGTCTTTGAGGAAGACCGAAACCTCTAGGATATTTCTAGGGAAGTGGAGAAGAGAATTTGGCAGGGGTTGGCCGAGCTTGAAGGCTCAATGTTGTGTGAGGAAGAGAGGGAGGAGAGGGGTACCTTTGGAATAACTAAAACTATTATTTTATTATAAAGTCAAATTCGGTTTTAAATAGCTCCAAATTGATTTATTTCGAAGCTAAGGTGGGTATGGGTCGCAATCCTCTCATCCAATATAATTTATACTTGTTTAGGTTCCTATATTAACCTTCTCTTTTAGTTTTAACTCTAAGTTAATTAGATTGACATTTACCATGTCACTTTGTATTTTTATATTATATAGTTAATAAACATCCCATATACATCCAAGTTACCCCCATGTAGTGTTTTATTAATATATATAACATTATATAAGTCATTTCGACGAACCTTAGATTCTTAAGAATAAAATAACAATTAATAATATAATATTGTTTTAAAAAAAAACTATTTTATGTCAATTTTGACACTATTCAATAGTTGAATTTTTTGAAACTCATAACAGAATGATTACTTCGACCAAAGTTATTTAATGTAATCCTAACATGTCATATTAACCTATAAAATTAGTTTAATTCATAAAAAGCCTCAAATTATACTTATTTAGGTATTTATAATATCAATTATGTCAGTATTTCATTAATAACATAATTACTGCATCATCTTTGTGTTATAAATAAATTAAATTATATAAAGTCTTAAAATTACAAATAAAATACCATTTTTAGGAAGTATTATTATCAATATAATTAATATTTATAGTCGAATTTATCTTATGTATAAACCCATATTAAAAATGATTTACTTATTAAACTTTGATTTTAACTATTTTCACCCTTCTTTAAATAAATTAATAATAAATGTCCTAATCTATTCCAAGAGGGCCTAAATGGTCATATGTTATTACTAAGGTTGTTTTTGGTCGAATTACATTTGTCCAATAGAATTAGGACATGTGTTAGGGTAATAATAACATCATTTTTACCCTTAATTACCCTATTTACTTTGAACCGTGGTTAAAAAAAGTTATTATTCACCAAAAATTATTTTCATCTCATTGAACCACATTTTATTCTTTGATATTAACCGTGTCTCTCGGTTTTTCGAAATTCCACTCACAGAAGCAGTAAAATTAATTTTTATGAAAAATTCATTTTTTTAACTAACACTTAGAGGTTTCACTATTCATCAAAAAATGAAAGTTTCCAGAAAAATACAAAAAATTAGGCCTAAGATAAATTTGATATTTAGAATTAAAAAATGATGTCTATTTTACCAAATTAAGGAAATATCAGTTGCATTAATTAAATTATAAATTAGTTCCCGTCATCAAAACAAATAGCGTGTTTTTAAGAGATAATAACTATCAAAAGATTGACACTTGTTTATAACTGGTTTAAATGTGAAATTACATCCAATGACCAAAATTGTATTAAATTGTAAAAATATATTCTAACTATACTTTAAAACCACTCAAATTAATAATTTATCACTATTAATTATTTCTATTAAAAAGTTCTTTCTAATTAAAATTTAGTAATTTTCAATATTCATCAGAATATGAAAGTTATCCGAAAAGTATCAAAATTTTACCCTAAGATAATTTTGATATTCCAAATCCATAAATGAAGTCCATTTTGAAAAATAAAAATTAAAAAATTTCAAAAAGTGGTTATTACTATTCATAACGGATAGTTTTAATAATATTTTAATATCATATCATTGTTTAGTGAAACTCGGTATTGCGTACTACAGACGCTATCGAGGAAGGTCGCAATTGCGTGAAATGAAAGGCAAGTCAAGGATGCGTGTTGAGCAAGCTCTTTTTGGTGTAGCTTACAACACAAGACATTAATGAAATTAAAAAGAATATTTTTTTTATAAAATCTTGGGCTGTTACAAGACCATAGGAGGAATTAGACGTAAGTGCTTCTTCATAGAGTCTATAGATATTATTGCAAGACCATAGGGGAATTGATGTAAGAGCTTCCCAGAGTGTCTATGACTTGTTTGATTACTAGACTATAGGGGTCTTCTAGTTTAAGCCACCCAGAGAGTCAGTGTGATTTCTTGTTGGTTGGTTGTGATGAGTCCACCAAGCCAAAGAACAAGCTTGGGTTTTGTACTGCTTGTATTAGGTAGTATTTTTAGATACCTGTTGTGTTAATACCTTATCCTGGAATAAGAAAAATTGCTGGTTTTCCTGGTTGTGTAATTGAATGAATGTGAATGGTAGTTTGTATAATTGTTTACTGCATTGTTTACCTTTACTTTTTCTATATCACTCACTGACAGTAGGGGAAAAATCTTGTGGTGGTTCCCTACTATGATTAGTCTCACACCCTCTTTGGGTCCTGTTTTTTGGCCAAAATAGATTATATGGTTGCAGATTTTGGTAGGGATTGTGGCCCTTCCACCTCAGGTACATGATTGCTGGACGGAGCTGGAGAGCATGGGACAGGTCTTGGCTCATGATGTTGTTGGAGTTGTTATTTACTTTGAGTACTTTGGTTTCAGTTGTATTTCAGCATGTTGTTTACTTACTGCTTTCCATAGAAACATGTACCATCCTGCGTCATTGTTATATTAGACATTTCTTTTACTTTATGTTCAGTTGTTGCATGCTATTTACTGTTTCCGCTATTGTGTATGTTTATTTCTTCCACTACATACTTTATCAAATGAGGGCATAGTTTCCCCACTGACTCACCATGGCCCTCGCTACTAGTCGGCAGCCACTGGTGTTTGCGAAAACGCACATGAGGTCATGTGGTGAACCAGTTATGGGGCGTCAGTGGAAGGGTTCCGAATTCGGGTCGTTACATCACAATTATCACATGCATCATAAATCCCTAATCGACTAAATTTCATTTTATTTAAATATATATTGAAAAATGTATGTAAAATTTTGAATAAGGGAATAAAAGGAATTATTATCAACTAATGAAATTAAGGAATCTTTTAACACAGTTTCATGAATTGAATATAAGAATCGAATGAAATAATAATTTTAATTTATAAAATTAATATTCTTCATTTTTTTCCAAATTTATTATTTTTAAATTATACTACTAGAGTAGATATTTTAAACAAAAAATAATTTACAATATAAAACTATATTAAAAATATTTTATAAAATAATTTAATATTTAATTTACATTTTTCCAAATTTGAAATTGGAAAAAATAATTTTTGAACTCATCACTACAATACTGTGTTAATAAAAAATTTTGTTATTTTTTAAAAAGTCAATTTTATGGTTAATATTTTAAAATACTAATTTAAAAATATTATGGATTCTATGACATTATTAAAAGATAATTTATAATAAAAAATTAATGAATTATTTTTATAAAAATAGAAAATTTATTTTATATGTGAGTTTATAATTATATTAATGTTTTATTAAATTGAGAACCCATATTTTATCTTTAAAAAATATGTTATAATTTAAAACAATTAGTATATTATACACATAAAATGATTAAAATATGTTTTCCCCAATATATTTTTAAAACAACAACTAGAATTCATATTTTCAATAACAACATCCAAATTATTTTATATGTCCCAAAATTATAAAATCCATGAAGATTAGTTATGTTTTAAAAAAAGTATTTAACATTGTTAAAAAAAGGGGTAAAACGGGATTCAAAAATTAAGAAAGTTCAAAAACATGTTTAAAACATGCATGTCAATGAATTGTTGTTTCCATTTATGTAATTATACATTCCATTATATAGAAATTGTTAATATTAGAATTAGAATTATTTAGAGTGACATCCCATTATTATTATGCTTTTGGATTTTACAAAAAATGGACTCCCCTTTCCCTTATAACAGGGCATTCCTCTTAGGAAATCTAATCACACCACAACCCACTTAGATCATCTCAAACTCTACTCATAACATTCACAAAAAAATTAAGATAACATTGAGATAATTTTTTTTCTCAAAATACAATAATGAAATTTTTTAAACCAATTTTCAATAGATATAATGTAATAAGCAAGGTTTAAAATTCAAATGGCAATATTCTCATTTCGACTAAATTTTGTGAATTTCTTATTTGAAAAATTCCATCATAGTATCATGGAATTATTAAATAATTATTAATATTATTAATGTATTTTATTATAATAATTTTATAATTTTCAACTGCCATACCCCTTTGTATTATGAAAGAAGGACTGACATTCATGTGTTTTAGGGGTTACAACAACCATGGTAAAACATGTTTTCTTTTCAATAAATATTATACGAGGTAGGTCCAAATTTGGAATTTAAAATAAAATTTTTATTTTAGTGACATAATTTATAATACTGAAAGAAGAGATTACTATTTCCCCATTATACATAAAATGATATCAACATCCATGTGTACATGTGTCTTACAACTCCCAGGGAATGATTGATTATAATTTTTCCATTAATTAACTCCCTAAATTGATAAAACCTAGAACATAATTAATGGATGTATATTTTGGTTAGTAAATAATTTAGGTTCTATAAATAAATTATGGATAACGTATTAAATGTATTCTCATTAATCTACAAAGATCAATTGAATGGTCCAAAGAAGCATTCTAAGAAAAAATATGCATCTTCTAAATTTATAATGGCATTATATACACTAAAATATTCATATTTTTCCTTAAAATTATTATATATCACATTAATAAAAATTTATTAATATAATTATTATTTTATTATAATTATATTACATCTAAATAACTTTAAAGTGATACATTAATTAAAGAGTGATCTTCTTGGTTTATAGTAATCACCCACTTGAGAAGTGATATATATTTATATACTGGATATGTATGTGAATATAATTATACTAATATATGATAATAATATGTAAATATTTATTTTATTCATTAAAATGTAAATATTAAAAATAACACAATCTTGAATAAAATAACTACCATTCACATTGAATCATTACAAGAATACCATCCCTAAAGGAATCATAAAAATTCATAGATGAATGACATAGAATTAAATTATTACATTATTTTTAATTATTAAAAACCAGATTCCATTAAATTCAATGATATGAGAATGATGGACAATGGGGGATGAATTTATAAAGGCAATTTTATTTTGAAACTTGTTAAATCTGTTATGATTACACACACTTGATATCCAAAAATAATATCAGTAATTATTGTAGATATAAATAATAATTATAATTGATATTAATAATTTTTTATATATATTAATATTTACATGAAATGGGACATTAAGAAAGTTAGTTTTATTATTTAAGACATTAGAGTTCATTTTGAAAAAATCATTCATTAATGATACGGGATAAAATTCATAGATACAATGTATTAAGACTTAATTCAAAAGATGCACCATGATATCATTAATATGGTGTAATTAAAATATAATCAAATAAATTGACCATGTTAACTAAGATTTTTGATCAAAATCATTTAAATTATATTAATTTACCATTATTGGAATGTTATTTATGATAAAAGTGGTTTTTATTAATATGTTACTAAAACCATAATTCTTTATACTACTAATGTTATTTTCAATATAATGGGTTTTGAATGATAATACACATGAGTAATTGTTATTATATCCAAAAACATCATCATATAATTTTTTAATTCATGTGGTTTTATATTTCACCTCAAAATAGTTTATCCCATTAACTTAAATTTTACCCAACATGCTTCATATTAATGGAACATACCTTGTCTCTACATCACAATTAGAAACATCAGAATATTATATGTTCAATTTAATTTTAATTCATTTAAAAGACTTCTTATATATTTATAATTAAATTAGTAATGTCATTTATTTCTACATGACCTTATTTTAAATGTCTGACTTATATTTTAATGTTATTATTATGGATCATTTTCCAGAAAATGAATTATGATTAAAATTGTTTATTCATATGTGTGAATTTATTAATCTAACACCCTTTTGATTTTATATGATGTTAAACTCTTTTTTTATTTTTTAAAATATAAATTATATTTCATCATGTTTTTAAATATATTTTAAATAATTTATTCAAAATATCATGATTAATTAATACTTCAATAGTGGGGTTTAAAAATATTAAAAATTTGTTTTCATATATGTAATTTTTCATCATCATATATTATAATACAGAATTGAATGTTTTCAAATTATAACATACAATGTCTTTCTTAGGATGGAATATATAACGTATTTCTCATTTTAAGTAATGATATATCATTATCTTTCTCTCTCGTAACTACCCACTATGAATAATCCTAAAATTTATCAAATTACAATTTCTTTGTGAATACTATATTTTGGAGTCCATTGACTGAAGGGTGTTCACATTGATTCAATTTTTCAGTTGAATTTTTAATCCATTATATTATCCTTTTACCAATTATCTATATAGTATAGATATAATGTATTTTATTATAATGAACGAAATTTATTTTCATATACAGTTACTAGATGGAGATGGATACCCATGTACTTTTCATTGGTTTATCATGTTTTTATTATTGTTTAAATATCTAATTATTCCCTCATGTGAATCCATTTCAGCAGGATACAAAGCCCATTTCCAACAATGATTTCATTCAGATATAATGTTTTAAACCCATTTTTTTCTATGTGTAAGGTATTAGATATTCCTTGCATTATTTTTGAATATTGTATTGATTATTTTTGAGACTAAGTGTTATGAAATAGTGTCATTTCTAGGCTCAGTTTTCGTGGAATAAAATTTTAAAATTTAATAAATTTAATATCTATCATGTTCACAAATTTTTCATAAAAAAGTGTAATAAAATATAATTAAGGGACAGAATTCAATATCTTTGGGAACTATTGAGTTGAGAATGTGATTTTTACCCTTGGTGTGACATAATCATGGTTGGCATGGGTCATTTGTTGAAATGTAATTAAGTGCATGGAAATGAATAAGATAATTAAATAAAAAGTTTTATTTCATTTTCATTGATACAAAGACTCATGTGTCATTAAATTGAATAATATTTGGGAATCATAGGTTTATCCACATAACCCTAGATCCAGTAGTTGGGTTTTGGCTTAGTGGTAAGCACCCCAAAATTCTACATGGAAACTGGGGGTTCAAAACCCATTGGGCGTAGGTACTGTAGCAGCAATGTAGCTCTACTGTAGCAGACGAGATACGATTGCAATGGCAGAACTGTAGCGGTGGCAGGGGCACTGTAGCAGCGGCAGGGGCACTGTAGCAGTTGTGGTACTGTAGTAGTACTATTCACATAATGGGCTTTGGGCCAAAAAATTGGGCCAACAGGCTATGTAAAGGGCTAAATGCCCACTGGGCCTTCGGGCTATGTAATGGGTCTCCCTCTACCCTATTAAAGAGGTATTTGCTTTGTTTCAATAATAAAAATGGGGCTTCAGCCCCAAACATTAAAAAAACATAACCCTAGATCCATTGGAGTGTTCTTGGACATAATGTTAGAAGATATATCTTAGACAAACGGAAAAGAATCATATATTGATGATCGACGTCAAAACACATCTAAGGATCATTCCAACGAATATGATGTGGAATCATTCTTCATCATTAATTGATCCCAATCAGGGTAATAAATTTGCTATGGTTGGATTATTTCCCTACTATTTATTTCAATGAAGATCTTTATTAAATATAACAGCAAATATATTCTTAGCTCAGTGGTTTTGCATGATGATTTTATTTTCATGGATTTTATCGGTATAATTCTCTTTGAATTTTTAGTTTCCCTTATTATTTTAATAAAGAAGGATATAAGATAAAATGAATATTTTGTGATGTTTGTTTCTCATTATTGAGGTTGGTCATATCTTCCCGTATTCTTCTTTCATCACCATCATCAATTATTTGGCCTACAGTTGGACATATCCTGATAAATCAATCGTAGGGAACCCATTTTGGTGAAACTGTTTGAAATTGTAGATATGGGATTGTAATGAATTGAAAGTGGTGGGATGATGAGATTAGTGACTAAAAAATATAATTGGGTACATGATTTCATGTTATTCTTTACTCAGTTAATAATGATGTATAAATCACTTTATTATGAAGACCGAAGGACCAGAATGTGTTGTTTAACGATTGTGAGGCACATATAAAATAATTCATTGATTTTAAAAGTAATGTGGTTTTCAGATTAAAATATAGAAGCACCATAATTTGTATGGACTCTAGATTCTGAATCATAGAAAATTATGCATTACACATCATTTATGTTGGATCAACACACTATGTGGGACCCCTTTTTGGTTACAAGGATTAAAGACAAATTTATGTGTCACGCATCATGTTACACCTGTCACACAACATGTGGCCTCTCCTTATAAACTCGGGATGTACCGATTAGGGAACTCATACATGGGATTGAGCATGCTATGTAATCCCCTACACAGACATAACCTCAAAAATTAAATGTTATTATCCATGTAGTAGTACACTACTACAGTATATATGTAGTTGACACACTATTTAGTTCTACACAAACATGTACATGGCTTGAGACACCACCCATTTTCATGAGTAGGACCCAAGGTCATGTGACACACTGTGTAACCCTTTTACATGTCGTGTAAAATATAATGCTTGACTTGAATTCGATTTTCATTATATCATTGAAAATATTCAATAGGGTGTGTTACCTATATACTTTCACTGACCATTATTATGAAATTTCATCATACACAATGGATAACAATCCATTAAATGGGGATTCATGGATATCATCATTCTAATCCCTTTGTGATGCCTGAAGTTAAATCCTTTAGACATCTTCATTCCCTATGTGCAGTTCCTTATATCTTCATTACCAATGTTATGTGGCAACCAATCCTCTTCATAGCTAGTTAATCTAGATTGATTTGTTTGTATACCTCATGAGACTAATTATCATCCTTGTATTGTTTGTCTTCAGGATACCATCGTATACCTCTAACAGAGAGACCCGATGTGAATTACCCCTTGGACGAACATTATAAATGTTATCTAACTAAGTATTATGTTATTACAAATGAGTAATACAAGGAATATATTAGCATGATTAAATGGAAGGTATGCATCAATTTTGATATACAATTGATTTTGTGCATTTGTAAAGTATATATGGGTATTTTGTTTTATATATATTTTCAGAAATATACACATGTAGAACAAATTTTATTTAATTGGTTGTATGTTTTGTGGTTTTAGAGGGTCTCTCTTATATTATTATAGTCACCCAATCAGGAAATTATACACCACATATAATGTATTATGATGATGATTGGCCTTTTATCTGACTTCTTGACATACCAATACAAGAAGGTTCATACTAAGACCCATCAGATCGAGGTTTCTTCCTGTGGTATTTTGATACCAGTCCCAATTTAACATTATGGTTGGACATTTGTTTCAGAGAATTTTGTTGTGGTCTTGTACATGGACCAATTTACATTTCTTACTATTGTACTATAGTTCTCAGATTTATATGTATGCTTGCATTTTTGATCAGTTATTTTCAAATTTATTCAATTTATAGTCTTAGATATTTGTGTGAGTGTAAAGGCACTTAGGGTGGGTCCTCATATGTAAGTGATATTCCTACACTGGGTTAGTCTCTATCCTTTGACCTATTAGACGTAATCATGGGGAGTAGCGGCATGTTCCCTTTTAAGAAGTCTCATGACGGAGTGGTATCTGAGATGTAAATTCTACATTAGGAGAGAAGCCTATGAGATTGGTTTATGGAAATAGTGTTATGTTTTTCAATTTCATTTTCAAGATAGGGAATCCAGTGTTGTGGTTTCGGTCAATGTATCAATAAACTAGAACCTCGATCACTTAATTTTTGACTCAATGCATCAAAAAATTAGATTCAAAAGTAATAATGGCACATGCATCATATACGAATAGGTTTTGATTTCCGTTTCATTATTGAATCAACTCTATAGATATAATCATTGACTGTGGTACATATTATTAATTCCAAGAATCCTCTAGGATGTATTCTATCTAGGATTAACCATCAATAACATAAGGATAATCTAATAAGTGATGAGACATTGATACAGAGACTAGTTGTTGAGGTTTTACCTCAAGTTGGTCCACAATCTATACAACCACTTTTGGAGTAGCACATGATACCTATAGTACTAGTGGATGAGTTTTTTAAGATGACCACACTACATGAGGTTCAACGAAAAGGACCTCAGAGGTTATTAGAAGAGACTGACCCATATGAGGATAAGGACTGGCATGTGGTAGTGACCTGATCTTTTTGTCTTGTAAAGGAATCAATAGATCATATAGTGGTCATAGTTGTGAGACTTCCTTATGGATCAGTAAAATGATAGTGGTGTTTTGTGACAAATTTTTATGATGAGGATACTCCTATATTAACAATGTTTAAACATCCTTTTGATGAGGATTTACCACCCACTTAGTTTAGGAATATACATATGTTTGACCTATTGCCGCTCCTGCATGGTAGCATGATAGTAGTAGACTATTCGTTGGGGTTTTCCAACCATTCCAGGCAATGAGTGGATATAGTTCATGATAAGTTCTGTAGGACTAAAACCATTGTGCAAGGTCAACACAGGGACATCCAGGATAGTGTAATTCCTCCATTCTTTCTTACCAATTCTAGGGTTCTATTTTGATATTGGGTGGTTTGGAGTTTTAGGATTGAGGAGATATAGCCAGTGGTAACCAGTAGATGGAAAATAGGAGTAGATACCACTCCGATAGGGAATCAACATCCGTCTTAAGGACCAAGACATGTGTGATGCTAAATGAAGAGGTCCCAAGATTGATGGTCTATGGTTCTGGGATATTATGATGGGTACATTTAACCCATGGAGAGGTGGTGCTACTCATGTGATGAAAATGGTTATCTTGAAGAAG
The DNA here is from genome assembly GCA_963277665.1 of Viscum album. Taxonomy (NCBI): domain Eukaryota; kingdom Viridiplantae; phylum Streptophyta; class Magnoliopsida; order Santalales; family Viscaceae; genus Viscum; species Viscum album. The sequence goes on along the minus strand of OY728145.1, from coordinate 929,441,067 downwards.
ATTTTCTAACATGACATGTTTTTGATAGGGTGTCCATATATGGGATGCTAAGGTAGAGGTAGCGGCTAGGGCATGTACATTAGTAATGTTTTAAAAATGAAAGAGGAGTTGGGAGACAAGAATTAGGTGGTTGAAACATTGAATTATAACAAAAAACAAACCTAGTTTAACCAAACTAGGCTCAAAGAACTAGAGGATAGGGGCATAGACACTTGTAGTTGGTCAAAACATTTGACCGAGTGGTTTTAGGAACGATTCTAGGTACAAAATGTGTCTTTTATCCCTTATATACAATACTGATTGACATACGTTATAAATATTACATTCTTTCCACATACCATTTGTGATACATATTTATTCAGGTTAATCCATTGGCTCAACCTACTCACTAAGAGACACCTAATAGAGATGACTCAATGATCGCACACTTGTGATATTATTGTGACCAGACTCTTTGATTTGAGTGTTACAGTTGAGAACTATTTTTTTCAGTGGTTAGGCCTTATGATGTAGTCATAGGTATGGGTTATTTATCCATATGTCATACCTAAATTGAATATTTTTGGTAGAGGATATGGTGTATCCATGAAGACAGAACTAGGTTTTCTATTGTCATGGAAAAGGAATCCCATATAGAACATGATGAAATCATTCATTGGAAGGTAAAAAAAATTACTCCATAGTTGGATAGTTTATCCCTTGTTGTATTGGAGGTTATGAGTTACTAGTTTCAATCAATATTGGTGGATTATGTAGACGTATTCCCTGAGGATGTTCTAGGATTACCAGCCTACCATGAGATAGATTTATTCATTGATATACACATCGAGATAGTACCGATTTCCGTTCCAACATATTGAATGGACCCCATAGAGCTTCTTGTGATGAATTTGTATTTGGAGGAATTTCATAGGAAGGGATTTGTTAGAATGAGTGTTTCACCATGTTTATCCACTATTTTTAACTCTGATAAGGAAGATGATAGTTTGTGGTTATGTGTGGAATACAGATGCTTGAACCAGGAGACCATGAGGAATAAGTATCCACTACCAATGATCAATTTCCTATTTGATCAATTAAATGGTTCCCAATGTTTCAAGATGGTTGATATCTCATTATCCAGTCATTGACTACAAGTACGAGATGATGATATACCTAAAATTTCATTCATGTGATGCAACAGTAACAATGGGAACTTTGTGATGCACATTGATATAATGAATTCCATAGTAGTGTTCTTGGGAATCATGAATATTATCATTGATATTTTCATAGACTGATTCGTGGAACACTTAATTGATGACATCCTTGTGTATTTGGAATCTGAGGAGGAGATCGCAAGACACTTTAGGAATGTTCTGTATCTACTATGTGACCACCAATATTATGAAAATATCTCCAATTATTTATTTTGTATTTGAGAATACTAATTCCATGGACCTATTATATTAGTTGTTAGAGCGTCAATATATCCGACCAATGTGGATTTATTTTTATCATCAGATCCACCCATGAGCGTGATGGAGGTGATGAGATTCCTTCAATTTGATATCTTTTATTAGATATTCAAATCTAATTTCTATAAGATATGAGAACCCAAAAAATAATAGACCATGGAGGGTAATCCATTTTTGTGGATAGAAAGGTGACATCAATATTTTCAGTAGTTGTGACCGTATTTGGTGATAATTCCAATAATGAGATTTATAAAGGAGGGTTTAGTGTATGTTGTGTCTTGTGGTGCGTTAATAACCATGAATGGTTGTATTATGATGTAGGATTAGGTACTGATTTCATATAGTTCTCATTAGTTGAGACAATAGGTGAATAATAATGAAATCCATGATCATGAGTTAACATTGATAGTTTTCTCAATATAGAATTGTCAAAAATACCTGATGGGAGAGATATTTATCATCAACTCAAATCAAAAGTGGATAAAGTATAACATCTATTAGAAGTATCTCAACATGAGGGATATTCAATTTTCAAAGGTCCACCAGGCTTATGATTTTGAAAATGTATATACTCTTATGTAGGAGAACATGGATGTAGATTCTCTCAAGATGAGATCTTGTTCATAGTAACTAAATGAGGTGTTAAAGAAGTTTTAATCATTATGTTTATACATTCTTGATGCAGATAGATCATATTACCTCCAGTCAAAGATTAACATTCCTCTGCTCATACAGTGATCTAGGAGGTCCCATCTCGTAGATACCAACTGTGATACCATATATACTACGATATACCATTGGAAATTCTCTAGATGGATTTTATGAAGTTGGGGATCATTTCATTCTTTTTTTGATGGTATACAATCTCATGGCTATACATCATAATGTTGAAAAGATGTACCTCAAACACCGATGTATGTCTTGGTGTCTAGGGATGAACAAGTGAGTTGTAGGGATTTTCTATTGAGGTCGTACCTTTCATAAATTCATGGATGAGTACCATGTTGTAGTTGGTTTAACCAACCCCATGAAGTTATAGATAGAATGTAGGATGGAATATTAATGGAATTCATGAAGCGATTGTTATATATGTATAGGGGACATGATTATATCTAGGTTATCATAGACCGAACCACCAAGCTGGTCCACTCCATACCTATTAAGAATAAGTGTTTAGTAGACATAATGAGATGCCTCTGATTGTAGGAGATAATCTAACTCCACGATGCCATATCAATGGTAACTACCAGCAATGATTTTTTTGTCACTTCTCAGCTATGGATAATATTCCAGGAGGAATTTCAGACCTAGTTACCAGTAATAATAATGTTTCACCCTGAAACTAATGGTATCGAAGGAAAATAATTCAGGCACTCGAGTACATCCTTCAAGCTTCCACATTAGACTTTAGATGTAGTCTGGAGGATCGTGTACCTTGTGTGGAGTTTTACTACAAAAAAAATTTAACATTGCACTATTGGTATATAATTATATGTGGCTTTGGTATGGGAGACCTTGTAGGAAACAACTTTGTTGGACTAACCCTTAAGATTTAGTACTCAGGGTCTCTGAGTTGGTGTTAGAAACAAATGATAAAGTTAAGATCATCTAGGATTGTATTAATAATTCGTAGATCTGTCATATATCTTTTTAAGATAGACAATAGAATAATTTGGAGTTCGATGAAGGAGTCCCTGTTTCCATATAGGGTTCACCATGATGTGAATTACGAAGATTTCAATAGTGATACAAGATATATATATCTATCATTATCCCTTTCCATATACTATGTATAGTTGGTGATGTGGAATACTTCTTAGTTATACCATCTTAATTAGACCGAGTACATGACGCCTTCCACATGTCGTAGATGAGGTGGTACATGCATGAACCATCCAATGTTATCGAATGGGGTGTGCTCGAAATCAATGATGGATCAATCATTGTTGAGTACATGATAGACTTTGAAAATTAGTAGGATATGATGCTCTGTGGGAGAGCTATTCCTGTTGTACAAGCCTGATGTTAGTAGAGGAATGTTCGGGAGAGAACAATGTTTCTAGAAGATTAAATTCATGACTAGTACCCACATCTCATTATGTGTCCATTGTTTTTAATTTTTGGGACATAAATACCTTATGATAGGAAAATTGAATTACTAAAATATTACATTTATTTATTTTTGTTATTGTTTTTTATTATTTTGTAGACATAGTGTTGAGATAGTGTGTAATTTCGAGTCTCAGTGTGCCAGAAGAAACTATTTAAAATATATTAAATAATATAATTATCATGTAGGTGTAGTTTTCCAAAATAATTAGAATACCATATAAAAATGTTCCCATATTAGAAATCCATGGTTACTATTGAGTTCCAAATGTGGGTTTTACCTTATGTTCAACCTAAACGTGGTCAGAGGTGGAAAATTGTTGAATATTCAACGTAGGGATGGAAATGAATAAAATAATGGAAAAAATTATGTTATTCCATTTCTGTTGATGCAGTGTCAAAAGTTTCATAAAATAGACTATTATGTTGGAATTCAAGGGTTATCTACATAACCCTAGAATTGTTGGAGATCTTTTTGAGAGTGTATTGTAGGATCTCTCCCAAACAAAATGAAACTGAATAGTATATCTATAATTGGCTTGAAAAAGAATCAATGAATATCACCATTGACTATAATGCATAATTATTCATAGTTTTTGATCAATCCAAATCTAGGTATGAAGTTTTTTTTGGTTGGATTCTATATATGTTCTTCATTTATATGATTAACATGGATCTATCGTCTAACGTATTAATTCCATGACTGGACTTCTAGAAGGAGGGGTTTACATGTTAGTATATTATCAAGAGAATTCATAGCGAATTTTGATTTGAGATTTTTCTCCGAATGTAAACAAATCTAATCCACCATGATTGTTTTGAGGTTCATTTTTCTGTATGTGGTTTTTCCTTTCTCACCCGATTTTTCATTCATTGAGGGAGTTCTTTGTTTTCTCCATAGTTTATATTATCTCGACTAATTAGTATTTTCACACCTGTTTCTTGGTAAAATGATACAAAATAATATATTTTAGATCTACATAACACGATGGTGGTTTATAGATGGGAGTCTTGATGGATCAGTTGGATTTGGATACAAGATTGTGCATTTTTTGACGCACAATAGAGAATTATGTACAAATCTATTTTATGAGTGGATTGAAGGAAAAGAACATATTGTTTGAGGATAAAGAGGAATATAAGTGATGAATTGATAATTTTATTTTCAATACAATCACTAGATTAATATCCTATTTCAAAAAAATAATCATGGATTTGGGATTTGGAATTTTGGAAAATACCATGTTACATGGCGTGTAAGTTGGATATACAAAATATGTTCCCCACGCCTCTGTGTTGGTTACGTTATTTTTTAATGATAACTATCGCACAACATATTTCCCCTATCACACATTATGTGGTTCCTCCTAAACAATTCAACATGTAAATCTGAGGGTTCATAGACACGAGTTGGGTACATGGGTTGGAGCACGTCATGAAGTCACCTACATGGACACGTCTTGGAAAAGTACATGAGCTAGGATGTATACTTTTAAAATATTGTATCATATCACTAGATGAAGAATTTTATACATCTATATATAAATGGAAATGGATTGAGGCACTGGACATTTACACAGGTAGGACACGTGGTAAAGGGACATTACATGTAACCCTTCTATATGGTGTAAACATTTTAGGCCATAGATTGAATAAATTTTCCTATTTATGATTGAAAAGATTTATTAGGGTATCATCCCAATATCCTTTCCCTAATGGTTAATATAAAATTTCATCTTCACAATGGAATGTGTTTCCTTCAGTGGGAGTACATTGATAGTGTCATTGGAATCAACATGTGAGGCCATGAGTGAGATTCACTATTCATTTCTATTTAATAGGTGGAGTTCTTGGTAACATCATTAACAACACTATGATAGTGAGTATCCTTTATAAAGAAGATTATTCAATATTATGTCTCTAGGATTCCCAATAAAATTTGGATTTATCCTCATATATGTATCATATATCTTAATACTTCCAACAAATTATTCTAATGGAGAGACTTGATGATCACTACCTCTTAGAAAGACTTCATTAGTGTTATCAAAATTAGTAGTTTGTTCCCATGGATGAGTGAAATATGGAATCATTGATATACAGTCTTGATTTGGAATTCTATTGTTGTGACATATCATTAGATGATGTGTCATTACTGAGTATATCTAGATATTCTAATTATCTATGTTGTACACATATACCCATATAAAGCTGAATGTATTTGATTTTTTGTATGTTTTCTAGTTTTGAGGTTTCCGACATTGTATTTTATACTCAATTATACACCATATTTTCCCAAATGTGTGGTGTATTGTGTAGATGATTGAACTTTTAACCAATTTCTTGATGGACTAGGACCAGACAATGCTTAGTGATACCTGACATACCCATGTGTGTTCATGTGGTATTCTGAAAAAATTCATAGTTTTACATTTAGGTTTCACCTATGATTCTTAATTATTTTCTTGGGTTTTTTATGTTAATATTTTAATTACATTACATGATATCAAAATATAGTTTTGGGATTTAGATCTATGCTTGCATGGAAGTTCTTTATTTTACATTTCACTTGTGTATATGCTTGGAGATGTGAGAATGTGTATATGTACTTATATTAAGGAATATCATGTAAATGATATTCCAACTCACCACCCATCAGTAACCACAGTACTATTGGAAGCAGGCATAGGTATTCATCGCACGAGCCCTTTCGGGATGGTTTATGACAATATGGGTTCATTTTGTAATAAAATTTAAATTATTTACATTTGAATGTTTTTTGAACGATGTTTTATTTTTATGAGAATTTATTTTTTTAAATGAGATTTATTTCAATATTGTTCTAATAAGTTTTGATGAATGATGGGTGGGGTAATTTATATCGATCTAATGGAGTAGATAAAAATTAATATCTCATTGTATAATTATTTATGAGTACATATTAGTTTATTGTAATTATTAAAACTATGGGCATGTCTCGGGAATTCAAGGGTTCCATATTCTATTGAATATTAAATATAGAAAATATTACATATGTTTTTAATTATATTATCAATACGATGTTATAATCCCATGGAATATGTTTATTGTCTCATTTTCATACATTCTTTTCATCATCTCTTTTGTTAATCAAATCCTTATACCATGATTCATTATTCATTCTTGGTAGGGAATATGTATCATATTTATCCTTATTATACCCATATATTGATCTTATCGCTACATATGATATTTGGTTATAAGTGATTATGTTTACCCTTTATGAAAATATTACATCACTGTTTTATTATGTTTTCATTTCTTAAACCTATAAATATATTAATAATGTGAATTGTGTTGAATAGTTATCTATGTATAGATTTTTTTGGATATTTTGAAGTATTAATATGTATTACATAGTTCATTATGCACTTTTTAAAAATATAAACTGATAAATCAAAAAAAATATATAATTTTATGTTTTTAACTTATTAAATATAAATATTAACATAGCCTTTTTTGGGAATTTTTTATAGTGTAATAATATAATTATATCAGTTGTATGAGATGGTCTCATCAAGAGACGACTATAGTATATATAAGATTAGGTTTTTGAATTTGTTTTAGAATATGATTATATTTTGTGTGGATAAATTGGTATTCAAAAACGTCATCCATGGTTGATATGTAATGGTTCATTATATTTTCAAAGGTATTCACAAACCTTAATTAAATTGTGGTGATATTATAGGTATCATGATATGATATAAATAGTTACAACTATAGGGAAAAATAAAGGGATAATTCTATATATGGGATACCATTTATATAAAAAATATATATATTGTGTTGTTTTCCAAGAAATAAAACATGTATATTTATATTACATGTGGATGCATGTTCATCAATATTTTCACCTTTGGCTAAAAATACCTCAAAACGTTGTCTTGGGTATTAACACTATCATCACATGGTACATGATAGTTATTCGTAACTACACACCTAATTTTATACTGCTTACTTATATGTATCAGTTTACCATATAAAAATTATAATAAATTAATAGGAGTTAATTATTTTAATTAATCATGACATGATGTGTGAGAGAACCTAACCTATATAAATAGATAATAAACCAATAAAAATTTAATTTCAACTAAACTATGATGTAATAATTTTTATATGTATGTCATTTTGTGGTTGAATTATTAATACAAATATCTATCAATTATTCTATTATGGAGTAATTCATTTATCATTAGTGATTAATTAATTTTTGATATAGTAATGGTTGAATCTTAATTAAAAAATGAAAACAATAGATTCAATGGAAAATATAGATATTTTCCAAATGATCAATATAATTTTATACAATCCAAAGTGGAAAATATAGGTATTACAAAAACCTTAATATGATGAAATATGAGTTAAAATTTAAATGCACTAGGTCATCTAAAAACACCAAAAAATATAATGGTAGAATCTCTTGGATGTTTTCATGAAACAATGTAGATAACACTTTAACTAGAACCAAATATGTATTTGGTATGGCCTAATGGGAATTATAGATACCCATTAGCTGGAGACTAGTAGTCGAGCATAAAAAAGATCAACATAAAATTATTAATCTGTATATATGAAAACATAATATAGTTAATATGATAAATAATAAAAATAATTTTTTATTCCAATATATTAATCATGTTTAATGTACTTCTTAATAAACATGAGACCATAATGATGAAAAAATATCCAATTATGAAATCATAAAAAGTTATACACATAATAAGTGGATGACACACTATGTATGTCACCATAAACTCTAATGTTCATGATTTTATAGAACACCCAATCACACTAAGAGTTTCATTCCCATTTCTTATACATTAAAAAATAATAACTGAATATGAACAATGAAAAATATATTGTGTGTGAAACAAAATCCCAGTAAGATCCCAATACACCATCCACAAAAAAATCATTTAAAATTAACCAAATATCATAATTTTTAAATAAATTATCTCAATGAAATATTTATATTGATAGTAATAAGTCATAATTTTAAAATTATTTAAATAGAAATTATAATTCATGTATATGATATCATTAACATAGAAATTGATAGATAATGTATTTTTTAAAAAATATGCATGAAATAATATTTCATTAAAATGTCTGAAATTATAATCTTGATTGAATCTATCATAAGTGAATTAATTTATAAATATATAGATGTATATATCTGTTTCAAACCTAGAACCATAGTTATAATCAATATGATACATTGCATTAATGATCAACATCCCACTAACACTTTGTGAAATTTGACTCATGTTGTGAAACCATCCTAATAACTCAATCCTAAGGGGAATATGAGTGCCCCAAAAAGAATGAACTAATTTCACCCATTATGTATCATGAATTTTATATCCTCATCCAATTTCCAGGTAGAAAAAATTAACTCCTATAGTGAATATCTATGTCTACAAATGAAAACACATAGGATTCAATTTTCATCAAAGAAATCAATCAAGGGAAAATTAATTCAACTTAAATCATCAAAATCAATCCCCATTCATTATACCCCAAATATATTTTTCAATCATTGAATTTCATTTCAAAAAACCAAATCAAATTAGTTTCATCAATACCTAGTGATTTCTAAAAAATATCATTTCATTTAAAATCGAAATTCATTTCCTGAATTTATTTTTGAATAATCATTATCAATGTCAATATTCAAGCCCTTATTTAAAATAATAATCAATTAATGGAAGTCAATACATTTTTTTAAAATTTATATCCCATGAAGATCAATTCCCAAAATTACATTGTCAATAAATTTATCATAGAACAAAATTCATGACCTAAAATTCAACTATGAATCCATTTAAAATTATGAATGTTATAATGATTTATAATTTATATGAAATGTATCGTTAAAAAATATACCAAAAGAAAAAATAAACCTTTGGTTAATTCACCCTAGTGAGGGAAACGAAGGAGATCTAACCTCAAGAATGTATATCATTAACAATCAATACAAGAAGGATGAGGCAATGCATGACAAACTATTACTCCCCAAATCATTTCATGAAAAACATTTAATATGGAATAAATTAACAATTAGAGATATACATCAGTTTAGAAGAAGGAAAATTAGTAATATGGAACATAATGTAACATAATTATGTATGTCTATGTTATGAGTGACCAACCCTAGGAAATCAAGAACCCTGAAGAAATTATAAAAAACAAAACCCTAAAAACTATACCATAGTGCTTCCCACCATGGTGTGGTGGAATCACCTATTAGACTTGACTTTGTGTACAATGACAATGTTGCCATAAAATTTATGATGTTTTTATGTAGAGAGAGGCCCATCTATACCCCTATGATACATTATAGACATGGAATATATGAATACTTCCAAAAGGGAATCCTGAAGACTACTCCTTCAACTAGGTATAGTATAAAATTTATAATGCCCTGAACCAAGGTGCCTGATTCCTATTCATTATTTTAATGCAATGGAATGATTATATTTAATCATGTCCTTAAGGACCAATATATTTATAAGTCTTGGAAAATATATTACATAAATGCACATTGGATTACAAAAAAAGCATAAAATGAATCATAGATGATTATTTGATAAAACCATTATTCCCCCCAATAACCCTTTATATAAATCATAATACTCTTCTAAGAATCATGTAGAAGTAAAACATAAGAAAGGGGAGAGCGTAAATTCATAGTAATGATAAATAATATAGTTGAAGCTATCATAAAAAATAATAAACATTTAAGTCAAGGTATAAAACTAAAAAAAGTTTTTTAAAAAATAATCTTGAACATAACATGGAAATAATAAATCAAATCATTACTCATAAAAAACCAAATGGATTTTCGACATGTCGAATAATCACATGTAAAATCAATAACTATTCTCATAATGAAGGAATTCATATTCTCATACATCATAACCACATCATCATGGCCTCTTTCCAAGACCATACACCAATTTACCATCAAGGCCTTGTGCCATGACACTAGTTTTAAGGAGATCTACCAATGAATCGAGTTGATATAGAGGGACCTCCCATCACTTACTATGTTCAATACATTCCCCATATGAAAATGGTTAATCCTAAACAACATAATAATTCTTTTTTAATATAATATATGAAATTTGAATAGATTAACCATAATCCAAGAATGGTATCTAAATAGAACATCCACAATTAAATTGATCATAAACCATTCAATAAAATATGGTAAATGATACCATAAGAGATCAAAATCAATTAATAATAAGATCCAAAAAGTTTTTTGACAGAGATGAAAATATTCAAATAAAGTAATTAAAATCATTGAGGGAAATATCGATTTTTTCAATGAAATTATTTATTCAAAAGACACAAACTTATAAATAAAGACATTTTAAAATATATTTTCAAATCAATGTTTCTCATTCCACTTTGAATATTTTTAATGGAATTAACATGTAAAAAAATTCATATCCATATAAATAAATCATTAAAAAAAATTTAAGAACATGGACATTAATGAGAATGAAATATAAGAAAAAATATTTAAAATATTTAAAATGAGGTTTTAGTTAAAGAGTACCATACATTAAACATAAAAATTATTCATTTTTTAAACATTTTAATGAAAATAAAAATAAACTTAAAATTTCCCTTATAGTGCTTTTATATCTACATATATAGTTATGTTAAATAATATTAATAATATTGAAATGGATAAAGGATCAATCTTTTAAACATTCAATGTGTCACATACCACTTTGAACATTTAAATAAAAAACCCAATATAATTAAAATAATATAAAAATAAAATGAAGATAAATCTTATTCAGGATATAAGATACAATAGGGGATGTACATAAACAATACATAAGAAAACAGGTGGTGAATAAGGCTTATATCTCAAGAATATTAATAGTGGGATGGAATTACAATAACTTCGGTCTGATACTCTGCATACATGTCTAAGACTCTTGTATAATGATTTTAAAAATATTATTAACATCTACCAGAATAATAATAATATTTATGTTATCATATTTTATTCTTTTATAGCTTTATATTACCTATTTATTAACAATTTTCATGTTAAAACAAAATTTCATGAAAAAATCACTTTCTGTATTATATGTGTTTTGATTTATTATTATTGAAAATATTTTATAGTTAATAATATAATTAATTCTGTAATGGTGAAAATAATTTATATATAATAAATATTTTCTATATAAATATATATAATATATATATAAATGAAATGGAACACACTGTTCATGGAGACTGTATGTCGTATATATGCCTGAAGGAAGTTTTCATAATCTTATCGTATTGACTAGAATTAAGTAAAAGAAATATATGTATATATATATATAATACCAAAAAAATTATTATGTCATATATTTCATAATTATTAATAATATATATTTTTAAAATCATTATTAGATGGTGAACGTGGAAGATGAGTCTCATTGCGTCATGGAGATGGAAAGACGTACGTACTCACGAGTGATGATATCATTTTCATAATGGTTAAATTATATGGAATTAGTTGGAATATGAATTTTAAAGAAAAAAAATTGTGTAATATTTATTATATAAAACTTTTATATTCATCTTTCTACCCATTGGAATAATGTGTACTTGATAAATAGTTTACACCATGGTGTGGAGACGGTAAGTTGTACATACATACGCATTATGATATTATTTTTAGTAGAATATGTAAGATGAGTAATATAGTTATACAATAATTATAATAAAATATAATAATTTATAAGGTAACATAGTAATTATTTTATTATGGAAACAATAGAGATAGAGGATGTTGGAGAAGAAAAGATCATTGAAAGTGGTGATAAAACAATTATCTCTTTCCAGGTGTCTCCTTTTGATTTTCATTAAAAGAACCCACAGGATGTCTTTAATCCCAATGTGTGGAATCTAGGATTATTTTGTGGATGTTGGGAGAGAAAATGGTAAGGTTCTGGCAGAGTGTAATGTCTTTGGAATTGTGAATTAAATAGAAGGAGAAGTTCCATATTATAAGAGAGGTGAGGGGCACTTTTGAAAGATATTAAAATATTAATTTATTATAAATTGATTAAAGGTTTATAATATCCCCAAAGTGATTTATAAGTAGGATATAATGTGTATGGGTATAAATACTCTCAACTAATTGGTTTGAGTCATGTATTTAGAATACAATTAACCCCTATGTTTTCAATTTAACCCATAGATAAATAGTTTAACTCTTACGAAGTCTTGTTGTATTATTACATTACATGGTTAATATATTAACTATAAAATACCAAAAAAACCCCTAATTGGGTCATTTATGGCATATTTTGAGCTATAATAGTTGTTTGGACGAATTTTATATTTTAATGATATTTATATCATTTAATAAAATATTTTTTAAAAGTATTATTTTTGTAAATTTTGATTCTATTTAATATCATCATTTTTAAAAATATAAAACAACATGGAAACTTATAACCAATAATTTAAATACTTAACTGAAAATTATAAGTTATTTATAAAATTATTTTATGTAATTAATTTAGAAAATTATATTTATTGGAATATTACTGATATCATTTGTTTGATTCTTCCTTTAATATGTCAATTACCCCATCATCATTGGGTCGTTGTAAAATATTATTATATAATGTATAAAAATTACAAATAAATGAAAATGATGGAATAAATATTTTTATATTTTCAATTACTATTTATAGTCTAATATATCACCTATATAACCCCATATTAAAACTAGATTAGTTACAAGATTCATGTTTATGATATTTTTATTTTTACTTAAAATTAAATGTTATAAATATATTAATCAAAACAAAGTGGATTAAAAAGGCCAAAAGATATACACAAGGATTTTATTCATTGTCCACAACTCATTGAATATGGTTAGGAAAAGTGTTAGGGTAATTTTATTTTATTATAATATTATTTTTACCTTTAATTTCCATATTTACCTATAACCATGGTAAATAAAATTCCAAAGTTACTATTCACCAAAAACTATTTCTATAATATTGGACCAAATTATTCATATCGATTAAAACCATTTTTATTGATTTTTTAAAATTAAATTCAATGAATTGGTAAATTTATGAGTAATTATAATTAGTAAATGTGCCTAGAATGCGGGTAAAAAGACATGAAAAAATTCTCAAGGAATTTTTATATCAAAATCTATTATAAAATTGATTACATTGACCTAAATTGGGTGAATATATGTATTATGTATCTATTTTTACATTAAAATAAATTTAAATTAAAAGAATTATTCCTTGCAAAATTCATTTTTTAATGAATAATGCGGTGTTTTCACTATTTATAAAAAATTGACTTTTTTTTAGAAAAATACCAAAAAATCACAGTAAGGTAATTTTGATATTTCAAATTAAAAAATGAAGACTATTTTATAAAATTAAATTTCTATTTGTGTCTATAATCAATTTTATTATTGATCATAAGAGGACATAAAACGTATTTCGTTTAATAAAAATATAATTCTAATCATATAACTATTTTACAGAAACATATACACTTCCTTATAAATATGATTTAATTATGTGAAAAATTATAAATAAAATTTTAAATTTATATATTACTATTCATACTTCTATAATTAATAGATATGTTAAAAATATATTATTTAAATAATTACAACACTATAGTATTGTTTTTTAGAAACTCATTCTTTCATTTCAGGAAACACATGTCATTGTTGCACGAAACAAAAGATATTGAAGATAATGAACCATGAAAAAATGGTGTGTTACATTATCCCTCCATAAATAAATTACCTCGTAACAATTTGATCTGAGAAATAGAATCTATGGGATAGAATTTTCAAAATATCATTATTAAAATCCCATATATATATAAATTGTTTAATGAGACCACCATTTTAAAATAAATAATGGTAAGTATGAATGTCACTAGATATAAAACATACTATAGTTACAAGTAGGAATACATGATCACGAAAGAAAAATATAACCATCATCTTCTCATAGAGAGTGATAGAGAACATGGTCAGGAAAATGTTAACATTCACAAATATAGATGTAGGTGATGACATAAGGGACCATTGGATTCATTCAAAAAGAAGTCACTATAAAATCAATTTTTTAATTATTCTTCCCCTATATTTTCAGAACAAATTAATTCATAGAATAAGAACAAGATTAATCTTACTTACATCGCCAATAGTGTTCTATCCTTTAACTAATTTCTACCACAGAATCATTATTCACTCAAAAAGAAAATAAAATTCCAAAATATTATATTTATCCTAAACGTATAATGTTATAGAAAATAATATATACTTGAAATTTCATACAATTTAATTAAGAAAACTATGTTATACAAACCGGTACATCAACTAGGCCAGTGTTAGGTGATAAATCCATGTTGAACATCAGTTGTTGGTTCGATTCCCAAGAAGTTGTTTGATGTGACAGGTTGTCACCCAACCCATAGTGTGTCATTTTCATAAAAATATATTATTATAACACTTCAAAAATAATATTATGAAAATTTTTATCATAATAAAAATATTATACAATGTCCAAATTAATCAATTCCCGTCATTAGAAATATCCAGAACACTTTGTTTCAAAATCATTATCCACAAATATATATGGAAGGTCACATAACATAATGAAGATATTTTTGTTATATAAAAAGAATATGAAAAACATAATAATCTATTGTAAAAAAATATTGTAAAATATTGAATTACCCTAAAATCCTATTTGATTACATTCGTTCTTCCTTATTGTATATATAAAACATAGAATGTTAATGATGTAAACTCTAACAATGATAGAATAAAGAGACCATTAATCCCTTCCAACGAAGTCAATAATATCCAATCTAAATTATACAAATCAATTAGTATTTATTCAGAAATCATTACCTCGGTATCAGAGTCATATTAATGGTTAAATTTCCCCTAACCATATATTTTCAAAAATGTTGAACTTCTCATAGTGTCACTTTACATGGTACCATACAATCTCAAATCCATAATTAAATATTACTACAACATAATCCTTATATATTTTCATAAATCAAATAACTATTACATCATTGACAAAATATTCAAATGACATAATTATTCAATAATAATATATGAACTTTTATAATTTCACTTAATTTGGGGAAGGATCATAATTTGATTATTATCCTATAGCTTCATACATAGAATACTCTGATGATTGGGATATTAATTCACACAGTGTCCCATCTTATTGATGTTGAATCATTGTACATTGTGAACCTTTTTCATACCCTTGAAATCACACACTTGGGTTCCTTTTTCTCCACAATTATAAAAAACTCCCATTCTTATCAAGCATTTACCATGGGTATTATTTCCATGGTTACAACATGTGGAAAATTATTTCCTTCCTTTCTCCCCTTATCCTTATTTTTCTCAATCATCCTCTTATGATCTTTCTTCCATTTAAATTCATACGACTCAGATAACTATTTACTTATCTTATTTACATATGATATTATTTATTTATATTAAATAAATACATGTGACACTATTTCCATTAAAAATGTTGGCTGAAGACCATGAATAATATGATCATTCCTACTATTGGAAACATGTTCATTGGTGGAATTGACATTCCTTCTACGAGGAGCTATTTCGAAAATATTTCATATACTGGATTATCTTATGAATCACAATACATATTTCCAAACTAGTAAAATTAATATTATAAATTGTACAATTTATATATATCTAATCCATAACCATAAGAATGGTTTCTTTGGGGACATATTCAGTAATAAGTCATTTATAATGGTTTATAAAGAAAATTTTAATTATCCAAAGCATATCCATAAAGAGTGTCAAAGTAGGTGTGTAGCAAGATACATTTTCTTGTACCTCGTTACCTTAGTCAAGCCTGAAACACCTTGTCCAAGTTATTTCTCCTAGGTACATTTTTTCCGAACTATTTCCACCTGTAATATCCATAAACGGATTTATTTTATAGCAATACCAACATAATTAATAAATTACAACAATTTTAGGATTTTCCTCTATACTTATACACTATGTCTATCATAGGGTTATGATCCCTAATATCGGTTTTCTATATGTTATTTCCAAAGTTGTTGATAAACTTTCTCTAATACCAACTATAACATACTGACCCCATAATCAGGTAGCATGTGCATTATTTTAATAAATTACCATGATTATAAGTAATCATGTCCTAAAAGACCGATCAATTTAGTTGTATTGGAAAATAAATTACATACATGAAAATTACATTACAAATAAAAACATAAAATGTAACATTGATGATTCATTTTGAACACAATTATTCCCCTATAATAACCCTGAAAATCAATCATAAAATACATCTTCACATCATATGAAAATAAAAAATAATAAATGGGTGAGATCCGAAGCTTAGTAAGGTTAAAAAAGATAGTATATGTTTGGAAAAATTAATTTAATCTTTTATGTAATGGAATAGAAAAAATACTTTTTAAACATAAAAAAATACATAACTTTGAAATAATAAATCAAAAAATCTCATTAAAACATTCACATGGATATAATTCTAGTAGAATAATCACATGTAATATCAATATCTAATTTAATAATGGGGGAATTCATAATTCTCGATATCATAACAACACTGTCATGGCCTCAAGCCAAGACCATACACTAATATATCTTCAATTCCCTATGCAAAGACAGTAGTTTGTCTAATGAGACCTACTAATTCATTGAGGTGAAATAGTGGGCCCCACACATCACTTAATAAGTCCAATAAATTCCTCATATAAAAATGGTGAAACATAGACTACATAATCATTCTTATTTAAACCACTATACGAAATATTAACACATTAACCATAAGACGAGAATGGTATCTAAATAGCACATCCACAATGAAACGGATCATAAACCATTCAATAAAATATGAGAATGATATCATAAGAGATCAAAATCAATTAGGCATAAGATATAACAAAGGATATCAACATAGATGAAAATATTCCAATTAAATCATTAAAATTATTTTAGAGAAAAATCCCATTTTTCTTTGAAATCATTTATTCAAGAGTTGCACACTTATAAAAGTAGAAATTTTAACATAGATTTTTAAATAAATGTCTACCATACCACATTGAATTTTTTCAAAAGGAATTAAAATTTTAAAACAAAACTATCAATATAAATAAATCATTTAACATTTATTGAAAATAAGGACATTAATGATAATGATTTATATTAATAAATCATTAAAACATTTAAAATGATGTTTTAGTTAAAGAGTATCATACATAAAACAATGAAAATATTCCTTTTTGAAAAAATTTGAATGAACTTTATAATATACATAAAATTTATTTTATAATAATTTTATATCCATTTACATAGTTATGTAATATAATATCATAAATATTAAAATAGAGAAAGTGTTAATATTTTAAAAATTCAAAGTGTCATATACCACATTAAAAAATAAAATAATAAATCATATATCATCAAATGAATCTCTAAATACCATGAAGTAAATTTATTCATGATATCAAATACAATAGAGACTGTACATATACCATACACAATAAATATGTGGTGAACCTGGCTTATATCTCATGAAAATTAAAAGTGAGTAATAATTCACATACCTTATGAATGATACTCTCTGTACATTTCTGACACTCATGTATAATAATTTTAAAAATATTATTAACATTTAACCAAATCATAATAATAATTATTAAATCATATAGGATTCATATACAAATTTATATTTTTGATTTATTAATAATTTCGTTGTTAAAGGAACATTTCTGGTTATAATCGCTTTCTTTATTGTTTGTGTTTTGATTTGTTAATCATGGTCATATTACAAAGATAATAATATAACTACTTCAAAAATATAAAATAGGATTTATATATCATATATATTCTATATATAAATATATATAATTTACTGATAAATGAAAAGGAACACACCATTCATAGAAACAGTTGGTCATACTTACATATGCAAGCTATTTCTGTTTTCTTATTATATTGATTGGAAATATGTGAATGAAATATATGTACATATTAATATATATAAATTATATCATTAGATTTATTATTTCATATATTTCACACTTTTTAAAAATATATATTTTTATAATCATTCTTGGATGGTGAGCGTAGAAGAGGAGTCTCATTATATTGTGGATACGATAAGTTGCACGCATGTTTGTGTGACGATATCATTTCCTTAATGGTTAAATGGTATATAATTGGATGGAATATAAATCTTATAGAAACAATATTATGTTATATTTTATATTTATATATTTTATTTTCGTTTTTTTCCCATATAAATAATGTGTACATGAAAAACTGTTTAAACCACGGCTTGGAGATGGTAAGTTGTGCGTTCACATGAACTATGATATTGTTTTTCATAGGTTCGGTAAAAGGAGTGATATGGTAGTCCCATAATTATAATAACATATAAACATGTAAAATGTACTTGATTTATTATTTTTTTATGGAAAGAATAGTAAAATAGGATGCATAAGAAGAAAATAATATTCAAAGAGGTTATAAGACAAATTATTCTTTTTGGGTGTCACCTTTTGATTTGCACAAAAGAACCCCTTATGATATTTTTCATCCCAACATATATACTCATGGATAATAAAAGGGATTTAATCATAGGTAATGGGTTGGTATTAGCTGTGAGAAATGGAATTGGATGTGAAAATTAAATAGAAGGAGAAGTAATCTTTTATTAGATAGGTGACAGTCACTTTCAGATGATCTTGGAATATTAATTTATTTTAAACTGATTGTCGGATTCTAATATCTCAAAAGCTATTTATTTTGAGGATTAAATTTGGATGGGTCAAAATCATCTCAACCAATAGGTTTTTCAGATGTTTAGATCAAAATGTTAACCTTATCATGTATATTTAACCCTTAGTTAAATAGTTTAACTCTTACCTTGTCGTCAAGTATTTTTTTACGACATGATCAATTTATTTACTATAAAATTCCAAATGAACCTAAATTGGGACATTTAAGAAATCATTAACAATATAATAGTTAGGTGTATGAAAATTATATTTTTATTACTTTTATATTTTTTAATAAAATATTATTTATTTTAATGTATCATTTATGTGAATTTTTTACCATTCAGTTTATTCATTTTTAAAAATATCAAACCAACAAGATAAATAATAAATAATAATTCAAATATGTCACTATAATTTTTATGTTTTCCCTAAATTTATTTCATGTAATTATTTATGTAAAATTATATTTATTTTAAAATTATAGATATAATTTATTTGATTCTTCCTTTAATAAATCAACTAATTCATCATCATTGTTTCCTAATTAAATATAATTAATAATTATCGAAAAATTACAAATAAATAACCATGATGTCTGAAATATATTTATATTCCTAATTCCTTTTACAGTTTAGATGATCACTTATATAAACCCATTTAAAAAAATTTAGTAACACGAGTCATGTTTATTGTATTTTTCGATTTATATAAAATTAAATGTTTTAAAAATCATAATCGAACCCAAGTGGAATCCAAAGGACAAATGATTTACCAAAGGAGTTTCTTGGTTGTCCATGACTCATCGAATAATGTTAGAGAAAATGTTTGGAAAATTTTATATTATTATAATATTATTTTTACCTTTAATTTCTCTTTTAACATTAACTGTTGTAAATAAAAATCCAAAGTTAATATTCACAAAAAAAAATATTTTTACCCCATAAAATCACAATTATTAGATTCATTACAACCATGTATGTCGACTTTTTCAATTCAATTCTTAGATTTTGAAAAATTATGTTTAATGCTAATCTGCAAATGTGGCAAGAATTCAGGTAAAAAGATAAGAAAATAATTATTATGTATCTATTTTTACTTTAAAATAAATATAAATTAAAATAATTATTCTAAATAAAAATTTATTTTTTAAACAATAATGAAATGTTTTTCACTATTCATTAAAAAATGATTTTTTTCAAAAAATACCAATAATTTTACAAAAGATAATTTTGATATTATGAATAAAAAAATGTAGTCTATTTTACCGAATTAAATTTCTTTGTGTATCTAAAATAAATTTTATTATTGTTATAAAAGGAACATAAAAAGTATTTCCATTAAGAAAATTGTATTTCTAAACACATCACTATTTTACAGAAACATATACATTTCATTATAAATATATATTATAAATACAGAACAAATTTAAATAACATTGAAAATTTATTTATTATTATTCATAGTACTATATTTAATGGATATATTATAAACATATGATATAAATAATTACAACACTAATGTGTGGTTTCAAAAAAACTCAATCTTGTGTGTTACGCAAACCAAGTTGGTGTTTCATGCAACAAAAGATATTGAAGATAATGTACCGTGAAATATTGGGGTGTAACATTCTACCCACCTACAATAAATTGTGTTCTCGTGATTGAAACGCAGGAAAAAATATTTTATTGACTATTCAAAATATCATTTTTGAAATACCAAATTGGAATATTTATTAATGAGCCCACCATTTTGAAATAAATGAATCAAAGTACGAAGGTTTCCATATATAACATATACTATTGTACAATGTAAGAAAACATGGATATTAAAGAAAAATATAACCATCATGTTCAGAAAGAGAGTGATAGGGATCATGGTAATGAAAGAGTTAATATTCACAAAGCTAGAAATCTATGATCATCTGATGTATCATTGAATTCATTTGAAAATAATGTTCTAAGAATTTTTTTTGTTTTATAATCCATCCCCTAAATTTTAATAATTAATTATTTCATAGAATAATAAAAAGTTTAAAAATACATACTTGAAATATAGAGTTCCATCCATTAACAAATTTCTACCAAAAACTCAACCTTCACTCCAAAAGATAATAAAAATCAAGAATATTATACTTCTATTAATTATATAGGGTTCAATAAATGATTTTATACTTCATTTTTTCAGACCATTTAAATTAAAAAACTACTTTATACAATCCAAGACATCACCTCGGCCATTGGATGGTGAAAAAGCATTTTCCCACTTCAATTGGGGGTTTAATTCACACATCCTTGTCTAGGATGACAGGTTTTCACCTGACATGAAGGTGGTCCTTTTTGTAAAACTATATTATTATAACACTCTAAAAGTTATATTATGTAATGTTATAACCTTAACCAATAGTATCCAATTTCCAACATAATCCTTTACAATCATCAAACATATCCCAAATACTTTTTTTCTAAACTCATTTTACATAAATTTATAAGGTCATATAACATAATGCAGTTGTTTTTGATATATAACATTCATGTAAATACCTTCATCATGTATTCTAAAAAAACATGGTAATATCCTGAATTACCTGAAAACCTATTTGAATACATTTGTTCTTCCTTATTACTTATGTAAGTCATAGAATGTTGGATATTCTCTTTAATTCCAAACATGTTTTAATGTTCTACAATTATGGAATAAATAGACCATTGATTAGTTCCAAGAATGTCAGTAATATCCATTATACTTTTTACAAATCAATTATCTCTAATTCTGAAATCAAGATTTTAGTATGAAAAACATTTTAAGAGTTATCTTTCCCATAATGTAAATTTGAAAAAATTATTAACATGAAACATTATCACTTCACTTGGAACCATACAATATAAAATCTTTTAAGAAATAGTACTGTATTACAATCATTACATATTTTCATAATTCATAAAACCAATAAATCATTTATATAATTCCCATATGAAATAAATCTTCAATAATAATATAATCACATTAATATTTCTTCTTCATCTGAAGTATTATCATTACATGACTATTATCCAATATCATCATTAGGGTTATACTCTAACGATTGAGAAATTGAATCACATAGTTTTCCATATCCTTACAGTTGAAGAATTGTACATTGGAAACATTTTTCGTACCCATTCAATCACACACATGGTGTCCTTTTTCTCCACACTTATAACAAACATGGATTACCATGAATAATTTACTCGGTGATTATTTCAACAGTTATCACATGTGGGACAATTCTTCGTTCCCTCATTCCCTTTATCCACCTTTTTCTATACCATACTCTTCTTATATTGGTTCCAATTCTATCTATAAGACTCATATAATTCTTTACTTATCTTATTTACTCATTATTCTATTTCTTTTATATGATGAGAATATATGGGAGAGTATTTCCTATTGAAATTTTGGCTTGATATCATGAAGTATAGGATCCTTCTTACTCTTGGGAATATGTGCATTAGTGGAGTTGTCATTCCTTCTACTAGGCACCATTTCTATAAGATGACATATACTGGATTAGCTTATGCATCATAATGAAAAATTGACAACTAGTAAGATAAATATATTAAATTGTATCATTTATGCATATCTAATCCATTACCATAAGAAATGTTTCATTGGGGAAATAATTACATATAAATATTTCATAATGTTTTGTAAATACAATGTGAATTTACCAATGCATATCCCCTAGGAGTGTCAAACATGGAGCACAGTAAGGGCTGTTGTCATGTTTTGGGTTACCCAAAGTCAATCCCAAAACACCTTGCTAATGTTATTACTCATTGGTACATCTATGCCAGATCCACGTATTCATGTATTATTCAAATCGAGAAGTATTTTATAGGAATACCAACATTGTATCTAGATTACCAAAAAATTAGGATATTTGTATATAGTTATCCACTATGTGTATCACAGAGTTATGATCCCTAATATAGGTTTTCTAAATCTTGTTTCCTAATTTGTTGTTAAACATCTTCTAATACCAAATGTAATACCCTAACCCCAGATGCCCAGTGCCAGTGCATTATTTTAATATATTGGATTGATTAAAATCTATCATTTCATGATAGAATGATTGGTTTATCAATCATATAAGAAAATTAAATAATTTAACATTACATTACAAATAAAAACATTAAATGAATCATAAATGATTCTTTGTAAACACCAATATTCCCCTTGCATAAACTTGCATATCAATCATAAAACATTTATTGGAATATTATGAAAATAGAACATAATAATGTGGTAATATTAGATGCTCAGTATAGATAAAAAATATAGTATGAGATGTTATAAATAAGTAATAACTTTTAAGTCATTGTATAACAATAAAAGAGAAGTCTTTTAAAACATAAACAAGAACATAACATGGAAATAATATATCAAATCATCCCATATAATCATTTACATAGATATTCTACTAGTCAAATAACCACATGTAATATAAAAAATTAATCTTATAATGGGGTGATGTAAAATTTTAGACATCCTAACTACAATATCAATGCCTCATGCAATGAACATATACTGATATACCATCAAGGCCTTGTTAAAGACACTAGTTTGTCTAATGAGACCTACTGATGAATCGAGGGGATGTAGAGGGCCCCAACCGTGACTTATTATTCCCAATACATTACATTTATAGAAATGGTGAAACACAAACAACATAATCATTAATATTTATTCTAGTATAAGAAATATTAATACATTACCCATAGATCAATAATGGTATCTAAATAGCACATCCATAATCAAACTGATCATAAATCATTCAATAAAATATGATAAAATATACTATAATATGTCAAACACAATTAGGCATATGATGTAACAATTTATTTTTACATAGATGTAAATAATTAAATAAAATCATAAAAACACTTTCAGATAAATATCAATTTTCATTAAAATCATTTATTCAAAAGTCGACCACCCATAAAAGAAGAAATTTAAAAAGTGATTATTAAATCAATGTTTCACATACCACCATGAATATTTAAAAGGAAAATAACATTTTAAAACACTGATGTCCATATAAAAAATTCCTTAAAACCATTATGAAAACATGGATATTAATGAAAATGATTTAGAAAAATAAATCATTAAAACATGTAAAATATTGTTTTAGTTTAGGGGTCACCAACATAAAACATTAAAAATATTTCTTTTTTGTAATAATTTGATTGAAATTAAATGTATATAAATAAATTTTAATTCAAAATAATTTTATATAAATATACATAGTTATGTAAAATAATATTCAAGAATATTGAAATGGAGAGAGGATTAAGTTTTTCAATCATTCAAAGAGTCCCATACCATATTATACATTTAAATAATAAACCAAATATTATCAAATTAAGCTATAAATTCTATGATGATAAATTCAATCAGGATATAAAATATAATAGTGGAATTACATATACTACACACATGAAATATGTGGTAAACATGGCTTATATCTCAAGAAAATTAAATGTGAGACAGAATTCCCTTACCTTAGGTATGATACTCTCCATACACATACAAAACATATATATAATGGTTTTAAACATAGTATGAAATTCTAAAAGAATAATAATAACATTTATTATATCATATATGATTCTCTTATAGATTTATATAACCCTTTTATTAATGATTTCCAAGTAAAAGCAACATTTCCGGTAATATCCACTTTCTTCATTGTATGTGTTTTGATTTTTTATTCTCAATTTTATTACAGAGATATTAATTTACATAAATATATAATGTAAAACTTGATTTAGATATCAGATATATTTTGTATATAGTATATAATAAATAGGTAAATTAAATTGAACACATTGTTCATGGAGACGGTATGCCTTACTTATGCATGAACATTGTTTCTTTTTTCTTATCCTATTGAATGGAAGAAAGTTAACATAATACATATAAATATATATATATATATATTATACCAATATAATCATTATTTAAAATATTTAATACTATTTAATAATAATTATTATTATAATCAGCCTTGGATAGTGAATGAAGAAGATGGGCATCATCACATCATGGAGAAAGTAAGTCGTACGTACGGAAAATTGACATAAGTATTTGATTAATTGTTAAATTGTAAGGAATTGGATGTATTATGAATATTGTGTTATATTTATTAATGAAATGTTTTATATTCATCATTATACCCACAAAAATAATGTGTACATGAAAAATAGTTTACACCACGGTTTGGAGATGGTAAGTCGTACATACGCACTCATGGTGATATTATTTTCCATTTGATGGTTAAAAGAGTAATATTGTTGTACCATAATTATATTAACATATAATAATGTATAATATAATATATTTCTTATTTAAGTATGAAAAACTAGAGAAATGGGATGTAAATGAAGTAAATAACATTGAAAAGGTGATAAAACAATTACCTTTTTTGGGTGTCTCATTTCGATTTTCACAAAAGTATACCCTATGCTAGATTTCATCCAAAATTGAGGCCACTAAATTGATTTTAGGGTTGTTGGGAGAGGAAATTGGAAGGTTTTTTCAATTTCAAATGGATTTGGAGGAGTGAATTAAATACATGTAGATGTGCCCTTTTATAAGAGAGGTGATGGGAACTTTAAGAAGATCCAAAAACTATTAATTTATTATAAAATTATATTCATTATCTAATAGCTATGATGTTATTTATTTCAAGGATTATATGTAAATGGGTCTATATCCTCTCACACAATAGGTTTTATACATGTTTAGATCACAAAAGTAACTTTATCTTTAGATTTAACCCATAGTTAAATAGTTTAAATCATACCATATCTTTTTGTATTTTTACACTTCTTGGTTAATATAGATAATATTAAAGGCCAAATAAACCTAATTGAGTTATTTATGAAATATTTAACGCATACCTAGATATATGGAAAAGCTTTAGATTTTTATGAATTTTTTATAATATAATAAAATATTATTTATTTTAATGTATCGTTTATGTCAATTTTGATACTATTCAATATCTTCATTTTTAAAAATATAAAACCAAGATGATAAGTTATAAATAATAATTCAAATATTTCAATGAAATTACTATGATATTTATTAAATGTTTTTATTCAATTAATTATGTCAAATAATATTTATTTAAATATTATTGATATCATTTATTTGATTCTTCCTTTAACAAATCAATTACTACATCATCATTGTGTTATAATTAAATTTAATAATTAAATTTAAAAAAAAACAAATAAATAACCATGATGTTAAAAATCATTTTAGATTCATAATTACAATTTATAGTTTAATATATAACTTATATAACCCCATATTAAAATTGTTTTAGTAACAATTTTCATGACTATAATATTTAACCCATTACATAAAATTAAATGTTATAAATTTTATAATAACACCTATGAGGCTTCCAAAGGACCAAATATATACAGAAGGATTATATTTCTCTCAAATGACTCATAGAATGAGGTTATGAAATATTTTAGGTTAATTTTATATTATTATAATATATTTTTTTTCATTGAATTACCTATTTACCTTTAATTCTGGTTAATAAAATTCAAAAATATATATTCAAAAAAATTATTTTAATCCTACTGATCCACATTTTTCTTATAGATTAATACCATGTCTTTCTGTTTTTCTAAATTCAATTCACTGAAGTGGTAAAATTAGGTTTAATGCTAATATGAAATTGTGGCTAGAAGGTGGGTAAAAATACGTGAAAAACAGATTAATGAAATTTTATATATAATTATATTATAAAAATTAATTCGATGACCCAAAGTGTGATAATATATGTATTATGAATCTTTTTTGAAATTTAAATTAATTTAACTTAAAATATTTTTTTTAATGAAAACATCGTTTTTAGTCAATAATGTAAGGGTTTTCACTATTATTAAAAAATTTAATGTTTTTAGAAATATTCTAGAAATTCAGCCTAAACTAATATGGATATTCTTTATTAAAAAATGAAGTCAATTTTTCCAACATAATTTTTTTGATTTTGTAAAATTAAATAGTATTTCTAACCATATAACTATTTTATCAAAACTTATACATTTCATTAAAATTTGTTTTATTTAAGTAAAAACATTATAAAAACATTTAAAATTTTGTTTATTACTATTAATATTACTATATTTAATGGATATGTTATAAATATACCATATAAATAATAAAAACACTAAAATTCCATTTTGCAGAATCTCAATCATGCATGTTACGCAATCCAAATCCGTCTTGTGTGAAACAGAAGCTATTAATGATAATGTACTGTGAAATATTGGGGAGTTACAGAATTCCTTTTTATCTAGAAGGATCATAGTAACAACACCTTTATGGTGCTTCCCATTATACAAAAAAAATATCAAAAACTATCTTGTATGAATCCATGGACCTCCAATGATTTTAAAACCAATAAAATCAATATTTGAGTTCAAATGAATGTAATGTAAAGTAAGGAACATATATAAAAATTGATATATTAAAATTCTACATATGATAAATCTTTTCCTTCCCTTGAAATTATTATCATGAATAATTTCCAGAAAATATACAAATCCCCTACAATATTATAATCCTCACATGTTATGAAATTTCATAAAAATATATTATCGGTTTTTAATAAACACAATCCAATGGTATGAACATTGCATAAATTACAATCACATGAGAATCATACATCCAAATTCGTTCCACACTTATGGACATAACAGGTTTGATATAATTTTTCTCCAAATTCACAACTTTTATTAAAATTGAATAAGAATTATGTGAGATGATTTGGTTAAATAATGACTCTACTCACAAATCACATTAATTCATTGAGTATTATTTCAAAAAAACCATTAAAAAAATCAACACCTCATCACATATTCAATTCATAATGGGATGTGAAAAAAAAACAGAAGTCTTATATGGCTTGAACTTGATGTAGTAATAGTTATTAGAACAGGAAACAAAATCAATAATGTGTCATTTCAAACCTAGATACCAAAAACAATTCCTCATAGCATAAAATATATTATTCATTTATGGGTATACTTTCCACAGGGATAAACTAATTTCCCCAATCACAGAATAAATCATATGTGATGAATATAGTTATATTTCATTATGAAAAAGTTTCCATATCGGGATAGTAATCATTAATTGATAGTATCCCCTCTAGGTAATGAATTCATATTCCCTCATAACACATCATTTAGACATTTATCATGAAGGATAATTTATGAGGATATTATTTAACCTATTAACATGATGGAAAAACATTTTTTCATCATATTAGACTCACATAAACATTGAATAATAGAGGGTAATGAGATCCCACTACTCTTAATAACAATATTAAAACTAGGATTGTCGAATCTTACACATATTATTTTCAATTTTACACCTTATATATTATTTTATAATGTCAATGTTGAAGGATTAATTGTACAATACACATAGCCTCTGTAAAATATTAAAAAAAATCAATGTTAATCCATTAAATGAAATGTTAGTTTCAAAAAATCATAAGATAATTCACTAAAACATCAATTTATAGATCTTGATTGGTATAGTTAATTAAATTAAACCAATTTTCCTTGTAAGCATAAGTCACCAAATCTTCACACTATATGATATTTCATCCGAAAATGAAACCTGGACCATCAAAATAGACCACAAACAACTTTTATCATAATGATGACATGGACATAAGAACTTCACCAAAAATATAAACATTATGTTCTATTTTATAAATTTCTTGATTCATCATGATATCCCAAACAAATTTAAAATAAAAAACCTGATACTCATTGATTTTTTTTATAAAACAATATGACATCAATTAATACCATAACCAATGTGTAAAAAAATAGGACAAAAATATCTTTCATTAGTTCTATAAACATAGAAGGAACACTGGTTAGGGAAAATTACATAACAATTAACTCGTTATGATCATAAATACACCAAATAATGGAATTTGAAATGAAAAATTCTTTACCCTAGAGTTGGTGGTAACCTGATGAAAGATATATATTACAGACACTTTTATCCCTATTTAGAAGATCACACAAATCATTAATGGGGGGAATGTGTTCTTATTTTTAATGTATCCGAATTAAGATATTGTAAATAAAATCATAAAAATAAGGCTTAATATTACATCATATAAGAGAGGACTACAAATTCTCAATGAGACACCAATGATATATTGATTCCTTTTGAAATCAATTCATCCAACTGATTC
Source organism: Viscum album (assembly GCA_963277665.1). Lineage (NCBI taxonomy): Eukaryota > Viridiplantae > Streptophyta > Magnoliopsida > Santalales > Viscaceae > Viscum > Viscum album. The sequence goes on along the minus strand of OY728145.1, from coordinate 929,411,313 downwards.
ATTAAATTCGTCATTTTATCTAGTATTATATGGTAATAGGTAATAAACATTGGATGAGTACCCAATAGTAAGTAAGTAGAAAACTATACCTCCCACTTATATGAGATACTACAAATTTATGATAAAAAAACATCCTAGTAGAATATAATAACCCGAGGAAGTTCAAAAAATGAGGCATCCTTCATAGATTGTGTATAAAATATGGAAGAACTTCTTTCTGGCTCTATAGGAGGACATCCAACATAGCTTGGCCTAAAGTCATATTTTCCATGTATAAAACTATACTCCCTATCATGAGATATACATGACATCCAAAAACAATAATATTTAATATTATATTTTTGAACAACATAACATTTCATTTCATTTAATAAAATATTGGAATTACATATCTAAAACTAAAATAGTACCATCAGATTTTGACCATAGATAATGAAAATGAATATATGTGGCATCAAAAACCATACTTTCACTTTATCATTAGAGGTGTTATTATATCAATTACATAATGAATCACCTCCACTGGAATTTTAATTTATTTAATATTATGGGATGATATAAAATATCGGGATTTAAAAGTATCCAATAATTAATTCACTAAAAGAGAAAAAATAGTAATGGTACCTCACACTATGACCGAAAAATAAGAGTTCCCATTAGATATTCATCCAATTTTTGATTTTTATATATTCATAATTCCTATTTATAAAAACCTATTTTTTTAAATAAAATAATTACATTATAGTCTCTGTTATTAGTATTGAACTAATTCTATGACATTGAGTAGTAAACTAATGGAAAACCCCACTAAATGACGTGGAAATTTTTATATGGGCTACAAATCAATTGTGCCTTCATGAATTAATTCTGAATAAACCACCATGTAAAACTAGATACAAGTTTTTGGGAATTTAATGGAAACAAATTATAGTTTATGTCTTCTATTGAAAACCATCTATTTTTTTCCACTATAAGGCCCATTATTTTTTTATTCCCATTAATTTGGTCGTGACTGAATTATCTGTTAATAGAATGAGCAGTAGTAATCCATGGAATGGAATTGTGGCCAATTTCTAAAATTAGAGCCTTATTTTGAACATTATTATTGAATACTGTTTCATAATAATGATATTAGATAATATATATAATCAAAGACTAATCTAAATTATTTAGGCCTTCAACTATTCATTTAATACCACGTCATTCGATGATTTATCATGTTCATCTAATTGATTGAGAATTTGAGTCAATGTTCAATCTATCTAGTAAAATAAGGGAATCTCTACAAACATAGAAAATTCCATGAAAGCTATGTAGTAATATTTCATAAAAATTGTTTGTAGTATTTTCACTCAATCAACCAATTTATCTTTGAAAAAATCATCACATCACGTTGTCTAATACTTGTCCCATAATCTTGAATATGAATAAAATAACATTTTTGTAATCTAATGTCACTAATATATCTATTATTTACTCAATCGTTCAAAAAATAATAATCTAACTCATATATGTTTGGTCATAATTATAAAAAAATACTAATGTGGGGGGGGGGGGGATGAATTGTGACTTTTATATAATTATGACAGATTATGTCATTTAACACTATTTATTATTTTTATAGATATGATACATTCTATTGTATAAGTATATTTAACATTGGATAAAAATTAGTAAATAAAATATCAGTTTTATAGGGGTTTCGGGCAAAAATGTTCCCAAAGTCCCCTCCCCCAATACTCTCTCTACGATCTTAGTGATTTTTACTAGAAATTTCATCTTACCATAATATCATAACAAATGAGAGAAGTTAGTTAAAACATTTTGAATAAGGATTTTAGAGAAATTCAGTTCTTTTATATTGAACTGGATTATCTAAATCATTTTCTAAGAAGTTGATTATCTAACAAGACTAATTTTTAGCAGGTCAAACTCTATTCAATCAAAATATCTTCAATTGATTTATTAAATAGGGTTTTTATTTTTTTTCATCATATGTCATGGAATACCGACCATATTCATCATAGATAAATTTATTCAAGAGTGAATTTATTTGAAGAGATCCTATATGTGAATGATATTCAGTAAAATATCAATAAAGAGATTATAATTGTTACATAATACATTGTTGAATCATGTATACCTACAATATGTGGAATCTTATGAATAACTAATTTTTTTGATCTTTTTTCCCTATAGAAGTAATTTAAAAAGATATATTTCACGTATGATATGATATTATCCTTATAAATAATATATTCTTCTTTATATATATAGACTATTTGGGTTCCTTTCAATTGAGTAGATCCTAGAAATTTGCGTGAAAAATCAATATTATTCAAGAGAGGAATAACATCATTTAGAAATAAGAAATATTTATTCTATTTAGTATGAGCCTTTTAATTGGAAATAATATATCTTTAATATGACATTTACAGCCATTGTAATTGTTATAGTAATCATAGAAAATATATTTAATTTATAATTATTCCCTTGATGTGTGAGACTTTTTGATCCTTCATATAATGAAAAAATCCAAACACAGCATTGGTAATATATTATTTTTTAAAAATTTAGTGATAATTAATCTAATGAAAAAAATTCATACTTAGGGTGAAAATGTAGGTTTTTTCACAATATTAGTGTCAATAATGTATATATATTTTACAAACACAGTGTTGATAAACAATATATTCCTTTTCTCAAACATAGTAGTCCTTCAAAATTTATGGTTCATGATCTATACATTTTAAACAGTTTAGGGTGCATGATATGTATGCAATATTTAAATCATAGAGTTTCGGAACCATACGTTAGGATTACAAATGTAGGCTACAATCATTGTTTTATGTATATTTTCAAAAAAATCTAGAATACAATATCAAATATTTAATCCCATAAATAAGATAAATTATCAATAAATATATCCCTGAAAATAAATGAATTATTTTCACCGGTAAATGAAATAACAATTTTTTTAGCATAAAATCAATAATACTTATAGTTTTTTTTTCAATTAATACATGCCCAACAATACCAACCTTTTATAAAATCACACAACCCATAACATAACATATTTATAAGATAGGAATTTAAAACAAATATTAAATAATATCATTAAATGGTATGGTAATAAAAATTTATTTAAATTAATTATTATAGAAAATCCATTCATATTGATTAAAATAGAGACTCTTAATATAATCAGGAATGATGTGTTTACAAAATTTTCTCCCCCTTTATGCAATTTCAAAAATATTATATACATAAATGGATTAAAACTCATTAAATATTCCACATAACATTAAATTAATTTTATATTAATCCTAATATTCAAATTATATGTTTTATGGTAGTAGAAATGGATAAATATAATAATAAAAAAACATAATAATCAATTTAATTTCATTGAAACATGGCTATGATTTCAATAATCATTTTTGGTAGAGAATTTTAAAATAAAAATTAAGACTGTATTTTGTTGAAAAGTACGGTTCATAAGGGGTGTTAGAAGAAATTGAATCTCAATTAGGATTAAGAATTTACATAAACATAAAAATCTCTCATTTTAAACATTCAATAATATTTTCATCCAAAACACACATCAAAATCTTGAAATCATGAGTAATTTTAAATCTAAAAACTATATTGACATTCAGAAACTCATGAATGATTTCTTAGGACCGAACTAATTATGACAGAATCTTACCAAAATTATTGAGAATATATCCTATTCTAGATTATGGTGAGGCTATATTCTCAATGTGATATATTTTCGTAAGTAATAATACATTTTTTGGTGCACTATCACATTGAATTGTATGAATCTAATAATTGAAATTATACATTATGGTATTCATAAATTCAAACCATCTAACATATTCTATAGAATATTATGTGTGGATGTAGATTCTATAAACTAATTGGAACTACATTTGATAGATTCAAACTGGCTTCCTAAATATCTTCTCAAATTTCTAAAATATATTTTTGGAATACACTCAATTTGTATCTCTACAAACTGATCTATCATTTTGATACGAGATTCATCAAAAATATATTCCTAAAAATAAAATTTCTATCACATTGAGAAGTTGTCTCTGAATAGATTCAAAAAACACTATAGGAATAATTGTACTTCTCAATTCATTCAAATATTTCATTTTAGTCTCCAATTCAAATTGTAGAATTGAATTTTATTCTCATAACTTGTTTTAATTTTCCACAATTTATTCTATTAGATTATTTAATGAATCCAATGATTGTTCTTATTTATATTGTGATGGATGGACTCTGTCAACCATGTGAATTATTTTTATTTATATTTTACAGTAGATGAGAAAACTAAATTTCATGAACCTTTTCATTCTCATCTAGTTCAGATATTACGTCATCCAAAAAATCAGATACAATATGAATTGAATAATTATTAACTAATCATGTAGTGTTATCTACTTTTGGTCATGCTTTCCAATTATCTTGAGCATCATACTAAACATGTTCTTCAACATGATCTCTAGATTCCAATTTTCTTTAGGAACCCCTTATCCTCGAATTTCAAAATGATTTTTAAATATATCATAAAAGTCCTCTCTAATGTCTGGTTGATTTTAATGATGGAGTTCCTCACGACTAACAAATAATCCAAAAAATTGGTTGAGAAACTTAATAGTTACAATAGCCTGTTCCTCTAGTGCTTGAATGGTAGGTTCTTCCCATTGTCTAGTCCAGATGATAAGGGCCTCATAATATTATTCATTCAAATTGTTTTCTTGAGATTGGGGGACATCTCTGGTAGCTTTTATTTCAGAGGAATCATATCTGATTCTACACCTATTTGATGAAATTCATCATCTATTCTATATGATGAAACTTCCTCTTCTTCTCAAATTTATAATAGAATATTAGATCTCAACATTTATTAATATCTTGAGCAATTTTACATATTTCTATTTCTCTACTACACCCAGAAGTAACAGATTTCCATTAATTGTACTCCAGAAGAAACCTATCAAAAAAAATCTCCCAATATTTAAAATGTTACTATGATGAAACTTGTTGTGCATCTGTTTATCTCGAATCATGCAACCTTTATATAGTAGAAAATAAATTATCCACCCATACATATAAAAACACATTCATGCCTCTTCCTAGAAATAATTGTTTCATCTACATTATCATGTATCATGTGAAATTTATCTTAATGTCACATATAATTATAAATATCGTAGACTTGTCGTGATAAATAATATTTTTGAGCTCAAATTTCTTTGAAATTTTTGCTGACTGAATAAAATTGATCAACACCTTAAGGTTATCCTTTAGATCAATTAAAATCATTTTTCTTATTATGGAAAATCTAGAGACAAATGGAATAATATCCTCTCATTGATGTTCTTTATTTCCAAATGACCATATACCAAAATGAAAAATCCCCTAACTAGGACATAAAAAACATTAACTATTTCAAATGAGTGGATAAAATTTCATATCATTTACCCAAGATTTGATGACATCATCTATGTCGCTGAAATGAAATTGACTATTTCTGTAAAATTATTTTACATATATATCAAATATGAACTCATTATTTCGTTTAGTAAAAAGAAATTCCAAACATTGAAAATATAAAACATTCCTCAAATGAATACTTTCATGTTAGAGTTATTTTTAATCTATAACCTTTCTTTGAATAATTTTCTGATAAGTTAAATGTTCTTTCTTCATTTATCTTTGTTATAATTATTTTGTTTTCTTAAAAATTGAAAAATCTATGAATCTTATCTTTGATGGTTTGGATTATAGGGTTTAAAATGAATCATCAGAGGTCTAGAATCAATATGGGTTTGATTTCTAATGTTAAGAGTTAAAGACATATATATGGAGACAGAGGGAGTGTTTTTTTGATTGTTCTGGTGACTCTAGTCTTGTTTATTGATCCAATTACTCTATTTATTCATAATTTATATTTTTTCAAAAAAAATCCTTTTCACAAATGTAAAAACCTTATTTTATTTAAATTTCTTGTAAATAAATTATAATCAAATAAAAAGAGTAAAATGATCACAAATAAAATTAATGATACAAATTAATCAATATTTACTACAACTTAAATAGTCCTAACTCCCTTTTAATAAAATCAAAACATGCAGTTGTATGTGGTTTTGTACAATTATCAATTTTTTCTATTTAGTATTTAAAAAGTCTATATATTTATCATTTCTATGAACAAGACCTATTTGAAAATGACTTCTTATATAAATATTATTGGTTCATGAGTAAATTATATGGTTTTATTGAAATATTAATTAATCTTATCTTATCACATAAAATAGTAATATTATTAGAATTATTTACACAGTCTTGTATGTCATGTTTCATCTATACAAACCCATGTACCACAACTACTAGTTGATATATTTTCATTATTACTTATTGAAAGTGAAATTGAATATTTTTTCTTTATTGCCCATCAAACTATAGTTTTTCCTAAAATTAAAAGATTCATGTTGTTATTTTTATCCAATATACATCCTCTACAATCAATATCTGAATATCAAATTAATTTAAAATCTGATGTTTCTGGGTAAAATAGTGATTGAAAAAATAGTTCCCTATAAATATCTAAAAAATTTAATAATAATGTGGCTTTCATTTGGATTTGATTGAAATCTATCACATAAAAAATAAAATATATATCATCTTCTTGTATTATGATATAATATAAAACATCTCATAACCCTATATAACTTGTTTTAAACTCGTTTTTTATCTTCAATGAAATCTTGTTTTTTATTATTAAAAATGGGTGTTATATAAGTCATACTAAAATATTGTATAAACAATTTAATGAATCTATTTTGTGGATTTTATTAAAAAAATTTCCATACAATTTTTGATAGTTTTGTAATTCCATAAAGTAATTTGATTCACCCCTCATAATAAATTTTAATTTATTTTATATAATTTTTCCAAAATCATAACAGATAATTTAATAGTCTTAATAAAAAATAACATCACCTACCTATATTTGTATATTTTAAAAAACATTATTATTAAAAATATAAAAAACTCTTAACACTATATAAAATATATTTTCTAACAAAAATGAGTTCATTATTTCTTTTAAAGTTGTACGTACTTATTTATTTCCATAAAGATATTTAGTTTTCTTAATAACTGAATTTGGTAGATGATGTATTTCAAACCTAGTTGTTGTTCAATATAAACATCCTATATTATATATCCACATAAAATGTAGATTTTATATCCATAAACTAAAATTTTAAATTTATATAATATTAATATTATTGAATTATTCTAATAGTATCAAATCTAGAAATAGGTGCAATGGTTACATAATAATTTATCTATTTTTTCCAATTGTATCATTTTTAACAAATATTTTTTTTTGTCTTGAACCATTCTTCATCATTATTATTTCTAAATCCCATTTGGTTTTATTTCTCGACAATTGGATATTCTATCAATAATTTCAAAAAAAATTATTTCTACTAAATCGGTTAATTTCATCTTTTATTTCCATTAATCAAATTTCATTTTTTTAAAATTTTATTCTATATTCAAAGGATAAAATTATAACATGAAGTAAGAATATTCATCTATGTTTCTTATAATTCTTCTAGTTATTTAACCTATAACTAGACATCCAATAATAGTTTCTAAGGGATGACTATTTATAGTTCTAGAATTCCTGGAAAGGCTCTTTTAGGATTATCTAAATTATGTTATTCTATAATATACTAAATTGGTTTATTTTAGTCTCAAATTTAGCCTTCAGTGATTAAAGCCACATATTGTCTAAATAGTAAAATAGTTCACATTTTCTATTTTATATTTTATAAAAAAGATCATATTGATGGAAATTCCCATGAAGTACTTCTTCAACAATCATAAATTTTTTATTGTACATAATATAGGATTTAGAAAAAAGGATAATATCATCATAATATTATAGTATTATTCTTTATATTGAATTTAACATGATTTTCAATAATATTGATGGTATACCCTTGGCATGAAAATAATTTAACTTACACAGCATTAGGATTTTAATTTCAATGTTCATAGGCACTATTTTTAATAATAGGTCTTAGAAAAGCTCTATTCATCATATAGAAGTTTATTTATAAAAGATTATTCCCAAAATTATGTAGGAATAAAATATTTATTTAATATAGTCATTGTCATATCTTCAATAGTTTTATTTCATTTTTCAAAAAATTCAATTATTTATTCTAGTTTTTTGTGATGATAAGGTGTGTTTAATAACTATGTTTGACCAAAAAGAATTAAATTATTCTTTCTATTTTTGTACAACATGATCATATTTTCATGAAATTCTTTTAAAATATATGTTATTTTGAAATTTTTTTATGGATTAAAAATATCAGGAACAATTATATTTTATGTTTTGGAAAAAAATCCATTTATATATTGAAAAATCATTAACTAATTTAATAAAATATAATTTCATAGACAAAACTATATCCATTATTGTCCAAACAGATCAATGGGGATTAGTTCTTATGGTTTTGATGCACACACAATGTAAATATATTAGAATAATGAAATCTGTTGTTTAAAAATTTCACAGGCATCCAAAAAATATAAATATCATATTTAAAACTAGGAAAAATAGAAACTATATGTTTCTTAGAAAATTTATATAATGTAATTAAATATAAATAATTAAGTATTTTATGGAAGATGCAACATTCATTTTTATCAGTAGATAAAAAATTCTCATTTTGTTTCTATAAGACATCATGATGAATAGTTTAGTCATTTTTAGTTCACGGTGCTATAAATTTATGAAATTATTCATTGAAAACAAAGAATGAATTGTAAGAGAAATTAACATAAATACAATAAGAAAAAATAGAAATAATTATCAGGTGGTGATTTAACCCTTGAATATATAGATCATTATTGATTGAAATTGTACTTTGATCTCATAATGAAAGAAATCTTAATATTTTCTCTTTGGAATTTTCCCTAAAGGGGACATGTAATACATGCATATTTTTAGTGTAAAAACATTGGATGAGTCCTGAGTCATGTTTCATGAGTAGCCATTATCTATATAAAATAATGCATATTTGTTCATGTAACCTATTTATGAACGGATTATTTAAACAATATTTTTTTCGATGTCCATATTTTATTGGTAATAGCACTGTTTTCAATAAAATATATAGGAATATATATTTTTATAATTTTAAAAAATTTACATTACATACATCAAATATTTTTTTAGAAAATTTCTCTCTTAATTACAATTATATTTTATGTTTATGAACAATAGTTGTTAGAATAATTTCATTCAATTCCATAGTTGAAATAGATATTATTTCTAGAACATGGACTGATATATTTTTTATATAAGATTATATTTTCTCCCATAATTACTTTTCTATATTTTTTCTTTTTAATATCCACATTTTATTGAAATTAATTTACTAAATTTAACATTTGATTAATATACTAGAATTACTTTTGAAATATTGGACATCATCATATAATTATTTTATATTCATGATAACATGTCATTGATTTAGAGTTATTAAAATTTTATTAATTGTTGATTTCGTTTTATCATTTTACCTTTTTTATATAAAACATAATTTTGAATATTTATTAGTGAATTTTTCTTTTTAACTAAACATTAAATTTTTTCCTCAAGCATTAAGCAATAAGCCGCTATTTTTATACAAAAGCAGCTATCAGAATGAAAATTATAAGAATAATAGTTTTGTACCTCATATTATTCCATAACCATAAATCTCATGTTTTGTTTATTATTTTTTTTCCATTTTTCATTTTAAATTTGGAAGATCCACTGGATTAGTTAGACACACTATGATTATCCTTCATAACCCTCTTCCTTTTTTCTCATAATATACATTATTCGGATTTTTTCTGATATTTCGTCATTATTCTATTACCTCTAGGTAATTAGTTCTGATATGACTTATATGTTTTCATTTATTTTATATTCCTAGTTTATATCCTTTTTATATTTCATGAAATATTTTTTAAATCCTCTATATTTCCATTAAAATTTTCTAAATTTTCTATCTAGAAGATCCAATTCAATTACAAAATCTAATAAATCCAAATCCGTTAAGAATTTTAATTATTTGTTAAATATATTTCCATTCGTTGAAGTTTTAAAATAAAGGGATGTATTTACCCTTATTTATTATCATTTTATCTTCAGATTCATCTGTAATCATTTATTAATACATCATCATGGTATTAATCAATTATTTCATTTTCATATCAATAAATTATGACGATTATCATATAGATGTAAATATTATATTACATTCCTTGGGCAGTACTTTGAGTACTTTTAGAATATTATCTGATTCAGTATTTTTGTTTCTTATAGAATCATCATCATTGCCATTTTTTGTTAGTCGCGCATTAATCAGGTGATGTTATCTCCATCAAATATATTTTTGGTTTCAATTTTTTTTGAATTTGTGTACCATAAAAGTAATGCATTATCAGTTCCATTATATGATTTAGAAATATCCTTCCACATTTCATATGAAATAATACATCGAGTTTAATGATTGAATACATGAGGAATAAATATTAAAATATTAGCATTCATTTATTTTAAATGGTTTAAAACATAGATTCTTTGTTAACATCCTATCTTTATATATTTTTAGGGATTCCATATGGATTGATAATCTATATATATAATTTAAATTCAGGATTTCTCTGGGAGATAATCATATTAAATTACCAGCATCCATATATATCACCATTGAAGTAGGAATCATATATCATTGACATATATTCTCTAGGATCATCGATTGACATTTTTATTTCATATTCCTTATTATTTTAAGAATTTTAGTGGGTATGTAATTTAAAAAATCTCTATTGATACAAATTTAAAGTTTTTAATAATTCTATTATACACAATATGTGGGTAAATTTTTTCTTTTTGATAATCCTGAGATAATTTTTACTGTAATATGTATTTGTAGATTGTGTAGATAAGAAATACTCTATTATGTATCTAATTTCTAGAGAAGATAGAGATTATAAATTAAAAAAATTATAGTGGTTGGGGGGATAAGGATCCTATATCTCACTCCATTAACACTTTCTCTTTGAACTTACTGAATTCACTAAAATGTTCCTCTTATCACAAGAACCTAACAAATGAGTGTCGAAAGTTGAAACATTTGATGCAATGCATTATTTTACCTTTTAGTTTTCAATAAGGAACCAGATTTTCAAAATCTTAGTTCTAGAAGATGAAACACTTCCATAATTGAGTTCAATAATCTGAAAGTCAAATAAATAAAGTAGTATTATTTGAATGATGAAGCTGGCTATTGTACATAGTTTCACTATGAACGAACAAAATATAGATGTCTTCTTCGATGATAAATGTATTAAAGGTTGATTATCATTGTAGATACCTTATTTTACCATTATCATAAATAATAATTGAAAAAAAAGTTGTAATTACATAGTATGAGGTAGTGACATGTATGTCTCAAAAGTGTAGATTATTCCGAATAATAGACATTTTAGATCATTTTTTTCTCAGAAAAAATTTCATTAAAAGATATATTTCACATATGATATTATATGATCCTTATAAATAAAAAATATGCATTACTTATAAATATATATATATATATATATATATATATATATTTTCTTTCATTTGTTTGAGCATATCCAGAAATTTCATACAAAAAAATCACAATCGATCGAATAGAAATGATTCAAGATAAATTTAATAACCCTTACAAAAAAATTATTTACTAAATTGATTATAAGCATATTAATAGATCATGAAACATAATTAAATTGGTATTTACATCTATCAAGACCATTGATGTAATAATGGAAAATGAATATAATTTAAAACTTAGTAGTTGAATAGTCAAATGATGGGATCCTTCACGCAATGACAACATTCAAACATAAGTTTTAAAACATATGGTTGTTCCCAAATTTAGGTTTTATTAATGTCAATAAAAAATTCCAAACAAACATTGATAACATTTGGTTGTTCAAAAAAATAGGGATAATAATGTACAATTGTTTAAAAACAAAGTGCTGATAAGCAATATATAATTGTTCACCAATAAATGGTTCCTTCCAAATGTTGGGATGAAGATCCATAAATTTACAAATACATTGATTATATGATCAATACGTGTTATTTAAAATAGGGTGTTGTTGAATCGTATGATATGCATACAAATGTAGTATGTGAACACAGTTACAATATTTCATTGAAACGTGTCCAGTTTTATTTAGAAAATACTTAATGAAAAAAATTTCCTAAAATTCCCAATATATGTTTCCCTAGAAAATACTTCAAATAGTTTCATTAATAAGAAATCACGTGTTATTTGGGAGCATCAAAATCAATATGATATGTAGAGTATTTTTGAGATAATAAATTCCTCATAATATTTATCACATATTCCTTAATTATGTGGCAGTATATAATAAAGAATTCCATAGTAAGGATATCTATTATAATCTCTTTTATATTCCCCTATAAAAAATGAATGTGGAAATATACATCTCATTGGATGAATGATTATTAAATATAAAATATATGTTATCCAAGGGAAACAAAACCATGAACTCTATCAGTTAGAACATAACTCAAGAAATCCTCAAATTAATTGTTTCTAAAATAAAAAATATTATCATTTCAAAAAACATCTCAATGAAAAAATTTCCCAACAACCCATGGTATCATTAGTCATTATATAAGTATATCTTGTTTGGAAATAACTCATGTAATATCTTTTATGTCCCAAAAATTATATATCATTTCTACTACGATATCCCAAAGCACATTATAAAATCCAAGAGGGGTGAAAAACAACATAACCATTTGTTATCTTCATAATATGTGGATAACATGCCCATATTTTCACTTCCAATTCTCAAGGAATACTAATCAAGAACAACCATTGTTTTCATGTGGTGATTTTACTTTTCCTTGTAAATAAAAAAAGTGAGTATATATTCCAAAATTCAAATTTATGTTGTAAGAAACCCTAACAGAGTGGGATCCTACCAACCATTCACTAAGAAATTATTTTCTAATAAACTAATAATTCTCTATTTTAAATAAACAATGAAAGAGTAATCTATTCTCTATCGAATGTAAACAATTATATATCAGTCATTTAAATTTAATCTATAATCAATTTGTAAAAAATAAGTTCCACTAAAATTTGAATGATGAGTAATTTCACAAAAACATGCATAGATTATCATTTTATATAAATGAATCATAAATTTGAATAAAAATAAAAAAGACATTAGTACATAAATTTATAAACATTGGATTGTATAAATATTTTTCAATCATAACACAATGGCTATAATCTATGGGGGTAGTTGACAAAAGGATCATGGTTCAACAAACACTTAAGAAACAATTTGCTCCTTGTGTGAACAAATTCCCACACTCTAAATACTAGGTGGAAGATGAGTTTAACCCCCAAAAATTAACCTCCATTTCTCAGCATGGGTTGTAATATTATCACTGTCAAAGCAATTCAAATTGATGCTAATTCATGACTAGTATTATTGTCATATGCCACTAACCTAACTATGAAATCTTCCATGTGCATCAAAAAAAATTAATCAACTATAAATTCATCTATCTTGACCCATTTTCATCAATCATTATTCAATAAGCCCCTAACCTGGCTATCCAAAATTCTAATACATTTCAAAAGACTACATCAATTGGTTTTAATTTAAAATCAATCCATTCATAATAAATCAATTAATTTCAAATCTATAACAAAATTTATTCAATATTTTCACAAGAAGAATCAACATACTCAATCTCTAATTTATTCATTTATTTCAAAATCCATTAAAAATTATGTTAAAAAATACTGTATAATTTAGAAAAAATTATTGAGGATTTAAATTCACTAATAAAAAATCAACTAAGAATCCATTTCAATCTATTTTAGTAAAAAACATCAATTCATGGGGGTTATGTTGTTAAAACACATACTTTGTAAACAAATAAGACATCACTACATCATACCCTGTGATGGGGGAAAATGATATTTGTTCTTAATGATCCATAATCATCAATGAGTATTCAATGAAGAATTAATCCACTTCCTGAATAATTATGAATTTCAAAAAAATATTTGAGAATACCCTCAATATGAAATATGATCCAAAAGAGGATAGAAATGTTTAATTATGTAGAATCAGAGTCAGAAAATACATCAAGAACTATTATTGAGGTTACATACAACCATTATACCAACCCCAACGATATCGTTCACAATCAATAATATCAAAAAATTTAATCCCCAAACACTACAACCTTGTTTTTCATCCTAGGAAATGTTTTCTCAACCTGAATCACAGTTGGGGGTTAATACCATTGTTAAGTAATGTAAAATAGGTTGGTGTTCCCTCGAAATGTCATAGGCATATTATTTGGTGAGGCATGACAGGTGTGTCTTACTATGAGAAAATAAAAAGTCAATTACTAAGTCACTCCTTTCACCATTCATGGTTGATCATGGTATTTCACATCAGATGCCTCAACATACACCACAACCTTTATGCTACATTTTTTTACACAAATAAACCAATTTTATGCCATCGTGCACCCCAGACATGTATAAAACATAAACAACACAAATTAATAAAAAAATCATAAGGTTGAACTTATATAAAACCTAAATGATAAATAGGGGATGTTATTGAAATGTTGGTGACATAGATGATTAAGCGAATAATGGTCAAATTTTATCATGTTCAAAATGCCTTATGAATAACTAAATGGAATTATCTTAATGGAACTAAGAGATGTTTTATATGTGAAAAACTAATACATATATAATCAAATTGTGGTTGAAATTTTAAGATTTTAGTGGAAAATGTGAATAGAATAATAGTCCATCCTAACATACACTATCATTTCACTATCACAGAAGTAGGGAATATAGATAAAATCCATGTCAATGACAAAATATAATGGAAAACAATGAATATATTCACCAATAACATCCATGTCCATATAAATCCAATAAAATCAAAAAATATGAATATGAGTTCTAAAGATAATTTTGGGCAGGGAATGCTAATTATACACACATGAAATTTGAACATTGTATTTTTATCATACTCTACATGGATATTGAACTAATTATTTTTCTAATTTAAATTAAATCCCCACCATAGTGGCTAGATGTTTATTAAGAAATCTATTTATTTCTGATGTATACGAATCCCCTATTATAGATTTTTACAATATTATGTTCCTTATTAAATCACATTAATCTTCTTCTTCTAAAATATTATTTGATATTTTCCAGGGATTGGCTATCTATTCATTTTTATATTACAACATTGGAAAATCATATATATTAGTCTATTCATCATAACATATTAATACAATGATTTATATAACTACCATATAAAAATATCACACATTATATTATGTTATTTTACATAAATTGTGAATGGAAAACTGTACATTATGTATATATGTGTTAAATAGAGAAACCCATGGCAGAGAGGATGAATACTCAAATGAAATTAAATATATAGCGATTAAAGAAAATAAAATTTTTGTGATTAATAAATAAATTTTCTGAATATGGAATTGTTTAGAGGGGGTATAATATAATGACCCAATAATTCAACAAATATTACCATAAAATAACTAATATTTTATTATAATTTTCTATGAGGAAAAGTAAAAAAATTATGTTTTTTATTAACATACATATTTTCCAATGTATGGGTTTCAATCAATAAGAGTTTATAAAATATTATAACAAACATAAAAAATTATGTTTATTTTTCATATTTACATAATGATAGTGGCTGAGAAGATAATACAACATTTTTTTCATATAAAATTTATTTATTCCTGATTTTATATATTTACTATAGCTCTAATAATTATAAAATTATTATTCCAAAAATGATATCCATTAAAAAAATTTGTTTCAAAATATATTATGGTTTTATATTAAAATTAAATATACATATTTTAGAATATAAATTTGGAAAAACAATATTTCTAAAAATATTACCACAATATTAATTTATTATTAATATTTTATATTTTATAAAAATAGTTTTTATAGGTGATTCATGATAAAATTATATTTTATAAAAAACATGAAATTAATGAAATTATTAGTTTAATAATATGTATTTTATATTCATGAAACCCTTTTGTAATAATTTATATGAATTTTATAGGTTATATTATTTTTAGAATAATATTAATTTTAATTTATATACCAATATATTACATTTTACTGCATAATATAATTTTTTTTGAAAAAATAATTACATTAAAAAAATAATATTTGAAAATAAATATTTATCACAACTGTAAAATTAATATAAAAAATTAATTTTATATTTTAATTCATTGCATTAAAATTATGTAATGATGTCTAATTTATTTTCATATAATATAGATAAAATAATTTGGTAAAAACCATATTTCCTTAGTAAAAAGTGGGAAAATCATTTTACCCATCATGAAAATAACAAAGACATCTTTTAAATTTCTCTGGGAATGCAGATATTTGAAAAATATTGGTATATATTTTTGTCCTCTAATTTCCCTTTTATTTTATATTATGTCAATTAACTTTTCAAAAAATTACATTGAACCACCCAATAATGATAACATAATTATCATTATTATACTTTAATGTTCTTATGCTGACTGTATAATAATTAACTACCTTTTCATTTTATGTTACTAATAATGAAATTTTTATGCGTGAATAGTGAGGTCTAAGGCCTAGAAAAATAATCAGGTTTTATTTTATTTCATCTCCTTACAATGAGGGTAATAAAAATAAATTTTACAAGTATGTATGTTATTTATAATATATTTTTTATATAAAAATGATAAAACCATATTAATCTTTTTATTTGTTCTATTGGAAAAACACAGCATCCATCTATAAGGTTGGAAAACTTCCACCATAAGATTATTGATTTCAATTTATCATTTCATCACCAACATATATGGTAGGTTAATAAAATTAGTTTTACTGGATAAACATGATTTTTACAAAAATATTATGGCTCTAATATGAAAAATTGGGCATCCTATATAAAATAATATCACTAGAAATCTAATGTAAATTTTACCATCCCAAAGATAATTTTATGAGAATGAAAATATTTATTCATAATTTGAAATTACATAATAATGGATTTATTTTTAATCCACATATTAAAATTCTGATTTAAGACACAAATTGACACTAAATAATAAATTTTTTCCACAAATTTAATTATATTAAAATCAAATCCCATCATAATGAACCATTATTTGTAATATATTCTTATTTTTGTTTGTTTAATGACCTACATAAAAAATAAAATAAATTTATTTCATATTTTTAAATTGATAATTTATTTTATGGTTATCAATGATATAGATAAATCATATTTTTATTTTATATTAATCAAAAAATTATTATTTATTATTTTAAAAAACAAACTTTCTTCAATAAGAATCATAAAAATTCTATTAGTAAACATTTTTTTAATGAAAACACATAACAAAAAATGAAATTATACAGTAATAATTATTTACAAAAAATCAATTGAATTACATTTTTAAACATTTCTATTATTAACATTGGTTCAATATTTAATCACAACACCACTATAATGATACTATTTCAAAATCATCATACTGACTAATACTTTATTTAAAAAATAAAAATATCTAATATATATTTAGATAATAATTATAAATGTATTATATAATGGGTTATACATATGAAAATGGATCTATAATTATTGATTAAGTTAATAATATTTTTATACCTCTAGATAAAGCACATTTTTATTGGTAGGAATTGGTATATGGATTACTTTTTCTCTAATTTATTATTTCAAGAATACTTTCTTAACGATCCCCTTGAAACATTTAATACAGTGTCTTCAATAAATTTTTAATATATTTTAACATATTCATTGCTATTAATGGAACCCATCATTTAAATTATTTAAATTTTCATTTATTCAAATGACACAAATGTTTCAATTATTTTTTATCAAAATATTATATATATTATAGGGGTTTCAATTGGAAATATTATATTAAAAATAATCATACATTATTTAATATAATAAATATTAATAATTGGTAGACATTATAAAAACTATCATCATTTCATATTCATATTATTTGGGTCATAAATGTCACCTCAATATCTCATTTCCCCTAGCCTTGTATTTTATCCAAATCATTTATTATATATAAAACTAAACTTTTCTTCTCTTCCCATTCAAGAACTCCATTTTTATACATCAATATTGAATTTATACATTTTTATGTATAAATTTCTATGATTAAATAGCTGAATTAGGTAATTCTCTACTACATTATCTTTTTCTAAAATTTAAAACATGATTCTATCATTTTTTGAATGATTCATTTTTTTATAGTTGTGAAAAGAATCCATTTTTAATGATTACATGTTAATAACTTATTATACTCCCATTAAAGTGATTTTAATATTTCTCACGAAAATAATATTAGTTTCTAAAAAAAATTATCTTTCACCTTGTTATAAAAAATAATTCCATTTAAATTACATAACAAGATCAAAAATATTTTTCATTTCCAATGTAGTATTTTTGAAATATATTAAAACTATTATTATTCTATGTTATTATTATTTGACATGTTTTATACATTATATAATAATGTAATATAATTATACCATCTCAATTATTTTTCTGGATGTCTTTTTCAGTTTCTATATCTTTTTTTTGAATTTTCCATAACTTTTTTTACATTATTTATCATCCACTATGTGAAATATAAAAATTCAACCCAATTACTCATCTATATGAATAAAATAATTTTGATTTAATTAATTTTAGTCTATTCATAATGTTTGAATTTTTATTTGTTTTAGAAAGTATTTTCTTAAAAAAACCTATTATCTATGTGGTGTAAATACCATAGGCTTTGTTATGAATATTTATTTGTATGTTAATATAATGTGATATAATTTCATTGTATAAACATGTGTTTTCCATTTGTATAATTTTTTTATTATATGTGGATTTATTAAAGACTTCCATATGTAAATTAAATCACATGGGATAGGGAAAAAGTTTTAATTCCATGGGTGTATTATTATGGGATTATTTAATCTCATTTTCTTTCCATGGGTCATTTATTATCTAAAATTGAATTTTTATCATTTTAATTATTCACAAGATCCATTAAATTTCCATGGTTATATTTTTTGATGTTATAGGTGGATGATTTTCATGTGGAACTAATAACTATTGATGAATGATATTTGGAGTCTAATACATCCCTCCAATCCATTAGATAAATGTTTATTTATCATTCGATATTTATTCATGTATATATTTTAATTTCTCATAAATATGGGAACTGATGTTGCTTCTCGTAAACATAATATTTCCCTATATTATTGATTTCCACTTATTTGAAATATTTTCTATATTTGTTTCCATTTTATATGGACTATGTTTTTATTATAGATCATGTTTATGGAACCACAAGTCCATTTAATATTAAATTCATGTCTAATATAAATGGAAGACTTATGAAGTTATTTATAATGAATTCATTATATGTTGTAGGTTTCTTATTTTCCCATTTTATTCCCATATGATTATTTTATACTCACTAGTGATATTTTAATGATAACTCATATGTTTACCCTTACTTGACATCTAATATATCCCTTATCTTATGATTTCACTTCACAACAAAATGAAGATATAAAAAATATGTCTTATCAATAAGATTTTCTTCTATATATATATTTTGGAATAAATAAAATAGCTATTTTGTATTAATTAGTTTCATATAATATGAAATAATTTCTAATTAATACAATTTAAATTGGTTTTTTATATGATTTTTCATATTTCTATAAAACACTAGAACAAAATTATCTATTTAATATAATGTAATGAAATATTTACATAATTTATATGGATATGATGGTAACAACTGTAGGATTATATATATACATTTTATACATTACATTGTTAAACCATTATAAAATTTATCCATGATCCCATCAATAGAGTCAATAATACAATATATTCATTCTAATAAACTATATAAATGTGGTAAAAAATAGAATGGTTTGAGTAATAATTCTCCACATGAGATAAAATAAGTTATTATATATTATCAATATAATTAGTAAACTATAACAAATATATCATTAATGCAGATCTATAAAGTACCACTATAAAAAATCAATGTAAATGTATGGACAATAAATTAATATACATTTCTAATATAGTAATGAATAGTTATAGAAATCCCTAAAATAAGATCAATTTATAGTTCAAATACATCATATATATAGGGTATTGACATTATCATTACACTAAATTATTTGTATTATTACCCCTACCATAGCATAAAGATGCAATGCAATCATAGTTCTCATCGATCAGAAAAATTATTCAATTCATTTTTGTATAAAAATGAAATAAAATAAAAAATAAATGTCATAAATTTCAATATGGGGAATATAATTACATTAAAAAATATTGAATGTGAATTTACATATATTTGGTGTGTATTTAGAATTAAATAATATAAAAACATGCAAATAATTTTTCATACTTAATAAAATGGTAGGCCTATCTATGTATATACCCATTAATTTGAATAATTATTTATTTTTTATTTATAATTCCATATAAAATATTGATATTTAATAATATATTGCTATAATAAAAGGAATATTAATGCAATATTCTTATAAATATCTATTTATGGTGAAAAATATTATAGGATCCCATCAGATTCATATTGTAAAATACCAAAACAATTAAAAAAAATAAAAATAAAAATAAGGTGACATACCCATCATCTAACTCGAATTAAAATTTACATGTTAGAGTATATAACACCCATGATTTTTTTTTACCAAAAACAATAAATTCAAAGCATTATATGGATTGAATATTGGATTTAATGGATTGATCATTTCAAACATGTTTCAATTACATGGAACCACATTGTTTCTGATTATTTTGTTTCATTTTTTCATTATATGGTTTTTAATGTCTAAAATGACTCTACCAATTTCCAATAGAGTTTGTATCTAAAATTTTGAGGGATGTAATGATGTAACCATCATTGAATGGTAGGATTAGAGTAATGATCATCCATAAAGGGGTCAAATTTTCTATTCTATGACTCTATTATATATTAATGTAATGTCTGTGACATATATCTTTGAAATAACACTTGTTACCCATTCGTTTATTGTGATTATATGAATTCTTGCGATTTAGATGAAACTACACATGGGGATTATATATCACTCATTTTATCTATGATTTGGTAATTATATATTTTAACCCAATATTTGAGGACCTTTAACATTTATTACCACTACGGGAAACATTGTGATTATTTTAATAGATGAATATAAGTTTTACAATTGTGATCATTCTAATAATGTAGGATTCTTATACATCCATCTGAATAATATAAGGACCTATAGAGACAAATTATATTTAAAAACATATAGTATACCATTTAAGGTTATGTGGAACGTTGGATAGTGGTTATTGTAATGTCCAAACATCA
Source organism: Viscum album (assembly GCA_963277665.1). NCBI lineage: Eukaryota > Viridiplantae > Streptophyta > Magnoliopsida > Santalales > Viscaceae > Viscum > Viscum album. Next base: position 929,389,646 of record OY728145.1, on the reverse strand, counting down.
ATGAATTCTTCCAAGAATATCAATGTTAAAATTTGTTGACTAGTGGTTGATATGTACAAATTAATGATGTTGAGTTTGACATATATATGAGAAATATATTATTATATTAATCCCTATAATGATTGAGGTAATTGTTTTAAAGAATGAAACATATGAATGTTGATATAACACATTCGGAGAAACAAAGTAGAGGATATCATCATAACGAATCTGAGGGAACTAGGGGAGAGTCATAACTTAAGGAATTTGAGGAAACTAAGAGCATAATACTAACTATATACATTCAAGGGATCAAATATTCTGATCTATTCTCAAGGAATTGGAGGAAACTATGAGGTTGTTCTATAATAAGTGTATTTTTCTATCCATGAGAAGAATACAAACTAAACTAACATAATTTAACTAAGTATATAATATTTATGTAAGAGATTTAAGGGAAAAAAGATATGTATCTTGAATTATTATGTTGGTCTTAACCTAATAAATTTTTTAATATAGACTAATTTGAACTGAAACTAGAATTAAATCTCAAAATAATGGAATTTTAGAAAACTAAATTATTTATCTCAATGTTAATGTATTTTAGGAAGACATGTTGAGTATCTCATCTTATGTTACTTTTATGATAATAGTTTTTTATTAGGATTTGTGGCCTAAAGCTTTTCTTGATATGATAAATAATTTAGTTATTTTTCCAATTAAATAGTCTTATACTCAGCAGTAAATGTATATATATTTGTAAAAATCACCAATTCCATATCCTATCATATATCACAACCAAGAGTGTGTGGATACAATCATTATCAAATGAAAATACTAATTGATGTTTTGTGATAATCTTAGTTAATAGGTTGAATGGGAAGGTATCTAAATGATATGTGTGTTTGGAATTCATGTTTTGTTTATTTTGTTGTTGGGTGATCATATAATTAATGAGGGTTGACGGTTTCTTCACATTAAAAAAACATGGGAATATATATACTTTGGGAAAACATTGAATAGAAGAATATTTTAAATTATTCTTTCCAATGATGGTATCACTTATCATTCATCAGAAAACCAGTAAATTGCTTTTGAAATCACATTTAAAAATTTATGTAATACTCGGGAATATAAAAAAAATGGTTTTATGTTATTCGGTACTATCAAAAAATCATACATTATGTGAATGGAAAATCATTAATTTATAATCAATACCCATCCTAAACATAAAGAATTTTGATGTACCTTCTAACAACCTCCTATAGATTCTAGACATGTCTCTATGAGTCAATGAATCTTTATAAGAATATATTCATGGATTGTTATAATATTGAGTTAAATATTTTTCCTTATATATTTTGGTTTCATTTTATTCTATATTTTGATATTTTTTATCTGATTCATTTCCATGATTAATGATAATCATGAATTTTATATTGAATAATCAATGGATTGATGTCTATAAGTAGTTTTAGAATAATATTTCTGTAAAAAATGGATGCACATCCATATGGAGAATTAATGACCACACTTGAAAGATAAATATACATGTGAGATATTTGAAAATATTTCTAGTTGGTGTAATTCAGAATTATGAAATAAGAAACAAGATCAAATATAATATATTACATAGATAAGGATGAGTCAACTGATGTATATGATGTTTATTTACTTTTAAAAAAGATATTATGAAGTGATGATGGAAAAATTATGGTATGAGAATGATCACTAGAAATTGAAAATTTTATTTAAGAATCATGGTTATTATTGGAGTTTCTGATGTATTTCTAAAAGTGGATTCCACATGTTGATTAGTAATGGTGTTTTAGATATAGAATCTAGATGCTTTTGATCTGATAATTGTTTTTTTATTTTTAACTGAATATTGAATGTCTCTAGGAACATAATATTGTAACGCCAAACAACTAAATGGATTATAAGCTCTTGACATAGGATTATACCATTTTCCTTCACCTGAGTAATATGACATTATTGGAAGACAAACTAGTAATACAACATCTATATAATTTTAAAATCAGACACTAATAATGGTGGGGTTGCATTTAAAGAATCATGTAGTATTAAAACTACATGATGATGGAGCATTTTTTATTGAAAGAGAAAAGTACTAAAAAATGAGGTTTATAAGAAGGGTCTGGATCAAATGATAATTGGTATAATAAACCATTGAATAAGTTTTAACTAAATGAATGTTCTTTATATAGACTCTGGAAAATCAAATATATCATGATGCATGATTTTTGATGTATTAGAGGATTCAGAATACTGATCAGAGTACAACTATATGGAGGTATGTTACTTATATGACAAAAAAATTATGATTTTTGTAATAGGAACAATATAATTTTAAGAATTCATTATTTTTGATATGATGAGAATGAATTTTCAATGTATAGTAATCTTATAATGAAATTTCATAATTCAAGATGAGATATATGGGAATGATTCATTATATTGATGATATGTTTTTCAAGTGTCAAATATTGAAATCATCAAATAATTGAAATGGGTGTCAGTACTAGAATTTATATGGAGAAGAATAATTGAAGACTTGAGTTTTCCAAACAACATTCATTAAAATTAAATTTTCACTAAGGGAGGTCAAATGATCTCAGATAACAATGTTTATAATGAAATATAACCAAAATGGAATAGTTTTCAAAGAAGAGGTTCAATAACAAGAATTTTTAGTCACAACATTCAAGAAGGTTGTGTGATGAGGATATCTACATCATCAATGATATGTAAAAAGATCAATTACTAGATATAAATTCCTTATTGTTTTTGAATATCATCAATATATTGTACATAAACTATGTAAATCTAATATATTTGGGGGTGGAGAACATATAAAGAGTAAAATCATTCAATAATGATAACATTTGTAAATGAGAATATAGTTTTTGTGAATAAAAAGATGTAGGTTTTTTTGTAGGAGTGCATTACCAACAACATAATGAGTTATCAATTTTTTTTGTGTAAAATATTATTGTAGAAAGGATGGGGTGTATAACCTATCAATTGAAGATAATATTGAAGGTGTATAAACAGTTAATGTTAAATTCATAAGATAATCATAGTTAGGTTGTATAACCCACATGGAATAGAGTAAAATTTTATTCCAAATCCTTAAATAATAATTTTCTTTATTTTTTATTTCATTTTAATTCACACTGAGTAAGGATGATAATTTAATAAAGATATGATTGAGTAAATTACCCACCATAGAAGCTGATAATCATAAAATGAAGAGACGTTGAAAAAAGTATAAAAGATCACAGATTCACCTCATCCCCCACTCATATACCATAACATTCCATTATACTTAAACAAATATCCGAAATAGATTCCACCTAGTAAAAACCCATTTTTATTAATAAAATATAATTTTAATATAGTTAATATAGAATGTATTTATTCATTCAATAGATTAAATTATCATTAATTGAAAAATAATAGGAGAATGTACCCTCTTTGTGTTTTCCTACTGGTTTAGGAAAAATCTATTTTAGGGTTTTTTCCGATAGTGAAGGATCCTCTAATTCCATTAACAGGAAAATGAAATATTGAGTATGATGTAAAAGCACTAAATTTTACTATAATGTCTTTATATGAAAACATATATATGAGGGTTATTATTATTTAATGTGGGATGGAAACATAAGAAATACATTAAGAAATATTTTTTACAAGAACTTAAAAATAATAGTTTTAATTAATAAAATATGTTGAATTATTTATGAAGATATCAAGATGAAAAAAGAATAAAAATCTAGGATTACATCACTTCGTTGAATTATATTTTTTTGATAAATTAGAGGATTTTTTTATTTATTTAGGTATTCAAATTTTGTGAACAATGTGATGAAAATATTTTTTGGATAGGTATGATCATGATTTTATACCTAAATAGGATATGATATATTGTATTTTAAATTATAAATAACATGTGTCTTGTGTCTTAAATGTGGAAGACAAAAAATTTCAAGGAATACAAAAATGTTCTCTTTTACTTTAAATTAATTTCATGATGATAGATTAAATATTATTATTTTTATAGGTGATCAAAATTTTATTGTAGGTCAATATGAAATCAATAATATTGTATCCCATCCAAATAAAAATATATATAAGGACAATTGATTCGAAATAAATAAATAATCAATGTTCTTCAATAGATATTATAATGTAAAATTTTACTTTTATTTTTATATAATAGAAAAATATGAAATGGATGAATAAAATGAAAAGATCAAAAAAATTATATTGTATAATGAAAAAAAATTCCACCATAATGAAATTTATTTCAATAATAATGGATTTGAATTTTGAGTAAGTATCAGATTCATCTTTAGATAATGATATATGTTTTTACACAATAGTTGATAAAGGATTTAATACATCAAACAATGATGCTGATGGAGAAAATACAGCTTTTATGGAATGAAAATGGATTCAAGAATTAGAATCTTATGTTCAAGAGGATTATACTTTAAATAATTGAAGGAAAATATATTCAATAAATATAAATAATGTTATTGAAGAAAATAATTAGCTAATAATTAAAGAATAAGTCTATACTGATGAGTTCAAGTAGAATAAATTCAAGACAATACAGATTGAAAATATGGAAAGTTTTCTTGAGAAGAATAAGTTTGGGACACCAAGTATTTGGTTCATAGTTTAAAATGAGTTGAACAAGGCCATAGTATATTTCATTAAATAAATACAATTTAATGGAAAACACACATCAAACATGGGAGATTATGATCTCTATATATTTTGGAAAATACGTACAAATTAAAAATAGATATTTTGTCGCATAAATGGAATAAGGTCTAATGAGGTTCACTATAATGAAAGTTAAACATTTGAATTAAAATCAAATATATGATGTTATAATCTCCAAAAATTAATTATATAGAGTCAAAAGAAGATATATATACTTATACAACTTAATATAACAATTGTATAAACTTTTCATCATATCATGGTATCACTATTCAGAGGGTATTGATAGATTTATATATTGAATAACAATTACTTTTATCTTTAAAGTACTAAAAATTATTTATTAGGAAAAAGTAATGAACTAAGGCGGAGTATCTATAAAAAATATGGACTATTTTCATGAGAAAAATTGTTGGAAAAAGTTTTTTCCGATAAAAGCATTAAAATTAATTTATATTTTGAAGAAATATTATTCATTGAATTAGATTGACCATCATTCACTGTATATAAAAATAGATGAATGTGAGACAACATATATAAGTGAGGTATAGAGTGTTATGTATGATGATAATAATGAGATTCCAATGGCATTGTCATTATATGGTTTTTAAAAATTTCAATATAATATATCTCTTAGGTATAAAAAATTATAGGATTAAAATTTATTTGAATTTTAAGGATATACCATCATTCACAAAATAGTAATTTAATTAAATAATATGAGAAAACCAGATCAATGTCCTTGAATTAAATAATAATGAAGAGTTGTAATGGAATTAATTTCCCAGGTTAAGAAGTAAATTTTACCCTAGATGTCTCTTCTTAAGAACAATTGGCATCTTACATATTACATAATATTTATTTTTTATTTAACAAAAAAATGTAATATATAGATTTTCTTATGGATGTCATTAGTAGTAATGAATGATGATTTTCTTCTCATAGATTTTTCCAAAATACAATGAAACTGATAAATTTTTTGCAATCATTGTGGTTAATGTTATATGTAATTTTTTTTCAATATTTTATTTTCATATGACAATAAGAAATAGAACATGATGATTATGTACTCCAATCACCCTACTATACCTATGCATAAGAGAATGTCATATGTGGGATTTTAGTTAGTGGAATGAGTTTATAAAGGTGATGTTTTTAATCTTGGACCTAATATGTATGATGTTTTTTGAACTATTTAAAAAAGTTTCTACAATATTGATAAATATAATTATGTGAAACCCTTAAATGTTGATTTGAGTATTTTTCATTATTATATCACATGTGAGTATCTTTATGGAAATTATGGAGAATATATTTTATATCTCTCATTTCTTTTACTCCATTATTGCCTATATATTATTAGATTTATTTAACTAAATATTCTTTACAAATAACCTTGTTACATCAACCCTCTAAATAAATTTCAATGAAATATTTGGATAATATATTTTAGAATAATAATTATAAAACACATATATTTCAATATTTATTTGAATATAAATAAATATGAGAAATAAATGGACACATATATTAATTATGTAGAAGTATGATTTTAATGAAAACAATAAACACAATGGGATTTGTTTTTGAACTAATCATAATTTCATTTCCTATGATGTTAATTTTGGCTTATTGAGGTGATTTTAAAGGAATGTGAAAAATAGTTTTCTAGAATATTTTTCACTAGACTAAAATTTTGAAGGCATTCTTGAATGAAACATTATTGTTTAATAGTTGAAAATATGGATGGAGAAATTTTGATCCATCCAAAAATAAAACAAAATTATTGAGATAACATGTGATTATTTTTAGTAAATGACTTTAAGTTTTTTGGAACAGATAATAGAAAATTTTAAAATACATAAAAAGAAGAATATTGAGTCGATTGAAGGAGGTTAATTAATGTTTTTTGATAATTTTCATGAGTTATATCTTGATAAAAACATGGTTGTATGATAGAAATAAATAGATGCATAATAAATGAGATGGATAAGAATACTCCAAAGGTAGTTTTGGATGTATTTTCCAATTGAGATTCCAAAAGTCAATTCTCAGAAAAGATTAAAAATTATATTATAGATTATGATTCGTAATGGTGTTTTATTGGATAAATGTTTTTGTTGGTATATGGTAATATAGAATTACTCTGTAAGCATTGTCTATGAAACCCAAACCACTAAATGATTTAGAAGACCAAGTTGAATGATGTTGCATTATTCATTCCAGTAATGAACATTAAATTGGAGTATAACTAAATATTTATCCAATAACGTTTTATTATTCAAAATAAAATTCAATAGATGTAAATATGTATGTAATTAATCTTCTAGTTTTATAGTTTCCATCAATGGATTATCAGTAGATGGAAATAATTAAACATCATAATATTTCAGTTTAGTAAGATAATATAAATAGTAACTTGGTGGAAATAATAAGAAGTTATAGTTTATTTTTTACATAAATGATGTCTCCTCATTTTAACACACACACCCAAGGTGTGTGGCCTTCACTTCACCTGCACACACTTTAGAGTAGGGCGTGCAAGTGTGCGGCCTTCTCATATCCTCTACCGCACAGGTTCTAGGGTGCAATAGGCGCGCGAGGTATGAGAGTAGCGGGCGCATAGTGTGCGGTAGCTCCTTCTACCACGCAAGTGGCAGAACATCATCCTACATACATGCAAGTTAGCGGACACCGAGGGTGTGTAGGTGTCGCGCGACTTGGCCTCTTCCTATCACACAAAAGGGAGCGTGCAGGGTGGCCCTGTGCTCCTTCCTAAACGCAAGGGTTGTGCAAGAAGTTCCCTCAGAGACTCGGGTGACTCCAGACATCACAAACGCACTTGGACACATGGATTCTTCCTTCGCGTTGCACGGAGATTTGTGAGAATCCTTCACATTGCAAAGTAAGGCTGCGTGAAAACCTCTTCCCTTAACGAAACAGTGGGGTTCGTGGTTGCTCCATTTCTTTGGAGAAGCTGAAGGTCCTTTCTTCAAAAATGGCTGCAAATATTCTTGTACATATGATCATCTTTTTATATGTGAGGAACTCAAGAAGAACCACATTCACAATTCATTCAGGAATCATCCGAGATTCAATCCTTTGAATAACCAAGATATTCAGTTATTTTAAAAACATTCAACCCGCATTTATGATATTCCGTGTATCTAAGGTGTATCCTTTTTCCAAATATGGGATCCTTCGTTCTTGGTGTGTGCATCACGTGCATGAATTTAAATATGCACGTGAAGCTTTTCCATGTACATCGAACATGCAGTGAACTCTCAGAAACATCGTTTGCCTCGGTCTCCTTCGAATTTCTTCATCTCGTTGCATGCATGCAACTTTTAATGCATGCATGAGTTCGGTTAGTCAAAACGATCATCATGCACTTAATTTAAACTTCTACAGTGTTTGGGAGATTGATCAAGGTAGATCGGCTTCATCTACAGTGAGTAGTGATGTAGGGTGGAGCTCGGGTGTCTGGAGGTTGAAGACAACCTTGGTGCCTCTCATCAGTCGTTGGATCTGTGTTTAATGATCACGGATGGCCAGGATTATAACGTGGGTCACTGGATGGATCATGCGGCTTAGATCGGACGTCAGATCAGATGGATTTCCAAAATCAAATTTTGACTTTAAAATGTCGTCCCACATTGAAACGAGCAGCGGTTTTCTCTCGGTTTAACAAACATCTCCTCCCAAACACAGCTCAAAAATCTCCTCTCCCCCCTCCGGTGCCACCCCACACCGGTTCTCCTGCGGGCACACTCTTTGATCCCACGCTACATGGGCTTCACCCTCACGTGTCTCAGGCTTATACACGACCCAACCTCTTTGGGCTGGCCCATGTGGTTTCCCCATGGGTGTGGTGACATCATTCCCACATGTTCCTTGGGTTGAGGCCTTACGGCCATCCCATTTGTTGGCCTTTTTTTATTTTTTGTATACTTGGTTCAAAGAACAAGTAATATAACAATCATACATGAGAAACCATGCTTAGAATGGTTCAATTCTTGACTAGGGGATTGGATTGGATCAGATTTGTCAGTGAAATGTTAAATCCTGCACATATTTCAAAAAACATATTAAAAAGTTCAAGTGCAAAGAAAAATCTCCCCCATTCATCCCATCAATTCATCTATCAAGAAATCCCCTAAATTGATATGATAAATACAATTAATACCAAAGGATAAAAGTGTGACTGGAATACCTCCGTTGTATCTTCTTGATATAAAATGAATTTCAAGATTTGTCATGCCATAATCATTGATATCATCTCTTTCATATTTACTCACCCTCAAGGGGTGCACTACCTTTGAATTACCTTGGTGGAGAATATTATCAAATAATATTTAAGATATGAATGTCGATAATATTCCACTGTGAATTACTTTAAGTAATTAAGAAATCATGAATAATGAGTTCAACATGTATTTATCCACCTTTCTCATTCAAATTTCATTTTATGAATGTCCTTCATATTCAATTACCTGCAGTGTAAGCTCCCATTTATAACAAAAGTATAAGGGAATAATATGGAACAAATATGAGAATCTTAATTGAATCACTGGGGTTGAGAATTTTCTCTCAACCCAAGAACTCCTTTTCTTGCTGTTCTAAAGTGTCTGGTACTCTTCATGTTGATCTCTCTACTCCATTCGGCATATGTATTTTTCATTTTCAGCATGGATTATTTAATTTCATTCACCTTAAACTTGTGTGGATTGTTTTTCTTCACTTCTGTCAGTAGTGAAGTAGCTTTTGGTGCATGTTGTTCTATTTTCTCCATTTGGCCTAGTAAAATAGTTAAACAATTGTTTTCATGATGTCAGACCTTCTTTCACCTTCCACACAATAGTTGTGAGACACTTGTGTTATCACATGATGACAACCTCTCATGAAATTCTAATTCTCTTTCATGAGGAATGACTTGTATTCCCTTTGACCTAGGCTTATCTAGTATTACATCATCATCTCTTTGCAGTTCACTATCAAGATACAACTGATTAGGCCATATAACTAAACACTCCTTACAAATTTATAAATTGGAGCTTCCACATGGATTCCTCATTGTCTTCAGGTTACCCTTCTTAGGAAACTGATTAAGATTATCTTCAGGAATGTCTTCAGCCAATCCAATTTTCTTATAGATTGAATCTCTTTTTATTTTCAGATTTCTTACATTCATTTCCATGGCTTGTTTGCAGTGATCCATGGTCTGACGTTTCTTTCCATAGTAGAAACATATTTTCATTGTTGGGATGACATTCTTGGAATCCAATTTGAACTTCTTCCTAAGAATAATTTCTTTCAATGTTTTTGTGACATCATTTTTTTGCAAATTCCCAATAGAAGTCTTTTCAACACATTTTTCTTTCTCATGCCTTTGTTGTAGTCTTTGTTTCTTATCAACATATGTCTGAGGCATGGTAGGAATAAACCAGCACTCATCATAACTGTGACCACAACTTTTCCAATTATCAGAGAAGTCTTTAAGATACTCAATTCTATTCTCAATAGAGAGATTCTTCTTCATTTGTGATTTCTACATTTTCGTTGTTGGTTTATTCATTTCTTCACATCTACTTTCCATGAATGCAGGCCATTCATAATTTTCATATGTAGACATATTATTCTATCAAAAATTAGCCTGATTCCCAAACTTATAACAACACCAACAATAGCCATCAAATTTCATTCTTTTGCATGTAGTATTAGTCTGGCTAGATTTAGTGATTTTTTTTTGGAATTGTCTTTCATTCTTTGGAGCATCCTTTTGGGAGTTTAAATTCTTAATCATTTTAGTATACAACCTTGATGTTTTTATTTATGTACCATCCTTTTTAACAATCCATATCTTCCCAGATTTTGGTTTTGAACCTGTTATTACAAATGAACCTGTGTAAGTAGAAACAGAAATAACCGGGTTATGGGATACCTTCTTTTTGGAGGATGCATTCCTGGGATTAGAGGATGATATGATGTTTCTTTTGGAATCATATTCCTCAATGCGAACTTTAGTGGCAATATCTCTTATTTCATCTGATTGGGAAGTTTCATCTTGGGGTGATTGATGATTTTTCAATCTTACCTCCAATTCTAAACATTTCATGTTGATAGAGGTTTTATCATCTTCAACTGATCTCTGCTTACATTCTCAATTCTCTTTCAGCATTGTTATTTGTTCTTGATGGAAATTTTTTACTTGTTGAAAAGAGATGTCAAGATCATTTATCTTGTTGTATTTTTCTTCTAATTGAGCATCTTTGACAACCATAGAAACATTGTGCAACTTTTCAAATGCATGGAAAGCTTCTACAAATACAATCTCAAAGAATTATTTATCATAGATACATCCCTGAAATTCTTCATTATGATGAGAATGTCATTCATTGAAAAGAGAATTTTTTTCTTCCATTGCCTTTACTAGTTTTGTGAGAGTGTTGGATATTCCAACCCTTTTAGCCAATGCTTCTTCCATGGCATTAGATTCTTCTTCCAGCTGAAATTTTTCATCATGAAGAGAACTAATGCTTTTGACATTGTGTCTTTCCACATCTCTACGTAATTTCTTCAGATGATCATTGATTGTAGTCTGAAGATAAATAATTGATCTATAATCATCACAGCATGAACAGGCTTCATCAAAAGTATAATAAGAATTATCAAATGTTGTACCTTTCATATTACCTTCAACAGAAGGTTTCCCCCAAATAATAGAAAACTTCTTCTTCATCTTCCTTGACTGTTTCTTCTTTCTGTTCTTCTGAGTCTTGGAAGATATTTCCATTTGATGTTGTTCACTCATCTCCTCAAATATTCACTTCATAAAGACACCATTGGATATTCTAGAGGTAACCTCGATCTGATACCAATTGTAGTGCCCAAATCAATGTGAATCACTGAGAGGGGGAGGGGGTGAATCAGTGATCCCTTTTAAATCTTTTTACAAATTGACTCTTTTCAATTAAACCACTATGGCTGGTTAAATCCTCTATCCACTCTTCTTATGTCTCTCAGCCATTCCTTGAATGATGCTATAAATTTAATGTCACTTAACACAAGAATTTACAAGGTTTGGTTCAAAGACCTACTCCTTGTTGTGTTGGTTATTCTACCCAACACAAATTCTGCACTATAATTCAATTAGTAATTACAATGGTTGATACAGAGCCACATTGTATCTATCTTGAGTCCCACAAGAGGTTATTTATACTACTTCACATAGTGTTACCAGAGTCTCACTTGCCTTCTCCAGAGTATCACTGAATTGTTCTTCTCCTTCCTGAATCACACAGGCTTCTTCTAGATCTCACGTCACACTAGCAACTTCCTTCTTTATGTTATTATATGATTCACTGTAGATGATCTCTTGATCTCTTCACATATGCTTGCTGAATCACACATGCCTGTGAATCTCTTCAAGGATCTTCAACAACCTTTGATATGATCTGTTGACCTTTCTCAACAACTCTGATCACTTCAGTTGGTTAGTGCTCAGCTCAACAATGACCAAGAAATTCTTTCTTCTTCTGATGAAGACCCGACCTCACTTAGATCTGTGCCAAAGGTGCACAAAAATTCTTTAAGAATATAATATGAAAGAATTATCTTGCACAATATCAGCACTGTCTCTCTTCTTAGATTCTCAATTACTAAACACTCAGGTAAAAGAGATTATTTAATTCAGTCTAGCTTCAGTCTCAGATCATATTCACTTAATTCATGGATTGCATGGGTATCTCAAATTCTTCTTCCTTAGTGAAATAGCTGAATTCACTACACCTTCTACTTGTTTTCTTGGAAAGAATCACATACACTTATGTGATTATTCAACCACTAAAGATCAACACTCATGGAATCATCTGAATTAATACATGTGCATGTTTTTTTACATGATTTCATGCATATGTCTCTTAGTTTTGAACATTCACTATCTTCTTTTCTTATTCACACACACTAAGGGGTTATGCTTCCTCTCTTCTTCACACACTTAGTTCATTTTCATACACCCGCTTAAATGTATGTTCTTCTTTGGTGTGGTTTTCTTCTTCTTCTTCATAATGTTTCCACCCCTTTTCATTCCGTATGTATGCATCTAAATACATGAAATTCCTCCTTCACATGTGCACACAACATCACAACACAAATTATTGGGTGTGGCCTTCCTTGTTTGCACACACACACCCAATGTGTGTGGCCTTCACTTCACCCTCAAACACTTTAGAGGAGGGCACGCAAGTGTGAGGCCTTCTCATATCTTCTACCGTGCAGGTGCTTCGGAGCAATAGGCGCCTGAGGTACGGGAGTAGCGGGTGCTCAAGGTGAAAAATCTCCTTCTACCACGCAAGTGGCACGACAACATCCTCCTACCATGAATGTTAGCAGAAAAGAGGGCACATAGGTGTCGCGCGGCTTGGCCTCTTCTTGTCGCACAAATGGGAGCACACAGGGTGGCCCTGTCCTCCATCCTAAACACAATGGTTGTGCAAGCAATTCCCTCAGAGCCTCGGGTGACTCCGGACATCACAATTGAACTTGGTCGCGTGTGTTCTTCCTTCGCGTTGCACGAAGCTTCGCGGGAATCCTTCACTTCGCACAGCAAAGCTGCGCGAAAACCTTTGCCCTTCACGAAACAGTGGGGTTCGTGGTTTCTCTATTTCTCTGGAGAAGCAGGAGGTCCTTTCTTAAAAAATGGCTGCAAACATTCTTGTACACATGCTCCTTTTTTATATGCGAGGAACGCAAGCAAAACCGCATTCAAAAATCATTCATGAATCATCAGAGATTCATTCCATTGAATAACCAAGATATTCAGTTATTTTAAAAACATTCAACCCGTGTTTAAGATATGTCGTGTATATCAGGTGTTTCATTTTTCCAAATATGGGATCCTTCATTCTTGGTGTCTGCATCACATGAATGAATTTAAAAATGCACGTGAAGCTTTTCCATGTACATCGAACATGCAGTGAACTCTCAGAATCTTCATTTTCCTCGGGCTCCTTCGAATTTATTCATCTCATTGCATGCATGAAAAATTTAATTCATTCATGAGTTCGGTTAGTCAAAATGATCATCATGCACTTAATTTGAGCTTCTACAGTGGTCGGGAGCTCGATCAAGGTGGATCGGCTTCATCTGCAGTGATCAGTGACGTAGGTTGGAGCTCGGGTGTCTAGAGGTTGAAGACAACCTTGGTGCCTCTCATCAGTCGGTGGATTTGTGTTTAATGATCACGGATGGCCAGGATTATAACGTGGGTCGCAGGATGGATCGCGTAGCTTAGATCGGACGTCGGATCCGATGGATTTCCAAGATCAAATCTTCGACTTTAAAATGTCGTCCCACATCGAAATGAGCAGCGGTTTTCTCTCGGTTTAACAAACAACTCCTTCTGAACACATCTCAGAAATCTCCTCTCCCCCCTCCGGTGCCGCCTCGCACAGGTTCTCCTACGGGCAGACTCTTAGCACCCACGTTACGTGGGATTCAACCTCGCGTGGCTAGGGCATATACATGGCCCGACCTCTTTGGGCTCGCCTATGAGGTTTCCCCATGGGTGTGGTGACATCGGTCTGACATGTTCCTTGGGTTGAGGCCTTACTCACATCCCATTCGTTGGCCTTCTTTTTATTTTTTTGTATACTTGGTTCAAAGAACAAGTATTATAACCAACCAATCTTCCTCACCTCTTCAACTTCTTAGGAACACTATATCTCTTCTTCAAAATTTCTTCTTCTTCTTCAAATACGAGATTGAATCCCCAAGGATCTTCATCAACCATCAATCAGGAATCATTGAATCTTCAATGTAGGCTCATCCTTTAATTCCTCATACATAATATCAAAGCATGGACGTAATTAAATGTTGTGACATCATATACTGTTGATACAAGGTCATCGAACTTAATATTAGTTCATGAATCATCAGATTTATCCTCTTGGAGAATTTCATAAAGTGTTGCATTCCGTTCGTTGAATCAACAACAATTCTCCAAGGCTTTATCAACATCTTCCTTAATACCTTTCATTCACATATTGACTTCTCATTGATAACAAGTGAAAATTTATGCACTTAAATATATATTGACAAAAAATTCAACACTTATGCACTTCAGATAAAATAAAACACAATGAGATTCTGTAAAATATTTATTTCAAATAAATTTAATGATTTCAATATTTTTCATTATATGAAAAAGTGAGTTTATCTTGTGTTATTTGAAAGACAATGTTTATATTGTTTCATGAATGATATTGAGTTTTAAAAGCCTTGATATATAATTAAAATTATTTTACATGACCAGTATATCCTAGAATGTGAAAATAATTATATGAATAGTATAAAAACTTATTTAATATCATTTCAGATGATTCTAAAATCGTTTTATTAAAAACCAATATGAGTAATTTATTAAAACATTATATAAGTAATTTAAAAAAATAGTTATGATATATATATTTTAACATTAGCTTTGAGTGAATTTTGGATAAATTTCTAAAAATATAAAAAATTTAGTGAATAATGGAATCTACTATTTTTTATTTACAATTTCATTTGCTATTAAAATATTTATCATCATGAAAAGTGTATTAAGTGGGTTTTGAATGTATCATTAGTTAAAATATATATCCATTAATGCAATATAATAAACTGTATTATTCTTCATATTATGTTTTTATGTGAAATCATTAATAACATTTCAACATTTTCCCTTTGGAAACTGGTATTATCATCGCATCTCCACGATTATATTATAATTAAAAATTGTCACCTCTATGATCGTAAATGTCAAGTAAATTAAATAGTTATTATTATATATAATATTTTATAATATATAATATCAAATATATATATTTTTCCCCCTAATTAATATTAAATTGAGTAAAAACTACATTCAATAGTTAATGTTAAAATTGGTTTATAAGGGGTTATACTAAGAAGACAACTAAAAGAAAAGAACCAAAATATGTAAAACCTAGATTTAGTTGTCGTATTTCAGCCTAAAATATTCTTACATCGATAATAGTCAATTATAAATCCTTGTGGTAGGTAAAAAATTAGGTATATATTTTTTATTTTAAAAATTACAGGTTTTCCACTCTCCTTACATATAAAAGAACAATCCCATTACACTCCACATCACACAAACAAAACCTACTATTCCATGATATATATTTCCATGTCAAATATTTCCCTGCCTCCCCTAATCATAAATGAAATATTTTAGTCATAAATACAACTTATGGATTATTTTGGTGCAAACCAAAATATTTTCTCAAATAAATGTGTAACACCCCAAACAGATTATTTTATTTTATTTCATAATCCACCTCATTCAATTATTCATAAATTATAATGACATAATAAAAATTTTATATTAAGTAATATTATTTTTTAAGATAAGTTAATTACCTAAAACCATATCCTATTCCATAAATAGGTTAATAAAATGTTATTCATGTTTATGAAAGAGTACGACATCATGATGCAATGAGATTATTTTTCAATCTATTGAGTCAATAATTTCCCTTATGACTTATCCGCTCATTAATGTTTTGATATTCACAAACTCTTTTTCATAAGGAAAATTTACATTCTCTATGAAAAATTTTTTAAGGAAATTTTACCTTCCCTAAAAACGTTTTGGACATTACCTATAGTTTTCATTTCCTTATCTAGTGTTTTCCTAAACCTAGAGTAACCAAAATTTTCTTAAGTCAAAAAAATAATATCCTTATCTAACCTAGAATCATACAATTTCTTAAAATCCAATTTCACTAGAATTTTTAATATGATTTCTCCTTAAATAAGACTCTAATTACTCATAAAATTAAATTATGATTTCTTCTGAATCCAGACTCTGGATTAATGAGAAATCAAACTCTGATTTCTTTTGCAATCAGGCTCTAGTTTTTTTTGAAATAAGTCACATGTTGCTCTGGAAATTAAACTCAAATTTCCTTATAAATATGGCTCCAATTTCTTCTGAAATTATAAATTTAATTTATCCTGAATTCAATATCTAGTTTCTTCTGAAATGAGACTCTGATTTCTTCGGAAATAATATTCTCAATTCATAAGAATTAAGAATCCGATTCGTTATTTTTTCAGTTTTCGATTGTTCAAATTTTTAGACTCTAGTTCTAATATTCTGAAGAATCTGACTAATTATTTTTCTTCTAGGTATATCATTTCCATGATGTTACATTTCATTTTATAATATCATAAACATGTTAATTTTTTCTATGCATGAAAATGTTTTCCATTATTACATACATGCATGAACTGATGCCATAAAATCAGTTTCTAGCTAACCATTGGTTGAGTGACACATGTTTAGTTCCCTCTAATATTTATATAGAAAAATGACTATGGGATGAGGGATCTGACCATTGTAACCTTTTCCTATAAATACCCAACCATTGGAATATTTAGACACATAGTGACAAGTTTTGGACATGTTTAATTATAGAAATATAATTTGTGTTCTGGGAGCTAGGCTCAAACCATCATTGTGAAAATGTTGTGAACCACTTGATCAATCTATCATCATCTTGTTCAACCTGCTTAGTGAGATTCTTATTGTTTCTGATAAATCTATGGCTTTTAGGGATATGATGATTGAGGTGTCGATCTCCAAAGAGATCAAGGGCTTGTGGGGGATAACAAGATAGATTCCGATATTTTTATCGAGAGCTTACCCTTGTGTGGATAAAATAGACTTTTATGATTCTATAAATCAAGTGATATTCATAAAAGGTTGATGGATAGTGGTTTCTTTGAGTCAAATATTTCTTATATTTTTTACATGTTGTCATCACAAGTTTTAATTCCAATATATTTTGTTAAACAAAGAGAGTATAACTTTATTTTACTTTCGTATACTTGTGTACTCTGATATATACAAGATTCTATATGCATTAAATTAGAATATTTTCCTGAGTAATCCTATGTTATATTTCCTTATAATATCCATATTATTTGATCCTAAAAAGGTTTTTCTTAGTTAAGAACTAAAGAGGGGTTCTGAATTAATCTGGTTTAATTTTTTTAACCTAGATTTCATTAAAGGATAAAAATGGATGTTTTTAAACATATAATTAACCTTATTGTAATTAAGTGTCAACATCTATATATCGATCCTAAAATTAGTATCATATGATGTCTTTGAAATAATTATACTTGAATATATGTTTTCTTTCTCATCATTACATACTCAACATTACTTTTTTATGTTTTTCTTAATGCTATTTTTTCATTATAAACATTAACTACTAAACATTTTTTGAGAATGATATTTTTTATTTTCATACAGTATGGTAGGAATGAACATTGGTTCTATAGAAAATCTAAATCCTATCAGACCCCAAATATTTGATGTGGATGACTATGAGTACTGGTGAGATAGGATAAATACTTTTGTTATAATCACGGGAGTGGATAGTTTTTTTAATGATCACTACTGAATACAAGATTCATGACAAGGGAATAATAGAAATCAAAATTTTTGAAATAAGAATATATCAAAAACTATATGGTACACAATAGTCTTTTATGTCCCATGATAATGAATATCTATAGTAAAATATCCACTAGTGATGCTACCAATAACATCTGGATGAATCATGAAGTTACACCCTTTGGAACTTCAGAAGTGGTAGAAACAAGAAGAGATATGTTAAGAGCTGAATATTATGGATTTCTATTTCCTTGTGGATAACTAGTTTACAAAGTGAAACAAAAATTTAAGAATATCATCAATATACATCAATATATGGGAACACAATGAATTGTTTATGAAATAATTAGGGACATGATAATTGATATCATTCCCAACAAGTGTGAATCTAAAAGGATATCTATTTATGTAAAAAAAGAAAGTATTGAAAATAACACTGGATGAGTTACATAGAATTCTTCTTCAGCAACAAACAAGAAAAAAGAGAGATACAAACATTAATGAGTAGAATAATAGTAATGGAAGTGTTTCTTTCACTACTACAAACAAATACAGGCCTTCAAAAAGAGTAACTAGATCTAAAGGTAATACAGAAGTTGTAGTATCTGAATCATGTGATGGTGATCAGTCTTAGGATGAAGTAGCCAATCCTGCTCGAAGGATGAATAAGGTTGTGGGAAAGAAAAAAATTCATTAGAGATATAAGAAGAATGATTCAAAGGATATGTATTTTTCTCGAGTAACATGTTATGAATGAAAAATGTATCTACATTTCATACCATATTGTCCAATTATGAAGAGAAAAGATAGAATGAAATAGCGTTCTGAACAAAATAAATAAGTACAATAAATCCAAGACTAAGAATATCATTAATTCTAATGACACCTAGAGTTCTATAGGTAGTGATTATTTTGATGAATCCAAGTAATATGAATCTTTTAGTCAGATGAATATTGGACTTATAGCTAGATTACCTATTTCATATAATTGTCTTATGGCTAAGGTACACAATGTTGAATCATTAACCAATATTTCATTAAATTCTAATTATCCTGCTAAATCAATTTTCGAATCATTGGATGAATAATCCTCCTCCTCAGAATATAATACCTTACCTTAATTTAAATAAGTCTCTATATTTTCTATATTATATGATATTGAGAAATGTAATATATAAAAGAAGTCATAGAAAGAAAAATATAAAATACCTTTTCCACAAAATATGTATAAGATATTTCAAAAGATCTTGATAAGAAAATTTATTTTGTTAATATTTCTAGAATATGTGAGGAATTTAATCTTGAGAGGGATAAAATTTTTATGGATCTTAAAAATGATAAGAATAATGTTTTAGAGACTAAATTAAATTCCAAGACTAATGACTTAAGTATATTACATTATTCATAATAATAAATATTTAATTATTTTCCTTAATTGTTTTTATAAAAATTAACTTATAAAAGAAAAATATATGATAATATGTATTCACAACTTTTTCCTCCAAGAAATATTTAGTGATTTGGGTATACTCACTCAAAACCTTTTTGTAGACATAAATTTTTTGATCCCTAATGTTATTTTTTATCTATGTATCAATGTGTTGGATGATGGGAGAAAACTTGTTCATTAAATAAAACCCAAACCTTAGGATTTCATAAATATTATTTTTCTAAGAAAATATGGATACCTAATACTTCACTTTTTGAAAATTCATGATCCAAGAATGTTTGGATCCCAAAATTATAACTATTGGTTTAGTAAAATAAAGGATTTTCCAACAATAATAAATGGTATAGGGATAGTGGATGATCCAAGAACATTACTGGTAACCAAATATTAAATGAAAATATAATTAAGTGGAAAGGTGGAAAAGTACATTTTAGAGACAATGCTGAAGGAGAAATTGTTGGTATAGGTAACATAGTTCTTTTTTGGAAAGAATTAATTTCAAATCTTTTTATGGTTAAAGGTATTACGAAAAAAATTATAAGCATAATCTAATTACATGAAGAAGAATACCTTGTGAATTTTAAGAATGATAAATGTCTAGTACCCAATTCCAAGGAAGAGTTTAATCTCTTTACCAATAACCATTAACTGTATATAGATGAAACATAGAAGACCATTGGATCCAAGATGTACTATTACTTAATGCAATGGAAGATCGGTATTGGTTATGGAATAAAAGACTGGGAAACTGTAACCTTAGTAACCTAGGAAAATTGTCAAATAAAAAACATGTTAACGATCTACTAGAGAATTGATTTGATTTTTTAAAAGTTTATGATATTTGTCAATATATAAGGATACATATTTCAAGATTTAAATAAATTAGTGAAGTGTCAATATCTGATTCATTATAGCTAGTGCATATTGATATTTTATTTCCAACACAAAATGTAAGTATTTGATGAAAACACTATATATTTGTTTTAGTTGATAATTACAATATATTTACTTCTATTTATTTTCTTAAAAATAAATATGATGATTTTTCTTATATAAAATATTTTTCATCCTAATTTAAAAAAGAAAAAAACCATCCATTGAAAACTATTCATAGTGATCACGGATGAGAATTATAAAATTCTGAAATTTAAAAAAAAGTGTAACAAAGGAATTAATCATAACATCTCATTTATAAGGACTCCTCAACAAAAATGTATTTTAGAAAGAAACAACTAAATTCATCAACAAATTACTATCACCACTTTGGGTGAATATTAAATTCTAAACACTTTTTTACTGAATATTTTAGTACTTAATTTCATATTATAAATCATGTTTTAATTATCCCATTCCTTAATAAAAGAAATTATGATTTTTGGACTGGTTGAAAACCAAAAGGTTGTTATTTCATTGTATTTGGATGCAATGTAATCATATTCAATACTAATGATAATTTACATAAATTCACACCCCAATCTAATGAATGAATTTTTATAGGACATTCCACTAATTCTAAGGCTTATAGTGGTTTTAAAATAATTATTGTATTATTGGGGAAATAATACATGTTAAATTTGATGAAACTGATCCTTTTGTTTGTAAACAACCCCAAAGTACATCTTCAAATGTGTTTTAAATAAAATAAGTATCTACCTTCAATGGAATATTCTTCTGATAATGAAAAACAATCATGAATATGATCTTGAAGTATTTACACCCGATGTTTTTTTACCTTATATTGATGAACATGTTTTAAAAAAATCAAATCAGTTGTTTCTTAAGAATTATCCTTGTTAAAGTATAATTGGTGATATAAATCAACCTGTAATGACTAAAAGTTATTTAATAAAGGAAGTAGAGAATATATTATATCTTTATAAATTATAACCTAAAAGAACTGGTGCAACTTGAGGTGATGATGATAGGATTAAAGCTTTGCCAGAATAATTAATTAAATTCAAATAGAATAACTTCTTAATCGTGGTTAAAAGACCTAAAAAACTTCTATTATTAGAGTAATGTTGGTATTCTGAAATAAATGTGATGAAAATAGAATGATTTTATGAAATAAAGAAATATTTGTTTCTAAAGAATATAATCAACAAGAAGGAATAAACTATGAAGAAACCTATTCTCCAGCAGCTATAGATGAATGTATTCATATCCTAATATACTTTCCACCATTTTTAAATGGATGTCATGTTTTCTTTAATAAACATATATGTTCAAGAGGATTTTTATGTTGAACAACTTCTTGTTTTTGTAGACAGAAAACATCCTGAACAAGTTTACAATATTACAAAAGCTTTATATGCACTTAACTGACCCCCAATATATTAGTATGATAGACTGACTAATTTTTTGTTACAAATAAATTATGTTAAGGGAACTGATAATGAAAACCTTCTTATAAAAAAAGATATGGA
Source organism: Viscum album (assembly GCA_963277665.1). NCBI lineage: Eukaryota > Viridiplantae > Streptophyta > Magnoliopsida > Santalales > Viscaceae > Viscum > Viscum album. The sequence goes on along the minus strand of OY728145.1, from coordinate 929,367,568 downwards.
AAATGTTTTAATTTTTCATGTTTATGTAGATGACATTGTATTTGTATCAACTCAGCAATCCTTAACTGATTCAATTTGGCATGTCAAGAAATTTTTGTTTGAAATGATTATGTTGGGTGAGTTAATTATATTTATTAGTTTTAAAATTTCTCAAAAATATGTAGGAACTTATATATTTCAACGTAATTAAATAAAATATATTTTCAAGAGGTATGGAGATAACACACTAAAAGTACAAGAACTCTGATCAATTCATTAAATAATCTTGATCTAGATGAAGCTGTAAAACTATTAGGTGAAACCACTTTTAGAGGTATGATAAAAAATATATTTTACATAATAGATTCTCATCCAGATATAATATTTTTAGTATGATTATGTCCAAGATATCAATCTAATCCAAAATAAACAGATTTAAAAGAAGTGAAAATAATTTTTTTTCTATTTAACGGGAACCATGGATTTAGAAATTTTCTATTCGTATTGATATTGGTTTTTAAAAACGTTTTTGATATGATAATTACTATGGGTGTATAATGGATAGGAAAAGTATATATGAAACACATAATTTATTATGAGATTCAATAGTTTCTTTTTCAAAAAAGAAATGACACTCCACACCACATTCCACTGCTGAAAATGAATATATTACATCTAGAAGTTGTTTTGATCAAGTGTTATAGATGCAACACACACTCATAATCTATGAAATTTGTTTTACCAAAACACAAATAATTTATGATAATAGTAGTTCCATTTCCATATGAAAAACACTACACACTACTCCCATGAAAAGTAGATAGACATAAGGAATAAATTTCTTAGGGAACACACACCTAAAAGTACTATCAATCTTCAGTTTATAAGAACCCATGACTTACTTGCTAAATTTTTAAAAAATATTTACCCTCAGATAGATTCAAATACATTAAACACAAGTTAGAAATGATAATTATAAGTTAATATTCCATATTAACCACTTTTTAAAACTATCACCTAAAAATATGATACTAGATTTTATAGGGGGTGTAAATATGTTGTTTTCTGATTAAAATATTTTTTAGGGACCTAAAATTTTCAGATCATAAATTTTTTTCTTTCCCTAGTAAAAAATTTCCAAAAATAAGTTCTTAAAGAATAAATTTATCAATATTCACAATTAATTATAAGCAATCCATAATATTTGTTTGATTACTTAAATATTCATAATTACATTTTTTAATTATTGGTATTAATATATTGTTTTATGCAATCATTATCAGATTCACTTTCCATAAATCAGATATTTCCTTAAAAACTGAAATGATCAAAACATAAAAAACCTTCTTTTGAATTGATATCAACTGTATGATTAGATCAATAGAATCTAAACCATTGGATTGATTTGGGAATATGAACTTTCACCTTGAAGAAAATATAAAGGACCTCTTATTCAGGTCCCACATCAGTTATCTGTGTGATTTTGTGGAAAAGATCTTCTTATCTTCAAGGGAACCATTACATTTTCTCAATTTCCTTATGATTCGAATGTCTCTTGATATTTCTCCACAAATCTGATGGCCTCCCACAAGGAACTGAAAAAGTGGTATATTTAGAGAGGAACGTTGTTTGAACCAATTAAATTTTTGAAGTACAGTTCTTTGATTTCAAAAAACATAATGAAATAATGTTTAGAAAGTCTATGTGTTTCCAAAGAAAATAATTTAGATCTTGTATATCCATATCATCTTTTATATTTCTATGATACAATTCATTTTTAAGAATAAAAAGGAAGAGATATTTTTTAATTCAAGAGTTATGGGAAAACTTATTCTTTTTCTTTCAGTAAGGATGTCTTAATCATGGTTATACCATATGAAGGTGATGCAATATTTTTCTCAAAAAAATTGCGAGAAAGGGAATGATCCTTTTAGAATGTTAGGGAAACTGGGTATCTTGTACTTAAATTTGTAAATTCACTAATGATTGCTCATATTTCAAGCAATTATTGATTACTACTTCTATAGTTGGAAGGTTTTCTCATTTTGATAATAGGAGAGAAGGATTCCCTTACGAAATGAAATATCATCAAGATGGATTTATTGGAAAATCAAATGAAGATAAACCTCATAAAGTACATCCTTTAAAAATAAAATTAATATCAATAATGGAATAATCAATCTCATATCATAATGTATCATGAACTCTTGTTGAAGATTATAGTATTTTTTATAATCCGTCAAAATTACCTGCTTCTCAGAGGAAAAAGTCTTCAATATTATGTTCTTGATAGATGATACTTCATGAAAGTTGAAAATTGTTTTTAGTATTACAATAAGATAATTTTTTGTATCTTCCTGGTAGCAATAATCAATATTCCAGCAAGAATAGTTAATAATGAAAAATTTCCCAGAAATCTCCAAACTAAAGAAGAGATAATAAACTGGAATCGAAAGATAATGTTCCAGCTCTTAAGTCAGTATCTGCTCCAGCAAATCCAAAAAAGAAAAAAACCATTCTTGATTACGTAATTTCTAAATGGAGAGAGAAGAAAAAGAAAAAGAAAGATGAAGATTCATTTTATGTGTGAGACCCTGCTAAGGCTAAGGCCTTAATGATTCATGATTCTAAAGAGATTGAAAATAAATATAGAGATAAGAAGTTGAAGAAGAAGTTGTCTATAGAATATATTGTTGATGATATTCTTGTAGATAATAAGAATTCATTAGAACATGTTCAAGAACTAGAATCCATCATATAGAAACTAGTGGAAAATGAAATGATGGGAACATATAAGAGAAAGAATGTTATTTTGATTGTTGAACCCATTGTTGAGGAAGAAGAAGTTCAGAAAGAAGAAGAATAAGGGGAAGTGGAAATTGATGATGTAATAAAAATGTAGGAAGAATGTCATTAGAATGGGAGCCTTTCTGACATGTTTAATATTAGAAATTATCAAGATGAATCTACAAAGGTAATCTTAGAAGGTTAATCAGTTATGAAAAATTATGATTCTCATGATGATGTTGATCAACTATCATATGAGGAAATTATTAATCCTTATTTTATTTATCCTAATACTGATAAGGAAATTCGTGAAAAAGTTATTGATACAAATTTTTATGATGGTGGTAGAATAATTAATGTTTCTGATAGTGACCATGGAACTCAGAAACATGATAGAACAATCACTAAATCTGAGAAGTCTATGAATGTGGTTTTTCATTCACCAAAGAATGTTAATGTTGAAAAATCCCATAATGATGTTGTTGTCGGAACATCTAAGGGAAATGAAGAAGAGAAAAATAAAATTCACTCACCAATAAAGGAATAATATTCAGAATATGCATCTTCCATAGGACATGATTTTGTTTTTTAGTCCTTGAAAAAGATTCTAAATTCCATTCCATTATTTCCATGAATTAGTTCTAGGTGTCAGACACATCAACAAACAATCAATCTGAAATTAGATTCTACAATCATTCTCAAGGAATGATTATCAATCTTGATGCCCTGTTCTAGCCTTTTGAAATTGGTTATGATACTCATATAAGGTCTTACAAATAGATAGCCATGTAGTCTAATTCAGTGATTGATGATCTTAAAATTAGTGATGATTTAAATGATTCAATGAAGGATGCCTTTGATAAGTCATATGAAACAATAAACAACCTCTCAAAAAGACTTTTAGAGAAGTTAAATGAATAGAAACCTTCCCAGATTTATGAGGATAATGACCTGAATGGAAATATAAATTCTATTGATCTAAATTTGAAAATGGAAAGAGATCTCAGGGAAGAGATTGATAAAAATCATAAAGGGAAATTAGAAGTGATAAAGTCTCAAAAACGTATTATGTCTCAGGAATACTAAATCAAATATCTAAACAATAATAACCAGGATTTGGATTAGTTGATTAAGATTTTTGATGATGATCAAAAATTGCTAATGAAACTGAAGGAAACCCTGAGGAGGATGATTTTGATGGTAAATAAGGATGAATGGTTTCTAAACATTGATTTTTTGTGTTTTGGTTGTATCAAAATTTCTTATATTAATGAAATTTGTTATCTATACTTTTTTCTGTATAATTCAAATATTTTAGGAACAATATTTTTTATTTCCCTCTATTTAATTTTGTAAATAATTAAGGGGGATAAAATAATGATAAAAAATAATACTAAGAAAGATATTGATAATGTATGGGGAGATTACACAAAGAAGAAATTATTTAGTAAGATTTGTTTCGTTAAGAAAGACAAGAATACAATCCTTATGAATTTTAAAACCAATGGGTGAGTTTGTAATATTTATTACAAGCCTTAAACAATATAAATGGGAGATAAGTATTTATTTTTTGTTAAAAAATGATATTTCATTTTCTATATATTATTTTACGAAAATCATCTTATGCATTCCAAAAAGGAGGAGATTATTGACTCAATAAGTTCCCTCATGACTTTTTTTATTCAATTTTGTTTATAAAATCCAAAACATATTTTCTTAAGGGAGATAATCCTTCTCTATGAAATATTTTCTTAAAGATAATTTAATTTATCTAAAAATGATTTAAAATTTTCCTATGGCTTTCATTGTCATATATAGTGATTTCCAAGACCAAGGCTAACCAAAATATTCGTAATTCAAAAAGTAGGATCATTATCTACGGTTGAATCTTATAGTTTCTTAGAATATTATTTCCCTAGAATTGTGAATCCAATTTTTTCATAAATCTGACTCTGATATCTCATGTAATAACACTCTGATTTCATCAAAAATATGTCACTAATTTCATTAGAAATTATATTATAATTAAAACTGAAATAAGAATTTAATTTCTTCTAAAATATATATTTTATTTCGTCTGAAATACGATACTTAATTCTTCTCAAAATTTGACATGATTTCTTCTGAAATTAGACTCCAATCTATTCAAAAATCATACTTCGATTTCATCTAAATTGACACTTTTATTTCTTTTGAAATATGAATCTGATTTCTATGGAAAATAGAACTATAATTTCGTCAAAAATCTGTCTCTGATTTCTTATAAAATTACACTCCTATTTTATTAGAAATCCAATTCTAAATTTATAAGCATTCAGACTCCGATTCAATATCTATTCATAATCTGATTGTTCATATTTTTATACTTTTATTGTAATGTTTTAAAGAATATAATTTAATTCATTCTTTATAGTTATCTCATTTATATAAAATATCATTTAATTTTATCATATTATAATCATGTTTATGTTTCTTAAGCTTTGCAATTTTTCTAATGTTTTCTAAAATTCATGAAATGATATGGTAGAATCTAGTTCTAACTAACAGTAGGCTGAGTGACACATATACATGTCCCTCTATGATTTAAGAAAAAATATGAATATTGGTGAAGGTATGTTAGTGCTGGAACCTTTATCTATATATTCCATATCCATATGAAGATTTTGACACACATTGAGATGTGTTGGATGTGTTGAATTATAGAGAGATGATTTGTGATGTGATATATCTGCTCAATCCCGTCTTTTGTGAATGCTGTCAAAAACATGTTAAACTTGTTAACATCTTGTTCATCCTTATGAGTGTGATTATAATTATGTATGATCAATCAAGGCCTTCCAATGATAGAATGATAGAGTTATTAATAAAATTAGAGATTAGTTGATTGTTGGGATAGCAAGATAGATTCTTATATTCTTATCGAGGGTTTACCCTCGTGTAGGTTACACAGACTTTTTTTAATTGAATAAATCAAGGGACCATTATCCAATGTGGTTGGATAACCTTCTATTTGGGTTAAAATATTTCTTATATATGTGTTCTTTTTTACATGTTTCAGTTCCACTTCATTTTTTTGATGATGTAATGTATAACCTTCTTATACATTATTATACTTGTATACTCTGATATATGCAGGATTCTATATGCTTTAAGTTAGGATCTTTCACTAGGTAAACTTTTATTATGTTTCATTATAAGATCCATAATATTAGATCCTATGAAATTGTTTCATAGTAAATGAATAAAAATGGTTTGTGAATCTATCTTGTTTAATTTTGATAAACACAGATTTTCGTAAAGGGTAAAAACAAAAGTTTTTATACATACAATTCACCCCCTCTTGTAATTGAGCATCTACATTTATATGTTGATCCCAAATGATCACCAACTATAAAAGCTAGAAATAATGATGGATTTGTTGTATATAAAATATATATAAGATATTTTTATTCTTATATAATCAAGATATAAAAAATTAATTCTAACTATTCCTTTTATGGAAATATGATAATTTTTTTGTGTGTAAGGTGGACTACCAACTTGTGAAATGATGTTATTTTTTCTTAACATATGTATTAAATTGAAGGTAATAATTATATATTTCAAAAATAAGATGTTATATATATATAAATAAATTATAATATATTTTTTATATATTTTTTATATTTTTTCTTTTTGTCCTTGGAATAAATAGAAATAGTATTTACCTATTCATATAGAATACCATCTACATAAAATGAATATTTCATTTTCAATCTCTATGTGTTAAAAATTTATATAAATTCAACCATAAGAAATATTTATCATTTTTATATTATTTCTAAAATTTTGGAAATTATGGATCCATGATTTATATAAGAGTACCAAAAATATCAGAAAAATAAATACTCAATAAATAATCTTGTTATTTCACATAGCTTTTTTAAAAATGAATTATCGATAAATATTAAATAAAAGTTCATTAATAAATAATATAGTTTATAATACATATTATTATGGATCAGTAAAATATGTATAATAAACATAACATTATTTTACAGTAGTTATTAATGTGTTCAAATGATATTGAGGATTATGGTAGTGGAAATATGTCTCACTATTATTTTATACGAGAAAAGATCCATATTCACCATAAGTTTTTTATCATGTGTATATAGTTCCAATGAATGTACATTATAATATTTATTCTAATTAAAATTGGTATTTAAATATCCATTGGATAATAAATATTTCATGGAATTAATGACTTTAATGTCACTAATGCGGTAAGATATTTTTTACCATATTTTCTTTTTGGTGACATACGATATGTTGTATACTTAAATTAATTTATGAGGAGTGTATAAAACCACATTAACATGTAATATCATGAATTTATTTTTTCCCCCAAATATTCTTTTTTTAATTCAAAATTTAATATTTCATGGGGATTATGATTTAATGTAACAAAAGGGGTAAGGGCTTTCTATTAAAATGTTATCATTTATTGATTTTCATCATGATTGTGATTCTGCTAAAGAAATCATGTGGTATTTGTGACTTCCCAAACTAGGTTCCACATATGGGGTCCATGATCTAGTTTTCCACATGTCCTCAATCACGCCTACCCAAATTCTAGAGGATGTGGAATGGATATGGGGGTCTAATATCAATTAAAAGGGATATTATATCCTATTTATCAAATAAATACGATAACAAAGATAAATAAAATAGTGAATATAGAGTAGACATAAATCAAACAATCCATTATCACATAATGACTTAATAAGAATAAAATATCAATCCAGAAAATTTGGCATGCCGTGTAGAGGACATGTCAAATATGAAATTAAAAACCAAAACAAGACACAGACATCTCCCAGTTGGATATCAATACAATGTCAATATCCCACATACATTATTCATAAAATATAATCTATCTAACATTATAATCTTTTATTTACCATGTCGTCCACCAATAATATATATTCATGTTCTGATTAGGATGCTCGAGTAGGGTTCATGTACAACTCATTAGGCCACCACCAATTTAACATCCCATTACCTTGAGAAGGTATGTTTTCTACCTTTTATATGTTCCCTTTTGGTTAAATATCAATTTTATGTTTTTTTTCAATGTTTACTGCAGACTATAGAACATGTACACACCATGTATCTAAAGTACACATCGTGTACTTGGTGCTGGTTTCAAGCAGTGAATGGGGAGATTATGACATGATCAATAACACATCGTTTACATGAAGTACACATCATGTGTGGGTTAAATAGTGATTTTTGAACCTGATCTGATGGGTGTTTGGGCGTACTTATCCAGTGCGGCCTACACATCATGACCCTTGGGTACACGTCTTGACTCGTTCCGCACCCAACCCAACATAATGGGTTTGGTAGTACCGCTCGGTCTATGATTCCCAAACCTCTTTTCTCTCAACCCTTGACTCTCACAAGGAAATTTTAAGTGGTGTCCCACCATCAAGATCGATCTAGTTGGCTTTTAGTCATCCTTTTTCTTGTTGTGTGATACCCGAGTAAGTTCTCTCATTTATTTGGTGAGTTTCTCTCCTTTTCTTTTTATGGGTTTTCAGTGGATCATCTAGGGATTTATAAATCACTTCTAGGTCAATTTAGATCATTCTTCTAGGTTGAGTTTAAATATATTCTTCTCTATCTTTCTTATTGACATGTGCTATAGCGAGTGTCATTCATTTGGAAATAGGTAGGTGGTTCTATTAATATTTTCCAAATTGGTCTAAAATGATCTTATTGGTTTACATGAATCACTTCTTTAATTTTAATTGCATAAACCTACTTTTAATTTCATCGATAAAACCTAATTCTATTGAATTTTGGATTTTAAAGGTTTATGGCACCAAAATTTGGAAAACCCGTCATTCTATTGAATTGGGTCATGGTTATGGAAATTCATTTATTTAAATGTTTAGATTTAAATGGTGAATTTTGATGGAAATTTTTTCAATTAAGTTGGTGAGTTTCATTGTGAAGTTGAATTATGAAAAGGATGGAATTTTTTTTAATGGATTTCAAACTAAATTAAATGGATTTAAAATATTTTATAGAAACCCATTGGTTTTATCTTTACGAAATTCATGTTTTTCAATAAATTTTTTTTTGGTATTAATGGGAATGAAATTGAATTTACTGAAATGGAAGAAAGGTATTGATCATATTTGAAGCATAATTAAAATAGATATACAATCATTTAACAGTTCATGAAACCCTTAGGTATTTATAGAGTTATTTGAATACACTCTACAATATCACACCATTCTAAAACATACGTGTAGAAGGTCGCACCCTTAGTTGGTTGGTGATGAGTCTCTTTTGGGTAGTGTCAAAGGGGTGTGTTTATACACATTTATCTATGTTCACTTAGAGAGTGATAAATCTTATATCTTGTTAATACTATCATAACATTTTCTATATGACCATGTCACACACTTGTGTTTTTATCTTTGAATGATAAATGTATTTCCATGCTGTTTGAACTACTTTACATGATTTACAATTTTTGTAAACTCTTTTATATAAATGTTTAACATGAGACATTATTTTTGAATTATTCTATCTCTTTTAATGTAATGTTTATTCTTTGAAAGTATTTTCCAGAATTTGGAAATGAATAACTTGTTTTTTTAATTTTCTTATTAAATTTCCAAACTTGATGGTTTTAAAAAAATTAAAACTTTTATTTTGATATTCTATATTTGGCATCTATTATGGGATCTGTGGGGGTATCCTACTGGGCTTAGGTTCACACCCTACCTTTTCCATCACGTGTTTGTAGACATTCTTCTTCCAGTCTAGAGTGAAGGAAAGGGATCTCTTGGGGGTCTATCTACTAGTTAATAATTATGCATGGTGAGATTTTTCCATAGGGAAATTAGGGGGTTTTATTTATTTAGTACTTATTATTGTAGTGCATTGGGTTTTATGCGTTATTTCATTCATGTAATTTTACTCCCATTGGAGTTTTCCTATTGATATGAATACTTTCTTTAATATGTTTTCCTCTTTATTGTGGTAAAATCATTCCCTAATGTATGTTGTTTGATTTTAGGTGCTATTCACTAGCCCATGATGATTGGGAAAGCCCTTTGGTTAATATTAGGGCTAGCTCAGTTGTCAAGAAACTAGGGTACCCTGTCAAGTTTGTGACAACCAAAAACATTTATAACAATATCTAGTCAATAAAAGTGTATCAAATTCAATATATACATTTGTATTTTAATAATATACCACCTACCTCAGGATTGTTGAGAATGTTAGCCATTGTAAATCCCCAATTTAAATCTGATCAACCAGGATCATGATGAAGAACAAGATCAGGATCCAAACCATATTTGATGACTTTAAAAATAAACATCCAAACAATCCTATATCTATAAAATTCATATAAATATTAAATAAAACACTTAAAAGTTCAATAGAATGACATTAGAGATCACAGAAACCACAGGCTATTACATTCCCCTATCCAGAGAGGTGGAGATCGTCAATCCGAGCATCAAACATTATTTAGTGGAGGTTATAATGATATGAAATTTATTTGGTAGCCCAAAAAAATTATTTAACTCATTGAGGATCGATTTTGGATGATTTATGATGATGTCTCTAGGGTTCATGATTTTAGAAATAATGATTTTTAATATTAAAAAAACATGTACGGTTTCTTGGGTAAGCCTACATGATATTCCAAACCATGCACCTCAACCATTCAATGATTTTTTCTGGGGGGGGGGGGTCACACATACTCCTAGGAGGCCACAATGTTTGAAAAACCATTAGAAAAATATGGGAATTTCCTCTCTCTATATTCACATGGTTTTCAGGGTTGGGTTCCATGTTTCAAAAAACCCTATGTAATACATTCACATCCCCTCATCCATACAAATTTTCACAATTTAACCAAATGACTACCCATGGTAAAACAAAAAAATATATAGACATAATAAAAGGAAAAATTGTAATTGAAAATGATCTTGTGATATCTACATAAGATTTGAAGATCATAAAATCTCACCCATTTTTACAACTCATCCCTGACCTGTACACCAAATCTTCTCTTACACGAGACTCTGTTCTAATGACTATGACTCACCTGTCTAAATCCAACATAGTCGTTATCTACATGGCCTATCATAAATAGACTCATATGGTAGAATATTTATTAGTTTTTGATAATTATAATTATAGAATAACTCAATGTACAGTATTTGATTCTACCATGACCCATTGGTGTCAAGAAAATACTATTGTACCATATCGAAAACAAAACTTTTTCAATAACTTCTTGAAGTGTGTTTTAAAGCATGATTTAGGGTTTTTACTATATTCAGTGGAACCTAGTGAAATAAAATATATCTTGAACATGCATGATTCTCAAAAGGTACACTATTAATGTATCCCATGTATGCAAGAAATGTAATATATTTTTCAGTCACTCCAAAATCTCCCAAATGGGATAATTACTATGATGATTACTTGAGATACCAAACACAATGTATGTTGTAGATTTATCTCACATCCCTTACATAATGGTAATAAACTATAGTAAACCACCAAGTCATTATTTCTTTGAATTAACATTTCAACATGTGTTGCATAGTGTCACAAATCCTACTATCTCCTTTTTCATGTTTGGCCACAAAAAATATTTTCGTATTTATCAGTACATTTTTTCCACACATGGATGCACCACAAGCTTATCGGCATGAAATTAACACATCATATCCTCATGTATGCTCATAGGAATGAAAAACCAATTCCCATCATGTTTGACCACATCCTCATCTATTGTCCAATATGATAGTGGCTCCTACCATTCCTGGATTTTATTCAAGGACAATCATTCAAGATCATCATTCTATCTATCTTAATTCTGGTTCAAATCCATAGACTCCCCAAAAACTGATAAAAGAGGCATTTTTTCATGGTCCTCTCGAACCCCAATATGAATGTCTGCATGAAAATTTATCATCGTCCACTCAACACTACAATCCTAAGCTACATGAGTATGAGTTTTTCTTTCTCAAATGAGTAACAACATTATTTCCCTTCCCAAGTGAGTATCCCATCTCAAAATCAAAAGAATTCATATACTCAACCAATATACACTAGTGTAGAATCCAATATATTTTCAAATAGATATACATTATGATATTGTGATTAGAATAAATAATAATATTCTCCCGTAGAATATAATTTCTCCGACTCTATAAGGAATACACAACTATTTCAAACTTAATGTCATCTGTAGGGTAGTTTTGTTAAAGTGACCTCAACTTCCGGTACCCATATCAAACAACTCTTTCCCCCAACATCAACATAAACCCATAGAAAATCCACGATTAATAAAAAATAGCCATATAATCATTACTTGGAATAGGTAGGATCCTAAATGGTACAATTTTCAATATGTTTTTAAACTCTAGGTAAGGATTTTAAGATTCTTCAATCCATTTATAAATTTTTCTATTATTGGTTAAACACTAAAGTAGTGCATTCATATTAGAATCATCTATAATAAACCATAGGTAATGTGAAAATAACCTAATAAAGCAATTGATGTTGAAATCATTATTTATATTATCTATTGAATCCACTTACCAAAAATTATCTCTGTCCACTAACAAAACATCCATTGAACTGATGGGACCTAACAAGTACTCTTGATGAATCCCAAAATGACACTTAGATAGCACATATTATATCTAATTCTATCTCAGTTCACTTTGGATGATTTGATGATGATTGGCATGTTAATCATGAGTCCTAGAGTAAACCATGATGTCATCGACAAATTCTAATGCTCGTGGATCTAGGTATAGATAAAAGATCCCATTCATAAATTCCATAATACTATAGGTGCATTAATTATCCCCAAAAATATAAAAAATAACTCATAAATCCTATACATACTTATAAATGTAGTAATTGGTATCTCCAAAGGTAAAACTCTCATCTGATGATATATCTATCTCATATTGATCTTGTGGAAAACCTAACCTCCCCTGTACTATTCAAATAGTCTGTTAATACACATAAAAAGATACCACTTCATTACTATCATCTAGTTAATATTTCTATAATTTATAGACAAGAACAGATTCCCATCAGCCTACATGGAAAAAAAGACTATAGGAATACAAGGTGATGAACTTAGATGAATAAACCCCTTATCCATAAACACTTCCAGTTGAGTCTTAATATCATTTTTCTGTATTGTTTCCATTTTGTATGGTGTAATGGAGACTAGATTAGGCCCCAAAATGAGATCAATTTTAAATTATAGATCATTTAATTAATAATTTCTGGATAATTCTTCATGATTAACATCATTGAAATGATTCACTATAGAGAGAAATACATAGTGCTTTTCAACTATGTCATCCATCAACAGACTAGTTTCCTTATCATTGATGCTCCAGTATTTTTTTGATGAACTGGCCCTACTTAGACCGCTTTGATACGCAATTCTATAATTTTATTTTAAATGATACAATCAGGTGAGGTAAAACTAACTCTACTTTGGAAAAAATAAATTAGGTATCAGTATTCTACTAACGAGTTCATACCAATAATTATGTCAGTGTATTACATATCCAGGATATATAGATCACAACAAAAACAATAGTTTCCAATCTCTATAGAACACCCATTACATAGATTGATTTAACTCAATTATACTCCCAAAGGTGTATCTATCGTCATCACCCTACAAAGAACACCACCACCATTCTAAACCCATTCAAATTTTGTTTAAATATAACATAATGAGAGGAAACAATATCAAATGTGGAACTAGAAAGTATAGAATCAACAAAAAAGTAGGTATAACAATAGATGGACAAGCCTTTCTTTCCACAAGTGTATGCCAAACTACTTACATTGTTCCTTACTCTATTCTATGTGATTCAATTTCAATACCATGAGTTGCATCACTCTGTTAATATGTGAACTCCTTCCCAAAAACATCATGCCCACTACGTCTACAACAATGGACATGGATCCCCATCTGCCAGGCTGACATGGTGTAAAAATCTCCTTCCACACACTGATTCATCCTATATGTTCTATCATAACCCATATTTTTTGGGTTCTTGATGTACCTCTATTGATATCCCATTTTACCTTAAGATCATAAATCCAATGGAATTCATGTAAAATTCTTACCATAGTTGCCTCACCTACAACAATAATGGAAAAGCACATTAGTAAGATCATGAGTAACTAATCCTCTCCCAAGCCACTCTTCATTCCACTACATTGGTAGACATTTTCATTGTGTTGCTTCTTACCCTTTGAAGAAAATAGTATTGTACTTATTGTTGAAATAAAATCTCAAAAACTAGAAGCCTACTTCAGGTTCCCCTTATATAATGCATCCTGATCCACCACAACCACAAAAGTCAACCGAAATATATTAACATGGGACTTGATCTCTCATTTAATTCAATATTGGAAACACATTTCTATAGTTGTATCATAACTTTCCAATGATGGAGTAACTCATTGTATATGAGTAAATCAGCCAGAACAGTCATCATAGAAATACACTATTGATTAAACTATTTGAACTCAGCCACACTCTCATGTATTTGTGTTTCTGGATAAAACATCACTAGGAACATCTATAAAAATTACTTCCATACAATTCCCCCAGCTTTCCCAATCCAAGTATGGACATCCCACCAGTGATTTTTTGATCTAAATAACATGTATGTAGAAAACATTATGATATTATTTATAAGTGTCTCCAAATGGTCTTGTTTAGTCTAGATGGACTCAATCCAGAATTCATCTGCCTCAGTTCCACCATCTATAGTGAATGTTGGAGGGTGATATAACTAAAAATTAATTTTTTAGTTCAAACATACACATTAGAACCATTTCAATATCTCTCTCCATGAGCATTATGAGGATTACAATGTTCAGTAATAATTTATCTTTGGCACCATATCCCAAAAAAATTAGTGCCAAAGTTTCTAGTATTGGCGGTTCATTTCTATTTGTAACATCATCTCATCCTCTCAAAATGTGTTGTCTTGGAGGTATATATCTACAATAGGAAACAAAAATACTTGGATAGATTTCCCTTAAATTAACACATCTAACATGAGTTATTTACCTAATATCATATCGATTCATTCAACCCTTTTCCAATCCACATAGTCAAAGATAAAGAGCTATCAACACCCCCAACCATCCTATATCTAGCTCCTGGTTACACTTGGTAAACTAAATTTCATTGTTAAAGTCACATTAAAAACCCATTTCCCCATTTTCATCATTTTATATTTTTAATAACTTATTTTGCACCATTTTTTCATTTCAAATTCACTAGGGAAGAAAAACAGTTCACCTTCAATAGCTTACCTGAAATTTTCTGTTCCATTCATGCCTAAAATGATGAAAGTCATGAAATAATACAAGGATATTATAATGATTCTTTAATATAAAACTAAAGTTCCATACCTATCCATAAAATAAATCCTCAAAAATATAAGAAACAATAATCAAATCAGAAAATATATTCACAAATAAGGAAGATATGACATCCCAATATAACAACACACATCAATAAAAAATACCAACATAGGTACATGGGATTTCCCATATACATGGGTTAGATACTCCCATGAATGAGGTCATATATATAGCCCAAATCAACCTAGTATTCTATCTACCATTAGAAAAATATAATTACAAATGAATAGAAATAAAAATAGGGATTCAATACCACTTTTTTACATCCCGACCTGGGTGGAACATTTTGATGACCCACGATGGCTTTCCACAAGACCTCAAGCACACCTCCCTGTATTCCAATGGATTTTGACTTCCAGTAATAGTCTAATATCGATCAAGGGGAGATTATTTTCACATTATCAAAGTAATACAATTGTGAAAATAAATAACAAAAATAAATAGATCATTACCATAAAATGAAATAATGTATAACATGATGACTAATTAGGGACAAAATATCCAACCCAATCCATAGATGTTTCATGCTAAGTACATGTTATGTTCCTATTTGAATTCCCAATATAATTTCACATAACACTCCAAAGAGGGTCCTAATAACATGTCTGATTCCCTCATTAGTGATTCAACCCATATAAGCCATATAACATATGGAAGTTTCCCTTATTCTATCTGGAAACCATAAAGTCAATTTAGGTACTGATCAAGAAGCCTGAGTACGGTGTTAGTACAACTAATTAGTCCACCACCAACATCATCTAAATAATTTTATAGTCAATAACAGCGTATGCATTTATATTGGGAATAAAGTAAAATTCATAGAATAAATAGTTATGACATTTCATTATTCATTATCTAATGATATAAACTCAAATGATTCCAATGAGCCTTTACTGAAGTGGTAAAGGCTCTTTCATGGCATCCAAAATACCCAGGAACAATTTTGAGAAGGGATGAAATTTCCGTGTTAATATACCAGGACTGTAGTAGAACTGTAGTAGTAAAGGAACTATAACAGCGGTGAATCTATAGTGGAGAAGGTATTGTAGAGGGTACTATAGAAGTACTATTCACTAGAGGTCCCATTAGGCCAAACAATAGTCTATCATGCCCTTGGGGCTTTTTGATATTTGATGGATCTCCATCTACCTAGAAAAAATGAGGCCATTTCACTCCTTTAAAAATAAAATGAGGCTTGGAAACTGACCATGAAAAAATATAAACTCTCATATTCTTGAGTACACTGTAACCCTAAATAACTAATTTGGCCTATATATAGTTTGAACCATATCACGATACCATGTTTCTCATTTATCATTTCATTTAATATCATATCATTACAAATTAGACCCATAATCCAATTCCAACTCATGGGTGTAGAACGTCATTTATGAAAACATGTGCTTATTTGGTTCCTTAGTCACTATCCCACACCTCAATAATAACATGTGTATTTGGTTCCTCATTACATGTAATATACAAAATATCTCATATGGGTATTTGGATCCTCTATAAATTTCCCACACCTAATTTATCACATGGGTATTTGGAACCTCAATCTGTTTCCTACACATTTTTTATCACATATGGGCATTCATAACCTCAGATTGTGTCCTACACTTATATATCAAACAATCCCATATATATCACATATATCAGATCACTCATGTTTAATGAATATTCAACTAAATTATACAGTATACGTGTATCAATGGTTAGTTTTTCTATAGAAAATATCCTAGAGAAATATCATCCTAATGAGTTGCTACTCCTACCATGAGTTTTATATTTTTTCTCCCTTAAACTATGCTCTAAATAAATCCATTATTCAATCATTGATTTAAAAATCATTTTCTGGGATCCACATATCCACCCTTGTATTTTATCTTATGACAATCATATTTGATGATAAATTTTATATTTCTATCACAACACAAAACATAAAAATACCTATAATTATTCATCCAATTTCAATTGTTATCATATTTTTGTTGATATTAAATTTTCTAAAAACCATCATCTACCTATAAAACAATGTAATACTTCTTGTTATATAACCCATTTCTTCATCACTATATAAATCAAATTCCCATCAATGTGTACTATCAAAAATTGATAAATTCATTTAATTTTCAATTGAGAATATAATAAAATGTTATTAACATCATAGGTTATGATGTCAATATATAGAAACCACATACCTTATATATATATCACAATTAAAACTACTCTTTCAATATATAGGTTCCAAAAAGAAACCTAACACACATTATTACAATATAATAATGGAACATAAAAGGTATAATGGAAAATCAAAAAAATTATAGTCTCAATGTGAGAAATTGTCCACTCTACATTATAGTAATGAACTATAATTAACTTTTATTAACATATTCCTGATGATCCAAACCCCATATCAAGTATAAGTAATAAAAACATATTGAGTTTTCCAAGATACTACACAACCTCTTCCATAGTTTTCATGGATGTAAAAAAATGATATAAATAATGGAAAGATAATAATTATAAAAATAGGAATCATAAATGAGTATTTTATATAATATATTTAAACATCAAATAAATTACACATCTAAGTCCACATAATATAGGTAGAGAGAGGTTTTAATGTTGGATGAAATGTTAGATCGATTTACAGTTCTTCAATAGTGGTCACTTCCCTTACCATTGACATTAATTAGTCCTAATAAAATATATGGTGATTTGAATGTGTTTTAAAAACTACCAATGTATAAAAAGTGAATATATGTTACCCTAAATTAGTAAAATCAAAATAGTGAACATGTCCATGTTTTTTCACACACATATTATTTATCTTTGATAATATATTAAAATATATATTTCCCCAAAACATCAATTGTAGAATGACCATAACTATTCCATATAATGGTCATGAAATCAAAGATAAATATAATATTCTCTCATTAAATATTACACTGATGTTAATTGGAATGTAGATTTGAAAAATATGGTTCTATTTAGAACTAGTCACTTTATGTTTTCCTTATTAGATTACTGATGGTCAATCCATCACATAGAAACCCTTCTATGAAATCCACTCATAGGTTATGATGTCGATATATAGGGTATGTTGTTGCTTCATCATAATTTTTTGTCACTCGAGTAATATATTTTATCTTATAATCTTTTAAAATATTAATTTTATGTCATATGGTACCTTTATATCAGAATCTCATTGATCAGAAACAATGTATGTTCAATATGATGCATTCCAATTAGGTCAAAATAATGTATACATCATACTGTCATTTCACATGAAATTCCAATCGCATGTAAAATTTAGTAGTCAGTTAATTAACTAATGAATAATCCACCATGTTCGGAGGATTAGGAATATAGTCGATCTACCTGGCCATATTGTATCCACAAACCTAGTAAAAATTATATAAAGTTAAAAAATATTTCATTTGGTTGGGAAATTCATTCATGTAATTTATTGATTATCTAGATATTTTATCCTATAAATCATGATCCCTTCTCTAGATTAGCTATTTCTTGTCTGTATATACGTTTACATAGAAACCTAGGATTATTATACATTATTAGAAAATATATGTTCCTAGAATAAAATGTATAATTCATTAATAATAAATGAATCATTATATAAAATCATTAAAATGAGTAATTTCTACAATAATATAATAACGTGTAAAAAAATTACTGTAGGATATTGAAAAAGGTTTTTATAACCAATTGATAAAGAATGTATGAGGTGTATAACAAATTGAAGGATTATTTCAGGATAGATA
Organism: Viscum album; assembly: GCA_963277665.1. Classification (NCBI taxonomy): domain Eukaryota; kingdom Viridiplantae; phylum Streptophyta; class Magnoliopsida; order Santalales; family Viscaceae; genus Viscum; species Viscum album. The sequence continues at coordinate 929,348,507 of OY728145.1, read as the reverse complement.
TATTACCAAATATTAAAATATCTGATATATTATCAATGTTTTGATGATTAAATTACATGGAAACTAGTATTTTTTAATTTTTAATCATCGTATCCTCATGTTCTTGTTTTTATCATTCATTTTCATTGGAATAATTTAGTGATGAAATTTTAATGAGTGAGGGTCAAGTATTTAACCATCCAATAAGACTAAAATTTATATATGAAATAATATTTATTCAAATTGATAATATTAATTAACCCAAAACCCTAAATTGATCCTAATGGATTATGGGACATTAGTGATAGGTTTTGAAGGAATTTATATAGATTTATCAAAAGATGACCTGATCTATCAGATTATGAAACTAGTTGATGTTTAGTAGATCCCACGGTAAGATAATTTTATACAAGCGACTATTGAAAATAAATCATCATTAAAAGATCAAAATTTAAAGGAAAATCACTTCTTATCCATTATTCATTTTAATCCCTATAGGGGGAAGATTTTAATCTTTTAAAATGAGTGACACTATCATTTTTATGTATCCTTAATTTCATAAAAGATGATTTAATTTCTTTGATGTTTGGTGATATATTTTTTCCCATAATTGAATGTATCCTTTCCTAATTTTATTGAGGTATTTTTCATCACCACATATCTATGTTGATAAATATTTTTAATGGATCCCAACACTTTAATATACAATAAATCATTTATAACATGATGGTCTCATTTGTATCATCATCATCTTGCATGAAACCCATTCATCAGAATCTTAATTCTACACATCATACTGATAAAAATTATGCTTATTATAAGAAAGTATGTGCCATATATTTATGTTCCATCAAATGTCCATGATTATTGGAATTTTTTTTACAAAAACAATCCAATTATGAGGCAATATAGTTAATTATTTATATTTCATGATATTTAGAATGTTCTTGTAGATGTAAATTTGTAGGGTTTTTTACTAAGAATTGGATCATAAATAAATGGTATTTAAAACCAACAGTAAACTCCAAAAACATTAGGATTCTATTTTATATTTGAATATCAAATACTAAGGATTTTAATATCTATATGGAAAATATTAAAAATGATTTTTTTATTTCATAAATAATGACCATAACTCACAGGTTTTAGGTACAAATAAGGAACTCTTGATTTAAGGTTTTTAATAGCCTAGATGGTAATCTTGAAATAGATATTTCTAATTCAAAGGAATTACTTTAGATATAAAGTATTTATTAGGGAATATAAATAGAGATATCAAAATAATTGTCCAACATAAAAATCACTGGGTTTAAATGGTACGAAAATTAGGAATTATAGAGCCCATTGACATTAATGATATAGATAATTGAACAATAATAGAATTTTTGATTCTCTCTAGTTTAGATAATGTAGTTGTCACTATATATCGTTTAAAATATTGAATCATTCAACATATTGTTCTATATATAGGGTCACTAATCTAATATAGGACTAATATTGGGAAAATTTAGAAGTAAAAAATTTGAATATTGTTTAGAGGACAACAGACTCAATTCCGATTATAATATAGATTCTTAAAACTCATGACACTAGTATTGTTTAAGAAAAGTGATGTAAGTGATATTTTAGGTTGAATCGTTGATAAGAGATCAAATTATCATGATATGGTTTCTGATTTCATGGTCAATATAGAAATCAAAATTTGAATAGTCAGATTATACACTAAGATAGATAAGTTAAATTGAAAATTTCATCTCAGTTTTGGATATAATATCATGAAAACAATATATATCAAAAGATAAAAAATTATGGCAATAAGTTTCACATCAAAATGGTTATTATTTCAGATATTAATCCCATGTAAGAAATATTACAAATTATCATTTATTTGTGAATGTATGTTGAAAATGACCCACCATGTATAGGTAAACACATATATTAAGAAATAATTCATATATACGTTTCTTATATAAGTAAACAAGGTCATATATTATAATGTACACTACTAAATTCACAACCATAAATAATATAAAACATATAATGTATTTTAGGGTAGTGTACTAAAGACTATTACAAATGAATAAACACAATGAATATTGAAGATTTTTTTTGTATTTGGAATCAATTTATCTATATTAAAATTGTGTCAATGAATGGTTCATATTTGTTGATTTGGAAGGAAAATTTTTTTTATGTTGTTGGTATTAATATCTAGTGGAATCGGAAAATGTGTTTATGTTGTGTTGAACATAGTGATTTAGTATGGTGTTCTTGAATACACATATTAGGTGTACAATCCATAATATTTGATTATTATAAATCTAGATTGCATTTAACCACAAAAAATTATGACATTATGAAGGATTCATTTTTCATACAATGGTTATGAATGATGAGTGAGGTATAGAAATCAACATACTAAATAATGTGTTCCAGCAGTCCTATTAAGATGTCAATAAGGATGATATTGATGGTAAAACAATTTTTTGGGAAAATAATGCAATGATGTTGATTATTAATATAGTTATTTATTTATTATCATCAAGAATTTATAATGTGATATTGGATATGATTCGGAATTGAATTTTTATTAAATTGAACATTGTTTTGTCTTTAAGATACTAGTATATTTTGAAATCATGTTGACATTATTTTCTTCAATTATTATAATAAGAAATTTTATTTAATATTATTTTATATCATTTAAAGAGTCTAAGAAATCAAATTATTTAATTGTGGTTAGTATTTTCTTGCATAGATGAATACTGAATTTTGGAGAAGGATATAAAAATGGATATGTATAATATCATATCAAAATGGTGTATTATATTTGGTTTCTATGTGATACATGATGTTTTGGTAAGATATTTACAAATCCCATAACATATTTTGGGAAAATAATATTATATATAGATTTTGTAAGTAATTATTAAAGTGTGTAATTTTATCTAGTAACATGTATGAATTTTGACCTCCACAAAAGATATTATATTTATCTATGATGTCATAAAATCTTATAACAATTGAATATATTATAGGATATTAAATTTCATAATATAAAATAAGTGTTAACAAATACATTGATGATAAATATTGAATAATAACATTAATGACTTCTATGTTGTTACACATTTCCCAGACATTGACATTTTTCAAACTGGGATTGATTATTTTTGAGATGGATGAATCTATCTGAATGGAGTTTTAGGAAAGGAATAGTATTCTAAATGTGATGAATAACTCATCATTGATAAACTATATGAATCACATCAATGATGGAAATAAAATTACAAAAAAAAATAAGTCATTATTTTTGAAAGATAAATTCTATTTGAAGTCATGTTGTAATAAATTGATATATTGATCTGGATTTCAAATGGTAACTATATGATGAATTAAACTGGAAAAAATCATCCACATGTGAGGGTAAATATAAAAAACCAATAAATATAAATAACATTTGTTATTTCAATATGGATATAATATTGATTTTTATATATGAATATAAATTACTAGTATAAAATGACGACGAATGATTATACACATTGAATTTTTTTCGATCATATATAAGAATAAAGTTTTTAAATGAGGTAGATAAGTATCTTGAAACTACTTCGATAGGAGGATATTTTATATGTCCATCAAATTTATTATACTTCTATATCTAGGATGTGTAACCTTGCTATATTTTAATGAAATTAGAAGTGTGTTAACATATTCCTATATTAGATATTGTCTTCAATAATTGATTATAAATTATAGTTTTTGATTATTATCTATATATAGAGATTCATTATATTAGTATTCCCTCTATAATGGAATACCATAGTGCTATAAACAATAATAACAAATATTACATACTTGTAATTTTTTTCCATATTATTCTTTTGAAAAAATACATATTCATGATTTCAAATGATAATGAAAATGTTTTAAATGATATTGGATGGTGAAATACTGAAAAAGAATAAGGATGTGGTTAATATGATTCTAATAGTTTATTAGAAGAAATTCTATAGACTGGTAGTTTCAATATAAATATTGTTGACAATTTATTATGAGGAAAAAAAATTCGGGATGAAGTATAAAGATATATTAACAAGCGTCATGTAGTTATGATTATATAATTTCACTATACAGTCTTATTGAATTTGCATAAAACATTCAACCCAAATTTGTATCAAAATTTAATAACGTATAATTACTAATCTATAATAGTGAATAAATATTTAATTATAATGAATATAGGATCACAACAATTATTATATTTTCCAAAATGTAATGATTGTTTTAAAAACATGTCTTTGTTTTTATTCATAATTTTTTATAAAATTGTAAAGATATAGTGACTGTTTATAATTTAAAAATAGACCCATATCTAATAATTGAGATAGTGGTTTAATAATAAATAGTTTTAATTAGTAGAGAAATTAATTCCTGTTAAAATTTGGACACAATTTCTTCCACACCACTGTTTCTATAATTAATTTAGCAAGAACATTAATGGCATTCCAAGTAACCAATATTATTTTGAATGGCTATAAATAATTCCAAATATTAGTTTAATTGTTTTTTATGATGTTCGAATTCATATATAATTCTATTGTTGATTAGAAAAATACAATCTATATCTATATTAATGAATAATTGATGTCGTAGAAAAATCCCATTTATAATAAATTGATAAAAGTGTCAAATAAGATTTCATATATCTCAAAATAGTAGAGGATCTTTAAAAAGAATATATATACCAGATTTATAATTATTTATTTGATAAATATGTTGAGACTTTTCATTTTATGAAATATCATAATGTTGAGGTTGTATAGTCGATTATTAGTCAAATGTTATAGCGAAATACATCTATTCTAAAGTGAAAAATTATTTGATGAAGGTTCCCACAGATTTGGTGGGAAATTTATTAGATTTGATCAATGAACTACTTTATAAAAATATATAGATCATATAAGACGATGAAAACATATGTTGAACACTATCAAAAAAAATCTAATGAATAAAACACTCACAACACATTTAGATGATAATGAATTCTTTGAATCACTATAGAAATAATATATATATAATAAATATTATATGTGTTTCATATAGTTTTTAAAAAAATCCATCTAATTATTCCATTAGAGATATGATCAAGTAATTAGAAAAGTTTTAAAAAAAATCTATAAAGGTAATGGGATAACAATTTTAGGATAATAATAAATGATTAAGGTTTCACAACAATGTATCAAAATAATAATGAATCTTTATTTATAATTTAGAATAATAATAATATAAAATGTAAACAATTTTGAGATCTGTTGAATATGAGATGAAATTCCTACCCATAAATAGTCATGAACTAAAAGTAGAATTGAAGAAATGGATTTTGTAGTCATTTATAACTGATTAAAAAAAATAAGAATATAATTTATGACAAAAAAATATATAATGATAATCATTACCAATAAGGGGACATATCAATGGAAGAAATGCATTTATATAATGTCATTATTAATATATAAAAAGTTTTTCCAAAGTATTTCCAATTACCCAATTAATTCTCATTCCATTATTTTATTTTCTTATGAGTCTTTTTTATTCATATTAAAATATATAAAGAAATTATTGTAAAAAAATGGACATTCTTTTTTCACCATATAGTGGATGGATATTAAAATATCTATCAAAATAATCACCCAGTGAAGAGAAATAATTGGGGGAGTTTCAACATAAAAATATCATGTTGTACAAGCTGGAAAACAACAAATAATGTAGGAGGTTTACAATTAAAATGAAATTGATACTTCCAAGGGAGTATTTGGAATATAACCATAGATGATATGTATAATATGATAACCCATTCACAATATTTAATCTTATATTTAAGGGTATAGTATCATTATATTAGATAAAAAGAATGGAAAATAAGAAATATATAATTAATATAATTAATATTTTAATGAAAACTAGATTTCACAACATGGATAATTTATTAGGAAATTACAAATGAAGTGGTGGAAACTATTATGAATTATAGTTATATATAAATTATGTAATTTAAAAAATATCATATCTCATGATATATTTTTTTCAAATGTATTTAATTTATTATATAACATATGTTACACACACACCTGTGTTTTAATGAACAAAATATACCATTAATATTATTATTTAAAAATTATCATTATTGTCTGGTAGTTTAACCCTTTAGTATTAATTGGAATAAAAAAACTAAAAACGATTATAATGAGTTTTCATATTCAATATGTTTTTATAAAATTCATAGTAATTACATTTTATGCTTCAAAAATATATTTCATAAAAATATTATTATTTTTTCAAAAATTTTATATTATTAAATTTTGCAAACATGCAAGAAAATATTTGATAAAATTAACATTATTATTAAAATCAACATGTAAAAATTATTTGTGGGAACATTTTTGTTATTTTTATGAAAAGATTAATTATTTAATGATTTTTAAAAAATACTATTTTTTTGAAAACCTATTTTTCATTTACAGGGTTTTGAAAACTAAAATTAGTTATAATACTATTTTTAAAGTAAAATTTGTTCAATTATATTATTATTAATAAAACAACATTTCAAACATTTTCATATTTTATTTTATACCAATAAAATTTATACATTAAAAACTTTTTCCTTGGAAAATTATTTTAACATCGCATCAATAATTTAAATACAATATAAACATCTACCACACATTTGAATTTAATAGGAAAAAATGTATTCCATAATATTAATCAATTAAATTTATAATATAATAAATTAATATTTTTTGTGAAAATTATTATTAAAAGTTATAAAATGTATTATTGGTGTTTAGGATTAAATAATATTACCATGGGTTAAACAAAAAATATGAATGTCAAAATGAACAAAATACATTTTCAGTTTATAATTTTGGACATTTATTTTCTATATATCATATATGGTCCATAATTTCCTATTTATAAACATTTTATATATTTTATATTTTGGGTATAACTATTTATTTTCAAATATTCAATGTGTGTCCTCTCCCACTATTACAAAATGGTATCCTATATCCTCTCCCCTTCACACATAAAATTTCAATTTTCCCCAATACATGACTTATAACTTTTCATAAATACGTATACAGTTCCTAGAATACATAATCTAATTATGAAACCCTCTTATGAAGGATTTTTGTACCATCCTGTAGAGGTTGTCTAAAAAAGATGTATTGTTTGTTAATTAATCAATTTTATATCATTATTTATTCTTAATCATTCTAATAACCTTAATCTATGATGATATTGTAACATCAATATCTCTTATATACAAATTTGTTTCCTATTTATGTTTAATAATTCACAACATTCTTTTCATTTTTTAAACAGGTTGTTAAACTATTGATCGTGTGTATGTCAGGACTACCACCTTATAAATTAATTTAATTCATATTCCATTACCACATCTCACTGAAGGAAATAAAAAAGGATATTAAATATTAATATAGTATTTATGACAAAATTATAAATCTCTAATTATAATATCATATATACCTTCACACATTCCATTATGTTGGAACATGATAATGTCTCTCTTGTGTATGTGTTTACTAACCCCACAACAAAATGATGTGATGTGTTATTCATTATATTTATTCATGAATGGTAAAAATTATAGAATTAAAAAATATATATGAAATAAATTATATATTTATTAATTTGATATATTATTTAATTTTTTTAGATCCTTATGTCAAGAAAATTGAAATAGTGTAACTACATACGTATGAAAAACCATCCCCATGAACGATTTAATTAACATTATATATATAATTCTTATGGGTTACTACAACCAAAAATACAATGAATGTATATTATATTTAAATCATTTTATATATTAAATAAATGATGTAATAATGATCAAAGAAAATGGAAAAAAACTTCTAGACCAAAGCCAACATGAAAAACTCATCATTTATTATACAAAACATGATTTTCATAAGGAATTTTTTCTTAAAATGAGATAGAAATTATTACTAAATCATATATAGTAATATATATATGAATATGAACATATATATATATATATATAATAAATATATATTTATTGTGAAGGTTTTTCAAAAGTGTACCCTGAATTTTATGACATAATGTAATGGATTTCTGCATCACTTTTTTTTCCATGGACCACTTTTCAATAATCCCCACTTAGTTATTTTGTGTTGTTTAATTAATAACCATGAATTTATTTTATTATCCATCACATTATTAAAATGGTTTATAAAATCATAAAATTATTATTTCTTTCACGTGTCTTATAATTCAAAAGATACAATTGCGGAAAGTGTTTTGTGGTAAAACTCACTAGTTTATCAGGATTGTTTTGTATTATGTTACCAATGATGAAATAATGTAATATATCTCTAATGAAACTAATTCATTTTCATATACATTAATTATTTCTCTACAATACATATTTCCTTTAATTTTTCTCTAATATATCATTAAGGTTTGAAATATATTGTTATTATGAAAATGCAACTTTATTTATCTCTTCAGTTGGAAATCTGTTTCATTCCCTGATCCTATTTTCTAATTTTTTTTAATGATTTTTAACTATTCTAAATTTATTAATTAATTGAATTTTTACGCATGTGTTGACTTCCTAAAAATTATCATCAAAATATGTATAATTGAAAATTTACGTGAAGCACATGCATTATTCACCTTGCAATATAAATGAAGGATCAACATGGATATATGGAGACCAAGTGGCTGGATTAAACAAATTATGTGACACAGAACAATGAATGTGATCTCATTACCTTAGTAATGTCATGTGCATGGATCATGTGATTAATGGAAGATATTTATGTTCACATGCACCCTTCTTTGATAATATGAAGGAATCAAGACACGGATTGATATACTTTAAAAAGCATCCTAGTATGATTATATGATCATGGAAAATAACATGTTATATATGACTGAATAAGGCCTTACTAAATTTATAAAACAATTATATAAATAGTAAAATTATGGGGTCTTCATATGATCAGGAATACACTATTATTCCTATGAAGGGGTTATGAGCTAGATTCCATCACCATTGAACATGGTAAGGTTATTTGGAATGAAATATTGATCTCAGGAAGGCATCTCAATAGTCCATATTAATATAATTATGAGTCTCATACATTTCACCCTCGTTCAGAAAAATCCCTTTTCAAAATGTGACCTTATGTCATGAAACATCTCATATATTTCAACTTGATATAGAAGAGGACATTTACATATGAATTTGATCATGTGGTGCATTATATACAAGTAGAGTGAGTTTCTATTGTTTATCTCTCTTTTTATCATGAAATCCATAGAAGAAAACATATCAGGAATAACCAAACCTCATGTAAAATAAGGATTCATTTTTGCAGATGGAATAATACTATCATGAATGGAATATACAATTATTTTCATAAAAAATAATTATGTACCTTTTGTGATCAACACAAATAATTTGAAGCATCATTTACATGTAGTGTAATCTAATAGATTACATCATTAAATACCATATCATTTTCAAGAATGAAAACTAACAACAAAACTAGATTACACGAGCGGCCACATACAAGTCTTCCTTGATTATACGAAATCCTTTTAGACATGAATCCTAATTTTTTGAATACTATAAGACATATAATACTACTTTTTTATGTATATTTTACATTTTTAATTTATTAAAAGTTGGCCCATTGATAACCCATGTGTAAAAAATTATGTCAATGAAGGAGTACTCACATCGATTCTATTTATCACGTGACACAAGCATTACACCTTAGACGACCCAGGACCGAATCCCATAATGAATTTATTATGATACACCCTTCAGTAACTGATGATCATATCTAAGATATATTAGCTATAAAAGGTGTACCAGAACTAGATTAGTTGGGACTATAAATTCCTCCCTGTCTGTACAGTAAAAACTATCACAAACAAGAATGTATAAGTTCCTACTTCTCAGAGAATAAAGACACATCATTTCAATGTTCTTACACAAATAAAATATGTGGAATGACATAAGGATTTTGTGTTAGGTATATCTGTTTCATATGACAACCCAAACTGTCATATAAAGGATTTCAATACATCATCCTGGATTTGGGATGTGTTTTTTTAATTTATACATGGTCACATGAAATATAAAAAACCAATTTCTTGATAAAAATTAATGAATATATTAAATAAAATCAAAATATATTAAACACTTATGATAGTATGAATGTGATAATATTATATGAAGGAAATTTTCATAACATGACTTATCAACATCATGAAGAATCACCATGACATGTCGTCCATATATTGAAAAGTTCTCTAGACATGTCAACTATGTCATTTTATTTTATGAGAACATGTCGACAATGAATTTTGAATTCATCAAGTTATATCATCTTATTTATGTGATTTACAATTTAATTTACATTAAAATGATGAAAATTTATTGTAACAGGTCATCCTTGATCTTGACACACCCGTGGATGTGTCTAGTTTGATCAAGTGAAGACTCTCAAATGTTTCAGCCGAGTCATATGAATTCCTCTATTTTTTATCCTGGTCATGTAGAAATCATATTAAATGAATTAATAGATTATAAAAAGAAACCAGATACATTTTTCTTTATCATAATGACACTGATGTAGTGAAGGGGAAGTCACTCAAAACTCTTGGAGATGATATATAAGACATGGCACACATACAACTAGGGAATGTCCTACAGGAATCCACAATATGTAATTCATGTCATTTAGACAACTTGGGATTTGATATACTAGTCTAGAATAAAAACATGGGAATAATAATAATTAAAAATTTAGAAATATAATTCACTTTATAATAATGATACATTGATCACATTATAATGCCCGAGAATCCATGGGAATCCACTTTTGTGTATATCTCTCCATATTGAAGGAACTCTAACCCATGGGATCAATAGTATTCCTAAGTTTTATCATCCATTATCATACATCAGTAGATTTAGAAGTTTATATAATGTAAATTTACTTTTATTCCTCTTATAATAATGATATTTAGGAAAACATCCTAAGACCCAGGCTCAACATCAAATAGCCCAATAGAGCCTCTCTAGTGAATTAGACTCCTACAAATGTGCAGTGAGACTAGTAACTTATTATCCATTATTTATCCAATTGAGAATGACTCATGTGGTCTTGGGACTTCCAATGATCATATCACCCACATCATAAATTTTCCCTAACCAAGGAATGATGAGCCTATAATCACTATTAGGGGACATGAAATAATTTCCCTTATATAATGGAATCCTCCTCGGAGTAATCCCTACTGGAATTACCATGTTGGTATATAGAGGGGAAATAACAACCATAATAAAATGTTTCTATCACCACCCATTTTTAGATTAAGATGATATCGAACTATAATGACTATGATTCCAATTATGAACAGCAAATGTGGGATTCCATCCCATGGATCAAGCTCAATTCCTAGTACCTATATACCCTCACATATTTCTTTTCCTCATGATGTTAATATTCAATACTATTACATAAATGAACTACATGGGTTTTGATTACTATTATAAAAAAGATATTTTGGATGCCAAATAGAGGTTCAGTACCATTCTTGAAACACCAGTCACCTCCCTAAATGGATATAATCTCTAGAGTACCATGTAACATGTATTGAAAATATAAGAATGTTCCCATAAAAAATAAATAATTGGAAAAAATAAAGAACATATTATATGGAAAAATCATTTCATAGATATAAATCACAATTATACATAGGAATATTTGACACCAAATTGTATTTTAGGGTAACCCATCATGTATCATGATATGGAGGTGATTCATAAATATATCATAAATCTAAAAGAGGGTCCTAGAATTTGTAAAAACATACTAAAAAGGGTGTGACGTAGTTGACCTCATATCCATTTAACTAATGTAATTTACTATGATTCATTGGGTTTTCAACTCCAAATGACCACCTTCTTTTAGAATAAAATAATTTTCATAGTAATGAATGTGGGAAACATTGGTATGTTATATTAAATTTGAAAATGGTCTACATGATGTGAATGATTATGAAATCATACATTATCCTCTGTAATAAATCATAATATAGTAAAAAAGATGATGAACCCATCAAGAAATCAAGTAATAAAAGAATAATTTAACCGTTATAGGCCTTGAAAATCTTGCCACATGTTCCCCGGGGATATCCAAACAATAGATACTCCACATCAATTTTTGAGGGAAACAACAATTGACAAACTAAAAAAATATACCAAATAATAAAATGATCTGTTTAATATGTGTCGGGATGTTTTAATCTCCTACTCAAACACATCCAATGAACACAAAAAGAATCTCCCAAACAATAAAATTTATCATTTGACCATTAGTTGGATAATATTTTTTATCAATAATGAAATCAAAAATAATTTAATCGACATAAATATATGAAATAATAAAAATTATTTATTGAATATTCATTGAGATTTTTTATTGCATCTACTATAAAAATAATAATATAATACTTGATATAAAATCCGTTATAACCAAGGTCCCAGTGAAATAAATCCATTCTTTCATTAAAAATTATATGCAAGCATAATGGTCGAATTTTGAACAATAATGAAAATTTTTATTACCTATTCATATATGATTAATAATGTTTCACAATTTCAATGATGCACTGATCAGTGACTATGTTCCATGTTATATTTCAAAATATATGAATTTATCTAAAAATCACATTTATTTGATATCATATATTCATTAATAAAATGTTTTGGAACCCATACTATAGTAGTATCCACTTCTAGATGATAATAAAACACACCCACCCAAAACCATCATCATTGGGTGGAAAATGTGATTGGTCATGAATACCAAGGAAAAGGTATGATCTCAATCACTGAGGCTACATGTATAGGACAATTAAAACAGATGATAAAATATAAGAATTTTCCAGGTAAAGCTATAGTGGAACATTATTATACCTCAATCACATTGTACAATTATCCCTGTAGTGTGACAATTAGCACAATTAGCACATTTTGTATCATAGGATTGTGGATCAACCCATTGACTACAGCTCCATCATTGTATATTATATATTGAGGATGTATCATGTCAAAATCCATCACTATAGTCATCCATCCATTTTTTCTTAGTCACCTGATAAGGGAACCACTCAACAATCTGCCACCCTAAACACTCATTCATGGTTTCCAAGGATGTATTATTGGGCCTAAAATGATGTTTTTAAAATGGTAGTTTGATCATAGAAACATTTCCAATAATGAACCCTAATAGAATAATTCAATGGAAATTACTGAGTATGTTCATATCCACTCTCAGTCAGATCACATATGAAGGCATATTCCTATAGAATGTATGAAACTAGCCCATATCCATATCCCCACATGTAAATCCCATAAACACAGTCTGATGGATGTAGGAGTAAATGAGTGGTATTATATACATTATTTAATTAATGATATTTTCTAGTATATCATGTAGACTAAAAATGTGAAGGTCTACATTCATACATTCACTTTTTTAATGTTCCACTACATTCTAGAAACTACTGAAGAAATCTGTTAACAAATTCCGACACTGGAAAATATATAGGGAAATTCACATATTTGTATTCTAAAAGCCATATTATCACATCCCCTTGACCAGTATAGATAATAATCTACACTGAGTAAATATTTAATTCATTCTCTCATCTATGTATATTATCAGTATATTTCAGTAATTGTTGTGGAACATGACTGAGATCATTTTCCCCTTCCAATCGAGGCCCAACAACTAAATTTGAAACATTCCTTAGGATTTAAACAAATTACTATCATGGAAAATTGATGAAAAAATCTAATATAACATCACTGGGATCATTTGACCATTCTGAACCAGGATAACTAATGGAGAATGATACATACCTCAGGCCAAGATCATATTTATGTCAAAAAAAATACCAATGAAATATACCAAAGGCATAGACATGGGAACATATCCCAACATTAAATGAGTCTTTAAGGAAAATATTAATATCACATTAGGAACGAAAAATTCTCTTTTAATGAAAATACATTTCATATTCATGTATCTCGTAGATGTTAGACTCATATCCCTACTTACTCTGATGAATGACCACACCATCATCCTTCGTAAAGTATAAAAGTTGAGGATTATATCCATTATCCCATTTTCCTATAAATATAGAAATCTTATTAGAGGATTGTAAACATTATACAGTATCATATATCAATTTTTTCAATTGTTCGCCTAAATATTCTACAAACCACCAATAGGACGGTGTTGGATAAGATTGTAATAAATATACAAAAGAGGGGGTGAGTTGTGTGTTCCCATGAATAATCATGTGATCGTGTTCTATCCTTTATATTTAATCAGCTAGATTAATGCAGTGGAAATATGAAATTCAGGGACACATGATATATAGTGGTTTTTGGAACAAAAGTCCCGTAGTCCACTCCACCAATGCTCTACTCCACGAGCATGGCGATTTTCACTATCTATTCCTCATCTCAATAGACCAATCAACAACTGAGTGTAGGCTGTTGATACCATTATGATTTGAGAAAAAATAGAGCGTTCTGGTTCAGTAACAGAAACTATACTGCATGGAACAAGAATCCAGTCACTCAAGATAAAAAGTACATTTTCTTTGAATATACTATCTTCATAGTTCATTAAAATTGCAAAAGAATGAAATTGACAGTAAATGGACCATCCTATTATGAAATAGTGATCTTCAAGAAAGAGTCGTTCTGATTCGATCCTATTGTTGTAGATATAGAAATATAAATCACAACTTCACCAGCATAAGATTCACAATTGATCTTTAGTGTCGATTATGGGAATCTTCTGTTGTGTATCTTTTTCATTAACAAACAAGGATTTTATCTATCTTCGTAATCAACAGAAATGAAGATCGTGATTTAATTTATTAATTGTTTTTCTTCTAAAATGATTTACAACAGATTTTGTATTTTAATAGATTTATCTGCTCATGTGCAATTGATCACTATATGCAGTTTGTACTCACACAGACCAGAAAAATATATAACAGATACTCTCGCTACAAAAATATGATCTACAATCTTCATATTTTTACTTGATTAATTCAAACATTTGAATTTATAGAGTAGTCTTAAATCTCCTTGTAATTTTCCAAGAAAACAGCCTTTTAATTTGATCCTAAAATGGCTCTAAACTCTACAAATACATGCTTCAAAATCAGCTTTAAATACGGCATAAAATTGGCCTGATAATTCTCTTGCAGATCATTGAAAAATAATAATATCAACATTAAACTATCTGATGCAAAACATAAGGTTGATTTGTACAGTATGCATCCTTTCAAAGAAATGAGATCATAAACGCAAGGTTGATCACAAACATTGGGTTGATCACAAACATAGGGTTGGTCACAAACGTAGGATTGGTCATCCATAATTTTCTCTTAAACTTTCAAATGTATGATAAATGATACATAATTTGATAAGCATCCTAATGAAAGTTACAAGATCCATACATTTCTATGAAATGTAAGGTTGTTTACAAAAGTATGGTTGAGGAACCATACATTTTAGAAACAAATGTAACGTTTAACGCTTATGTATGGTTTTCATTCCATACATTTATAATATCCCACATGTTGGGTTCCTTCCTAACATAGGGTTCCTCTTCCATACTTTTTTGATAACATATGGTTGAATAAAGATAATTTTCTAATAACTTATATAGTATACACTGCATTTCATCATTACACTATTTTTCTCCACATAGGGTATGAATGGTGATTCCAAAACACACTTTAAGAAATTCCCAAATATGTAGAGCATGAGCAGTGTTTCTAGAACATTCCAATGCGAATAAATTAGTAGTTAAGTATCATTTTTCAAAAACATAAATATTTCTTCCAAAAATAAGAAAATAAATAATACACTCTTGAAATTTACTTAAAAAATTAAGTCATTAGAAAACAATTAAGGGTATTTGTGAGCATCAAAATCATCATAAATAGATAGAGTATTTTCCTCAATAATCTCCTCCATTTTAATAAAAATATTATGTATTATTTAAAATAACACATGCTCAAAAATCTCACCATTTTTTATGATCACATAACCCATAAAATAACAAATAAAATGGACATAAAAAATTAATTTCATCTAGTTTGGAATTTTTCGAATAAAAATACAGTATTATAATTAACTCAATTTCTCCCCCTTTAAAGGATTAATATAACACATAATATTTAAAAAGGTTAAAATAAAAAATAATGTGTTTATCCAATTTCTCCCCCTATTTGTGATATCAAAAAGAATTATAGAATATGGAATAGAACCCATTTAATGTAGCACCGAACATTTGTAAAAGTTATATCTAACTGTTTATCAATTAGTGAATCTGGATTACTGGAATATCTAATAAATGATAGTAAAACAAACAAATATATAATGAAATATATTTTCATTGAAAATATTTAATGGTACAAAATTGATAAATACAGGAATCAAGGGTTGGTCAAGGTTTAGATTGGGTCTATATCCTCTGAACTAATCACTTGATTTCTGATAACTACTACCACAGTCTCCTCATCATCCCATCACCAAGCATAACAATAAGATCCCTATTTTCTTGATTCATATGGAAGTCTTCAATTAAGATAAATCTGAAAAACTCATGTAGTCATTCATCCTTCTCCAAAAAACTAAGACAAATTCCCTGTTAACTTATCTAAGAGATATCTATTTCTTGGTTAATTTGAGGTCAACTGGTCAACTAAAAACATTTTATTTCCTAGAATAACTGAAAGAGGAGCACTATTGCATTACAAATCATGAAACCTAGCATTCATATCAACTAAGACAGTGGTTATTGCCTGAAATTGTCTAATCAAATCAGTTGAAGTACTTGATCCACTGGCCTCATCGATCCTAACAGATGCCAACTTTGTCTCAATAAATGATTTTAGATCTAACAAATCTAACTTCATAACCATTTCAGATAATAATTTTTCAACCACATTCAGAATATGCTTCTAAAAAATATCATCTTCTTACATTGAAACTGTACTATTATTTAGCCTCTGGAATTTTTTTTCCAATTCTCTCCTGAGAGAGACATTCTCTTGCTCCACTCTCTACAATATCCTATATATTTCTTCAAATTAATATTATTCATATTCATAGGTACTTTGTGCATTATTTTCCTTTTTAGCATGAAAGTGTTGTACTAACACTAGAGGTAAGGATTCCGAATCTTCTTTCTCCTTATCTTCCTTAACTGGTTGGTCCATAGATTTTTATTCTGAGTCTTTTCCAGACTCTTCCACAGAAAAATCCTCTTGAAGAACATTTGTTTGTACATCTGAAGGGTTCTCATCTTTTACATCAGTAATCAATTCTTATATTTGATTATCTTGAATAATTTCATCTTCAACTAATTGAGGACTGGCCATAACTACTCCAGGAACTGCCTCTTTTTCAATTTGAACTGTAGGATCTGGTTTTGTTCATTCAACATCAATTGTTTTAGTTAAACTTCTGTAACAACCATATCCTATTTTTGAGTATCTCCTTCAGCATCTAATTCAATTCTAGATTGAATGTGAGGTTCCACTAGTTCTGACCACTCAATAATAACTTACATTTATTTTTCAACAGCATCTTCTCTTAAAATATTGTAACTATATTAATATTGAGTGGTTAAAACCTTTGAAACGTTCTATTCATGAGCAATATACTCTCTTTTCCTTTATTACGTGAAGTCCTTATTGACGTTTTTCCTCTACCACAGTTTCAACTGTAAAAATTAATCTTCTGAAAACAGAGCTAATTATGGATGTAGCTTGATTTTCCTTTGACTTTTCAGGCTCATCCTGAGCTCTCCCTTCTTCTAAATCATCATCAGATCCTAATGGAAGGATTCTTCTTAAAACTGTACTCCAGAAATAACCAATTTTTTTTAATGTAACAACATTATAAACATTAATGTGGTTACAACTAGTTTTAGCATCAACTAATCTCACCGTTTCTTTCATGAAAAATAGTTTTTAAATGAATCTACCAAAAGGGTAGAAATTCATTCAAGCTTCAAATTGACAGTAGTAATTCCGGTACCCACCATGTACCTAGGAAAATTTAATTTTACATCACTGAGAAGAAGATATATTATGTACATTTCATGATACAATATCTTCTACAGCTGTGACATTATGGGCGCTATCCCTGTTTGTACTTATTCAAAAGGATCTTATGATCTGGATCCAAATCTTTAACTAAATGTTTCCTTATGTTAGTAGATCCAAATAAAAAGGGCATAATGTCATTATATTTATGACCAGAATCTCCTATACTTTTCAAATCAAAATGAAACACTCCCTCATGGGGGTAGTTCAGTATTTGGATAATTTCACATGAAGAGATTGAAAAATCACTATCCTCTATCTTACCCATCATGGTGTCATAATCATCTCACAATCTAAATAGAACAGATTCAATGAAATATCAATGATCTACGTCATACATGAATTCCTTATTCTCACTATTTAAGGTTTTTTTGAGATTCTGAAACGACATGGCTTGTTTCAACAACAAGTTCGTCTGAAATAGCCATTCTAAAACAATCACCTTTCCTTGTAACATTTTCCTTCCTGTTGAGTTTTGTTTCTGGGAATTACTAGTTTCGGCCTCATCACCATTATTATTGTTTGCCATTTCTACAAAAATCTATGAAGGTTTTAAGGATAGGGTTTCATATGTTTGAAGATTAGGGTTGATAAGTAGTGTTATTGTTTCGCAGGTTCGAAAGGGTTTTTGTAGAAATGAAATGGTTCAGAATTTTAATGGTTCTAATAGCCTTGATTCCTGTGTTATCAATAATCATTACATTGATTCTAAAAAAATAAAAAATGATTGCAAGAAAAAACATATGCTATTTGAAAAACAAATAACTTATTTATTTTAAATATATTTAAATTAAAGAAACAACAAAATAAATCATTATTTAAAATTAAATAAACCTAGATCACCCTTAATAAAATTAAACCTTGTATTGGGAAGTGGTTTAGAAAAAATATATACTAATTGAATTTCAGTACTAAAAAATTCCAACAATATATCATTCTTCCAAACATGATTTTTAGAAAATGATTTCTGATATCAATATTCTTTATCCTAGAATGATTAATAGGATTTTTTGAAAATTTTATAGCACTTGTATTATTATATAAAATATGAATAATATTAAAATTTAGTCTGAAATCCATAAGATTGTTTTTTATCCACAACACTTGTGCAAATCAACTGCCAGTAGAATAATATTCTACCTCAGCTATTGACAGGGAAACTAAATGTTGTTTCTTACTTGACCATGACACTAAGGATTTTCCTAAAAAGTGACAAGTACCTGAAGTGATTTTCCTATATAATCTAAAACTCCTAAAGTCTGCATCTGATTATGAAATTAAATTAAAACCATATGTTTTTTTATAAATAATAGATTGAAAAACAGTTCATTTTTAATAAATAAATTTCTTTTAATGACAGTTAAATGGGATTCTTTAGGATTTTATTGAAATCTTTCAAAAAGACATACTGAATACATTATATCTGGCTTGCTAGCAGTAAGATATAATAAACTACCTTTCATACCTCTATATAACTTTTTGTCAACTGATTTTGAAGTATCATCCAAATCAAGTGTCATATTAGTACACATAGGAGTTGTATTTGTGTTGATATTTTCAAGTAAAAATTTATTTGGTAGATCAGTAATATATTTTCTTTGATTTATAACA
Organism: Viscum album; assembly: GCA_963277665.1. Classification (NCBI taxonomy): domain Eukaryota; kingdom Viridiplantae; phylum Streptophyta; class Magnoliopsida; order Santalales; family Viscaceae; genus Viscum; species Viscum album. The sequence continues at coordinate 929,328,638 of OY728145.1, read as the reverse complement.
TTTCCAAAATAATTTTGATAATTTTGATATCCTAAAAAGATATTTAGTTCTTCCATTATGATCATTTCAAATTATTTTGGCATTATATTTCAAATATCATGGCAAATGGATTTATTAGTTGATCCAAAAATTACATCATCAACATAAATTTGAACCAACAAAATAATAGAATTTACAGTTTTCATAAATAGTATTGGATCTTCTATTCCAACAGTGAAATAATTTTTCAAAAGAAAAAATATTATTCATTCATACCAAGCTCTAGGTTCTTGTTTAAAGCCTGAAGAACTTTATTACGTTTAAAATTAGAATTTGGTTTTTGTGAATTTTCAAATCCAGGAGGTTTCTCAACATAAATTTCCTCTATTAAATATCCATTTAAAAGGTAGAATTAACATCCATCTAAAATAATTTATAATTCATATGAGATACATATTCTAAGAGAACTCTAATGGATTCTATCCATACTACAAGTGAAATGGTCTCATCATATTCTATACCTTCTTTTTAATTATATCACATTACTACAAGTCTAATTCCCATACTTCATTTCTCTTGAAGTGTTTTAATTCATCTTGCATTATTATCATCCATCTTCCATCATCTAGATCTTATTCTATTGTCTTAGTTTCTAGTTGGGATAGAAAGGTAGATATTTCTATAAGATTTCATGTATTCCTTCTAGTTTTTATTGACATGTCTAAGCCACCTATTATAGTTTCTAAAGAGAGATTCTTTAGGGCCCTTGACTATCTAAGTATTACACTTATAGGTTCTACAGTGTCAAATTCTTCTGGACTAGACTAAATTTCATTTATATCTTTTTCAAAATCATTTTTTCTAGTTCTGAAGTCTAATGTTATCATTAGTGTCGGATTCATCCAATTGATCTATACTTTTCTCAAAGGGATCTGATTCATCAAATTTCACAGGAACTGATTCATCAACAATCCTTGACTTCATATTATAAATTCTATAAGCTTTGGAGGTAGCTGAATATCCTAAGAAAATAACTTCATCAGATTTTGGATCGAACATATCAAGACTATCCTTGGTATTCAAGGTGTAAACCTTGCATCCAAAATCATTAAAGTAATTTACTTTAGGTTTTCTGTTATTCCAAAGTTCATATGGTTTCATTTTTAGAATTGGTCTAATTAAAACTCTTTTCATTATATAGTAGGTTGTGCTTACAGCTTCCGCCCAAAAATAGGTAGGAATACTGTATTCATTTAGCATAGTCCTAGCCATTTCCTGAATATTCATATTTCTTATTTCAAAAATTCAATTTTGATGAGGCGTTCTTGGTGCATTGATGGTGTGTTTAATACCCTTATTTCAGAAAATGGAACTAAATTCTAGATTCCCAAATTCCCCACCATGATCACATCTTAATGAAATTATTATAAAACCTTTTTCATTTTTAAAATCTTTACAAAAACATTCAAATAAATTAAAAAATTCATTTTTAAATTTATAAAAGAAAATCCATGTAAATCTAGAATAGTCATTAATCAAAACATATAAAAATAAATTACCAGCCAAGATTTCCACTCCTGAACATCCAAACAAATCGATATGGATATGTTCTAGAGGTTTAGATGTAGCACTTATCTTAACATATATGAAAGATGGTTTTTGTTTCTTTCTAAGTTTACATGCATCACAAAATCTATCACGTTCAAATCTGTGACTAGGAAAATCAAAAACTAACTGTTTCTTAGAAAATTTATATAAAACATATACTTCGCAGTGTCTAACTCTCTTATGACAGTTCCAAGATTCATTCAATTTAGTAGGTAATAATTTTAATTCTTGTTTAAAAAATGAAATTAAATCCAGGGTATACACATTGTCATTTATAGGTGCTCTTAGTTTAAGCATTTTATTTTTGAAAAAAGAACAACAGTTGTTAGAGAAATCAACAACATAACCATCATCACAAAGTTGAGAGATACTTTTCAGATTGTGTTTCAATCCTTGTACCTCAAGTACTTTGTTGATTAATACAGCTTCGGGATCTCTAAATCTTCATATACCAATGATCTTCCCTTTGGCATTGTCACTAAATGTGACAAGTCCGCCATCTTTTTGAGTGAGTGTAGAGAAATTAGATGAGTTTCCACTCATATTCCATTAGCAGCCACGGTCCAAATATTGTATGTCATTTTTTTGCTTTTGTGACCTGCCCCCTAAAAAGGAATTAACATAATTTTCTTTGGTACCCATATTCTGTTGGGTCCAGGGGTGTTAGCCAGCAAATATCTAGGAATCTAGACATGCTTTGATTTTTTTAATTTCAGAAGGGTCAAATAAATTATTTGTTACAAAAGAATTCTTAATACCACTTATTTGGGGTTGTCTTAAGAAATAGTTTTTTTCTGAAATATGTCCCCTTGTTCCACAGTAATTAAAATTTAATCATTTTGTAATTGGAATAAAATAATTCTTTTACAGCTTAGGGTTTTCACATATACTTCCAATTCCAAATCATTCCATTTTAATGACGTTTTTTCCAAGAATTTCATTTAATGTATTTTATCCTCTAGTAAAAACAAGGTCTATATTTTTTTAAGATTCCACATTAGTTTACTGTGTTTTTATATCTGATTCCTAATATGTATTGTTAGTGTTAATTGAGTTAATATTTTCAGTTAACTCCTTATGTTGTTTAAGCATTGTATCTCTTTCATCAAATATAGCCTTATGAATGTTCTATAAAAAATTATTCTTCATAAATATTGTATAATATTTTTATTCATGTATATTTTAGTAGGCTGCAAATTTTTCATTAGAGTAACTAGATTCAGATCTGAAGTCAGAAGAGTTGTAAAATTGTACCTCATATATTTCTTCCATAAAACACTTGATGGCTTTCAGATTTACTTCTTCCTTCTATGAATCCAATTCGGTAGACCTGCTAGAGTTTTCGGACACAATCCATGTAACTTTCATTGATAATTTTTTATTTTTCTCCTAACAATTCCTTTTGATGAAGTTCTTATTCTTGTCTTCCTTTAAATATGGAAAGTCATGCTTGATGAGCCCTATTTTCTGGCACTCATAACATCTGAATTCCTTGTCATTCTTTTGGAAGGATTTTATTAAACCATTCTTCTTTCTATAGAATTTATTAAACTTTCTGTTTAGCTGAGCTAGTTCTGTATCAAAACATGATGAAACAGAACATTATGATTGCACCTTCATTTCTATTTTCTTAATATTTTTCCGTTTACCTTAAGATTAAACTTTTATGGTAGTGCCTTCCCTCTGGATCAGAAGATTATTGACATTTACTTCATCATCCATCTCGGATTCATAAATAATAAGTGTTATAATCAAATATCTAATTGTTATGTCTTTGATAGGTTTTGATTTTTTAATTGTAGTAGAGATTCTATTCCATTTAGTGAGAAGTACTCTCAGTACTTTCAGAGCTTGATCAATTTGTTTGATTTGGTCTCTCAAAGTTGTAATATTTTTGACAATCACTTCCAACCTTCCATTAATTTGAGTCATTATTTCACTTTCAACCATTCTGAATGTATCAAATTTAAGCTCAGCAGTAGCATATCTTATTTCCCTGATATTGTTAGGTCCTTCATAAGCAATAGATATAGTTTTCCACATATCATATGTTGTCGGGAACTGAGATACCCTGTAGAATTCATCTGGCCCCAGAGCACATAAAATTGCATTCATTGCCTTCGAGTTCATATCATATTCTGCTTTAGTGGATGCACTCCATGATTCAGGTTTTTTTTGGTAATTAATATGGAGTCGGAATCTTAGAGTATTCTCTGTATCCATGGTTTTTCCTATATGTAATCTTTCCTAACTTCCAGCATCCATAGTTTTCTCTGTTTATGTACGATGCTTTGACCATAGAAATTCACTCTCTTGTATTATTCATGTTGCTCTGTGTATAATCACATTCATCTTGTTAAGGCTTGAGCTAAAATCTCATCCTCTGATACCAATTGTTGGATCAGATTATACAAAATATACACAAGGGGGGGTAATTGTGTCTTTTAAAAATTCATTGCAATACCATGTTCTGTCATTTATCATTAATCATATAGATTAATATAGTAGAAATATGAAATGCAGGGACATGAGATATATAGTGGTTCGGGGAACAAAAGGCCCCTAGTCCACTCCACCAATTCTCTACTCCATGAGCATGATGATTTTCACTATCTGGTCCACATCACAACAGACCGTTCAACAACTGAGTGCAGGTAGTTAACAGCTTTACAATCTAATGAAAAACACAGCCTTCTATTTCAATCATAGAACCCACATAGCATAGAAATAGAAGTTGGTCACTCAAGATAAAAAGTATTTGGTAATTGAAAATACTCTTCCGATTGTTGCTTAAAATTGCAACAAAAAGAAATTGACAGTAAATGGATCGTTGTCTTCAAAAAGAATTATCTTCAAGAAATAGTCATTTTGATTCGATCACATTTCAGTAGATATAGAAATATAAATCACAACTTTAGCAGAACAAAATTCACAACTGATCTTCAATGTCGAATAAGTGAATCTTCTGTCGTGTGTCTTTTTCTCTAACAAATAGAGCTTTTATCACTCTTCGTAATCAATAGAAATGTAGATCATTATTGAATCTATTATTTTTTGTCTCTTCTAAAATGACTTAAAACAAATCTTTTATTTTGAAAGATGTATATTCTCTTGTGTTCGTGATCACTATATGCAGTTTGTACTCACACACACCAAAAAAAGATATAACTAATACTTCCTCTACAAAAATCAGATCCACAATCTTCGCATTTTTACTCACTTAATTAAAACATTTGAATTTACAGAGTATTCCAAAATCTCATTGTAATTCTCCATGAAAAGATCCATCTAATTTAATCCTTTAACGTCTCTAAACTCGTCAACGACTCAATTCAAAATAATATTTTAATCTGGATTAAAATCAGCCTAATAATTCACTTGCATATCATTTAATAATAATAATATCAACTTTAAACTCTCCGACGCGAAATGTAAGGTTGAGTTGTACTGTATGCATCCTCTGAATGTAACATAGAACATAAATGTAAGTTTGATCCAAATGTAGGGTTAATCACAAATGTAGGGTTGGTCACAAATGTTGGATTGGCCATCTATACTTTTCTCTTCATCATTCAAATGTATGATAAATGATCTATACTTTTATAAGCTTCCAAATGAAAGGTATATTATCCATACATTTCTATGAAACATAAGGTTGTTTACAAAAGTATGTTTGAAGAACCATACTTTTGAGAAACAACCGTAACGTTTAACACTGAAGTATGGTCATCCTTCTATAGTTTTCTAATATCCCAAACTCATGGTTTCTTCTTAACATAGGTTTCCTCTTCCATACTTTTCTGATAAAGTATGTTTGATTAAACATAATTTTCTGATAACTCATAAAGTATACACTGCATTCCATCCATACACAACATTTCTCTACATATGGTATGAAAAGTGATTCCAGAACATGCTTTAAGAAATCCCCGAATATGTTGAGCATGAACAGTGTTTCCAGAACATGCTAATGAGAATACATTAGAAATTAAATGTTGCTGTTCATTAACATAAATATTTCATCCAGAAAAAAAAAATAAATAAAAAACTCTTGAAATATACTTAAAAATAAAATCATTAGAAAACAATTGAGGGTATTTGTGAGCATAAAAATGATCATAAAGAGATAGAGTATTATTCTCAACAATGTCCCCCTTTTAAATAAAGAATTTATGTATTGTTGAATGTAAAACTTGCTCAACAGAAGGCACAGATTCTTACTGATAATATAGACGCTCAATAGAATAATCGAATAGCTTATTAGTAGTTGGGCCATGGTTTAATAAAAGTATTAAAGTATTAATATAATTTATCAACCATCATGAAAAATGTTAAAATCTCTACTCAACACAAAATGTAATGATGAAATTCACCCTCCACCAGGTATAAGAAGAATCATATACCCGATCAGCTCATTGGTTATGTCTATGAGACTTTTGACACATATCTAAATCACAAAAAGGTTCCTTCTACTCCTCAATTGATGAATATGTCATCCATTTGATTAATTTTCCTCTAATTAGTAGTTTATATATTGTTCACGTGGAAGTTACTATTGAAATCCACTTAGGACAAATTTTCCACAGTGATATGTCTCTTTGATTATGAAATTATATACTTTTATTGGACACCTTGATATACATTGGCCCTCAAAACATAGACACATTTTAAAAAATATGTGCTCAAAATATCAGGGTTAACTATATATAGTGACAACCAACTATCATCCACAGTTCTCTACAATAAGAACGCCACCTTTAATAGAAAACATTATGGATTGATAATGATGATGTATATAAATTTCATGAAGTGGAGGCCATAGTAGATATATGTATTTATTAAGCAAAATACATCCTCTTAGAACATTTTATATCCCCTCACCAATTCTAACAATGAGATCCCAAATATGATATCGAAGAAATAATGCATTACCTATAAAAATATATCTCAATCTCCCAACCAGTTGAAGGATAAACACCTCCATTATTAGGTATTTTAGGGTCACATTCAATTTGTAAATATATTTTTTTCATCTTGGTATACCCATATTATCTATATCCCAGATCATAGGTATAAAAGAAAATGATAAATTTATTTGTGTTGTTTGTCTCTATATAAAAAAAATATTTCTACTAATAAACTATGTCATATTAGATATATGTATCCTTGGATGGGAAAAAATTTGGTGAATTGATCTTTAATAGGTATCCATAACAACAAACCTCCCCAAACACGATATCATGTGACATTATATCACCATCGAAAATTTAGGGGTAGAGTAATGAAAATTTCAACTAATAAAGAAAATAAAATTCTAAAACGTAATGATGCAATGCAATTGGGAATATGTGGATATAGTTTCTAAAATAATACTATTCTTGGAAACTTTAGTAGTTGGGAATTATTTTCTTGAACATAAGTAGATTTTCTGGAAAACATTAAGCTTCTTGTTAAAAATGATTCCCATCATGGGATGAAATTATATCCCTATCTACATTATAACAGATGTTCCAAATAAATATGATTAGAATAATAGCTACCATAGTAGTTTTCACATAGCTAACACTGACCACAATGATGGGGTGGTTTTTATCACTACCACTACCCCTTGAAACATTAATCCCATGGAGGATTCATGATTTTTTTTACAATTTCAAACAAACACCAAACTATGGGACAAAGGGACCTTTAATAAAAATGGATGTCACTATGTTTATCACACCACGAGAGGGTCCTGTAAAATACAGTGGTGGTTCTAGATCTACCCCAACACATAGAAAATACATCATATATATCATAATTTTAATATCATGATACATCCAATCCTTGACTGGAATCATTAAATACTCAGCAACCTCATAAAAAAAATACAATAGTAGTGCTAAATAGGCCAAAAACCATAGGAATGTGGGATTTCTCGCCCTTATCATTAGACCACAATAAACTATTATTCTCTATTATTTGTGGTAAATATTGGTGATCAACATCCCATTTGTTTCCCCCTATAATGAATTATTCTTAACATCAATATTCACAAACTGGGAATAAAGGTACATTTGAAGAATGGTAGTAAACCTTGAATGGGACATAATCTAAAATTTGTTAATATGTCTATGATTCATATAAATTTCCATGATCCAGTTTTTAATGTAGGATTTAGTCATTATGAGTCATCCTATTGTGTTGGAATAAATTTTATGGAAAATAGTTTTTTGATAGACCTTAGTATATTCCACCACCATCAAAACAACACATGAGGTGAACCAAGAATCATTCATAGAGGGAAAAAATACCAAAAACATTCAATGAGAGTAGGGTGATCCGGATGCACCATTATAGGCTGCATGTGCATTGAATCAAAGAAGGATCCAAACCCTAGAACCTCCAAATATGTAAATACCACTTCTGTGGAAGAATGCATCCAAAGATAAATGGAATTGTGTGGATAAATCACACTAAATAGCCATATATTCAAAAATTCCTTTCAAAGAGGAACAACTAGAAAAATTTGAGAATGAGATACATAATCTAATTTAAACCAAGGAGGAAATACTCTGGGGAAACATTCCCACTTGGTATCATCTTCAAATAGATATGAATATCCTTACTCCCAAAAATTATGATTCATCAATTCTGACAATATGATTGGAATATATGTTTCCTAATGGCTATGGATCCATGAAACTAGTCTCCATAAATGGTTATATTTGGGATGATTATGAATTCCCACTATTATGGTGACATTCTCTCCCCATGTATAGAGATCATTCAGTATTATCACATACCATGAATCAAATGGATATGATAATGGAACAAGATCATCATGCCCCTCTCACTCATTATAGATGGGAGGCATCATAGATAGAATTACCATGAAAACTACACAATTACATTAAATAACTTGTTAATCAAATTGAATAAATGAATGGGATTCGTGCACTCATGAATCCTATGGTGTATAAATTTCCAGAATGGGTGGATGAAACATTTTCCCCACCCAATATCCACAATAATACCGTCTCAAACATTGATGATTCTTGTGATCCAGAAAAAAATGCCTTTCCCATCATGTCCCAAGGAATCCTAATGTTGGGCCTTATAGATCATCAAGTGGAAACAACATTTTTGTTCTTTTGTAAAAACTATTATGGGGAATACATACTTTTTTATGGTGTTCTTCCAATATGATCCTTTGTTGGATGTGGAGACATTATTTATTTTTCTCTCAATAATATCAATTCTATTCTATGGGAATAAATTTCTTTTAACCTTAAAAATGAATAAAATTGAAAATGATAGGGTATATATTTTCACCAAAAATTTATGGTTTTAATAAATTCTCTAAAAATCCCTCTATTGAAAGTAAAATTGAATGAAATATATGATTAATTGCATCATGAAGATCTTATAATGAAATTGATCCTGATGAAGTACCCATGTGGATTCCATGAGTCTATATAAATTGAATAATTCCTATAAGATTCCATGAATGATATATGAGTTAAATCTCTTAACAGGACATCAATAGAGGTTAAAAGGATTGGTGAGGGAGATACTTAAATTGTTATCCATGAACCAGAAGTAGTGCCAACACAATCACTAGAGAAGTCCTTGAATCATCCTTCTACTCCTTTTGAGTAGTGGTAGTAGAAAAATCAACCTCATCCACAAGTAAAAAGATATCAGGGCTGCACATGATTTGAGGAATGGAAAATGAAGAATTCTCCTTATGTAATGATAATTTATTCATGTATTTCTTTATATACATTTAATATAACCTAATAAATATAATTTACACACAACAACCCAACAAGTTCAACCACATTCATTGTCATGACTATATTACATTCAATAAAAGGCTAAGTCACAACATCATTGTTTGAACTGTCATCATAAAAAATATCTATAACATAGATAATTATAGAATTGTTATTCTTGATAAATTTTGGAAAATGTAACCTATATAGGCGATTCCCAAAAAACATACGATGGATACTGTAAAGTGGTTCTTATAAGGCATGGATAAAAGTTTGATAATTAGACGAAACTGAAGACAATTGATAGATCTCATTGAACCATTAGAGGATATCTTCACAAAACAACATTGATATCTTCACATGTGGAGGTGAAATTAATTTAAATTCCTAGAGGTGGATGATATCATAAGGCACATGAAGATACATATAAGGTAGACTCTTATGTCACTCCTATAAAATCTTTGACTATTTTAGTGTTTTTCATTCAATATCAAAAAATGGGAACTACTCAACTAAAAAGAACTCCAACTGGTTGAAGTTCTAATTTTTTGTTATGTGAATATAGTTCACATAATAGTTAAATTATTTGGTGATAAATATCCCACTGAGTATGAGTTCCCCATACTAGATTAGGGAGCTGTAGAATGAGGATGTGTGATCAAAGGATAGAGGAGAAGGAACAGGGTGGTCAAGAATAGTATTCCCATCACATACACACAGAAGAAATATATGAAAATGATACCCATGAGAGGGAACATTACAAATCTCAAAATAAACATGAGTATGCATTAAATCCCTCCAATGGTTGTATTATCGCTATCATCATATAAAACTATTAGGAAGTGGAGTGATTGTGTGGTCATCCATAATAATGGGTAAGGTTGATGTGGCACATTCCACTAGAAGTGGATTGCCCCTTGACATATGGTCATGTCACGGGCCCATCCACCAAAAACACATCAAATATTGAGCCAAATAATTTTAGGAAACCCCAAAATAGGAAAAAACCTCTTCTAATAAAATGAAACTTTGTGAAATTTTTGTAATTTGACCCATCAAAATGCACAATTCCAGATGCTCTCCATATTTCAATGTTTCTTTAGTATGAACAACTCAAATACCTCTAAATACCGTTTGAGTTTGGTATAGAATTGACTATATCCAAGGATTATTAAGTGGAGACAATACCATCTTATTTCCCTGTCAACATCTCATTCATAAATGATGATCAGAAAGAAGTTACCCAAGGTCAAATAAACCCATGATATGAATCACGAAAACTAAAAAATCCCATATATGAACTGATATGATTGATAATCAATCATAGATTAAACTATTCTAGATTTAGTCCCTCATATGTTTTATATTTTGTGAGGTCTCTTTTTCTCAGAAAGAGATAACCATTATTAAGAACACGTAGAGTTAGAAGAGGTCCCTCAAGAAGATTTAGTTGAAGTCACAGAATGGTGATATCTCAAGAAAAAATGAGTTCATGGCAATCCAATATAAAAAATATAAAATTTTTGATAGGTTAGATAATGGATTGGTAGCCATGTGGCAGTACCACCAGAATTTTATCATGGATTTAAAAACCACTTAAATGGGAAATTCATCATAATACATTATGACAGAACCTCTCTATAGTCATGAGAGTCCATATATTATGAGGTAGGTTTCTATATATGGTTAGGAAAACAACCAATGATTGAAGTTGATAGGTAGGTTGCTTTCAGAATGTGCCTTAGAGGCCACCCCTATGAATACATGGAGTATGATCAGAAATTGTTATGTGATACACAAAAAACATATTATAGTTGAATAACTAATTTTATATTTCAAGTATCCTCCTACCCCAAGTGGTATAATCAAAGAAAAATGTCAACTATAGAATCTCCAAAATATGAATCAAATTGTTATAGATTACATTGTAACATCATGTGTCTTCCCATACCATGAATGTCATTGTGGTTCACTTTTATTATATTCCCTGTCTAAAAATTCCTCCATATACTGATATATAAATGAAGAATGGGATTACCTCTACAATTCTCCTCTTAGATATGTCTAAGGTGCCACCAATTCCATCAATGATATAAGAAATGTATATCTTGGAACCAAAGAAAACCAATAACCTTGGTTATTATTATCCCTATGCCTCAAGAAATTTGTATATCAATATAAAATTTCTATATCATCATCCATATGAGTTTACATTGAATGATACATAAATTTAGGGTTTTATCCCCAATGTGGCTACAAATAACATATGCATTCTTAAAGGCCATCAAGGTTTCATTCTATCTTTGGGGAGGAAAAATTTTTTAATGGTTAAAATTTTGAGTTTAGAGATGAAAAATTGATCGAATACAATATCATATGTGAAGTGAATTACAAAAATTGTCTCACCAACATCATATGTGTAATGAAAAAATATGTAGATAAGAGAATACATGAATTTAAATAACAATAATTTACATTTCATGAATAACAACATACCATTTATGATTATAAATAATTTGATCAATCAATATTCTGAAATATGGTACATTTCCATTAGTGGTTGTTCTTTAGAGTATTATGTGATAAATATGGTCCATAACGATGATGAATTCACCTCCTTCAAAGTGACTCAGTGGATATTTTTCTAGCCAGACATTCCATAATTGTTGAAAAAATTGGAACTAAATTCAATGTTCCATGCATCATATCGTTAATCTCTTCCTATGAAATGTTGAATAATTTTATTTCAATGCCTTGGTAATCAAATGTTTATCATGATTTTACCATATCATGGATTTAAAAGAAATCATCTGCAATTTGAGGCAGTATGGTTTATCAATTGACAAATTTTACTTCTTATTTGTGGTGACATTGGTAAATTCATGTCATTTTGGTACACCAAAGTGAAATTGAGGTCAAACCAAAAAAGACTAGTGAAATCCTAATTATTTAACCACATTGTAATCTCAATGAATTGATAGGGTTGTAAGGGAACCTTAAATAAATTTGTCATTTTTTATCTAACATGGATGGAAAATATCTCTTTTAACAATTTCAATTGTGAATGGAATTTCATATCGATGGGATATGGGTTTAAATGAAGCCATTGAGAGTCTCAAGGAGTGCCTAATTCATCCACTTGTCATGATGCATCCAGTTGAATGAATGTTTGTCATCCTATATATGGACTATATTTAATGATCAGTATGAGATATTATTTCAGAGAAAATGTTTTTTAAATTAAAAATAGTGTCAAATACACCATTTTAATGATTCTGGGTTATGATATTTGATATTCCAATTTCATGAAGAAAATCCTTATATTCATTTTTTGGTCAAAATGTTAGACAATACATGCATGATTATGATGTCAACTTGGTCTCCCATATCAACCTGTTCAAGTACCACCGTGGAGGAAATATATTCACTATCTATTTATGTTATTGGGATGTTATTCTACAATAATATTATATCCGATTCAGGTCAAAGAAATTAGTAAAATTAATTGAATTTGATGAATTACATTCAGCAAATAATTCGACAAACAATATTATGGTATTCACAGTAATTCAATATGTAGAGGTTTTGTACATCCATTCCACTCAAAAAATATGAGAGCTATATTTTGATGTTTTATCTAGATGTATAGTTATATATATGGTATAAAACCCAAGGATCAATCATGTTTTTCAAGGTATTGTATTTTTTCGCTAAAAAAATAATTATTTTTCTACTCCTTCTCATTATCTTAGGACGAAACTAATAAAGTCTAATATACCATGCCCCTATTGTTATTTTAAAACTAGCCTATAAAATGAATGATATACTACTAGAACATTAAATGGGATATAAATATAGTGATAAAAAATGTGGTCAATAATCTATCATAAAGGAATAATTGACCCCTCTCATTGGAAAGCTTATAGGATAGATGGAATAGTTCCCTTCTAACCCAAAAAATTAATTATGTACCTTGATAAAAAAAATTATAATGTTATCTCACATGATTTAACAAACATAGTTCTAGATAACCATGATCAAATCGTGGTGGTTTTTAAAATCAGAAACTGTTGGATGGTCTCATGATTCATATTTTTTGAAATGGGATAAATCATTCAGGTCAAAATAGCCTCACACCATGGTGAACTGATATTCACCCCTAGAAGGATATATGTCATGGTCAATTACCTATAAAATAGTAACCTCTCTTAGTTCAAGATGAATGTGGGTAGTCTCAATGCTGAGAAGTTAGGGATACCCTTCGGGAAGGGCCTCATGGGAAAACAGTCATCTAAAAATGAGGCAGTGGGGGATTCCTCCTCAAATGCATTGTATATGGAGAGATTCACTTGATGGTGGAATAATTCCATGTACGATCCAACAACGATTATCTATCTGGGACTATTATCTCACATAAAATTAGAATGTTTGGTTTCTATTTGAATACCATTATCCATGACTATGTACGATTCAACATGAAATTTCAATCATTCCATATTCATGAAAACATCTTCTATTAACTACAATAATTGCTAAATATAGATAATTTTGTTGTTTGATGTATATGGAATAAATGTTTTTCTACCATATCCTCTATCTATATCTGTGAAGATTAATTACTTATTTACCACTACAGAATTATTTTCCAAATTTCTTAAGTTAGTACCCTCCATGTATGTCAGGATGAATAATACCATCAACTTCATAAAATCCAATATCAACACTAGATTTTATGTCCCTAACATGATGTTGTCTGAAAAAAGCAACAAATACAATTTTGGTAGATTTGTATAAATTGTATCAGGACTACAACATGGAGTCCTACAATTCACCCTTCCATCATAAAGCTTATAATGGGTATGTATAGGACTTTAAGAATATTCTATATAGTAGACACTAGAATATGGTGAGTATGGAAAATATGCTCTTGATATATATGATCAATCAAATTTAATGGGGTTTTCAAACTACCATGAGCACAACTACAAAAGAAACACCATATCAATTAGATTATGGAACTAAAGTAGAATTTCTTATAGAAGTAAAACTACCCATGCTCGAAACATCTATATATGGAAAACTCTTATATGTTGATAAATAAAAAATATGCTATATGAGTTAGAATGGCTCTATAAGAAAAGGTTTTGTACACTTCAAAACCACAAATTTCATTAGAATATTATTCCATGAGACTTCAATAACATTTATAACCTCTTCTCAATCCTTTTATGTAAAAATAGTATTTGATCATAGAGCCCCATTGGTATAGAGAAAGAAACATCTAATGATGTAACCCAAATAGAATAAGTAATAATACATACATATGTTCAATTACAATTAAACATTCTCATTAGACACATTGGATAGGGAATCTTTTATACCTACATCAAATATAGGATTTCCCAAGATTCACTTATCTAATATTCCATCAAGCATCATTAATCCTTATATTAGGAAGTTAAATTGACTAATTTTTCCTAGTTTCACAGTGATAAATTGCACAATATGTCATAGAGGAGATACTTTATATTGAATGATTTATTATATCATTATGATATGATGTAAATCTATATATATATAATACTAAAGAAAAAATTAAATTGAACTCATACCATTTCACTTTTTTATGACCTATAATTACAAGACACAATATTTTACATAAAGCAATATATTAAACTATTTGATAATGTCTTCAGTATATGAAAATAAAATGTATTCTCACACTATTTGCCGAGCATACAATTCATAGGGAAGTAATATTAGGATACCACATGTTACGAAAATTGGTTTCATCTCATTAAATGATTAATTTATTGTTCCAAAAGAATTTATTAGATACCAGGAACTATTTTTCACACAAGATAACCATTTTCTTTATGAAATGACATTAAACTGAATGTTTTTCCAGACATATGTACTACATTATTCCCATTCCAATGAAATTAATATACAAAACTATTTCCTACATCATTTCCTAGTTACAAAATGATAAATATTTCTATTATTTTTTTTAATCACCTCTATTTGTGGAAGGAAGCATTTTATATTCCATGTCTCTCACACTGAGAATATATCACATGGGAAAAGAAATTTTCATATGATATTCCCCACATGATTTGACATATTATTTCTCATCATTTTTATAATGGTTTTAAAGAACTATACTTGAAATTAAAATTATATTTCTTTAAATTGTGACATTAAAATTCATGTTTACGTATCTTACATGAATCAAAAATACACATTACTGTATCCATCACAAGAGAGGACCACTATGCTTGGTGTAAGTCTCCCTACACACCACCATAGAAGAACAGTGTATGTATTGATTCATGCCATAAAAATATATATTGTAATTATATGATATTTATTCCTAGTCACAACTATAATCATAAATTTAAAACTACCACTTCATGTGGATCAAAAAATTGTGGAGATTTTCCCATTAAATAACTATATGTAGTAGATTTTGGCCATCACATGATACATATTGACACCCAAATATAGAATCCTAGGTCCATCTATGATATTCATCGAGAATAATTCCTCCTATGAATATTGTTCAAACCGTTATTTCAATTTTCTAAATCATAAAATACATGTGTCTTTATTCTGTCCATTATAGAAAATGTAATGGTGCATAGATATCCAATCCCAGGTTTATACAAAATAATCAATTGGAAATATTCCCCTTCCATGATAGTGTATGGCCTGAATTGATATATTATCATATAAGGACTATGAGTTGATTTATTATTACAATCACAAGATATGAATAGTTACAATAATCACTTATCATGGCTCCACATGCCTTAATATATATGAAAATGAACCAATTTTTGTATGTGTTAGACCAATATGAAGATTTTACCATTCAATTATAATATTTTTCTTGAATCCTACAATCTATATATACATACTGACACATAGATCTCTTGTAATGGGTCAAACTGTAATAATAAATGGGAATAATTCCACCCTCTATGTATGGTTGAGACCTATATGGAGATTTTCCAATTCAACAACAAATGTGTCATGATTCCCATGAAAACAATGTATGTGTGAAACCATGATATCAAATACAAGCTCCATATACAATAATCAGTGGGAATATATTCCCCTCTACATATTTGTTAGACTTTCAATGTGAGTTTCATGTTCAAGTACTATGTGGTTTTTGATTCTTTATATCATAAGATATATAGTGACATATAAATCTCTAATCATGGGACTAGTTAAAATAATAATCAAGAAAAATCCCCACAACCCTCTATGTTTGGGTCATAAACTTATGAAGAGTTTCCCATTCAATTACTACGTGTTTATTTAATCATTTCATCATAAGAAATGTAATGATACCCATATCTCCAATCCTAGGCCCAACCACAAAAATAAATGGGAAATATTCCCCACTTTTCATATGTGTCTAACCTTCATGGAATGTTTTGCGTTCAATATATACATGTGGCATCATTCTAGTTATCATAGGAAATGTAGTGATTCTCAGAGCTATAATCTATATTCCATCAATAATTATCAATGGTAAATCCTTGCCTCTTCATATGGGTTTTACCTCTATAGAGGGATTCCCGTTATTTAACTATGTATCTATTGACTCATTTCATTATAGTATTTATAGTGACACATAGATCGTCAATACTTCATCAAACCATAATAATAAATGGTATACCCCCCATGCATATGGTGTAGGATACTTTGGAGTGTTTCCCATTTATAAACTATATGTATATTGATTGATGCCATCCCATGAAACATATTAGTGATTGGATAACCAATTTGGGGTTTAACACTAATAAAAATGGAAAAAATTACCCCTATGCAAATGGGTTAGACCTGCATATATATTTTTTCATTCATCACATGATACATTTTTATTCATGAATCTCCAATAACACTTCCATACATAATAATCAATAGGAAAGCCCCCCTGGCACAATGTATGTGTTAGAACATCATGGAAAATTTCCCAGTCAAGATCTACATGTGGCATCATTTAAACCATTACATGATATAGAGTGGAAATAATGGTCTATACCTTCGCATACCATTACGTTTCATGTTTTTTTAGTTAGAGGTGTTTATAAGAGGGTTCATTTTTTTATTTGGGGATGGAGTTGTAGAAGAGGTGATTCCGGAAATTCATGGCACGCACATGTTTTACATGAAGTTTAATGGTGGTTCATGGATTATGTAGTCAGATGGTTCATGAAATGTATGTGGATTTTTGTTTGATGATAAAGAGTTTAGACATCAATTATGTGGGATTCATGGAAGATAAGATATCACATGGGAGAATCCGTCAAGGTAGTGCATTTTTTATCCCTCCCTTTTCTCATTCTAGGTGATCCTGATACTCCCTCTTCAAGTGTACATGATTTCTTTCGATGTGATATGATTCAAAACATTCAATCGTCAATCCTGTTGAGTTATTATATCATTATAATCATTTTTCTACCATTATTCTTTTTTATTTTCCCTACATTCTTATAGTTTTTTTTGGGATTAGTGTTTGGGATGTGTTGTAATAATAGTCTGGTGCATTATAGTTTGATATGTGGTTCCTCATGGTTCATTTGTGGATGGTGGGTGTTTTTCTTCTCTATGGGGTGTGGAACATGGTGGAAATCATCATTAGGATAGGTATTATCTCATTTATCTTTAATTAATATAATATGGGAGGTGTTTACTCTAGTTTATCCATGGATTATGGTTGTTCTAGATTAATCAATGATACAAAATGCTTATATTTAAATTTAATGTTAATGTTGTTTTTTTTAGGATTTTACTTCATTAATTGTTGTGATAATATTTGTTCAACATGCTTTATTCCCTAATAAAATTTTTTTAGTGGATTTTGTTGTCTTGGATATAAGTGACAGGATTACATATTTTTTATTTTTTTATATCACCTTAATATGGGATATTAATTAACAACTAATAATTGGACAATTAAATGTTTTCCAAAATATTATAAATTCTCTGATAAAGACCCTAAAATAGAGTGGAATACTATAAAAGTCTGTATGTTAATATTTCTAATATATTTTATGTTTTCTAATATGTTTTCATCCTTATGGATAGAGTAGTATGATCGATTTGTGGTTGGAAAATTTGGGGGCGATGGATTGATAGTCAGGATTTTGTGGAAGATAGGTCATTTCTTTTTCAATGATATTGGGGTGGTGATGTGATATGATGGCCATGATTTTTGGTTGATGAGTTGGTATTATGTTATGGGTTTTGGGGTTGTATAGTGATGGTATTATGGAGATGATGATATTCTTGTGATGTGTACTTGTGTTATGCAACATTCCCTGATACTGGTGGAATAAATGAATTGATAAATAATTTTTAAAATGTCTTATGATTGGTTTTTCTGATAGGGATGAGAATAAATGATTAATAATTAAATGTAAGGTTATGTTTTAAAATATTATTTTAATGAATAATGAAATTAATGACTTCGATAATGGATTTTCTTGGCAATGTGATTTTTGGATTTTCCCCCTCAAGGTGTTCTATATTTACAGGTGGTAGGGGAAGTGGCAATGTTCTAATTTTATTAGTTTTTTTTTGAATTTATTTTTTATACTCATGTGTTGATATATATATACATGTATATTCCTTGTGATATTTATACACAAGCTACCCATGCCAAGAACAATGTGAAGACACCCGCATAGTAACACGAGGGTCTCTTTTCCAACATCATGTGAGGAGGAAGGATGTTGGGCTACCAAATCATTAACAGTCTCTATTATATGAAGGCAATGTATTTAAGATGATGTGACAGTTTAAGGTCTGTTAGTTCCTTATACATTGGTTTTTGAGGGGCCGAGTGGAATTTGGTGAGATGTGACCAAGCTTTTGATGCATTTGACCAGTTTTTTTTAAGAGAGGTGTGCTATGACCATTCCTTTAGTGTGGATTATAGTGGGGTTTATTCATGGTAGGAAGAGGGAGTGATATTAATTTACTTATTGTTTTTTATAGAAACTTACTCTTGTTTTGGTAGTGGTTTTGATGTAATGTCCCAGACATCAACAATTCGGATATGATGTGGTCATGCATGTGGGATGGCGAGACCGGGTGTTTTTGGGTGTAAGGTAATGTTACCATTATTGTAGGGGGTGTAGTATATATAATATTTAGGAGTACTAGTATATAATATTTTGGGGTGTGAGAGAGTCAAACCAGAAAAATTCTATTACATGTTACACTTATTGATATATTTTTTGTTATATTATTTTCTTTGAATTTCTTATTTAGTGACCTTCCCTTGGTGTGGTTTGGATGAATAATAAACTATATAAATGTTTTGGTATTTCTATTTTCTCACTAGTTAATTAGTATGCTTCATTCCCATTATGCATGATAGAATTTGGTTTTCATACTGAGTGTACATGTATAATAACCCTGGGAATATATATACTATTTTTATTTTTCTAGGAGGATTATGTGTAACATGATAGACATTACAAGGTTGAACCATATATAGCTGATGTGACATTTCATTCATATTAATTTTGGGTATTAAACTTGGAGAATATTAATTTCAACCATTTAATTTATACATGCATTGTGGGATGGTTTTTATTTCATTTATATTCATCCATGGGATTTTTGGGTGACTCATCTTATCTACTTAATATATATTATTATCAAGTGTAATGACTCCCATTTCAATGGATTTTTATACCTACTCTACACATTCCCAACTCCGGGGGTACTATATTGGGGTCTTTTTGGGATATTAACACTAAATTTTAATTATTGTATAATTAGATAGAGTTGTTCATAGCTTACTGGTATCAAAGTTGATGTCTGAGATATTGGATGCAATTTGGAGTCTGTAATAATGATCATTTCAGGGTTTCAAATAGAAATATCTTAGTTTACCTTGATTTGTGCTATAGGCTTGAGAGACTACATAGGACACAAGATATTATGTCCAACCTATCATCTTGTGCAAAGACACTAATATTATTGAACAAAAAAATCATGTGGCCTTATTTTCCGTGTTTATAAATTGTAGATGTATTTGCTTCATGATTAATTGTATTTTTATTTTAATAGTTTAATTTGGGAATGATAAAAATAAGTAAATTGAATAAAAATTAATCTAAATAAAACTCCACACTTCCATGGCATAGTAAATATTTATTTCATCATTCACCTTTGAATCATGTTCATCTTTTATGTGGTGCTCTGTATGTTGTGGTTCATAAAATGGAATTCATTGATCACTATATGGTTAATCCAGAAAAGGTTTATGAATCATAATAGATGGAGATACATGAATTTTTGGGGTGCGTTTGAGGAATTACAAGGAATGTGGTTTTATATGTGGATATAGAGATATGGATGGTCGAGCTTGAGATCACTTATAGTTTTATCTGATCCTCGGTAGGATATTGGGTTTCATTGGTTGTCGTTTATATGAGGTGATTAGTGCATTTGTGGTGGATGATTACCTTAGATAGTTTAAAGTGGAAGATTATTCATGGGTCATCTTCAAAATGGAATTACATGAAGAATTACATTGATCGACCATGAAGGAATTGAATAGGTACGATCTTCCATCTTTTCATAAGGGGATTATGTAAGTGTATGATTAGGGATTAATGTTCAAGGATTTCCATTGATTTTACAAATATATTTTTTAGATGAGGAGTATCGAATAAGACATCATTAGTATGAAATTAATCTATATATCTTGTATTTCATTACAAAATTTACATTTTCAATGTATTTGGAGGTTCAAAATAATGTACATGTTTTCCATCAAATGCACTCATGAGTATTTATACAGGGAAAGGGGAACTAGAATGGTTTTTCTAGAGGAAGAGTTTTTAATCATATTACATAGTCACCATGACCTTTTACGTATCAAATATTAATGATCAACCTCAGTTGATTGCATTCCGTATATCTGGAAGGTATTGGTTCCAATTCATGTTTTGTGGGATTTCTGCAATTGTGTTTTTATTTTACTATTTTTGGCCATTACTAGAACTAGTTCATAGTGTTTCAATGAGCCCAGTTTAATGGAGGTCGACAGGTTCACTACAATTCTTAGTATTACTTTCCTTTAAGACCATTATAGTGGCTTCAAATATTAGATTATGCTCCATATAAGAGATATAGAGAATATAGAGTATTACATCAAGGTGTTCCTTTGATTCAGGGACCTCTAACTAAGCCTCGTAGTTGAGATGGTCATCATCATATAGGTAAATAAGGAACGTGTAGTCAGGTGCACATAGTGGTGTTGGAAGGAATAGAGGATCCATATATCATTAGTTTCATGATCATTCTGATTTGTACCCATGCATGTTCCTTTCATTATTGAGTAGCTTCACAGTCTTTTGTTTCATCACTCAAGTCCATTTTGGGACAAGATATAAAGATTATTTAAGAGTTTATTATGTTGAATAATCTAGTTGGAGGTATAAACAACTTGTTTGATGGGTTTTGGGGATGTTGACTGATAGTGGTAAAAAATATTTCCCACAATGAATTTTTTCATACTATATATGAAACTGTTCAAAAATATAATCGACATCATCTTGTTGTATTACATATGTTGTGTTATCGACTACTTCTAGAGGGGAGTGTTGTTCCTAGATGTAGATGTACATATTGTAATTTTTGAAGATGATTGGAGTTTCTATGTTGATAGTTGGCATGTTGATACCCATAATTATTTATTTTTAGAGTTATTAGTGAAATCAAGGGACATTAAGAAAATAGAAATCCTTCAAGTTTGGATGAGTTTTTGGATGTGGTCCTGGTGGATGTGGGAGTAATACCCCCTAAGGATGTTTATGAGTACATGAAATACATGCATCATGATACTTATTGGATATATATTCACATTTCTTAAATGTAATTGTATATGATTGTGGATTTAAGGATTCAGATAGATGTTCTGATGTTTAAGTGTTTCATCCTCTCTAGCGTGTCATCATGGTGTGCTATAGCATTGTTCTCCTAGAATGAGAATTGTAGTATGAGGTTCTGTATAGTCTTCCAGAGGTTGAATCGTTTGATGATCAAGAACCATTACCCTCTTCTGAGGATATAAGATCTTTTCAAAAATTAGTGTTTAGTGAGTTGGTTTTCTATGGTTGACATGTGATCTGAATATCAGTAGTTGATGGTGAATGATGGAGATGTCCTAAATACATCTGTCAGATGTACTTATGGGATCATGGAGGCTTTATCCACTCCATTTACTATTATGAATGCACCAGATGTGTTCTTGAGGATTATAAACTCCATGTATTGTGTGCATCTAGATCAGTTTGTTATTATATTAATTGATTACATTAGGATCTAGATAATGTAATATGATGATCATTCTGATCATCATAGAGATGTTTCCTAGGTCCTTCGACGCCACCAACTCCATATAATTTTTTCCAGTTTTATAGTATTGAGAGGATCATTTTCTCATTCATTTTCAAATGAATTTTCTATGTCAACACGTTGTTGTACTGTACTCATCTAAGGTCAATGTTGTTTTTTCTTGGGAAGATCTCAAGAACATTAATGATGTTCATCAGTTTCTTTGTCTTACATGCCCTTATTAGATATTTTTCGCATTTTATCTTTTGTTTCATTACTATTGATATTTTTTACAAGGAATGGAAAGGATTTTATGTGGAATTTTTCGTGTCTATAACCATTCAGTTACTTACAGTGGAAGTGTCACGAACCATCCTGACTCAACCCTGAACTGGTCACAAGGGCCAGCCCACGACAATTCCCAAGAGGCATTACTGATCCCCCAGGATGGCGGCATGAACCAGGTTCCTTAATAGAGTACATAAGGGAAATATTTCGCCCATATATAGTCAATAAAACAATCAAAAAAAAAAGAAATGGATAACCAAAAATACATTTATATAAAAAATGAACTGAACATTATATGTATAAGAAACTTAATGTAAAATTAAACCAAAAACTCAATTGACCAAACATGATAACCAACTAACTCAATTTGAACCTATTGGTCACTCTCCAACATAATGATCACACATCGCCCAAGGTGGTCGAACTCAAGTTGAATCCTATACAAGGGATAAAAACAAATGATGACTGTAGGTGTGAGTATTAAAACTCAATAGGTTATCCCGAAATTCTATTCCCAATGCACATCATCTAAAAGAAAGAGACATCAATTTCAAGTTTTAAATAAAAAATATAAATTAATGTTTTCCAAATGAGGTATCATGCTATAAAAAATTTACCAGACATAGACATTCAAGTTTTATAAACAAGAATTCTAGTAACAATTTTCAAAATGGCGAAAAATCAAAATGAAAATAGTTTTCAAGAGGGATGCTTCAAATAATTTATACTTTTAAATAAATCACAGACATTGATTAATTCATCAACCAAACACATTTTATACCAATGGTGAGTACAAAATAGCCAATGATCACAACTCACGGGAACACCCCTTGGCACTAGTTAGTTGTGAGCCCCAAGTACCTCATATCTCGTTGAAAGTATCCAGAATAAATATCCATTCTCATGAACAAGATCCACTAGTTGAGATCATACCCATAACCTAGTGTTCCCCCAAAAACATCATCATTATAGTTTATTTTTTGTTTTAATCGTCAAACTTTATACATGAAATAGGGGCCAAACCCCACAGGATCACTAGCATAAAAGTACACGGCCACCCACCTAGATACCCAGGATTCCCTTTAGTGGTCAATCAAGTTAAACATATTACCCAATACACACATTCACATCAAAATCACATTACCAAACCATAAAAAAAACAAAATTCAAACAAACATGCTTCCCATTTATTTCATGAATCAATAAGAGACTAAAAAGATTCATAAAACAATTTCAAAGATTATAATGAGACCTTGCACATAAAATAGAATAAAAAATTATATTTTAAGACAATTAACCCATTAATAAACTAAAAAATCAGATTTTGAAGCCCAAAAACCAGTTAATAAATCATATTCATCAACCATAAAATGGCCGTAAGAAATAGAACATGAATTAAAGATGGAAATTGTTTTAACAAAAACATTCTGAATGGGCCTTACAACCCTTATCAAAACTATAAATACACCAATGTTTTAATTTCAATTTTATAACATTTTTGTATACACACCATCTTAAGCATCAAAACACATTCATAAATCCCTTAAAAGACTCTGGTTACATATTAAAAACCCAACCATTTTCATATGGATGTGAAACGATATATTTTCCAACAAATGAGGAAAAAACATGTTGTAAACCAAAAACCATTTGTTTGTAAACCCAAATCCAAATTGGGAAGCCATATAAGGTCCCAAAATCACAATTTATCATTCTTTAAATTAAGTTATAAATCAAAACAAATAATTTTTAGTCACACATCAAACATAAAATCAAACAGGGCAATTTACCAAACGCATGACATGCCCTTTTTAAACAACAACATTTATTTTTACAGACATGACAAGGAATACAACACCAATTTCATGCAATATATTATTATAGATAATATAACATGTTCAACATATCATAAAAATGGTATTAAACCTCACAAAACAGTTGTGATAGATAACAAAATATTTAAACAATCAGTTGTTGTGCACTTTTATGACCAAACAACTCGACATTTCACAAAACATGGCTTACACAACCATTCATTCACTCCAAGAAAATTATACAAATGATAAAAAATAATAATCATATGTATCATATATTAACAATAATAAAATAATCAAACTTAAATGAAAATGGCATCTGCAATGGATATCCTACCACAAATCCTTGGCGTAATGGAAACGCACACCCCAGATCACTATCTGATGGTTTATAAACCCTAAACTTATGACTACCATCCCCAAATGAAAAAAAACTCCTCAAAAAATTAATGGATAATAGAACCATATGTCTAACATGACTACGGGAGAATATAAAACCTAGAAATAATGATTGGTGGAGGAAGAGTAAGGAGAAATGAGAAGGAATCTAATATTGCCACCAAGAAATCACTTCATATTCTATTATATATACACCCTTAGTGAAACAATAATTGATTGGAACATCATGGAGAAGATCCTATGGTATGTGGGAACCAGCTAAAAATTATTTTTGGGAAAAATATTACGAATTGAATGATTTATGGATGAAACAATTTTCCACTTCAATTTTGGATGTTTTGAGGAAACCTGAGAACCAATGCCCTAATATTCGATTCAAACGACTTCCAAATTGGTAAAATCAACAATAGGGGTGACAATATGTATTTGGCCTTTGCATGGGAGGTAGATTCACAGAAAAATATTATAAAAAATGTGAAATCTATAAAAGAAACAAATTATATTTTTAAAATTGGAAATGGGCCCATGGGCTCTGAAATACCTATATAAATAACCCAAATTCACCATGTTTATTAATTTATAATGGGTTAAAAAGAATCTGTAGGCCAAAATATGTCAGGGGAGGAAAAATAAGAAGTTTAATGTTTTAAAAAATCTATAAAATGAATGATTTTTAAATGAAACAAATTATTTTTTTAAACCTGGAAATGGGATCATGGTTTTTCTCAAATCCTGAAGTAACCACCCTTTCTACAAAAACCAAAAAAATAAGAATTTTGGAACACAAAGATGTATTATTAGAAATATATGAATCTTAAAAACTAATAATTAATCTCAACCAAGACCCAGGAAATGGATTAGGATTTCTAATTAACTTGATCAAAACCATGACTTGAAAAATCATGTGCGACAATTCTCTCCACCATTAAAGCTTTCTCCCCCTAGAAAGACATAGCACATTCGAGCTGACTGATCAACGCCTAAAGGTTATTTATCAATTGATCCAACCTCCTAATCCAATGACACACCATCAACCATTAATGAATCTTAACCCTCTTAACTCAACCAAAACACCAACTCTCAACCACTTCTTAAGAATAAACTGAAAGATCGAGTCACTACCACCACAACCAAACCAAGAACCCAGTTGTTGGGCCTTCTACCAATGAACCGAAAAATCACCCAAACCAATGACAACCCATGAGAACCAAAGATTCTAGTTGATTATGGGATGGAATTCACACCATTCAGAAACAACTAGCACTAGATAAGTTCTTAGGAGGAAAAATCAATGATACCCGTGGTGGGTCTCCCCATCATTAGAACCCAACTTGCAAAAAACAACCAATAATTCAACATGAGCTAGAATTGGGCCTCACTCTCACAATTCGACCAAAACACTCCTAGAAAAACCTACCAACACATGTTGAGAGGAACAAAACATGAAAATATAAGCCACCCACACTCAAATGGAGGTGGGAAGAACTGGGCCAACACTCTCGGCATGGATCCAAACCCCTGCCAATTTGGGAGGGGATGGAAGGGAAACCAATCATTTGGCCTTTGAACCCACAAAAGAGAAATAAATTATCTACCTCATTGAAATTGTTGAGGAATGATCTTAGAAATACTACCCACAATACTAGGACTCCAAACAACATGCCAGCATCACTCCAATCCTATAGCTCCAGCTCTGATGGATGAAGCGTCTCTTGAATTGCAGTCAGTCTTTGATAATCCCGAACTTTCACACCATCCCTTAGTTCCACACAGTACTGCATAACACTCCCAGGAATAAACAAAAGGTCAAGAGACACCACAAAACACTCTTCCTCAACAAAATATTTTTATCCAAACAAGAACATGGTGATATAGAATACTATTTTATCTCACTCCGAACGAGGAGCAGAATGAAAAAGACACACAAAAACTCCCACTAAACATCACGGAGCCCTTCTACTACAATCGATAGAATCTCCATAAAGGAAAGACACATAAAATCGAGCCCAAACTACTCTCTATTTCAACAAACGGGTTGAGGTATCATACTTAGAGGTGGATTTAACATTTGAAACAAATCCTTAGGTTGATCAACTGGAAGGCATTACAATAGAGAACCCTTTTTGGCCACATCACTACATCCAACACATCATTAGAAACACACTTGACATTACCCCAAAACTGAGCCACCAACAAGATCCCATCTCAAGATTAATTATGAGTGTGAGCTCTAGATCATTATGAACCATACCTAATAGACAAATCTTCTATGACATTGGATAAACCATCCATATAAGCATCTGTTCATAAAAAACACCACAATATTTCAGCTCAAACCCCATTTGAAAATCAAATTAACTAATTTGGTGGTTTTTCACATTCACCAATGGGGTTTCATCAATTATCACTCACATAAACATATATGTTCCACACTAGGCACTCAAATACCATACCACACTAGATATTCATCCATATATCCACAAAACCATTCATGTGAGAACACATGAAACCAATGAATTTAATAAAAATCATTATTAAAAAAATAATCATGTACCTTTCAAAGGCACATAAAGCACCAAATCAAAAACCATTTTCATATTTCTCAAGACATTCCATGTTTCATCAAGAACAATTTGATTAAAAATCAATCTATTTAATTTAATAGAACTTGAAAAAACAACCATTATATTTCAAATATCCCTTCCCCATTTAAAAGAAATCATCACGGTCTATTTTCATAATCTGACAACCACAAAGGCCAAAACCCCTTTCCAGAAATATACAAGACACTCAAAACCGAATTTCAAAAACCAATTCATCATATTCAAAAAACATTCAACATGAAAAAACACCCCATCTAAAATAGTGTTTCATAATTACATTAAAACGATTCATACTTTGAAAACCGTTTATTTTAGTAGACTACAATTTTAGAATAGAGAAATTCCAATCCTATTAAATTATTTCAACTTCCTTCATAAAAATTGTTAAAAAAATAAAACCTTCCAAAACCATTTTTATTTTTATTTTTTGAAAACCCCTTTTCCCTTTTTAAAAGTCCAATCCTTCCTTAAAAACCTATTTCTAGAAATCTCACATAGGTATCTTCAGAACTAAAATTGAGAATTCAATAAAGGTCCAAGAAACCCAAAAAAGGGAACTAGTTTCGGTGGGTGACTTGACTAAATGGTTGGTGGCAATATGTAAAACAAAAAACCAACACAGAGTGACTTGTTAGGACCTTTACCTAGAATTACATGGCTTACTAGGCCCTGTGAGCTCATAGAGGCCATTATTCATACTCCCCTTGTCATATCCCAACACTAAACAATCAACTATAATAAAGGAAACTAATACAACTGTACATCATGTGGATACATGAGGATCAGAATGAGCAAGAGTTCGCAGTGCTCTTCCATAAAATATCCTTAATGTGAAAACATCCTACTCCATCTACCTTGATATCCCCCAAATAACAAGGGCACACTAAATGATGTTTTTCTAAGATCCTACCACATCTGATGCCATTTTTTCCCGAACCAGCCCGAGTCGACCCTGAACCGGTCAAAATGGATAGCCCGTGAAAATTCTCGATAGGAATTTAAAATCCTCCCTGGATGGTGAAAAATACTAAGGGAATCAATATAGTACACAAGGGAATGATTTCTCCCATATATATATAATCAAAAATCAGTGGAATGAAATGGATAACCCAAAATACATTTATATAAAAACTGATCTGGACATTATTTGTACAAGAAACTAAAATTAAAACTGAACCAAAAACTCAATTGAACAAACTAGATAACCAACTAACTACATGTGACCCTACTGGTCACTCTCCAACATTATGATCATAGGTCTCCCGGGGCGATCAAACTCAAGAAAAAACCTACAGAAGGGCTACAAACTGGAGAATTCTATAGGCATGAGTATTAAAAATCTGTAGGTTATCCCAATATTCTATACCCAATAGAAATATCAATTTCATGTTTTTAATACAAATATATGCTTTTGTTTTCCAAATATGGTCTCATGCTATAAATTTTTATATAACAACAACTTATATGTTTTATAAACAAGAATTCTAGTACAAATTGTGAAAAAGGTGCAACTTCAAAAAGAAAATATTATTCAGCAGTTTTACATTAAGTAATTTAAACAATTAAATAAATCACACACACTGATGAATTCATAAAAAAATACCATATGCCAAAATTGAGTACAAAATAGCCAATGAACACATCTCTGGGGAACACCCCTATGCAGTAGTTAGTTGTAAGCCCTAGGGACCTCGTATCTCGTTGAATGTAACCATAATAATTATTATTTCTCTTGAACACGAGCCACTATAATGGATAATACCAATAACCTTGTGGTCCCCCAACATCATCATCATAATATTTTAGTTAGTATAGTCATCTTCAAACATGCTATGTGAAACAGGGGCCAAAACAAATGGGATCACTGACATACTAGTACACGTCCGCCCATCTAGATACTTGGGATTCCCTTTACTTCCCAATAAAGTTACACATATTATTAAATACACTTTTCAATTCAAAATTATATTACCAAAACATAAACCCGCAAACTCCTTGCAAACATGCTTCAGATTTCATTCATGAATCGAGAAGACACTAAAATGTTTCGGAAGTCAAATTCAAAGAGTATAATGAGGCCTTACACAAAAAATCCATTCAAAAATGCAATTTTACATCCATAAACCCATCAATAACATAAAAAAAAATTTCATCCACAAAACCAATTACTAAATCACTTTCATGGACCATAAAATAGCCTCAAAAGAAAAAACTTGAAATACAGATGGAAACCATTTTAAAAAAAAAATTCAAACGAGCCTTTAAGCCTTTCTCATACAAAACATTTGACCAAGGTGTGAATTTAAATTTTAATAAGGTTGTGTATACACAACATTTACATCAGAAAAATAAATACATAAATCCATTAAAAAACATAGGTAACATATTCAATACAGATCCATTTTCATAAGGATGTGAAACTGGCCATTTTCCAAAAACATGGGCCAAAACATGTTGTAAACCAAAACCCATTTGTTTATAAAAACAAATAGAAATTGGAAATCCATATAAGGACCCAAAACACCATTTATCATTTTTCCAATCCATTTATAAATCCAAACAAATAATTTTTAAATCACAGATCACACATAGAATCCTACCGAGTAATTTACCGAACACATAACATGCCATTTTTAAACAAAAATATTTATTTTATGAACATAACAAGGAATAAAATAAACATTTCTTGCCATATTTTATTAGTGATACTGTATCATGAAAAAATAGCATAAAACATGTATTAATACTCACAAAAATGTTTCAAAAGATAGTAGAAGATTTAAACAAACACTTGATGTTCGCTTTTATGACAAAACAACTCTACCTTTCACTAAACAAGGCGGGAAGAACCGTTTTTACACCAAGAAATTTATCCAAAGGATGAAAAACAAAAATAAAAATATTTGAAAGATGTGAAAAATTATAAAATTATGAATCTTAAATGATAATGTCTTGTTCAAGGGATATCCTACCTCAAATCCTTGGCGTAATGGAAATGCACACCCAATATCACCATTTGAGGGTTTATAAAACCTAAACCTATGAAGAACATACCAAAATGAACAAAAAAAAACAAAACATCATTGGATAACATAAAAATAGGTCTAAAATTACAAGGGGAGAATATAAAACCATGAAATAATGAATGGAGGAGGAAGAAGAAGGAGAATGGAGAAGGAATCTCACCTTGGCACCTAGAAAACTATCCTTCTTCTATTATATCTTCACCATTAGAGAGAAGAGAATGTATTGGAAGATTTTTGAGAAGATAATATGGTCTTAATAACCATGTAATGAATATTTGTGTAAAAAATAGTACTAATTTTTTGATTTATGGATGAAACAATTTTCCATATCAATTCGGGATGTTTTGAGAAAACCAGAGAACTTTTTCATTCTTAATTGATTGAAATGAGACTTAAATTGGTAAACATGTAAATGGGGGGTGCAGGTAGGTATTTTGGATTTCAATGGGAGGTTTAATCAATGAACAATATTAAAACTTGAAAATTATACGAGAGAAACAAATTATATTTTTAAAACTGGAAATGGGCCCACGGGCTGGCCCAATTCTTAAATATGTAACCCCAATTCACCATTCATATTAATTCGTAATGGATTAAAAGAGATATTTAGGATTTAATATTTTAGGAAAAGAAAAATAGGAAGATTAATGAGTCCAAAATGGGAAATACTAAATGAGTTATTAGATAAACAAAATATGTTTTTATATCTAGAAATTGGATCACGGTTTGGCCCAAATCATGAAGTAACCACCCTTTCTACAAAAACTCCAAAAAAGAATTGAGGCACCTAAATATGGATGATTAGATATATATGAAACATAAAAACTCAAATTTAGACTCTCCGAAGTCCCAAAAAAGGATTAGGATTTCCAATGACCGAATGAAAATAAAGACCTAAAAAACCGGGTGTGACAGGAAGTAGGCCAGTGTTGAAGTGCTTCCATTTCTCGAGAAGCATGTGATGGTTCATGAGTTTTCTTATTATTTATATATATTCTTGGTATGTTTTATAATTTAGTATAGGGAAATGATATCTTATGGTTCTAGTTAGTTTTTTCCTCATGATTATAAATACAATACTCATGATCGAGAGTTGGAAGCTATTGTTTTTATATAGAAGTTGTGGTATAGTAAACTTATTTAGGAGTGATTTTTGGTCTTCTAGGATAAAAAAAAATTTGAGTTATTTAATTTCTCAGTGTGATCCAACATTTTAATAGTGAACGTTATGGATTTTATTAAATATTATGATTTTTTGATATCACAATCTTCATAAAAAAAGAATTTTATGGTCATAAATTTGAGTAGGAAGTGAGGGAAGAATATTCTTTTGGAGTCCAGGTATTCATAGAGAGTGATAAAGTAGTTGGAATCATTTCATGTAGATTCCATGGTGTTTGATGGTAGAGGTTTTTTGTTTCTGTTAATGTTGTACTCTTCTCTGATTCCGTGGGAGAATATGTTACATTTGAGAGACATAGAGAAGGGGTTGAGATAATATTTTGTTTTCCTTGGTTATTCAGTAGAGGTATGGTCCAATAATGGTTAGGACTAGATTTTTTCATGTTGTGTGTATTTTTCTAGTAGGTATACATGAGGGTTACCTTCATTAGTTTCACAAATAACCAATGGTTGTACACCTAGAATTTTCCAAGATGTACCATGGATTATGGATTCCATTTTTTGGCCTAGTATGAAATGATAAGTGGAAATGTTTATGGGGACATGTTTGGTTTTATTATCGGTAAATGTGGAGCATTGTGATCCTAGAATACTATTGCATCCCTTTGATATTCTATAGAGTAAATGGGATGGAATCATGATGTATTTTTTCAAATCGTTACCATAATCTCAAGATAGTTTTGATGCAATATGGGTGTTCATGGATCATTTTAAATAATTAATCCACTTATTACTTTTCAAGGAATCATGCTTAGTGGATGTTTTGTCTTACATGAATGAGGATTTCATAATATACTTACATTGAGTTATAATATCCATTGTTCTAAATTCAAAAGCATTTTTCATCATGAAGGTCATGATGGGCCAAAAACATTATTTTTGCGCTCATTTTTCATCATCACAACATTCTATCCTCTAATGAATGGGTCGATATAGTGGACTATCCAGGTTCTCAGGAATATTTTGTGGTAATTCATCTTGAACATTGGTAGATCATAGGAATTAAACATTCCCTTGGCTGATTTTTCTTACAGTAATTTATTTAACTCCTCCATTTGAATGACAACATTATACAATTTTAATAAGAGTTTATTTAATTTCATGTTTTGTTGGATGGAGTTAGGGGAGAAAATAGTTAATGATATTGATGTGGTGTATATAATGACATATAATTTCATTCTTTATCATTTGAGTTTGAAGTAATTGTCTTAATAGAATAAAATTATATTCCAATCATAGTTGATGACACTTGAATTTTTATGTTGGGTACGGCATGTTCTTGAATGGTTCCACTTAATGAGGGAATTAAAGGGTTGGCTAAGGGAGTAAAATTTATACTAGGTTTGTTATGCCCTTGTAGGTGTTTAGGTGAGGTTGAGTTATATAATATATATTTTTATTTCCATGGAGGTTAGAGAGGATCAATAAAAAGCATCCCATATCTCATCATTATCAGTATCTTCAGGTTTATACCCATTTCATTGAATTGGGTGACATGGAAATCTAGGATGAAACTACATTTGGGAGGTGGCCATAAGAGATCCAAGATTTCTATGAAAAAGAAGCAAAAAGGGTGGATCATTGGTTTGGTTAGTGTGTTATGGATGAATGGTTTCCTAGAAGAGATTACATGGTTGTGAGTGAAGCCTATTTTATCCCATTACCACTAGTAGTTATATTTTTTCCTTTATCAATATTACTTTGTGTTGTGATGCGTTGATCCTTTGTTTTATGTGATTTTTTTATTTTCTGTTAAGTGTTGTGTGTTGTGTAATGTGTAAAAATGTGATGAAATATAAAATAATAGAACCTAACTACTAGCATATAACTGTTTACTTTGATGTGATTAATCTAGTGGTGGAAATTTAGTTCCACCGGGAGTGGATAATATATAAGCATGGATGATGAAATAACATAATTCATGTGTTTTGGGATGTGTAGTTTTTTGGTTTTAGTGTTCATTGTATAGGGATTTATGGTGGTTGGGTTGTTATGGTGATGTTTCTATCTGGTGGTGAGGTATTCATGGTGTTTGATATCTATATGGTTCGGTATATTTGGATGGTTATAGAATATGAAGTATGATGAGAACCCCTAGAGGTATCTCAGGGGATGGTTGTCCAAAACCATTTCCTTTTGGTCATAGTTTTTGATTTTGTTGTGTGTTAATAAATTTAGTGGTATCAAATGTAATGACCTATCCTTGGTTATCATATTTCAATTTTTGGGTTCGGTTATTGGTGTTATTAGGATGAGGTTCCAGTATTTTTTGTGGAATAAAGGTGTTGCAATAGAGTTTCCAAATGAAATATATTTCATTTATATATATTAAACAATGTCTAAGGTTGGTGCATGGCCTATCTATCTAGGTGGTTAATGGATTATACACGACTAATGGTATTCCATGAATAATTTACACATATTTTAATTTGGATTCATGATGTCAAATAAATCTATTGAACAAACCCTTCGAGGTTACACATTATGGGGCAGAATATAAAGACCAACATTTACACAATGTGTAGGGATTATATTCTGTGTAAATATCTTGTTTACTAAATAATTAAATGAAATAGAACATAGTTATTTATTAATACATATGGTCAGAAACACCTTCTCTAAATATAGGGGATTTATAGGATACCTCTTCTAGTGTTTGGTAATCCTTTCGATGGTATTTTATTCAGGACATTTTTACTTTGATCATTGATGAGTTCTCTTATTATCCCCATGCATTTACTTATTTTCGTTACTGGGTTTTTATTTTGGTGATGTGGTTTTGTTTATTATTTGTTCATGGGATGAACATTGATGATACATTGGTGCAGTATAGGTTGACCTATAGTTTATCTAGCTCTGATTATGGATGGGAAAAATTTATTTTTCACCAAGTACTTTGAAACAAGTTTGAATGAATATTTTAGGTTCGAAATCCATCATTTTTTACTATAGTATATTTTTCTAGAGTGTCTTAATTTTTTAATATATAGTATATGGTTTTAATGTCAATATAAATTATTGATAACTTGTTAAATAATCATTAATGGGTAAAAGTGTTCGATTCAAGTGATTTTACATCATTGATTATTTTTATATTTTGGACTATAGGGGCTTGATTACCCACATTAAAGTGTGATCATTATGGGTTTTCTGTAGCCATATATGTGTTTTTACCGGTCCTTTTTCTATGAGTGTTGTGATATCACCAAAAAGAAATTTAATTGATTATACATTAATATTTTGATAAGGAAACGGTTGCACATGGATTAATGCATATGTGATAACAACCCTAAAATAATGTTTAATGTGAGAAAATTCTCATTGTTAAACTTTAAATTGAATTTTACATGTTTTCATTTGTCCACCAGATTTTGTATTGGTGATGTGTGGTTTGTGTGTGGTTTTGACATGTGGGTTGATGGATTGATAGGTGTGATATTAGGGTTCTAATGTTGTTTTTTGTCATTTCATTTTCGATTGTGAGGTGACTCGATTGTTGTGATTTTGTGACAGGGATGTGTTTTCATGGCCATTATTTTAGGGATGTGATGTGATGGTATGATTGTGATGATTAAAGACTTATGAGTTGTGGTTTTGTTGATATATATTACCTAGTATTTATGAAATAAATTACTTTTTTAAAATTCATTTTTGAGGTTGGATTTGTTATAGTTTAATGGTATGGAAATAGGAGATGAAAAATTAAATGGTGGGATGTGCGGTAATGAGTGGTATTTGATAAATAATGAAAAGAGGGAGTTTGATAAGAGATTTTTTATGTGAATTTTTGTTGGGACCCAGGTGTTTTTTTTTAAATTTAGAGGTGGTTGTGAACATGGTAATACTATATATTGATTAGTTTTTCTTCATGAACACATAGGTTGTTCGTTTGTGTGGTTATATATATATATGTATATTACTTAGGATTTGTATACGAACCCCACCCATGTTCAGCACAATGTTATGGAACCTGCATAATCATGTGTGGGGTGTTTTCATGACAATATGTGAGGTGGATATATGGATAAGTACCCTCTCGTTCAAATTTATCTTCCAAATGAGGTATGTATTTAACTGGTTGTAATGACTAGGGGTTTTTTAATGAATTAGATGGAGCTTATGATTGGAGAGAAGTTTTCAAGAGATATGTGGCTATACTGGGGGGTAGTTGGACTATTTTTTTCATGAAAGGCATGATATTACCATACATGTTGGGAAAATTATAGTAGGGGTTGTGCATGGGAGGTGGAGGGAATGAGGGTGATGTACTGCATTTTCATGATACCCTACTAATTAGTTTGTGGAAGTGGTTTTGATGTAATGACCCAGGTTTCTGTGGGTGAGATGTGATGTGGTTGGGTTATGGGGAAATCGTCATAGTTCTTTGTGGGAATGATGTTTTGTGACCATTCTTATGGGGTTGTGTGGTATACACAAGATATGGGAGCACAAGGTTGAATGACGTTTGGGTGTGATAGTGGAATACCAACAGGAAAGTCATATATGGTTCATTTATCAGTATTATTCTTATTATATTATATTACATAGCTAGAGTTATCTAGTGAACATGACTGAGTGTGTCTTGGAAGGATAGATGTTCTTTTTTTGTTGGTTCTTCTTTTTTCTGAAGGGTTAATTAGTATTCTTCATAAACATGTGCATAAGATACTATGGTTTTCCTTCAAAATGTATATGTTCACCCAAAAAATATATATTGTATTTAGTTCTCTAGGAAGATTACATGGATCATTATGTACATTACTAGCACAACCCATGGATAGATTATATTGTGATTCGTTAGTTTTTATTTTGGGAATATACATTGTTGACTAATTTCTTTATAAGTTATATTTATATATTTTATGTGGTAGGGTTTTGGTTTCTTATATATTTTATCAAGGAGTTGTTTTTGGATGATTCATCTTTTCCCCTAATCCAATGTTATTATAATTGGTATATCCCCCCATTTAATTGAATTTTCATACCATTGGTGCTTATCCTCAAAATAGGGCCAACAAGAGGAGGAACAATGGGGGTGGGTTATAAACTATCTCGGATCATTGTGTTATTTATGGAGGGAGGGGGTCATGACACTGATGCACTGACCTCCAATCCAATATCCAATAACTATATATAAATTAGAAAGGTTCCCCCATCATATATGATATAAAAACATAATGATTTCCCCATTCATGAACAATATGCATCTTTATTAATTCCATCATCATATACAATGTGATTCCTAGATCACCAATCATGGGTCCTGTCACAATATAAAAATATTCCTCATACCTATGAAAGAATCATACCTGTTTAGTTACAATTCACAGAACAAGTAAATGTCACATGATTTAAATTATTTTATAATAAATATTGATGCTCATATCTCAAATTTGGTGACCCTATTCAATATATAAAATGACCAAAAACACTCCTCAATATCCAACACATATGCGTAAAATCAACATTGACTGATCTTTTTACGGTGTTGATTATGGAATGATTCATGATCTTAGAATTGAATGGGGTCCTAGGTATATAAAGGATAAAATTTTAATATACCACTATCTATAGAGGGCCATGTCAATTACATCTGATCTAACTAGGAAAAATACATATCTTCATATGATATCTTTTTCATGAGATAAATCAGTGGGAGAAGGGATCTATCATATATGTATCAATAAATAGTCTTTCTCATGGGTATAATTCTTCTCATATACATAAATTCCCCTAACTAGTTCATAATGTACCCAAAAATGTATTTTAAAATGTCATTCTAGTTTCACGATGTTGAACTAAAATGAAATTGTATTTGATTCAGGAAATTAATATGAATGATAGATATGTCCCTACTACATAACTATAATCATTATAGCCTATCAACCAACATAATTTTATATCAAAGGAGATCAATATCCAGACCCTAGTAATCCACAGTACATGGTTCTTCCATTATATTTTAACCACCTCAACCCATAAATCGCTCTTCGTTTCTTGAGCACCACAAGTTACTACAAAAACATTCATTCCCCCATAGAAAGAAGAAGAGATCTCTCTATTTGACCCAGATATGTCTGAATCTTAATTCAGTCTCTTAGCCACCAACCATAGGGTTTTTTTCATGTATGAATGGATTTATGATCCTGGATATCCCTAAAGTCACTACATAATATCTCATCACCATATTGGGTTTTGGGGTGTCCCCAAAAGGATTATCTCATTCCGTTACTCAGGACCCATGTTTCATAATCAATTATTTTTGAAATTTTATTCTCCCAATCAATGTGATGTTAGAGAAAAATTTATATTGGGTATCAAAATTAGGAATCATTGTTTCATTCCCCTCATATCAAGTCCACCA
The DNA here is from genome assembly GCA_963277665.1 of Viscum album. Lineage (NCBI taxonomy): Eukaryota > Viridiplantae > Streptophyta > Magnoliopsida > Santalales > Viscaceae > Viscum > Viscum album. The sequence continues at coordinate 929,290,247 of OY728145.1, read as the reverse complement.
ACATCATGATCTCAAATTTCATGCATTTTTTGTCATTGTTTTAGGGACTTATACTTTTTCTTTTGATTCTAGAAATCACAAGACCATAAAACTAATATTGGAATATTCAAATATCTTTGTAAGATGAAATATTGAAAAGGAGGTACTTATAAAAATTCATGTCTCTACGCAATAAACACTTCATATCTAGAGTATAATAAATATATAGAGTAATAAAATCAAGTAATAATGCTCATAGGGCCCACTTTGTGGCTCTATTAAAAGACTATATATGATCGCCATACCCCCTTCTCAAGTTAAAAGATAGTGTAATGATTTTTCACATCACTTAACCATGAAAATGTGTTAAATTGGTTGAGATAAAACTTTTAGGGTCTCAAAACCTTCTTGAATATTATATTATCCACCCATGACCTTCATGTCTTTTAATTTGGCACTAAGAAAACCAGTTCCCCATGTTTGTTTCTTTCTGTTCGAATCCCATGGACCCTAATATGCAATTGTCCTAGTATTTTCCTACACAATAATTGTAATTGGAAACAAATAATAATATAATAAATCTCATGGATTTAATTTAAAATTCAATGGTACTGAAGTTCTTGTGGCTAGGGAATTATATGTCCCATAAATCCCCCTTGAAAATCTATAAGTTATTTTCATGGACATTTAAAATATTCCCTTCCATTATTAACAATTGTTTACCAATACCCTCTACTTTCCGCCTCAAGATAACTCACATTTCCTTATACCTAATAATAAAATCTGAAAAACCATACTATACTAGTGGATTCTACATCATTGATGTCACATCACAATGAATTGAAACCTTCATCAAATAAATAATGTGTCACTTAATTCAAAAACAATTTTATGCCCCCATCTTGTGACTTGAAACCAAATGGAATACTCACCAATCATCCTTCCTAAAAACATAACGTCACTAGCATGCAAGAACCCTTTATGAATATATCTTTTATTCATACCACTCTTCATCACCTTGGATTTTGAGTCCTCATGAATCATACATGGACCTAGGAAAAGGGTGGGGATCTCCTCTACCTAACCATTCATGAAAAACATATGGGCTCCTTGAAAAGGTCAATGAACCACCAACATGAGGAATATCTTCCTTGTAGAAAAGTAAATATGATCCTTATGAGTTCTGATCACTATATAGTGTGATTTAGCACCTTAGGGTTTTTTGGATCATCACTAACAAGATTGAACCATTCCATATTAATAAATTCTAGATTCTGATGATGTGACTTACACTACCCATATTCCAACCATCCAAGTGGATTTGTCTTCACTAACATTTTACCATATTCCAACATCCATTAAGGTGAGGATGTTTGGATTCAATACATTCATGAATATTCATTCAATATAATATATAAATATTCCTAAATCATATATACACCATTAAATGATGTTTGGACACTTTTACATGACCATTTATTTAATGATGTGAGTTTTCATGAATTATTTTTGGATATTATATAGATTATTTTAGAAACTATGCATTGAGTCAGGGTTTGTCTATGAGTCCCGTTGTGATTAAAAATGTTTTCGAGATAAATAAATTATATTAAATATTATATGCACACATATTTCTAGAAAAAGTGGAATAAAAACTGAATGGGTGACTACATGTTAAATATAAGTCAACTGCTGAATTTAGAATATGTGTCTTACCCATGGAGTGATGGAATCTTTTTCAATGCGAGTCATTTACGATAAAGTCATTGAATCCATATTTAAATCAAATAATTAATTAATTAATTAATTGTATTTATTCTTGATGCAGGAACTCACATATCTTTTAATCATATGGCTATAGAATCCATCTTCGGGTTGGATATTATACCATGGAGACCTAGGACCTATTTATGGAGTTATTTGTTGGGAAATGATGATGTATCAAGAATATATCGTGGATTATTACTCCAACAAAGATGGAGGATTTCGTTAATGATGACAACACATTTGATCTTCATAAAATTTTTATCCAAACTCTAGGAAGGATGTTTCTTTTTTGATTTTCAACATGTTTCTTAATCCTAGATGAGCACAGATCAATTCTATGAATAAAATTAGTACATGCATCATCAATACATTTAATATGATGTATTTTTATAATGGTCATCATGATTTTCTGCCTCATCATTCATCTTCTTCTATGATAAATATTCATGAAAAATTGAACAATAGTCGAGGTTCACTTCCCACATTTTATAGTTTATTGATTTCTCCCATCATTTTTGGTAAGTTCATTATAGGTTTTTCCTTTTCGATCATGTTTTTATTAATAACAAGTATTTGATCACTATTTGAGCATTTTTAGCATAATGGATCAATGCCCCAGGTGTTTTTCATGATTAATGGTTCTATAAATGTTGGAATTTTTTTGGATGATCTATAGTGGATGAAAATGGAATTTAGGGTTATGTTATTCCATGTATTTGATGAATAATAATGGTGGCTTGATAGGGTGATTTCCAAGCATATTAGAGTATAATATTCAATCGGTCGGTGTTATAAAGGATCGATTGAACACCAATCTACAAGTTTTAGCATGGTCGATTTCTCTATAAACGCATATGATTATTTAGTGTATATCTTGATAGATGTGAAAAATCATGAGAAACATGGAATGTATTCCAAGTGACAGTGAGTGTGGCCCCCCATGATACGATGTTAGGGATCCATTTGAAGATAAATTTCACTCTTCATTTTACATGGTAACATGTATTTTGAACCCGTCTATTTGGATCTTTATGTACATCATGAATTACATAGAGACATGAAAATGTACATGGACGGGTGACAAGTTATGTACATGGAAACTGACATAGCTTTGTGGACATTGGATGGTACATGGAAAAGGAATCCATAAACATACACGGCTAGGTGACACGAGAAGGGTGACATGTGTCTCTACATAATCTATGCTCCTACATTCCATATATATGGAGACATAAATTACATATGTTTCTTTAAAACATGGGAATACATAGGGATAGATGGACCCACAGCCTACCCCTATTACACGCCATATATCTCATTCTATAGTTTTTAGCACTTTATTTCCTTAGTTTGGACCAGTCTATATTGGGAATTGTCCCATTATCCTTTATTAAAGGATATAGTGTGTCATTACATCAACATCACATGATAATTTCCACTTCTAGAGACTAATTCTCATATGGAGTTGTTGTGTCCCTCTATCAGGCTGAAGTGAAATACAATATCATTATTTGTTCCCTATGTTGATTTTTTGTAATTAGCATTAAATCCCTGAGTAGGGTGCTGATACAAAACATAACATGCTATATGGGTCATGTTTGATGTATTTGTGAAATACAATCCTCAACATATTGGGTTAATCTAGATTGGATTTATGATGTCCCTCCCTAGTTCATTGCATGAAACTTAATCTGTGTGTTAGGGTATTCCTAGACCGGTGAGATTTTTTAGGTGGGGACAATGATATGAACATCATGTTGGATTCTCTCTAATGATATTATGGATTGTGGAGTGGACTCCATGGGAATGATAATTTCATCGACCAGAATCATGTGGGCAAAAGTCAGTTATGATAGCCGAGTGGAATGGTCTCTTTCCAGAGTATATATAGGTGCTTATATAATGCATATAATGTTATATCTTGTAATAAGATGAATATTAATGGCGATTCATGTTTATTAATTTGGGGTTTCCTATAGAGTATTATTGCAATCTTGACATTATGGAATTTTCATGCACATAATAGTATCTAATGCAGAAGATAACCATTTCAACTACGTACTGGTAGGTCATATAGTGGGTAGTTTGTATATGAAGCTTGTAATAACGAGGTAGATTATTATTTTCATTCATATTACTATTTTCCACTCAAATTTAAGAGGTTTTCCACATTATAGTTTTTGGTTGGAATTATATTTGGACCCTTTTTTATTTTATTAATTTTCATTCATATAATATTGTGGGATCATAGAGTATGCGTGAATTGTTTGAGTGGTTTTACATTTTTCATTGTGTGGGCTTGGATAAGTGTGTGTATGAACATTTACTTTTTGATGATGCCTCCTATTTTTGGGTTATTACTACTCAGTGATGATCACCAGCTCTGGACTATTGGCGGTGGGTGTGGGGTGGCCATGGGTTGGACCTTATCTTGTCGGGTCATGAATGGTTGGTATTAGAGTAGTCTATTCAACCATAAGAACTGATTTTGTTGATTTACTTGGAATTATTTTTTACTATTTTAATTCATGATTTCATGTAGGGGACTCTACTATTGGAAGGACAGCTGATTAAACCACACACTAGGACTCTGATCACCTTACATTCACCATGAGAAAAGTAAACATTGGTTGTGTTGATATATTTGAAACATGAATCATATACGAATGTTTTTTTTCAATGAGTGTCCTAATTTAAATCCCTAAATTTATTATTTTGATTGTAGTGAATCTCATTTTATAATAGGAATCCTCTCTACAGATATCTAGCCTAGATTCCACTGAGGGATAACAAGGATGACCCTTCTAGTGATGAGGCATCACAACAGGGACATGTACCATGGATAGAACCTCTTGGTAGTTTACCAGATATAGCACCACCTGTTGTGTAACATGTTGTATAGTGGGAACTAAACGAGGATACATACATGTTGATTGTGTTGCATGAGTGTCAAAGGTAGAAACATCCAAGGATCTAGGGTGCGTCAAACCCCTATGTGGCTGAGGATTGTCTAGAGGCAGTCAGTCTTAATTTCCACCTTGTATGAATGCATGAAAATCAGATAAAGGTCGTCGTAGAAAGTCTTTTTCATGGATCAATTAGGATATTGTCGAACATGGTGACTTAGTCATATGATGATACACCTCTCACATGAACATTATTTTATAATCTCTTCACATTGTAGTTATGTCACAAAATGTTACGATCATTATGAATATATGAGATTTTATACCAACAATCAAGAAATATGATTATGGATGAGTATTCGATGAGGAATACTGATATCTTATGTTACTCATTATATATGGTTACAGACCACATATTAAAATCTCATACAATTGAGGAAGTCTAATGCAAAGAGATCATAAATTCAGTGGAATCCCACAGTTTCCAACCTATGACATAGTACTTGAGTGATTCTTGGTGGTTGAAAAATTTCAGGAAGAGGAGGTAGCAACAATGGGAGCTTGTAGCTAGAACACCATAACTGAGACCTTGGCTGAAGGAATCTTTTGAATTTCGTAGGGATCCAAGCCTGTCATATGATTCATGAGGCGATCTGAGGACTCAATAAAATCAGTGCAAGACTCTCACAGTTGCTCAAATTGTCCAAGTAATAGGCAGTCTTTATCATGCTATGGTTTGGGAAATATGGCTTGGGGTTTTTGGACCAGTTATACAGAAGTTTCTGAGGTGGTTGAGGGACCACTAAAAAAGAGTCATATATTCGATCATGGTGGTCCATAAGGTGAAAAACGTGGAGGAGGGGATGTCCGGATAGCAGGAGGTGGTCAGAGATCCTAACAATTGCCACCTCCACTCCCATGTGGTATGTGGCTGGCATATGATTCATTTGGACAACGATGAGGTTAGTTGCAAGCTATGTATGCCTAGGACCCCAAGGATCCAGAGATGACATGCGTTGCAGTCTATTTCATTTTTAATTTACCTTTAATATTGACTGAAAAATGTTTTATTCATCCCATTTGTGATACCTATGTGTTTCAAGACAAAGAAATTCCAATTGAGCTTTTGGCTTGACTATTTGTTTGGAAATTCCGACAGGTGGTGACTATGAAATTGATACTGGTGATGATAGTGCAATGTGATTCTCGGTGGCGATAGTTTAGTATGGGTAGTCATCATTATTAAAAAGATTCCTTATGATACCATATTAGGTATGGAATATCAATCCACAGATCATTTCCATATTGATTGTTTTATGAGGAAGATGTGACATGTTTACAACAGTGTAATGAGGGAATTCTTTTTTGGGGAAAAAAGACCATAGAGGAGTTAGATGAGATTAGGCATAGTAGAGTAAAGATAATTACTCATCAGTTGGATAGAATGACTCTTGTTGTAGTGGATGGTTTGGTATTTTACATTCATATATTTGTGGTGGTGTATGAGGACATCTTTCTTGGGGATGTTCTAGGTTTACCACCAGGTCGAGAGCTATACTTTTACATCGACTTTCATTCTAGTACAACACTGGTATGTAAAATAGAAGATTGGATAGATCTTATATAGATTCAAGTGAAAAATTTATAGTTGTAGTACTTAAAGGATAATGGATGTAGAAGATCCAGGTTTTCACTATGGGTAACCCTAGTATTATTTTCTATGATAGCATATGGGATCATTAGTTTTTGTGTGGATTATATATTATTTAATCAGGTGACCTTGAAAAATAAGTATCCTCTTCTGAGTATCGATGATATATTTTATCAATTCATGGGGCATCATGGTTCTCGAAGACTGGCTTTAGATTAGGGTATCAATAGTTTCAAGTATAGGATGAGGATATATTGAATATGCAATTATAATGTTTCTACTATTTCTTAGGTTCTTGGGGATATCATTTGGTGTGATGAACACCCTAGTATTTTTCTTTATAATTGTAACTAGATCTTCCAACCATTCATAAATTTGTTCCTGGTATTCTTCATTGATGAAATCCTTGTGTATTCAGCCTTATAGGTTGATAATGTGAGATAGTTGCGTATGGTCTTGGACACACTCTGAGATAAACAACTATTTATGATGCTCTTGAATTTTCAATTATGTATTAGATATGTCCACTTTTTGGGACACTTCATCTTAGAGGATGGAGTAGTAGTGTAGCCAATGATGTTTTAGGTGGAGATTGATTAGGTTACATCCTAGAGTTTTGATGTGGTGTGTATTATTCTTTGGATGGTTGGGTACTATCGGAGGATTATACATGACATATCCATATTGGAAGAATCCATGACTGCTTTAAATTATAAGTGGAAACCTTTTATGATGAATAAAATGTGATAACTATTCTTTCCGAAGGTATGGAAGTGGTTGGAGAAAGATCCCATCTCATGATTTTCAAAGGATGTGTTGGATTATATAGTGTTCTACGATGCATTAGGGGCCAACCATCATTGTGTTATAATGCAAACGAAGGTGGTTATTTCATATGGTTCATGCCAGTTATGGAACCATGTTTTGAATGATGTGACCCATGATATTGAGTTAGTGGTAGAAGAATTATAATCAAATATTTAGACATAATACCTGACAGATGATCAATTTATCATTTACTCATACCACAAGAGTCTCAATGATATCATATCTCAGAAGGATCTGAACTTGATATATGAGAAATCAATAGAGTACCACCAGTAATATGACTTTTGGATTATATATACTCCTAGTAAGGGGAGTATTATGTTAGACAAACTTAGTTAGAGATACTATTATGATATTTTGGCTGAGGGGTAGAGAAATTATACTCATTGAAGTTGTCCATTTTGGACCAGGATAGTGATTTATATATTCATTCAGTGGTTGTTACCCCATTTCTTCTACAGTGTTTATGGTATAATATATGAGGATTTATTATTTGTGGGTCCTTTGGTACTCATATATCTACTACACATGCATCTAATCAATATTATAATGGTGTGAAGCACACTATCATTTTCTTAGTACAAAAAATGATTCCTTTTATGTTTTGGGAGGAGGTGATGTTGGAGTTTCATACATCCCTATTGGTGGTACATCCAGATGTGAATAATTTGTAATGTTACCTTCAATATCAGTTTTGGTGGCCAGACATGAAGAATGTAGTGGTATAGTTTGTCTCTCGATGCCTCAAATGGCAATAAGTGATGGAAGAGCACCAAGTTCTCGCTAGTTTAACCCAGTACATTGAGGTTCCAGAGTGGAAGTCGGATGAAATATCCAAGAACATCATGATGGGATGATCAATAATGTCTAGTAGACATGATTCCATCTATGTGATCATAGATTTACTCACCATGTTTCCACACATCTTAACCATTTGAGTGAATAGTTCTGTAGAGAACTTGGGATTATTTTATATATAGAAGATAGTCCACCACCATGGATTCCCCTCAATAATCACCTCTAACCATGATTCATGATTTACATTTTGGTAATTAAGGTGATTCTAAGAGGATTTATATGCCCAGTTTTTCTTGAGCACAATGATTCACTACCAATCTAACAACCAAATAGAGTAGACTATCTTGGTCTTGGAGGACATAATACCATTTTTTAGGAAGGACATTAGATATAATTGGAAGGATTAATCACCCTTGGTGGAGTTTTCATATTAAAATAGGTATCTTTCAATCATAGGCATCATTTCATTATTGGATTAGTACAGCAGACTTTATAAGTCACAATTTTGTTGGACTAATCAAGGAGAGTCGGTCCTCATGTGTCCAGAGTTGGTGAGACAAACAATAGAGAAGGTGAAAGTCATGCTGGAGAAAATGAGCACTATAAAGTGGGGTCATAGTTATTATTCATATATTGAAATAAATCCATTTAATTTTTATGTAGGAGACTATTTGTTTTATGGGGTTCATGTTGATTTTTATTATGTAGATTTGGCTAGGGAGGAATGCTATATATGAGATTCACTGGTGCTTTAGAGATATATCATATATTTGTTGAGGTGGAGTATCTAATAAATATATCACCATAGTTACATAATGTACATGACTTCTTCTACATGTCAAATATGAGGAGGTAGGTGCATAACCCATAACACATTATCGATTAGGTGGATCAGGACAATGAATATGGAGAAAACTTTTCGGAGTACCATCTATAGAATGTGAATAATTAGAAGAGGATAATATGAATAGGAATGATTACAATTAGTGTGTATTTGATAAAAGAACAGGAATATATTGTAGAGAACATTCGAGTCGGAGGCTCAGATTCATGATGTGTTAATATTACTCTTAGTATATACATTGTTTTGGATTTTAGGCTATAAATCCTAAAGGATGGGAGAGTTTAATGACATGGAATTTATATGTATTATTTTTGGATATTATATGGATTTTTTTAGAGACCTAGAGTTTATAAGGCTTGTAATTATCAGACCTATTATTCCTAGAATAATAGTTTTCAATATATTGAATATATTAAATAACAAACATGGGAAATTATCATGAAAGATTGGAATAACCCCCAAGTGTGGGTGCATATTAGAAATCTGAGTTCATAATTGAGTGAATAACACATTTTTTACCCTAGGAATAGAATAATCATTATAGGAATGATGGTTTTCAAAAATTTCATCATGTTTATAATTGAATAAAATTAATTGAAAAAATTATTTATTTTTTTTACTTTTGATGAAGTGACTAACATATCCTTTATGAATATAAATATGGAATGTTTTTTTAGGGGTTTCATTTAAATACATGAGACCTAGAAGTAATTCGTATAGTTCATTCTTATAAAATGATGATATATTGGGACTAGATCAATGGCCTTTGTGCTAAGAGTGTTTGAATATCTCATCAATGATAGAGAAATAATCATTCTTCATCACTGATCAACCCAAACCTAAGGTATGATATTTTTCATTGTAATTCGTTTCCCATTTATTAATACCAAATGAATACATATCAATTCCCCAAAGAAAATTGATTTGGGAATTGATTGTATATTTAATTTGAGGGAATTTCATATTGTTTATTGTGATTTTCTCCACTGTCATTCATTTTATACTATGAAAATGTAATGATGATGAATTAAAAATAGTTTAGGATCATCCATCACAATTACAGGTTTATGGATTTCTCCCTCCATTATTGGAATATTCATCATTAGCATTTCCTTTTAGCCAATGGATGATGAATACCAATTATTTGATATTTTCATGATTGTTCCCTAGTAAAATAGATCCATACCAATGGATTAGTTCAATATTGATGGTGCGATCAACGTGTCAAGATGGTCGTCGATGATCACTGGTTGAACGAAGTGCATTTTATTGTTCTGTTCTACCATGTTTTTGATTCATGACAATAGAGGCTCGATGTTCTTATTTCTCAGTTGATTAAAATATAATTTTCCATATATTGTTGTTAGAAAGGACCTATCGAAACCCAATATATATGATCCAATTATATAGGATGTTTTGGAGACACATAGTATGATGCAGAAGAGATCTCGATAGATCTGAAAATTCATGAGAAATACTGTGTATATTTTGGGTTAAAGGTCATGTGTCCCATGGCTACATCTCCATTGATATGACAGAAGATAAACATCACACACCATGTGACATGGTCACACTCAAAGTGAACTGTCTGGCATGGCTTGACGTTTACTTTAGAATGTAAATAGAAATGGGAATAAGTACAAAGGCAGGTGGAATAGTGTGTATATGGACGTGGACATGGCTAGGTGTACATAGGCCGATACACTGAAATTACCGATATACATAGACACTTCCATGTGTCATGAGAAAGGTACAATGTTTCTCTACATAAAATTTACTCTATATTTGTTATATATATAGATAATGTAATGTCCTGTGAATATTTTCTACATAGGAAGACATTGGGATAGTTGGATGCACCATGTTCCCCCTGGTACACATAGTGTACCCCCATATAAACTGTTTTTAGTTCTTCATTTCTATTTACTGGACTATTCTAGGTTTATAATTTTTACTTATTCCATTTAATATTGTGTAGAGTGAAACATTACATGCACATCAATGAAATATTATCCTCTTTAGAGGATGAGTGTAAAATATTGTTCTGATTTCCCTCCATGAGATTTGAGTATGATACCCTATATCCATTTGTTCTTGAGGAGAGGTTTGGGTAATCAGTGGGACATATTTTATCATGGTGTTGATTACCCATATTTTAGGTCATATCTTTAATGACTCTAACTATTATAAATAAAATTTTACAATTTTTTAATTATTTAAACGTATATTCATGAAATATGGCTATAGAAAACACATATACCTCTTTTATTATATCATATTGGATTTAAAAACTGTTTAAGAATCATTACCATCGATAATATAGTCATTTAATAGTTATCGATTTTTTTTATACTTATAGAGTTTTTACAAAACCAATTAACTCAGAAAAAAATGTGATACCCTCAACAAGTTTGATCCGACCCTAGGATGTACATTTATCAGAGCTTCCAAGGGATATAACATCTTTGGGATTTCCCCTTGACCAAGCCCCGACTGATATCCAATAACTTGACAATGATAAAATCTATTTATAGGAGATGTTCAAGCTCATTGATATCATACCCAAACCATGTATGCCTAACCACCCCAAGAAAATGTCATAGTCATTCACCATACTATTAGGTAATTTTCTAGTTTATTTTAGGGATATGTATCATGAACCATGAAAAATGAATATGTACATTACTATGTGTATAATAATGAATATCTTTTCATCATATTATTATTATTTTATAAATGATTTTTATTATGATACTATAAATAAGGAATAGTATTTTTGGGCAATAATCAAATTTTATTATGGAATTTATTTTCTAGAAATAATAGATTATAGAAATAAAAATAATTTAATATAATAATATTATTATATGATTTTTAAAATATAAATTTCCATATATTTTTATCGAATTCAAGTGACCTTTTTATAAGTGTTCAAAATCTATTATTGTAAAAAAACCAAACATTTCTCAATAAATTTTGACTATTATATTAAAAGTGAAAATTAACATATTTAGGTAATTATATATATATAATGAATATTAATTTTGGAATCATATCATTGAAATTATCCAATAATTAATATTTCATAATAGTCTAAGGAAAACTAAAATTCGGTAAAAATTAAATATTATATAAATATATGATGAGTAATATGACATAATAATAACCAAAATGTTATGTAATAAATACAATAAAAGGTATAAAAGTCCATATAAATGTATTACTTTTAATATAACTAGTACTCACCTTTGCTATTGCATGGCGTATACATTTACTGTTATTTCTTTTAATAAAATATTATTATTTATAAATTGTTAAAAGAAAAAATAATGTTGAATAAAATTTAATTATAAAGGGGTGTATGATAATGGAATAGTAGTGCATAGAATCTGGAGAGACCATTTAAATTGTTAACAAATATAAATGATATATTAATAGTATATGAATTTCTAAATTTTGTGTATGGAAATTTGATTTCATTTTTAAATTAATTCCAAATAACACTAATGTGTGCGGTAAAATAATTAGTGACAAATAAGTCAAAAAAAAAGATAGTGATTGTAATAATAAAAATGAGAAATGTGAATATGATTGAATCAATTACTAATTGTTTGAAATTAAGTAATTACTAAATAATTTTTAATATATAAATTTGTATAATATGTTTTTCAACATGACGTTATACAATCATCTATTCAGTAGTTGTTTTGCAAATAATTTAGTGCTCTAATAAAAGATTCACTACTCAATCCACTACCCCAAAAAATACATGTTCTAATGGTTTAAAAACTATCAAAAATCAAATAAATCATCCACTGCTCAATGAGAAATACTCTAATAAACCCAGAACTATATAAGACACACTCCGTATTTAATTGGCACCATTGAAATCTTCACTCCCCAACTGGTGATTTATTAATTTTCTGAAACAATCCTATATTATCATCAGAACAGTTGTATCGTCATAAATTGTATCAGATGTTTTAGTATCCTCACAGAAAATGATGATGGAAACCTCATGTATTGATGGTAATTGATTTTTTTTTTGTGTTCCCTTCATTATTCTGTTGCAGACCGGACCCTGGTCTGTGACATTAAACATCTTCAGGCCACATTCTACATTAAAACAATTTCATGATGTATTTGTATGGGCAGTTAAATTAACAAGTATTGCTTCTTGAAATCATGTATTTGGACACATCCATCACTCTATGATACTACAACCTTATAAGACTGTGCATAAGTGGAATCAGGATACTAGAAATGCAATCTAAAAAAACTAAATCATAACTCATACTCAATAAAAGTAAAATAAACTATTTACTGAAACAAAATAAAATGAGAAAACAACATTATAAGGATGTAAAATAACTGTGAGAATGTTTTTCATAGTGTGATGATAATAGAGAAGTAAGAGGTGTATTTAACACAAGCTGTGACTCTTCCCATGTCTCGTTAACATCTACTAGAAATTTCAACATTTATTGAATCCAATAGTGGGTTTTGATGCTCCTAGAAGAAACATAATGTTTAACAAAATATGAAAAGATACATGAAGATCTAATGTTAATTATTCAAAATAGTAATCTAAAAAATGTCACAAATCTGTAGCACCATTGCTTCTCACCCAACTCTAACAATTGAAACTCATCAAATGTCCAAAATCTCCCTTGGTATCTCCATTTTTGAGAAACAAGATACTACAGGAAAAAAATCCATCATCATTCAAGAAATAAATCATGTAAGAAAATGCAATGATATATGTGATTTATGAATTATGTATAAGATTTATTGAACTGTAGTTGAACCTATTTTGTACAATATCTTTATAGTATGGTATAGTAGTAATGAATCATAACAATAAACAGTTCTCCTAGGTGGTGTCATATATTCTTGAAAATATGATGTAATTTCCTGTCACTACTAAAACCAATCCAGATTAATTACCACAAATTTGAAGGTTTTGAAACAATACTAAGAACTAAGTTAGATATTATATAGCAGTATTATAATAGTCACAATATTTCATTAATTCTGTAAAATATATGAAACACTCACCTATAGAATATCATCCACTAATTTGAGTTTCTTCAGTTACCAACTAGACTACAGAATCAATATCATCTTCCCCTATAATAAATACTAATACATCAACCATGGTATACTAAATATGAAAATCGGAAATAAATATGAAGGATTTCATTTTTTAAAGATAAATTATTTATATTTGATCTGAAACTATGAGATACACCATGAAGAAAATAAGTGTTAATGTAAATCACTGAAAATAATTGCAGAAATGAAAATGAAAACCAATTGAAGGATAAATCATTGATAAGAATATGAAATAGAGACTATATAGTGGATTGAACATTCATAAAAATGAATACCTTATTTTGACCTAAAATAGCCTAGACATGCTATTGAGCATGTTGACTTATGGACATGATCAGTACAACATCAAGGATGAAACAATGATGAGCATGTTGACTTATGGTGAAGATCAGTACAACATCAAGGACGAATCAATGATGAGAATGGTGGAGAAGTGAAATAAAATGTTTCCACATCTTCATCAGACTATACCTTACCCAAAAAATGGAGGAATATGTCGATCAAGAATGATATAATCTAGAGTGCTGAATTCAGGATAATTCAGAAAATAAATAGATGGTAATCTAATTTTTCACACCTGAAATGGTAATGCACGAATGAGTAAATGAAGTAGCATAAATTAACTACCAGAATTTTATTACCTTCCACTTTTTGTTTCTCTAGTTTCCCATCCTCCATACGAATTCATTTGAAGTTATATTTCATTGAAATATGATTCAATGATGAGTGAATTTATGGTTTATTTTCCTTGTGAATCACCCACAAGCTATCAAATTAAAACAGGACGATCGTTTAACATTTTTAAATATGCACATATACGCCCTTAAACTAAACCAACTCTTAAAATTCTTCACTAATACCTTGATTCCATTATTAATAGTGAAATTGTTGGTCTTAAATGTGACATAGAGCTCCTAGGTGTGTCAAATTTTAAAAAAAATTCATACATCTCATTGGTTTATTATTATGCATCTATAAAATATTTCATGGAATTATATATTTTATAACACATTGCAAGATCTTATAATATGTCATGATAATAAGAGATCCATAAGAACAATCATATTGTTCCTTTTATAGAATCTCTATGAATCTTAAATATGCCTTCCAATTTTAGGACCAAAGGAACACTTCCAGATAAATTTTACACAAATTTATAATATTTTAAGAATCCTTAATGTTGAATTGAATATACTCATACCCAAATGTATTCTCAGCACTTTTTGACATAAATAGGATACCAAATTTGTATATTTTTCCACCAACACCTACATAAATTACCATCAATGTGAGTATATAAATTTATCATTAAACGTAAGCCTTCGGAATGGGGCTCAAATAATATCCTGAAAAATCTCTATAGAGTACCTATGGTGAAACTTTCATATTGACATTCAAATTCAATATCTAGGGGAGTCCTTCTCTGCACAATGATGTATTCATTCCAACCACCAACTATAGAAATAACTGCATCCATCTTCTTTGAAATTCACTTTAGCTTCCCTACCTCTAACTATAATCTCATTACATCCACCCATATTCAGATAGTTGTTCACAAATATGTTTTTATCAACCGAAACATTCTTTATCCTAGTAGAATATGTTCCTAATGCTTAAAAAATTAACTAATGAACATGAAGAAACATAGTTTTATCAACATTCAAAAGTTATTATGTATGATGTTTATCATGTGGATTGTGAATAAAGACAATTAATCCATAACTCTTGTATCTATGCAAATAAGTCCTGTGTACTGGGGAAAATGTTACAAAAAGTAATTAAAAAACCTTCATATAGTAAGTGTAGATGTATTTAATGTGGAATATAATAATAAAATTAAAGAAAACAATACATCCACATGAAAATATAGAATCAAGGTGCATATGTTTTTCTAAAAGTAACAGTTAAGGGGAAAAATAGAGCCTCATAAATGTTGTTAACATAATCTTAATAATTTTTATCAATCCTCAAGATATAGAAAAAACATGGAGGTGTATGTTGCTTTTGACTCAGAATTATCCAGTGGTGTCCATGTAAAATAACTTACTTTACATTACATTTTCATCCCCTCATATATAAAACCCTTTGGCCTAACACTTGTATGTATATTATACAGTAACGTTAAAACAGATTATACCTTCTTCATAGAAGACATCAATTCTGAGAGATAGTATGGAATGAAATCTTTTTTGTATCCCCCAAAGCATTATCAATTGAAATGAATACAGTTCATCTTATCCATCACTACAAAGAAAAATATAAGAGGCACATACATAATAATATAGGTTATATAAGTAAGAATAAAAAAATACAATTATCATTGTATGGTAGTTAGGGAAATTTTGTCTTCATGCTGTGTTTAGAAACAAATTGAAAACTGCTTATCCTATGATCATGAACTGTATGAAGAATTTGTGCTAGATTTAGTACCTTATACTATAAAAAATATCTGGTATGAGGTATGTGGATATATACTTGAGCATCATTTCAATCTAAACTACAATCCCATAAATTATGGATAAAGAGAAACAAAACTCATTAGTTCAATAATGAATTATAAAATCAAAAAAAATTCAGATCTACTTAATGTATTGACATGCACTGAGAAAATACATAAGAAAGATACACTTTCCTGATTTACATAATGTATTCACATTCATGTTCAAAATGTTTTTATATTGTTATTAAATAATTTACATAAACGAATTAAAAAACCATTCATTTAGTTAATATTGATGCATTTATGTGGAATATAATAATGTAATTAAGGGAAACAATACAACCATATGAAAATATAGAATCATGGTGTATATGTTTTTTCTAAAAGTAATAGTTGAAGGAACAAATATAGCCAAATCAAAGTTGTTAACATAATATTATGAGTCTGTATCAATCCATAAGATTTAGACCAAATATGGAGGTATATATAGCTGATCATATACAATTATCTAGTGGTGGCCATGTAAAATACATTACTTCACATTATAATATTAATTTGGTTCCATTGAAGGACTCAGTTGTAAATCATCAAAAAATAATCGACCTTCTGAATGGTTTTATTTTTTCTGAAATGTCATTGTTTTTCAGAAAATCAAAATATTTTTATGTTCAACTATAGTGAATGAAATATATATTGGATATATATATTTCTAACTGAAAAACCACATAATTAAACATTTTTATAATTTCAATGACCATAAGACAAATAATTAATGATACAAACAAAAATTTAGGTAATGTTTATAATAAATTTATCTTACTTGTTCTTTACCATATGATTTTATGCAAGAGACATACAAAAATGTTTGTACATATGCTATCCAAATAACCAAAAGCAGTGTAGATTTTGCTGAATTAGGATAAGTGATATGTAGCATCAAGCATAATAATGTTGTTAGAAATTTTATAGAATAACAAATACACATATATGTGAAATGATGAGTTACAAGATGTTGATTCACCTGTTCAATATTGTTGAAGTAATAGACATATATAATGGTGAAGAAAGGTGAACTTTTCGCAGGACCATAAGGCTTCCTCAAAACTATAGCTTGGTGAGAGGCACGTAGATGTAAAGAAGATAATTTTTGGAATAAAATGAGATGTAATCGACAACCAAATGTGGTTTTAGAAACAGAAAAAATGAAAGTGTTATAGTATATATATGGAAAACTAATAATGATCCGGAGGTGGATTTGCAGTGCATGAAGATGAAGACACTACAAAATAACAGTTTCTATACATACAGATGGAGAAAATGGTGAGGTGACGCTGTTTCAGAGGAATGGACAGCTTTCATTTGTAATGGATGGATACTGAAGTGACTCATTCCGAGTAGATAATCTGGTTTCAAAAAATTGGAACCTAGATCCAAAAAAATTAATTTTAATTAAAACAGATATATTTGAGCAACAACAAGCCTAATGGATGATGATGATCCACCAAACATCTTGATCTGACCCAATTTTTTCATTTCCAGGTTTATGAAGTGAATTTTGGAGAAACCCTTGTGTGGATCAACTAATCACGTTGAAGATGTGGAGAATGCGGAGATGGGGAGGCTGGTGGAATCAGGAGAATATGATGTGGATGGATGGGGTAATTGAGACGTAGCGGGAACAACCAGAGGTGGACTTGGTGGAGTATGACCAACTATAGTTCTAGTGGGTGTAGCTAGAAGATGGACTATAGGGAAACCGGGAGGTGGATGACCTCAGTGTCAGGATTTTGTGCAAACCCTAGCTCACGAAGTGCTAAATCCCATGAGCGACCGGTAGAACGAAATGTGTTGAGATGAGAGTAGAAACTGGGAGAAAGAAAAGTGTAAAGATTAGAGTAAAAATCATAGAATGTGGACATCAGAGACGGAGGTCGACTGACTTCGTCTTCACCAGGAAAGAAATGATTATAGAGGAGGTTTGAGGGTTGCGCAGGTCGCATCGCATGAAAACCTAAGCAGGAGCGAGAACCGCTCGTTGAGAATCAAATATATCTCATGTGGAGGAGAGACGTGGATAAATGGAGATGCGACACGTAATGAATAAATTATGTGGATGAATAGGTGAGTGACAGGTGTAAGCTCGAGATTCCATAATTAGTATAAATAGTAGATTTGATTTTATGTTTATATGAATATATTATAAAATCCTAAATGAGACCTCCAAAACCATTAATATATTTTAATGTTTTAAAATAATTTATTTATGAGTGTGACTGTCTTACAAATAATCAAGAGAAATATTTTAATATGTTTAGCCCTTTAGATAATAAAATAGCGAAATCATCCCCTCATTAGTAGAAACCATGGGAAAACCATGGAATGTTATGTGTTTTTTTTTGTTATTTTATTATACGGATTCCAAAACAAATTCTTTTGAAATACTAAAGAATTAACTTATAATTTTGTATCTAAAACCACCCATAATCCCTTTTTATTTCACTAAAAATCATTTCATCACACCCATATACTCCCCCTCTATAGAAACCATTCAATGAACACCAATATCTCATGAATCCCATTTTTAGGCTTTTGGAGTCACACACTCGTGTAAGGAATCTTTTATGCTTCCTATTTATAATTGTATCATTTTTACTATATATATTTTATCTTAATTTTACTATGATAGGATATGTTATTCAATATCCTCATTAAATCCTATTTTATTTCCAAGTGATTATATAACCCTTTCACTCTTATCATCACTTTTTATGAATTTTTATGTCATGTCATTATGTTGTCAAACTTTTGTAATAGATCTACTCTTTCTACCATTTATTCATGATTATTTTTCATTTTATACCCTTTTATTATAAAATTCTAATTCTGGGGTGTGTTTTCCAAATACCCCAAACTACACATATGATTTCTTAATGATGGTATGTCTCTCTCACTCTCATTTATCTCTCCCATTAAAATTTACATTCTTCTGTCTAGTTACAGAAATCTCATCTTAGGAATCCATGCCAAAATGAATATGCAGTGAATACTGATACCCATTTTCTACCAAGGGTGTTTGTAATTATTCACTAGTACTAATTTTATTAGGCACATAAATAATTTTATTCCATATTATTTTATTTTGGAATAAAATATGATGATAAATAAATCAATGTTGTATGATCTATGTGGAACACTTAATCATGAAAATGAAATGAATTTGACGTGTGTGACCATATTTATATATGGATATCTTGTGTTGGATAATTTTTTTATCATGATTCATCATGTCGGATAATGGAGTGAACCTGATTTCTTTATGAGACATTGTCCATCATGATGTATTTGTAGTTATCCTTGACCTATGTTTTTGATTCAGTGATTTAAGCTATTTCCACATTTCCCTGGATATGATTATCATGTTTCACCATTCCTTATTGTTCATGTTATATTAAATCCCCATTGATATTCTTACTATTTAACGTGTATTATTTCCTACATGTTATGTTATTTATTCCATCATTGGTCATTAAAGCTCACCCATTTCTTCAGTATGTCCCCGGGTTATCCCAGGTAGTTTTATGTTTGAAGGACTATTTTGAGTATGTTAAAAATGTTTCAAATAAATATTTTGTGTTCCATGTTTTATGTTGATATTTAATGTAACTAATTCCCAAAGAAACTAAACATCATGATCATTTTGGTTAAATTAATTTCAGTCTTATTTAATAAATCAGGTATTAATGTTAACTAAAGAGAAGGGTTATTATAGTTCCTATCAAACAAAAGGGTTATTTATTTTTTGGATTAGGTATAGAAAAAATAGACAAAAAATTAATTATAATAAAATGTATAACAAAAAATACCCAAATTTTGGTCAGTTTAGTGTATGTGTTTTATCATGAAAATATATCCATGTTTGGATACAAAAAGATGATGTGGTTTTGGCATAAATGTGTCATTGAATAACAATTCATACATAGTGTCCCATCCTTCGATTGGGGTAAACTAGTACATGAAAATGAGACTTATTGATCACTTGGATTGACTCTCCTGGGAGATATGATTTGGTAAATTTATATTCTCATTAAGAACCATTATTTTTGGAATAAAAAAATCCCATAAGTGTATATGTTAGGAAATAGATAATGGATAACATTGAATGAAGCCTATAATTTCATAAATAATGTAATGAAATATAAGATATACCTTATCACATTAATGTAATTATATTCCCTTTTATGTGTTTAAAATTAGAGCTATACTCTACCAAAATTTGTCTCTCTTTTTAGCCAATTTCCAGAACATGGTGGAATTTGGAAAACAATAATTTCAAAGGTAAATGATATTAGTTCACCAATGAGATTACCAGCCTGATGGGAGTATGAATCATGATCATTAGGATGATAATATCTCACCTGACACAGGTTCTTAATAAAAACCTTGATCAAGAAGAGCATCATAATCCCCCTAAGAAAGAGAATGTCGTTATTGATTCATTTAGGTGAAAAAGGACACTAACATTCAATGGATCATTTTATCCCTTAATCATGAAACAATGGATCAACTTCTATGAGAATTTCTTATCCATAAATCAATTTTCCAAATAAGATAATGTTCTATATGTTGTTTATAGTATGGAGGGGGTTGTTGGGCAGCGGTGGACATAAGATAAAAAAAATATGAAACTAGAGGATGAGATTGAAGTGTTAAGGGAGACGGACATAGGAAAAATGTTTTCTATATCATATTTTACATACCATATCCATTTTAAAAATGTAAGGTATTTCCTTTCTCCAATGAAAAAAGAAGATAAATTTATGTGGCCATACGAGGCAAACTTCACAATACTTGAACGACACGCCTTTGACATTGTCATTTCCTCAAAATGAATGGTTGAACCCTTATTTGGTGCGATAAAACCCAGTCTATGAACATCCTTGGATATTTGAGACATTGATAGCAATGATGAAATTGTCTGATGTGGCCTCAATGAGGATATGGAGATCGGTGAATCTCAAGGTTATCATATGGATATATAGTGTAATGTGGGGTCTATTTATTTTTGTCTAATCTACAAATATAATAGTGCCAAAAAATTTCCACATATCACTTGATAAATGTGTGTAAATATGCAACATAGAAATTTCATAAAGTGGATAAGGAAATTATATTTGTGTGGGAAGGAAGGAAACCTAGATAACAATATATTATGGGGGAAACCTGCTATTTTTGTAGTGAAATGGAATGCTCCGATCAACCATAAGTGAATTGTTGACTACTTCAACTACAAAGAATCATTGATCTTTTCAAACCTGTGCACTAATATAAGGGTATTTAGAGTTCATCAATGACCTCTAAGGTATCAAGGGATATCTATTTAGATCACTATCACTGAAATGGTTCTTGAAGAAGAAGGGGTGAATGGTATGCTAGTTATTCATTCAATAATAGTGAACATGTTTTTCTTATTTTTTGTTCTACACATTCCTTTAAATCACAATTGTTTAATCGAACTATAAAAAACCACAACAAATCATGGAGGTTGATATATAGGTAACAATGGAAAATAGGGAAATTATTACAAACTATATATATATCTCATTCTCTACCCATTTTTGTGCACTGAATTTCACATAAAACTATTTTATGCTCCCTTTGGTAGAATTTGTGGAAATTATGGACATGGATTGGATTTTCATATATGATACATCATAAATTTATACGAGAAGGAAATCACTCATCATATAGAGAATTCGCCCTTAAAAATGTACAAGTGCATGGAAGAGGCTGGATCATCATTTTCACCCTAATCTCAAGAATGTATATTAATAGCCTTTGAGAAAGCATATAAAGTTCATATAATTGAGAATTTTGAAAGAACCAACCTCTAATAAATGCCTATTGTTAGAGAGTACACTAATGTGTTTCTCTGGGAATTGGACGGTCTTCATTCAATATGAGATGTTGAATTTTCAATCAAGAATACACCTTGGGTGTCCCTATTTTACAAAACTCTATATATAAAAATATTCTTCCATAGATTGATAATTTATTAAATTATCTACAAATATCCCAATAATTCTTCATATAGGATCTTCAATTGGTATATTAACAAGTAAGGGTGACGATAGAAGATATCCCCATGACCGATTTTTATAAAATGTACATGCATTATGTTTACATATTAATGCCATTATGACTCACTAATGCACCATGAATATTATAGTACATGATGAATAGAGTCTATAGAGATTACCTCCAAAAAAGTTTAGTCTTTATAGATGATATTCTAATATATTCCATATTAATTTTGGTTCATGGGTAGAGTCCTAGTATTTCACTAATGACCTTGCGAAATGAGATGATTTATAAAAAGTACATAAAATGAGAATTTTGGTTAAAGGAAGTATCATTCATTGGTCATAACATCACTAGAAATGTGATATTTATCGATCTATAACAGACAAAATCAATAGATGTTGAGGCCCACATCTATGGAAGATAACCAGAGATTCCTTATGTTAGTTGGGTAGTATCATCAATTTGTGAGAACATTCTCATGATTATCAAACCCGATAACCAATATTACTCGGAAGGGAGTAATGTTCTCTTGGAATTATGAATATGTGGAGATCTTCGAGGAGATTAAATAGGAGTCATGTCACTACACCTATGATCACACTACCGATAAGTGGACAACATTTGTTGGAATTCATAGATTTCTCAAATAGTTGATTTGGTTGTATGTAAATGAAAAATTTCAAAAGTCATAGAATATTCATCAATAAAGTTGAACAATCATGAATAAAACTACCCTACACTTGATCTAGAGTTAGAAATTGTGATATTTTCATTGAATAAAAGGTTTCATTATCTCTTTCGAGAAGAAGTTTGAAATAAATTTGTTTCATAATATCTTTATCCATATATTTCACAGAGAAAGATCTGAATATGTGCCAATGAATATGTTAAGAGCGGATTTTGTACTACAAATTTAAAATCCACTAACATTCTAGTAAATAGAATAAAGTGGTGTATTCTCTACGTATAATGTATTTTGTAATTATTTCCTCTATGAGGATAGAGAGGGATATGATCTTCATATATTAAAAACATATGGGAATATGAATAATAATTGAAGGAACATAATTAATCCTTTTTCAAATGATTTATCAACTATATTTTTTGGAGTGGCTAGTGGATTATCAATGAACTATTTTGGGAATTCAGAATAAAGTGAAAACTATAAGGAATTCGAAATCCTTAGAGTAAAATGTTAATGAAGATGGAATTTTTTTTTTGATTCAAGATAATGCATTCTATAAAATTGTATGATAATGATTTATCTTTTCGATGGTTCATGTATTTTGACATTTTACATTCACCTAGGAAGCACAATTCTGTATCGATATCTCCAAGAACCCTATTGGTGGGAAAATATGAATAAGGTGATTGTGGAATATACATCATTATATCCGGTATGCTGAAAGTAAAGGATGAATGAATATAGTCAAAAGGGATTATGAAACAATTACCTCTAGCTACATGGAAGTGGGAAAACATCACCTTGGAATTTTTCACCAGAAATCTAAAAAAAATCCTGGGAATCAATGAAATATTGGTTATGGTGAATCATCATACAAATACATCACAATTAATTTTAAATAAATGATGTTTTAAATGATATCAACATGAATATATTAACATTATATAAGTGTTATGGTCATATGAAGTACCACTATCTATTTTATCTGATCAAGATTTATAATTCACCTCCATGGTTGGGAATACACTCCATAATTCTCTAAACATTGAGTTGAACTTTAGTACGACTTTTCATCCCCATGTTGAGGGCCAATGTAAGAAGACTATCAAGAAACATGAGTATGTGTTGAGAGTATTCTCATTTTACATCAAAGGATGATGCAATTAACATCTTCCTCTCGTTCAATTATCTTACAATAATAGTTTATACTCATGAATCCAAATGGATCCCTATGAATACAATTATGGGAAGAGGTTCATCATGCATTCATATTGGGATAAAGTTGGTTAATGAAGACTACAATGCCCTAAAATGGTTGAGAAAATGTGGGAAAAGGTTAAAACCATTCAACAACTCATCAAGGCTACTCAGAGACTGCATTAGAGTTATGCTGATAATATAAGAAGAGACCAAGTGTTTTATGTGGGACAAATTATTTTCTACTACATATATCTATGGAATAAAGTTACGATATTGGGAAATAATGGAATGATTAGTCCAAGATACATTAACACCTTTGAGGTCCATGATGGCATCTGAGCGGTGGCCTACAAACATACACTCACACCTAACCTGTATCATGTACATGAAATATTCCATGTATCACTATGGATTAAGTAGATACTTATCCCCTCACATGTACTCAATATAGAGGTGGTACAATTAGATAATGACCCCCCATATGTGGTGTAGTCGAGGAAGATATTAGGTTGTAGAGAAAAAGTCTTACATAACAAGAAAATACACCAGGTTAGATCTATGTGGAGAAACCACAAGTTTAATGGGGAAATGTGAGAACTGGATGAGGTTATGAACCATAGTTACCCTCTTATGTATTAGAGTTGGAAATTAAAATTTTTGAGGGAAACATATCTTTAGTGGGGGATATTATAACAACCCAAACCAATATAACTAAAATTAAAATTTTTAATTTATTTAAATGCCTCATAATTAAAAATGGATATAGAAAATAGATGTAATTATTTTATTATATCCTATTGGATTTAAAATAAAATAATGTATCTTTCCAATTGATAATATAGTCAATGAATAGTTATGACTTTATTAGTATAAATATTGGGTTTTAACAAATCCAATTTAATCAGACAATGAATGTGATGTCCTCAACAAGTTGGATCATACCCAATGATGGCCACTAATTGTAACCTCCAAGGGAGATATCATATAAGGAAATTTATCTTGACCCATAACTAGATAATATCAAACAACATAATAATTTGTGAAAACTTTTAAGGGAGAAGTTCAACCTCATCAAGATCATGACCCAAATCATGTATGCCAAAAACATACATAAATATCAAAGTCGTGCTCCTTACTCTTTGGGAATACACATATGTATAAAAGGGATATGTATAAATCCCCAAGAAAAATTATTATTTACACTATATTTCATAGAATAATGAATATATTTTCATCATTTCATTATTAAATTTTAAATGATATTTAATTTCATACAATAAAACACACATTGTATTTTTGGTAATATTAGAATAAGATTAATGTATTTATTTTGTTTAATTAGTGTATTTTTTTAAATAAATATTATTTTATGAATAAAGTTTTATTAAATAATTATTATTATATAGAAATGATCATAAATTTTTTATGATGTCAAACAGTTTTTTTGTAAGGGGTCAAAAAATATTTATTATAAAATCCCAACACTTCAAAATAAAAGTCAACACATATTCTAAAAGATAAAATTAAAATATTTAATTAATAATTTAGATAAATTACTATTATTTTTAGAATCATAATATCTAAAATATCTAATTTATAATTTTTAAATTTTTTTTGACACATTCCAGTTTGCGTGTAGAAATTAAATACCGTATAAAATACTATGTGTATTATGACATAATAATGATCCAAATGTGATGTAATAAATACCATTAATTGTTTTTGGCGAACAAATATATTTTTTCACTTAAAATAATGTAATTATATGTTAATTTTAATAAATTTATAAATCCCTTATGAATCCTCGAAACCCATTAAAATATTTTCTGATTTTAAATTTATTTCCTTTATAGTATGACTTACGTCCACATAAGAAAGGGAATTATTTTTATAATTTAGGCCATTTTGATATTACTATAATTTAAAAATATCCTGTTTGATACAAACCATGTGAAAAAATCATGAAACAGTTATTGGTTTTTGTTATTTTATTATATAGAGTACAAAACCTATGTTGTTGAAATATTAAAGAATTTCCATATCTTTTCTTATATAAACCCACCAAGATCCATTTTTCTTCACTCAAAATCAATATAGCATGTCTATACTCTTCCCTACCCTCTAAATAATCTTTTAAAAGTGCTCCAATCTCTCAATAATTAACTTTTAATTCTTTTTGAGTCACACACTCAATTAGGGGATCATTTCCTTTCTTGTATTTGTTAATGTTTCTTCTTTACCTTTTGTCTTTTATCTTTATTTTATTATCATAGGATAAATTATTTTATATCCTCATTTCTAAATATTCTCTTTCAAAATGATGAGATATGCCTTTCTCTCTCATCAACAATTTTTATGAATTCTTATGTGACATTGTTACGCTGTGAATGTTTTTTAGGGATCCTACCTTTCTCCCCCATATTCTATAAAAATCATTATTTAATGCCAATTTATTTTAAAATACTATGGTTGGGGGTGTTTTTAACATTACCTTTACTTACAATATTATTTAGAAATTATGAAGGACAACATTAACTCTCATTTATCCATCCAATGAACATTTATATTCTCTCATCATGCTGCTAAAATTTCACCATGGGAGTTCATGCCATAAATAATGTTTACCAAATACCCATAACCAATTATTACCAAGGGTTTTCACCATTATAGGATTATAGGAATTTTATTTTGGACCTATATGTATGTATTACACACTCATTTATCATTGAATAATATATTATTAAAAATGAGTGAATGTTGTATGATAAATGTGGCACACTTAAGAATGAGAATGAAATGATTGTGACATGATTTCTTTTATCGTACATTGTCCATCATGATTTCTTGTCATTTGTCCTTTTTCTATGTTTATAATGAAATGTTGTAAGATGGTACTGAATTTTCAATGTTATGATTTTCTTGTTATATCATGCCTTATTATTCCTATTCCTTTTAAGCCCCATTAATATTACTATTATCTATGTTATATTATCTTCTTCAGGTTATTTTTTTATTCCATTACATATTTTTAAATCTCGCACCATTCTTATGTAGCTTCCCAGGTTATCCATTGTATTTTTTTGTTTATAGGAGTATTTTTAGCATGTTAAAGATGATTTCAATAATGATGTTGTATTCATTGTTTTATGTTGTTATATAATGTATCTATTTCCAAAATACACTATACTTTTTTATAATAATGGATTTATTAATTACATTATTATTAAATAAATCATATATTAATGTTAAATAAATAAAATGGTTGTTATAATATCAGTAGTGTGTGTAGTATCATTGACATATGATCCAATATATATAGGGTTCATCCATGTTTGGTATGTGGTTTCCTCAAATGGTTCTAGGCATGGACCCCTCTCATTGTATTTGGATATTCAAAGGCTAATGATTTTTCAGGGGTGGGGCCCTAATGATATTGACCTCTTTATCAATTGTCCCTAATGAAGATATTCTAATGGAAGATTACTCTCATAGAATAAGAATTCCGTCGCGTGGAATCCTGTGGCTGGGAGTTGGATCTGACAACATGGTCTCATGGAGTTTTTTCATGACAATATATTGGTGTTTCTATTATAAATTGATAGATATATCTTAAATTTATATGAATATAAATGGTGATTCAGGTTTAGTGTTTTTGGTTTGTCCAACTAATAATTGTATACTCACCCCTACATGGGCTTTTCCCACACATGGCATGTCTTATGTAGATGATGACTCTTTTTATGGTGTCTTGGGTTGACAGGGATTGGTTGGAAAGTAGACAGATATTTTTGGGCACATGTTTTTTACTGTGACTTGCTTTTTCATTTAGTCCACACCTTTGGCGCAGTTTGGAATATTTATATTTTTTGGTTTGGGTTTTATTTGGCCCCTCCTTTATATTTCAGTACATTAATGTCATACTTTTTTGTGGGATTGTATTTGTATGGATCCATTATTTCATTTCTTTTACATTTAAATATTTTTTCATTCTTAGACATTTTTTCGTGGGTTCTGGTAATTATGGCCACTGCCTCCCATTGGTGGGATATACCTACTCGATGTTGGTCACCAGCCCTTGGACAATTAGACGAAAGCATGGGTTAGTCATTGGGTGGACCTTTACAGGATGGGTAATTGCAGTTCATGTAATCACTATGAGATCATTCATAAGGGTCTCTAACACACATCCTAGAGGCATATACTCCTTGATGGTAATAAATTATAATCCTCATGGAAACTGGAAACACAACCAGAGAACTCATCACTTTAGTATTTTTGTCATTCATTATCAGCATGTCTACCCCATTCCATATTGTCCATGCTATAGGATCCTTAATTAAAAAAATAGGTGGAAAATTTATATGTCCCTAAAATAGAACAATAAGTTTCCTTATCTATAAGTACCTTATCTAATAAAAAATATGGTACCAACTTTATTTTCATAATCTACAAAGATATATGGTCTATGTTTTAAGACACCAAACTACAACAAAAAAATTTTCTATCATGAAAGAACATAAAATAACCAATTTATAATGACATAATGGTATCCTATTTGAAATAAAAAAAAATTATCCCTTTGAAAATGTTGATTTTGTGCTCATTGTACATTCAATTTATGTGATTTTAGAAATATTACGCATTTATAAATAGAAATGGAACAATATATGTTTGGTTGAAAACCTATAATAGGGTGGCCTGAGAAAAATCAAAATCCATGACTAGTAAAACATCCCCAAATAAATCATAGGAAGAACATAAGTAAGTTCATAAATACTCAATGCATATAGGGATCAATATTTTTATATGAAAAATATAAATCTATCATTTATAGTTCCATTATCATTGGTAGAATTTCTATAACTCCCCCTATGAGACATATTTTTTCAAAAAATATACCTTTTTAACTATGTAGTCCCTGGATGATATGATTGTATACATAAAAGCGGAATGTCATATCGGTGGGAATTCATTTCCAATTATAATGATAAATTTATTTTGATTTATGAAATAAAAACAAGATATTAATGTTTACATGGTATGATATAAAGGATTTCTATCATTGATGATCCATATGATATCCTGTCATTGAAGTTTCATATGAATCATAAATGAGAAATGTTGGACAATGAAATGAGTGGTTTATATTAATTATTCATTAATAATGCATAGAAGAACGAGTATCCACTTTCCATATTCTCTACTATTGATAAAAAATATATAAATAAATTTAAAAAAAATGTTTATTAATTTATATTTCATAATAATATCTTCTTAAGTAAATTTATATATATGACAATGTCAATATGTATGTTTCAATTGAGTTATAATGTGTCTACCAATTAGTATCTTTTGGTGATTCATAATTAAAGTAAGTTGCAATTAAAAGTGATAGATATTCAGATCCATTATATATAGCCACTAATAATGTTGATGATTCAAGATGAATGGTTCATATGCTAGCTATATATTATTATAATTTTACTCCATATGATGGTAAGAAACCCATATAAGATTCTATCTTAGTGACTATTTGAGGAATATACTCAAGAATCTCTAAAGCACCCTTTCTTGACCGTGTCATAGAATTTTTTTCATCAAGGTTTAAAAGGACATTCACACTGTTGTACACTTTTATTCAAGTGAATAAAATATATAACATGATATGATATAATTTTTGAAATTCAAATCCACTAATTCGCAAATCACAAATGAGTTTATGATGTCATTTTTTTGTGCATGACTTCCTTCCAAAGGAGTCAATGTTCTCAGTGTTTGAACTATCTGTTAGATTATTTGTCAGAGTACATGGTTCTAAAAAATTAATATGGAAGGAATGAAGGATAGAAGAATAGATTATTTATATGATGAATAAGAATGATAATATGATTCATGTTATCTTCTTTCAATCATATTGTCATATGATGATCGTTTTTAGGACCATTCTCCTTAATAGTATATATATCACTAATGAGAGGATTGACACACTACTAAGAGAACATCCTGGTTGGCTTCCCAAAGTAATGAATCTGCTACATTGGTTTAATATAGTAGGAAATTTTTGATGCATAATTCATATCCACAGAAAAAAGTCAATTAAATACACCAATAGGGTATGTTCCTACCCAATTTAAGGTGGATTCCAATGATAGGATGTAGGGGTAGTGGAAGACTAATCTCTCCATTTCTGTCATCATGAAACAGTGTGAGACAAAATTAGTGAATTTGGTTGGGATGTGATTCTCCCCACATTATAATTGAATGGATAGGAGAAACCCTTTGAATATAGACAAACTATAGAGAAAACAAATATGGAGTATATTGATAATAGATAATTTCCCCATCAATGAAAGCTATAGGATCCCCATCATAGAGATAGATTTTATATTAACTCTCATCGAGGTAGCCACTATAATTTTCAATAATTAGCTATGCCATTGTTGGATATAGAATGATGTGGAAATGATAATTCCAACAAAACATGTAAATAACCTCATCTGGACCCAACTGAATTTTCTAAACCCCATAAATATTCAAATGATTTGAATGTAACAAATATATAGTGATTCCAGTAGTTTTGTTATAATTGTAACATCATAAATCCTCTCATATCCATCCAAATAAGAACTAGAAGGGGCCGAAATCTAGAAAGGGATTACATAAAATATGATATGACTAAGGAGGTGATAAATGAATACAAGAGCCATCCTGACCAAATTAATAAGTAAAACCTCTACCAATGTAGAATTATTCTCTAACATGCCTACAAGAATTTCCTTGAATTCTTCCCTAGTTTGTAAAATTAATCAGTTTACAAACATCAACAAAGTGAAGGAATATTGATGGCGTTTTGATACGATCAGTATAACCTGATATCCTGATTGTGTATACTCTCCAACTTGATGGATGGCCTAATAAGATCTTTTTTTTTTCTTTGAAGCTAATGTGAAAGGTATCAATGAGGCTTTATAGATGTTTTTTGTGTCCGAATATAGAAGTTGAAGATATTGGTCTAGTCCTTGGAATTAAAGATCGAGTGTAGGTTCATCACCTTCCAAACCATCTCCTCCACTATGGTGAGAATGTTCCTTTAATGTGGCGTATTTATTTTTTGGATCATCTAAAATTACAATATAAAGAAGAAATTTTTAAAAAATCATCTTCATAGGAGGTATTCCAACTAGGAATTGAATATCGTTAAGGATGATTCCAAATTAACTATGTGAAAATATGATTGAATTACTATCGGGACTCCAGTGAAAAATTATCTCTTTATAATGTTTCATTATTTTATTCAAAATGAATTGAGAACTCCATATCACGTCATAAATATTAATAGAATGTATCTAGAATGCAAAATCATAGAAAATCATCCTAACCTATAACTTCAATTTCTATTCATTAGAGATGCTACTAGGCTCCAAATTTTCTCATATTATTCAATTATGATTAAATTTTTCTCAAATAGATCAGAGTAATAGGCTGATGGGAATGTTTGAAACAATTTAGACATCATGGGGTGTTATCCTACTTATGAGATAACCCCAATATCAGTGTTATAACCAAATGACTATCCTTATATATTATAATTATTAATGTCAATAGAAGATGATATCTACTGATATGGAATATTATAATCATGTGAGGGAATGGAATCACAATCTCCTTTACTAGATCCTCAAAAATAATGTATGTGCGATAAATGATATATTTGATGTATAGAGTGGAAAAGCCCCTTGAAAGTACCATTTTCATATAAAACAAAATACTGAGGATTGGAATAATGATTCCAATAAATTTGATCTCTCTGGAAATATGCAATTGAATATGTTTGAAAAATATAATATTTCTCTAAAAAACAATAAGAACATGTTAGATGAGTTAGGGATACCATTAAAATCAGTGCATGACTCAGAAAAAAAAATTGAATCGCATTAACCATAAGAGGATCACTCATGTCATGACCAGTAATAGGTCAAGAATATAAAATAATCCACAAATAATATTTTTTTAATATAACATATAGAAATACATATCATCTTATGACTATGTGGTAGTTGCACATACATCATAATGATCAAGTGACCACACTATCAAACCGAATGATCATATGAATCACATAGGACAACTAGTCATCTTAATGCATGAATTATGTTTCATGGAAATTATCATGGATTGGCCCATGGTTTGTTTAAAAAATTAGTAATAAGAATTTACCTAGGTGTGAGATCACATGATCAAATCTTATGAAACATTTTTTCATTTTTATCTTCCAAAAATGATTTTTTTTATGTAGTCTTGTGAAATAGATCCCATTAAAAATATCTCCTAAATAGACACATGATAGAATAAACAATAAGATATATGGTAGTTTGAGTCAAAGATGGAAGTAGTGTGTACCTCACTCCCATATTTAAAAGTTATTTTGTGTAATAAATAATCACACCCGGAATACCAAATGATACTCGAGAGAGCAATCAGATTATGTCTCAATGAAATAGGCATGAGTTTTCTCACCATATAATCAAGTCATTTCCCTTGTAGAAATCTCTCATATGGGGTGGTTTTGAATCCCTTTAAAATGTTTGTATAAATTATAAAATTAATGATATACCTAAGGAATGGTAATTATATTTTCATTATGATATTAGAAGCATCAAGATGGCTACATGGGGACTCCTAGGATAGATTATGTGCATAAGGTGATCCTACGAAAAATTGTGATTGAAAGACCCTTTGAAGGGCATGATATTGGATCATACTATTATAATGATCTATTTATGATCATGTGAATCTGCCACTAATGAGCCCTCCTATTCATGTGATGGAATCAAGACATGCACTGATGATCATATGAATGATTCCCTATTAGATCCTCCAATATTACTTTATATCAGACTAAAAACGCTGGATAATCACCAAAATAAAAAAATAATATAAGTAAATAAATGTTAAAAAATTCTATTATTACTTCAGTTTTATTTAAATATTTTTTATAGGATGTTCTCATGCACCTCATGAGATTACCATTGATCATGTTGGGGTCCATCAGAATAACGTAGATATATTGTGATGGCCCTTTAAATATCTTCCTTGATCTTGTAGTGATCCCCAAAAAATTCCCCACATGTCACATGAATTCCTATTTATCATACCACTAAATCATGAGATTGATCATAAACATGTTATCCCGGTATGGAAGAGCGCCTTTAGCTTGTAAAATTTTATCTTGTGGCTCATAATAAAAAAGAAGAGTGATTATCCATGACAATTCTCACATGCCATCCCAAGATCCTCTATTGGTCTAGAGTCACCATAGCAGACAACAGATTCAAATAAATAAAAAACATGTAAAATAAGGAAAAATATATTGAAATTAATGAAGCCTCGCATGTATAGAAGATTAAATAATTTTCATGTCAAGAGGGATTGTGCCTTAGAGGATCAACATTGACCCAACAATGGATATTTGACATGTCATAAATATCTAATAGAGGCCCACATTATAAGTTATCATTGTTTAACAACTGGACTCTATCAAGATAATTGAAACACATAAATTTACCCATACAAGTCTCCCTTGATCATGTGAAATCCTCTTCGATAGGAATCCTAATCACATAAAGACTCCAAGACATGAAATCCTGAATTTTGTGAAGGATAATAGACATGTAAACATGATTATGATAATTTCCTTTGAAAATACACATGTTTCATAGATATGGAGATGAAGGGGTATTATCATGTCTCTATTTATCATGTCACATAAATATGATACCTTATTTGAACCATGTCAAAATAAATCAATGTGCATGAATTAATACTCCCGACACCAACACACGATCGTGCCAAAAATATACCGAAAATATAATTTTTTATAGAACTAATATGGCGAGTCCTATAAATCCATCCCCCATGACACCAAAAATGACTACACATTGGATCATTGAATAGAGAAATATATTGAGAAGAGAAACACATAATAAAAAGGGTCTTACACAAGGTAAATCAAGGGAATGTCTTAAATATTTATGTGGCATGTATATGCACTTTTTGTGATCATCTTACTAAACACGTGAATGTATTATGGTGCACTGAGAAGGTTATGAGAATGATTTTATGTGATTTTAATTGGTTTATAAAAACCCAAAAATGTAAATTATTAACAAATATTGTATTTATATGTGCGCTAAAAAATAAATATGATGGAATAATTACATGAGAATTGATACGATGGTTTTTATGGGAATGTGTCAAGTTCCTCACATTACATATCAAAATCATGTAGTAGCACCCAAGAATGTCAACCAATTCATCTAAACTTATCTCAACATGTCAGCCATGTTTTTAAAAGTCCTTCATTTATGTTATCTAAGTCATGTGAATTCCATTAACCATACCATATATATCTTATGATGACCACAAGTGTTTCCACTTGAATCACGACACAATAATATGACATGTCATATGTGATCACAAGACAGACTTGGATATGTATAAATTAACTATGAATAGAATGTGGGATATATCAATTGATTCAAGTGATGTCCTCTATAATTGTTAGCTATACCATGACGTTGACCTCCTTAATTTTTTCTTTGATCATATAATGTACCCTTTTACATTTTATCTTTTTTATATAGAAATATAAAAACATTCAAGATGAAAATAATGAAATTTTGGGAATATACTATAGAAATTTCATATTGAAAACAATAACATGTCTAGAAGACACCACCATCATGTTAATCTTGTCATGACGACACCATTGTAAATGATATACATGTCTAGTAGAAACACATGGGTATACAACTAACAATACTATGAGAAATTTTATTCCTACAATAAATAGTATACGTTATACATCTTATAAAGGCTTGATATCCACTTGGAATAAAAAATGTTGTAAACCCCTATAATTCATAGAGTCTCTTACCCGTAGATTCTAAACTCTTATATTAGTGTATCATTAGTTCACATCCATCAATGGATTTAGAATATTATTTGAACTCTGACGATCCTGATTCATTCTTTATGAAGGATTTATTGGAAGCCATCATAAGGAAATATATCCAAATCAAAAACCCCACTAGGACCACCATAATGCATAAGTCTCAAATCCATTATAGTGATGATAATGACTTGATATCTCTAGTTTCTCTAACAAAGGCTGACTCACATGGGATTAGTGATTTTATATGGTCATAAAAATCAAATAATAAATTTCTCATAAATAGGGAATAATTAGTGAGTAATCCCCTTTAAAATACACGATAAAATTTCCCCCATCTAGGGGTATTCACCTCAGTGAATGATTATAAGAAATTCCTCTGTTGGTAGAAATGTGAAACAAACTTCATGGGCACTAATTATTTATCACCGATGTCGAGACCTAAAACCAAATTTCCTACAAATTCTACCATACTAAAATACATATCCATAAGATATATGAAATAATATCCTAAATTATTTAATATTTATTTATTATTTGTAAAAATTATAAATTCATGATTCTTATATAATATTTGTAAAAACAAATTACAACATAATTTTTTTGAGAATTTATTTATCCAATATACTGTATCCCAATACATCAGTCTTATTATTCTTTATTTAATAATATGTAAATTAAAAAAATTTGGCATTATCAAAGAGTAAATAGAGGATAATTACATCATAATCTATCGTGAATCATTAATCAAGATCAATATGGAAAGTTAAATATCTAAGCACATATTATATTTATAAACTGGATAAGGAAAAATAAAAAATAAAAATGTAAATAACTATGAACAAATACCATTTTAACAATTTTATACGGAATTATAAAAATTAAAATCTAAATAAACATGACAAAAATACATTTAAATAACTATTTAATTCATTATCAACATTTCAAGGTAAATAACTGAAAACACAAGGAATTTAATCAATAAGATTATATTGAAATGTATACAATGAGAATATCATTGTGGATATCTCTGGGATAAAAAAACTCAAACCATGATGTAGTAAATTCATAATAATTATTAATTATGTCTCAATAACATGATACCTCTATGATCATGACCATTCACAAGACAATTTAAAATATAGTTAAAAAACTGTTCAATGCTACCGTAACTGAATTGTCACATGAAACCTACAGTTCAATTGAATTTAAATATAATTTTTAGGAGTAAATATAAATATTGGACCAAATAATTTCTCACATATTGAAAAGTAAATTTAAATTATGAATCAATATGCATTAACATCATATATATATATATATTGAAAGGATATTGGCTTATCAATATTTCTATATTCAAGCACATACATTTAAAAATTAAAACAAAATATATAAAAATGAGATAATTTTGAAGAATAATCATATATGTGATAAATAATATGTATATTTAGGGGAAATTTAATCTCTAAAAATTATAAGTACGTTATTATTTCTAGGGGATGTTATTAACTACATTATAAAACTTTGAAGTGAATTCTAATACTACCCATATATAAAATAAATATAATACATTAAATGGATGAGTAAGGATTGCATAAATATATACCCATTAAAGTAATAATTAATGATTCCTAAAATATATTCATATAAAATATAAATATATCATCAAAAAATATCTAGGAAAATATAATTTTCATTTTGAAAACATTTTGAAAATCATTTCATTTGAAAATCACTTTTAATAAAATTTAATTTAAATATATCAGCGTGATCATGTAGTGGAATCATTACAGAAATGATGTTTAGGATATAAGTTATTCTTTTAAATGGAGTAAATGTTAAACATAATATTTCTTGTATATATAAAAGGTTAGGAAACTACATTGTTCAGAAAATAATAAAAAGATTCCATTCACAATTTTGGTAAAATTTAAATGGGAGTTGTTTTAAAAATGATAGGAATAATACCTTGAAATATTGTAAAAATGTATAAAAATTGAAATATATTATTTTAATAAATGGTTTTAATCTTTTAAAAATGTTTTTAATAAATTTTCAGAAAACAAGGTTCTAAGAAGAATACATATTTTCCATTAAAGACAGAAATTTTGATAGATATTACTAAAAATTGTTCTCAATTACTTTAATTACTAAAGGGATTAAAATTTTTAATATTGTAGTTAAATATAATTAATAATAAATTTGTAATCAAATAAAGTGGGATTATTAGTAAATGGATGAATAGTTTCTTTTAACTGAAATTAAATAGTAAACATTATCCACTAGAGTGAAATTGTAATGTAAACACTTAGACAAATTATAATGACTAATTGATAATTAACTAATGAATATATTACTTGTATCATTAAAAAATCAAAATTAAAATAATTAATTACAATGTAAGACATTTGAAAGACATTATACACATAATATTAGAATATTAATGAAAATAAGGATGTAATATAATCCTAGTAAATGAAATTGAGTTTATAAATACAATACAAATGGGTAAATATCAATTCGAATACCCAAGGTTAAATAATTATAATCGATAAATAAAATAACATGAATTATTATTGAATAAGAGAATAACATGTTAATGGGTATGTATATAATTTATAAAAAATATATTAGGTTCATAATATTACAATATTCCTCAATATATTGAAATTCAGGCTAAATCCTTACCTCACGTTTCCTTTTTGATGAAAATCATTAAGACTATTGTATTTTAGATACAAAAAATGTATTAAAATACATAAAAACAATATAAATATTTATAATATCATATAATTTTCACTTTATGAAATCATATAACCCCATAGTTAATGATCATTCAATCTTTTCATCATTACTGATGTTAAGTGGATTGTTTTTATTTTGTGTTCTCTTTTATGAATGTTTTAGTTCTTATGGATACAGTTAAAACATATATATATTAATAACATTCACATAAACTTAATATTATTAATCATGTTTATATTTTAAAATCTACAATTAATTGTGTTTATGAAAAATGATGTATGTTATTATCATGGAGATGGTGGGATGTGTGTACGCATGAGTAATGAGTAAATTTTTAAAAGATAATAATACAAAATTGGTAAGTAATAAATACCATTTGCATAATGATAATAATATCATTAATAAAATTTTGAATAATTATTTATGTGACCCATGTTGTGTGGTGATTAAAAAAGAGCCACAACACATCATGGAAGGGTGTAATACCTATAATCGCAAACGATGTTATCATCTTTACATGTGTCAAAACGAATGAAATAAAATGATATATTTTATCACTATAGATTTTCAAACATGTAATTAAAATCACATGAATTTAATGTATATGAAATTTAATCATTAACAATATCTTTATCACCTTCCATATGAGTTAGTATTCTATGTCGAATCATATCACTTCATTATGTGGTAGTTCACCATACACATGAGTGATGTTATAGTATCTCATATGAAAAGGACGATGATAAGATATCAAAATTATATATCAACTAAAGATGTATGAATATTTTTTAAAGATCATATATATTCTTTTCTCTGATAATTATACCCAACCATGAACAGTGGAATTGAAAAAATGAATGCTTTTGATTCGTAAGACAGTGTTCTGTCATACATATGAACATGGATTTCATAACTCACTTGATGGAGGAATTTTAATATTATTTTGTTACTTCAAGATAATAACATATCATTATATTTTCTATACCTAAGAGATTATATAATAATTGTTTTTAAAATAACTTATGGATGTGGAGTAGGATATGAAATGATGAGAATTATTGTATAACATTACCTCTTCTGCATGTATCCTCATTAGGTTTGCACTAAAATTATTCAATAGATTCCACATTTCTAAAAATTAGGCTTCTATGATGAGGGAAAGTTATTTATGATGTTATTTTTTATCTTAATTTCAGAACAAAATTGGTTTAGGGTGTGAAGTGGATAGGGGTGGGGTGGCCTTCTGTTCCTACGAGAGATGAGACTCTTATTATTCTTGAAAAGAATTGGGTTCTCCAGTATTTTTTATATGTAAAAATGGTCCAGAATAGAAAATTATAAAAAATTATTAGTTTAACAATTGAAATATGGTTATAAAATATTTAATTATAACAGTGTATATGTCGTTTATACCCTTATCGGTTTAGTTTAACCCCTATTAAATCCATTTATTCCTTAACTATAAAAATTTATTTGTATTGCTGTCACTATAATTTTATGTCAAACAGTAAGAAAAACATATTCAAAATTATAAAATATGATTATTCCAAATGTGGAATTAATATTTCCAATTTCATTTAATAGATGTGTAAAATTATAATTTTGAATTTATCCCATGTATGGGACTAGAAATTGGGATTTTATGTGAAAATGTTGAAATGTTTATGATATTTTAATAATCAAATTAAATATTAAAATGATTCATGTGACCTGAATTAGATTAATAGTTTAATAATTTAAATATTATTATATTTAATGTGATTAAAAATATAATTTATCATTATCAATTATTTAGATGAAATGATTTTTTTCAATTAAAATACAATATTTTTTTATAAAATCAAAACATAAGACGTATCATAAAATTTAAAAAATTTAAATGTAAGATAAATTTGATATTATGAATAAAACATTATATTTATTTATTCATATAAATATTAAAAATTTATTAAAATATACTTTTATATTATGTGTGCAATTTACAAAATAACCATCTCGTTGAATAATAATGTTCTCCAAAAACAATTCTTTTTCATTTAAATAATTCTTATAAATAATTAAAATAAATAGATAATCGATAACTGTGTATAAAATATATATCTTCATAATTTTTTTATTGTATTAATAACAATCATTACAATAGATATGTGATAGCTATCAAATTAAATATTAATGCTAATAGTATGTTTTTGTTAAATAAAACTCGATCTTTCATTTATTGTATGAAATCAATGAAACCCGGTGTTTCATTCATTTGATGATATTGAATGCGTTTATTTTTTAAAAAATTAAATATATAGTAATATTTCAAGATTTTTTATTTCTTTTCATACTTTTTATGGAGTGTCACTCACACTATCTAATATTATGATATATATTTAAATTTTAGTTTGTTAAATTGTCCCCACATTATATAAATTTAATACTCCTAATTTACATTAGGTCTTTGTATTAAATGGTTTTATTTTTTGAAATTTCGTGGATTAAAAAACCATATCATAAAATAGGTAATAAAATATCACATTAATATGAAAAAAAAGATAAGTATAATGGTCACATGGAATAACACATATCAATGAATCCATGTAGGAGAACATTTGTGTAAAATGAAAACATGGACCTAAAAGAAAAGCATAAATATGTATAGATATTTATTGAGGTCATTGATCAAAACAAATGTAATGATCAATAGAATGTTAAGTAACTCAATGTCGTGAATGTTTTATTATTTAATTCACACTATGTTATACTAAAATGAAGTTATTTATATAGAATTTTTAAAAGATCAATATCCTAATGTTGAGTAATTCATTGGCATCCAATAAATATAAGAAAATAAAAATAATTTATTTTCTATTTAATAAGAAAATTTTCATCATTATTTTATTTCTAAATTTTCAATTCATCCATTACATCCATTAAAATTAATTTTTATGCGTAAATAACTAAATTTCACTTCTAAAAATTCTTAAGATATATGAATGTGTGACAATTCATTCCCTCTATATCTAACTGTTACCCAAATTCCTTATGTATATCACATGTTATCCAGTAAATTAATCTCTAAACCTCAAAATCAACACCACTAGTTAATAATTAAAAAATATTTTCCAAATAATTTAAATAATTTCATATTAACCAGTACATCATCTTGGCTAATGGTAGGTGTTAAGTCATTTCTATATTTCAAAAAAGGTTTCAAGCCATGTGGATTTTAAGACATGATGTGTTTTCACCCAGCTTAAATGTTTTCTATTTCATAAAAAATATTAATATAATTAATATATCATTCCAAAAAACGTCATGGAAAACAATGAAATTATGTTATTCATTAAAACCAATTTATAAAATGGTTTTACATACAACTCCTTTTTACAATGTCGGCAATTATTTTATGAAAATTATTCACATGTATTCAATGATAATATAATCCTTAATGGTTGTAAAAACATTTAATAATCAATGTAAAATATAAAGGCATTATTCCTAAAATAAGTATCCCATTTAAACATATATTTTTAATAAATTTCTCTAATATTTCTATAATCATTGGTGACTCTCTGCGTATAAAACCTAAAAATGTTTTCTAAGACTTTTAACATTTGACCAATCATAGAAACATAACTCATGATGTTGTATCTAATAATTAAGTTAATGAAGACATATAAGCATTAAAATTTAACACAATCCAAATAAATTAAATGATTCTTATGCCAAAAACCCAATGATAAAAATTGTTTAATAATTTAAATCAGGAATCTGATTACTAAAATACTTCTTATATTTTATTTCCACATAGGTTCATCATTGGTATATGTTTTATAATTGATCAACCATTTTATTTATCAATTAAAATTCACCATAATGGTTTATAAATAAAATACGGATTATTCAAGGAATATATCCTTGGAGTGTCAAGACAAATGTTTAATAAAGCATTTTTATTTGTACCATGTAATGCTTGACTCAAGAACATGTGCACTTTTTTAGATATATTTCTCTTAGGTGTCTATGTTCCAGATCTATATCCACTTATTGTATCTAAATATGAATTTATTTCAAGGATAACAACATAATCTATACCATAACAAAATATTGGGATGCCCTTCAAAACATATCCACAAATTCAATAATATTGTTATCTTTCCTAATATTGTTTCCCTAAATATTGTTTTTATGGTTTCTATTAAACTTCATCGGACACCAACTACAATGACCTTTACCCAAGATTCCTGTAGGAATTGTCATGAAAACATTTTGTAAGATAAAATGAATCATAACCTGAAAGGCTATATAGTATAACAGTCTTTGTAATCTCAATTAATAATTGATTTATATTTTAAATTTTAAAACAAAATTTACTGCATAATTTTTTAAAGGATAAAAACATTATTACATATAGATTATCTATGCATATTAATCATACTAAACATCTGGGATTATAGGGAATGGAGAAAAAATATGTGTGAAATCAAATGATCTTTAAGGGTTATCTACTATGGATTATACCATGAATCAATCATCATGAAAATTTGGAATGGTAGATATTTGAGAACACATTCAATTTTAATTATTTGATATGTAATGGAAAAAATGGAAAGGTAAAAAACTTATCACAGAGTCTATTTAATTAATTTGATTAGGAATAATCCATACAGAAAGGTAAATAACTAAGCACACATTCTATTTAAATAAGTGGATAAGAATGAATCAATAAATTATGGTACACAATGAAATCCCTTTAATTTTAATCAATAGACTAGATTTGAAATGCATCCAGATATAATACGTTTTTTAAAATGTACTGGATAATAATATCAAAAATATTGTTACATGTAATGCATAATTACTGGATTTCATGCCCTAGATACTTGACATATGTACCATTAAGTCCATTCAAATGATTATTTCAACTATAGGTAAAACCATATATAATGATATCTTAACTTGTTTTTCTCATGATAGCTACTAAAGTATCAAGGTATATGTAATGTCTGGTCACACACATCACATAAGGTCCAAATCATTCTTCATATATAGAATAATAAATTTCTTTAATGAATTAGTATATCGTAACATAAAATATATGTATCATGTAAAGGAAACAAATTTATCAATATTACCATAGTTAAATAAATATATTAAATGTAAAAGTACATATATAGATATCATATCAAATATGTTAAAAAATAATATAATGATAAATGATTTTTATAATTAGTTCTAATATAATAAACAATGTTTATAGGATTGTGACTATATTAAGGGGAAGTGAATGTCTTAAAAATGAAGCCAATAATTAAATTTTATTATTATCCTTATTTTAATTAATCATAAACCATCCAAATGAAGAATAATGATGGTTTCAATATATACACATTGGGGTATAAATTTTTTTTTTCATTAATGAATATAATTTCGGTTAATGTTTATTTAAAAACATTATCGATGATAATAACCTTTTAAATTTGAAAACATTTTGAAAATAAAATTTTTAAATAGCATTGAAAAAATATTA
The DNA here is from genome assembly GCA_963277665.1 of Viscum album. Taxonomy (NCBI): domain Eukaryota; kingdom Viridiplantae; phylum Streptophyta; class Magnoliopsida; order Santalales; family Viscaceae; genus Viscum; species Viscum album. The sequence goes on along the minus strand of OY728145.1, from coordinate 929,246,739 downwards.
CACAAAAATATATTCCTAAACATGAAAATTAAGCTTCAAATAAATAGCGATTATGTAGGTGGGTAATTCTATACATTCGAAAAAATGTAAAAATATAATTCCATTTACCCTACAGAAAGTCAGAATATTTATTTGTATTTAAAATTATAAGATGATTATATTCATCATTTTTAAATAATATGAAATGATTAAATTTTGAATATGATATATGGATTCCTTTTAATTTTTCTCGAGATTATAAAAGAGTAAAAATTCATTTAAAACATCATTTTATAAAGGTAAATTAAATTTGAAATCATTTTTATGTCACATTATTTTGGAAGAAAAAATATTTCCAAATGAACAGAGAAATGAAGTCATATTTTCTTAATAAATTTCCCCAAATACTATAATATCCAAATATTGTAAAAATGAAACTTTAATTAAGAATATCATTGGAAAATATAAAAATAAAATGGTATTGTTTTTTAGTATGTGGTAAAATAATTTTAGTCAACATAAATTAATGATAAAACAATATAGATTAGAATGGGATTGTGAAATAAAACCTTAAAAAGATCACAATGCAGATGTGAGGATCATATAAAGAATCAATTATTTGTATGAATAAGAAATACACACAAAAAAGTTGGAAAAATATATAACAAAAATGTCTTTATATACATAATCTTATAATATTAACTATAATAAGGAAGTAATATTACCCATTAAAAATAAATTTATTTGTAGAATTCTTTACCACATGGTTGTATTGATGTCAAATAAAATTTGATTAAAATTTTCAAATTAAAACAAAAAATACCATAAATTATTAATGAATAAATTTATAAAATTTCAAAGGGATATTAAATAAATCATATAAAAAATTAGGTGCATAAAATGGAAATGTTACTCATAGAAATGAAATTGAGATGAATTCCATTACATAATATTTAATTTTGGGTAACATAATTCAACCTTATGTATAGTGAATTTTATCTTGATATTATCTTATATTAGAAACATATTAATATTTAAAATGTCATACATGATCGTTTTATGACATATTATATATAATTTTTTACTATAATACCATTAATTACACTGTTATGGGTCTTAATTACTTTATTGTTATGGGTTCTCTGTTATAAATGTTCTAGTTCATTTTAATGTAGTTCTATCATAAATAGTATAATAATTATGACATTTATAGCATTTTTTACATTAGTTTTAATTTCATGACTAGTAATTAAAAATTGTAATGAAGAATGATGAATGTCATTATCATGGAGATGATATGTCATATGTATAGATAAGCCACATTTACACTTTTAAATGATTATTATTAAATGTTTTTAGTTGTATTATAACATTAAATAATGATCATAGTTTCATTAGTATTATATTATATACATATATATTTTATACAAATGCTAGGATGATGAAATGATAATCACATCATTTTGGGAAGGCAGTAATCCACACATACATGAACGATGTTATTATCATTACAGAATTGAAAAGGAAACAAATAAAATGGTATATATTATAATTAAAATATTATAAATATTCTATTAATTTCATAATTATATCATTTATATAAAATATAATCATTAAAATTATCCTTATCACATTCCATATGAAGCATTGTAGAATGGAGAATCGTATCGCCTCATGAAATGATAGTTCACTATACACAGGAGTGATATTATCATATTTCTTATAGAATATAATTTTAAAAGGATATATATACTTTATTAACTATTTTTGCGTCCCATAACTACCATATTTATTGAAGGATCTATTATGGTAACCTCGTAGTTGGTCATTAACTATTCATTATAGTTGTACAAATATGCATTACAATTTTAAATAGTATTTATAGTGGGATATAATGAAGAGAAATGATGAAGTGTTTTTATCTAGATTATTGGTATATCATTATTTTTATTAAGAGGTAAAAAGTGTTAATGATTGTTATAACCATTACTCATACCATATTGGAAATGAGAAAAATCATTATGGTTTTTTTAATTGGACTCCCCAAAAAAACTTAAACGAATATTTCTATATGTGTTTTAATTGTTCCCCTAAAAAATATATCACACTCCATCACATAAATAGATGACTTATATCTAGATATTATATCCATCGGAAAATTAAGGATGTGTTAAGGTTTCAGGTAATAACACATTCTTCTATATCTGAACCTGATTCAATGTTAACCTCAAAATTTTGATTAATCATTCTGTAATATATGGATATTTAATTGATTTTCCACAATAGATATCAATGTTATATTGATGGATAGTCAATGAGAAATATTAAAACACCAATTTATATTCTATGATCATGTTTTATGGATTTTAAATTATGTATTGATAATCATATTCCCCTAGTGGAGTTTTTATAATATATTTACATTCAATGAACCATTCAGATGGTTTATTATAATCCCCTATGTAGAATAAATACCATGATACAAAAATTATTGGATGATTCTTTAGAATGAAATATATTGGTAAATAAATAAAATGAGGAAATATATGAGAATGTTAAATCCATTCTGCACCACATCATGGATGCTCTGAGTGGAAAGAAAAGTTATCATGGCAATCAGCAACATGATCTTGAATAAAGAGTGGGTGAGAAGGTTTTCCAATGAATTTCTCTAGGGAATTAAATTTTGGAATTTATGTTAAAGCAAAATATATATCCAATTTATACATTACCTTTTCATATTCTTGATCGAGTATGGATTATTTCATACCTCATGGAGCTCCCATCGAACATCTATCATGTTCACAATGTGTTCCATGTGTCTCCCATTAAGAGGTACATACCTTGTCCATTATAATTATTAAAATTAGATGTCATACTATTGGATCATCTATTTACTAGGTTAAAAAACCTATAGAAATCATTTATCATTGAGGGTTTTTTAAACAAGACTACTCATTTGTTTATGTTTTTATGGAATACACCCCAACTAGTCAATGTTATATAGGAACCTGAGGATATGATGAGAATAAAAAAATCTCAATTTTATAGTATTAAATTGAACTAATTTTGACTGAATGATTAATATTAGGGATTTTATTATTTAACTCTTAGTGATTTATTAGAACAATTTTTCTACAGAGATTTAATTTCATCTGTCACTTGTGTTAAATGAAACATTGTTTAGTGACCCGGCCTTTTCATACATTACTATTAAATCATTTCAAAGATAAAAAACATAATATTATTTCACCAAGAGGATATAAAGGCTTAGTGTCTTGGGAAAACTAGGACCACATATAACAAATACAACATCTACCATAAACATTCATTTAATTTCTTCTTCTCTTGATTCTTATTGGCACTTGTCCTCTACTTAGTACATGTAGCCACCTGAGGATATATATCAAAAGGGGTGAGATAGAATCCCAATAAGAGGATAGATAAGAACAATATATCATGGGGTGAGCATAATCATAACATAGGCAAAAGATCATGAACATGAGAGGAGCATAAATAAAAGACTTGAAATGCGAAAAAGCATAAAAATTAAATGTCATGTCTTAGTAGTTAACAACCACACCTACTTTTGAACCAGTATAGCATTATTATCACACATAATTTCAAACCTAATCATGAGATTCATCACTTTACCCAATTCAACGGAGTTTTGTATAATTATGGGTTCACCCGTCACTTTGAAACATTCATAATTACGCTATATATTTCCAGGCTCCCTTCTCACATCATAACATTATCATTATCATGATTACCAAATGGAACATACATCAATATTGAACATAACTAAACCATGGTAAGTAATGGGTTTCATCTCATAAGAAGACATTCATAAGCTTTAGGTTCCCAAAGGAAAGAGGGAAGAACATACTTGATATAAGAACCATCAACCATGAATGAGAGGTAAAAGATGAGTTCTTTAGAGAAGATTTCATTCAGAAAACATTTGGATTGACATAAATATCATTAGAAAAAATGTATATCGCATATAAGGAAATAAAATTATGATCAAATGATCTTTAAGTAGTGACCATATCAAAAATGGAGTGGAAGGGGAAGAACACGAAGGATGAAAGTTGGGTTCGATAATTTCCCCTTACATTGTACCTGAATGCTTTTTTCTCTTTAATGTCCTATAAAATGAAATTATATTCATTAATTAGAAATAATGAAACATGTTTTCATTAATAGGGTTCATTCGGGTTCCATTATGTCATTTTATGTTCCTTTGGATGACTTATATTGTTTAATAACATTGTTTTGGGGATGTTTGTTTTTATGGTTTTTCTTGGGTTGTTCACTTGTATTCATAAATTGAAGTTCGGGTAGAACATGGGTAAATATTCATAAATTATATTACATGTAATTAATGATATTAAAGGATTTTGAAATATCTTTTAATGAATTATATTAGATCCATGTGGATTAATCATTAGATAATAATTAAATGATGGTTATTTGGGTAAATTTGGCCGGTTTTTGGATCATAACGAACTTGTTTTAACTTATCACTTAGTGATATGGACATGGGATATTTATAGAACTTCAAATATGAAATAAAACACATAAAATATTCTGGTTCAACCATAAAAATGGTTTCATGAATACATATAAAGGTAGAAATGGAAAAGAAAGCATGTCGTTCTTGAAGGTGATAAATTAACACCTCACGGACAACTTTCTCTTTAAAAAATAAAAGGAAGAGGGAATGGGATTTGGATGATATAATATACCATTAGAATAATAAAATAAAATTATATGTATAATAATGGAGTTATAATAAAATTTGGATGATGATAGGTGGGGATTGATCAAGAAATGAACTTGAACTTGAAAGGAAATTAAAGGAGAAGAGGTAGGGAGATTACCTCTTGAATCCTTCTCTTGAGAACCTCATTAAGGGCCTATGACTGGTCTTTTAATGAGACCATAGATCTTGGACGTTGTGAAGGGGATAGTTAAGGTGTTTGGGCAGAGTTTAGAGAAGTCTTGGAGCTTGAGTGGTGTAAGGAAATGAGGGTGTGAAGGGTGGCTTTTATAGTGGAGGGGAGAGAGGTTTCCTTAATATAAAATTTATTAGTTTATTATTTCCCAGAAGATAAAGAATAGTGATTCTTGAATGACCAAGAATATTAATTTTATAATTTAATCCTGAACCAAGTTGGATTACATCAGCAGAACATCACACATGACCCTATAATTAGCTTATTTAGCTTAATTAGTAAATTACGGTATTTAATTATTCATCAAAAATTCAATAGCTCAGAAAAATCCCAAAAAATGACCCCTACCATTTTATGAATTTTAGAATACAAAAATGAATTCCATTATTCAAAAAGAATTTTATAAATATTATTAATTCAATATTTAATTAAAATCATAATTTTCATTAAAAACAGTTTTTAAAATTAAAACTGATTTTATAGTGAAATCAAAAATTACATAGGATCTTATAAAATTATCTAAAAACATTAAGACATTGATTCAATAATTTTTTAATACATTTTATAGAAATAAATATTCTTTTAAATTAATTAATAAATTATAAATAATTATTTATGACTTACAAAATACCAAAACGTTTACTAAGGTCAAATTATCACTTTCTAAGAGGTATAAATTTTATTTTATTATTCATATGTACTGTTATTCTTATTTTGGATGATTTACTATTCATAAGAGACATAATAATATTCATAAGGGTATTTTAATATTCCTAAGGGTATGTTACTATTCACCAAAAATTATTTTTGTTTCATTAGACTACAAAAATCATTTTAAACACAACCGTGTATATCGTATTTTCAAAATTCCAAACATAGGAGTGTCAAAATTATTTTTATAGGTCACTTATCACTTATTAGATTTTTATTTTGTGTTTTTATGGCATAAATATAAGAATGTAATATTCCATTGAAAAACATTGGGTCGTTACATTCATCCCCCCTTAAGGAATTTCGCTCCCGAAATTTCACTTTACCCAAACAGGTGAGGGTACTTCTACTTCATTGCCTCTTCTAGTTCCCATGTTGCTTCCTCAAACTTATTGTTCCTCCACAACACTTTGATAAGATGGGTTCTCTTGTTTCATAGAACCTTATCTGTCTGATTCAGAATCTTTACTGGATGCTCCTCATAGGAGAGATCATCTTCCAGCTGCACCACCTCTGAGTTTCGAACATGTGAGGGGTCTGGTATGTACTTCCTCAGCAGTGATACATGAAACACATCATGAATGTGAGCCATATTCAGTGGAAGTGCAAGATGATAGGCCATGACTCCTATGCGGTCAAGGATCACAATAGGACCAATATTCCATGGGCTTACCTTCCCTTTCTTCCTAAATCTCATGACTCTCTTCTATGGAGATATTCAAAGGAAGACTTTATCTCCAATGGTGATCTCAAAGTCCCTTCGACGGTTGTCAGCATAGCTTTTTTGTCGACTTTGAGCAGCTTTGATGGTTTTTTGGATGACTTGAACCTTCTCTATCATCTCTTGATCAAGATCAGGTCCAAGGAGCTTTATTTCTCCACCTTCATCCCAACAAGTTGTAGTTCTACATCGCTTTCCATACAGAGATTCATATGAAGCCATCTAAATACTCGAGTGGAAGCTATTATTTTACGAGAAGTCAACCAATAGGAGATTCTGATCCCAATATCATTTGAATTCAAGAGAGTAGGATCTTATCATATCTTCAAGCATCTTAATAGTCCTTTCAGACTGGCTATCGGTTTGGGTGTAATAGGTCGTGCTGAAATTTAATTCAGTACTCAAAGAATGTTGAAGGCTCCTCCATAATTTAGATATGTAACTTGGATCACGGTTAGAGACAATTGAGAGTGGAACACCATGTAGTCCCACCACATCCTTCACATATATATTTTCAAGTTGTTCATGAGAGAGGTCTTCCTAAATAGCAATAAAATGTGCAATCTTGGTGAGTTGGACAAACACAACCCATATCGCATTATTTCCCTTTGACATCTTCAGGTGACCATTGACAAAGTCCATAGTAACATTTTTTCATTTCCACATGGGTATAGGCAATGGATGCATCAAACCTTTGGACTTTTTTCGCTCAACTTTAACTTACTGACATACCAAGAACCTTTATATATATTCTGCAATCTCTTTCTTCATGGTATCCCAACAATAGTGTTCTCAGAGATCATGATACATCTTGGTACTCCCAGGATGGATAGAGAATTTATAGCTATGTGCATTATCGAATAGCTCTTTATTTATCCTAGGTGATGAAGTCACACAAAGCCGCATTCCAAACCAAATAACACCATCATCGTCGATATGTAACTCTTTCGTATTCCCTTCCTTTACTACATTCACCCTCTTTTGTATCTCCATATCATCCCTTTTTGATTCTTTAATCTTCTCCTCGATGGATGGTTGTGCAATCATTTGGGAAAGGTAGGATGTATCCCCTGCCATTATGATTTCCAAATCCATTCTTTTTATATCCATGAAGATAAGGTCTTTCTCAATCCACAGCATAGATAGAGTAGTAGGTTCTTTTCTGCTTAGAGCATTAGCTAACTTGTTCGGCTTTCCAGGATGATAGTGAATAGGGAAATCATAATCCTTGATTATCTCTAACTGTCTCCATTGAAGAATGTTGAGCTCCTTTTTTGTGAATATATACTTTAGGATCTTGTGGTCGGTGTACATGTAAAACTTCTATCCATAAAGATAGTGTCACCTTATTTTCTAGGTAAAAATCATGGCTGCCAGTTCTAGATCATGTATCGGGTAGTTCTGCTCATGGATATTCAACTTTAGGGTGGCTTAGGCTATCACATTATAATTTTGCATGAGTACACAACCCAAGCCTTTCTTTGAAGCATCACTGTATATCACAAAACATTCTCCACTTTTCGGTAGTGTTAGTGTGGGTGTTGTGATCATCCATCTCTTTATCCCCATGAAGCTTCCCACGCATTCTTCAATCCATAAATACTTAACCCCTTTCCTTGTTAACATAGTTAGCGGGCATGACATTCGTGACAAGTTTCTCACAAAAAGTCAGTAGTATCCAGCTAATCCAAGAAAACAACGGATTTCGGTGACACTATAGGGCCTGGTCCATTCCTCAATCGGCTTTGTCTTTGAAGGATCCATCGAAATTTACTCACTTGTGATCACATGTCTCAAGAATGTGACTTGATTCATCCAAAAGTAACACTTGCTAAACTTGGCGAACAACTTCTCATTTCTCAATGTTTCAAACACAAGTCTTATATTTTCTTCATGTTCCTCTTTGCTCTTAGAGTATATGAAAATATAATTGATAAACACTACCATAAATTTGTCGAGGTAATGTCTAAAGACTCTATTCAACAATTCCATGAAGATTGTAGGGGAATTAGTTAGTTCAAAGGGCATCACCAAAAACTCATAGTGCCCATACCTTGTACGAAAGGTAATCTTCTAAATATCTTCCTTCTTCACCTTTACCTAATCATATCCAGAAAAAAGATCCACCATCGAGAAGTATTGATCTTTTCATCCATGGTCGAACAAGTCATCAATCCTTGGGAGAGGATACTTGTTCTTTATGGTGATCCTGTTGAGTTCCCGATAATCGATACACAACCACATGGTACCATCCTTCTTCTTCACAAAGGGCACTAGCGCACCCCAAGGTGACGCACTAGGGATTATGAACGCTTTGTCTAGATGCTCTTGTAGCTTCTTCTTTAACTATTCATGTTCAATAGAAGTCATCCTATAGGGGAACCTTGAGATAGGAGTAGCTCCGGGTATGAGTTAAATTGAGAAATCTACCTCACGATCTGGGGGACTTCCGGGTAACTCTTTGGGAAATACATCGCCATATTCCTTCATGATAGGAATTTCCTCAAAGTTGGAACATTTCATCAACTCAACCATTTGGGCGAGGTATGCTTCTTCATAGGGAATCAACACCCACCCCATTGAAGGATTTTTAAAATGAGATTCATGTTCTTCCTTGAATTTTTAGAGGAGCATGAGATAGTTCGGAATATGAAAAGATATTTCCTTTTCATGACAGTTGATATGCGCTCTATATAACGGGAGCCATTCCATTCCCATTATAGCATCGAATTCCACCAAGGGAAGTATTACGTGATTTTCCGGATGAATATTCCCACATACACCAACAGAATAAGAGTCAAACACTTGGTTTACAATGATTTTACCACTTGGTTTTTTTGTAGATATCTCTACTTCAAGGTATATGGGCTTTGATTCTATTGTTCTAGAAAACGTGCAAGATATAAAGGAATGCGTTGAACCAAAATCAAATAATGATTTTTCCATTATTGAGTGAATAGGATGTGTACCTTGTACGACATCATTATCATGCTCTAACTCCACAGTAGTGATGGGATAATCCTTCCCTTGTTCTTTTGGATTTGGTGGCTGCTGATGCTGAGTACCCTCCAGAACTCGAGGTTTAGTGCACTGGTTTTCATAGTGCCCTAGCTCCTTACAGTTGTAGCATTGAACCATGTGTGGTTATCTCCTTTAGTTGCCTACATTCTCCTTCATTTTCGTGTCTTTTCGACACTATTGAGCATGGTGTCCTTATTTCCCACACTTGACGAATTTCCTAGTCCCTTTGAGGCAGTTCCCATGGTGCAACTTCCCACATTTTTGGCATGTGGGGTGTTGATTTTTCTTCCCACCGTTGTCACTAGATCCACCGGCTTGAAACTCTATCTTACATTTCTTATCCCCATATCCATGGGACCATTCTTCAAACTCCATCTCCACTTTGAAAGCACACCGAACAACTTCTTCATAACTCCCAGAGTCTCAAATTACAAGAGACTTTTGAAGGAATGGTTTTAATCCACTAAAGTAACCTTCACCATCTCATAACAGTGAAGAACAAAAAATATCTTTTCCATTGGGTTGACCCACGGTTCCACAACTAGTGGATCAGAATAATCACAAAACGTTGGTGGTCGTTGCCGCATAAAACATTCAATATCCAGTTTCTCCCTCTTTAGTGAAGGAGGACGTTCCCCATTATTATGTTTATTATTCATAACCTGAGATAATTGGCTAATAATCTCCATGAAGTTTTGAACTCCACATCCCAAATCATTAGGGATGTCATTCAACAAATATTTGCATTGGCCCTCGCATGAGTTGTCGGCCTGATTTCTCCAGGTTCCCACCATTTTCTAAAATAGAAAAGGATAGAAAGAATCAAAACTAAACAAGTCATGAATAACTTTTTCATTTAAAACATTATACCAAAAACATAACATATGGTATCCCTAGGTAAATATTCTTGTGTGCATATTTTTACTTAGTCTCATACTATAGGATTTCTCTAGGGTTCACTAATCCTAATTCCCAAATTAACTTAACCTTGTATCTAATACCAACAATAGAGACACGACCTTTTCTTACATTAATATTACATCATTTCAAGGATAAACAATATAATATTATAACACAAATAGGAACCAAAGGATTAGTGTCTTCTGAAAACTAGGAATACATATAACAAATACAACATCTATCATAAACATTTATTCAATTTCTTCTTCTCTAGATTTTTATTGGCACTTGTCCTCTCTTTAGTACATATAGCCACCTGATGATATATATCAAAAGGGGTGAGCTAGAAGCCCAGTAAGAGGATAGATAATAACTATATATCATGGGGTGATCATAATAATAAAATAGGAAAATGATCATGAACATGAGAGGAGAATAAATAAAATATTTGAAATGTGACAAATCATAAAAATGAAACATCATGTCATAGTGGTTAACTACAACACACACTTGTGAACTATGATAGAATCCAACTCACACATCATTTCACATTTACTCCTGAGATTAATCACATTACCAAATCCATTAGATCTCTGTACAATTCCAGGTGCACCCATCACTTTGAAACATTCATAATTGCGCTATATAATTCCGGGTGCACACATCACATCATAACATTATCATTATCATGCTTTCCAAATGGATCATACATAAAAAAGTGAACATAACATAACCATGATAATGAATGGGTTTCATCTCATAAAAATACATTCATAAGCTTTGGGTTCTCAAAATAAAGAGGAAACAACATACTTGATAAAAGAACCATCAACCATGAATGAGAGGTAAAAGTTGAGTTCTTAAGAGAAGAGTTCTTTCATAAATCATTTGGATTGACATAAACATCATTATAAAACATGTATATCCGAAAAAAGGAATTAAAATGATGAAAAATTTATCATTAAGGAGTGATCATATAAAAAATGGAGTGAAAGAGGTAGAACCCGAAGGATGAAAGTTGGGATCGAGAATTTCTCCTTACCTTGTACCTGAATGCTTCCTTCTCTTTAATGTCATGTATAATGACATTATATTAATTAATTAGAAATAAAAAACCATTTTAACATTAATAGGGTTAATTCTGGTTTCATTATGTCATTTTATTTTCCTTTGGATGACTTATAGCGTTTAAAAACATTGTTTTGGGGATGTTCTTTTTTATGGTTTTTCATGGGTTGTTCGCTTGTATTCATAAATTGATGTTTGGTTAGAATATGGGTAAACATACAGAAATGATATTACATATAATTAATGATATTAAATGAGTTTTAATGATCTTATAATTAATTATATTAGATCCATTTGTATGAATCATTAGATAAGAATAAAATGATGGTTATTAGCGTAAATTTGGGGTGGTTTTGGATCACAACGAACTTGTTTTAACTTATCACATAGTAATATGGACATAGGTTATTTACATAACATTAAATAGGAAATAAAACATATATAATATTCTTGTTCAACCATAAAAATGGCTTCATGACCAGATCTGAAGGTAGAAATGGAAGTGGAAAACATGTCGTTCCTGAAGGTGATAAATTAACACCTCACAAACAACGTTCTCTTTAATAAAATAAAAGGAAGAGGGAAAGGGGTTTGGATGATATAATATCTCGTTAGAATCATGAAATTACAGTATATTTATAATAATTTAGTTACAATACAATTTGTATGAAGATAGGTGGGGAGAGATCAAGAAATAATCTTTAACATGAAATGAAATTAAAGGAGCAGAGGGAGGGAAATTACATCTTGAATCCTTCTCTTGAGAACCGCCTTAAGGGCCTAAGCTTGGTCTTTTGATGTGATCAGATGCTCTTGGACGTGGGGTAAGGGCTAGGGAAAGTTTTGGGTATAGTTTAGAGATGTTTTTGAGCTTGATAGGTGTGCGGAAATGAGGGTGTGAAGGGTGTTTTTTATACTGGATTGGAGAGGGGTTTCCTTAATATAAAATTTAGTAGTTTATTATTTCCCAACAAGACAAGGAATTGTGAGTCCTGAATGACCAATAATAGTAATAATATAATGTAATCCCAAACCAAGTGGGATTACATCAGCAGAAAATCACACATGACCCTATAATTAGCATGTTTAGCTTAATTTGTAAAGTATAGTATTTCAATATTCATAAAAAATTCAAGCATCTCAGAAAAATCCCAAAAAATTACCCCCACCATTTTTTGACATGTAGAATCCAAAAATGAATTCCGTTTTTAAATAATAATTTTATAAATATTATTAATTTAGTATTTAATTAAAATCATAACATACTTAAAAAAACCGTTTTAAGATTAAAACTGATTTTATAGTGCATTCAAAAATTACGTAGGGTCTTATAAAATTATCTAAACACTATAATAAATTGAATCAATAATTTATGAATACATTTTAGGGAAATATATATTCTTTTAAATTAATTAATTAATATTAATTAATTATTAATGACTAACAAAATACCAAAACGTTTACTAAGGTCAAATTCTCACTTTCTAAGATGTCTATATTTTATTTTATTATTCATAGGTAATTTTACTCTTATGTCGGATGATTTACTATTCATATGGGTCATATTACTATTCATAAGGGTGTGTTACTATTACCAAGGGTATGTTACTATTTAAAAAATATTATTTTTGTTACATAAGACTCTAAAAATCATCTTAAACACAACAGTGTATGTCGGATTTTTAAAATTTCAAACATATGAGTGAAAAATTAATGTTTAAAGGTCAGTTATCACATAGTAGTTCATTATTTTGTTTTCTAATGACATAAATATAAGAAGGTCATTTTCCATTGAAAAACATTGGGTAGTTACACACTCGGTTTAATGAAACACAATATCATATTAACATTAATTTTAAACAAGATTTATATATCCTTGAAATTTAATTTTAGGTATTAATGTGAGCCAAAAAAATTATATTTATGAATTAAAATGGTATTATAGAAGGAAAACATATTTAGGAAATGTAAATTAATTTACTTAATGTCTTTTTTTTAGTAAAAGTATATTTCATCAAAAAAAATTGATTTTAATTTTTTTGTAAAATAATATTTAAATTAATAATTCCAAAAATTAAAAAAATCATATTTGATGAACTTAGTTTTTAAATAAACAAGAAATAATTATCTGATGTATAATATTTGCAATCCTTATGAGAAGATAAATTATAAGGACCTAACCTTAAAACATAAAATAATATTTAATATAATGAATAATTCAAATTGATAATCTTTTCAGGTTTAGAGTTTTAGATAATTAGGACATAACTGTTAGATCTCAAAAGATGAAAAAGTAGAAACTTCTACTCAGTTTCCATTTTTTCACAAAATATAAACTCCTTGAAAAATGAGTCATGTATAGTTCCATGTTTCAGACAACATGACTTTTCCATGATCCCATCCTTGACCCTATTCCACTTTATGTCCTGTGAAAAAACATTTCAAAAACATGGGATGAGCATAAAAAGTTTAGTAAGGGATATACAAAGAAGGAAAACTATTTTTTTTAAAACAAAAAGTATTCATGAATAGTTTTTCAAAAGTATTAATTTTTTCCATTATGAAGTAGTAAATATTATTCAACGAATGAAAGATCATTTCTTACCCTTTTGTAACCAAACGATTACCATAAAACCCATAAAAATGACAAATAAATTATAGAGGTAACATTGGACATAAACATACTTAAATGGTCTAACCATATGGTTAACTTTCACACATATAACTAAATGGAATATCCATGCGGCTAACATCCATACCAAATGCATTGAAGGTAATAACGTAACTACCCATCCTGTTTTATCATGAAACCACCCATCATTTGGTTTATCACGTAACAGCCAGTAAAATAAAATCAGAACACATAATGTAGTGAAAATAAAAAAGTTTCACAAATAACATTTCATTTTCAATCATAATAAATCATTTCAATACAATTAAAAAAATTAATGCTTTTATCAAACTATTTTGAAAACCATTTAAAATATTAAATAAATATATTTTTTAATCAAAGTGTCCAATGCAACATTGAATATTTTGAAAGAAATATAAATTTCAAATAAAAATTCATGTCTATATTAATATATCCTTAAAAACATTTATAAAACATGGACATTAATGTTAATGATTTATAATAATAAACCGTCAAAACAATTAAAATTTTATTTTAGTTAAAGAGTTTTTTACCAAATGAGAGACTGTAGAATACAAATAATTGAGGAATAGAATTTAATAAAAACTTAATAATATCATTAGAATAACATTATTCATGATATAATATGACAAAGGACAATATATACACTATATAATATGAATTGTTACATATCAACAATGAATTCTCAATGGAAATGTAAATTGAGATAAAATCCCTTATAAAGACGGTATCCTTAGATTATGGATATATCAATTACCTAAATATGTTTGAAAAATATAAATACACACAATATAAGGTGATATTAGGTGTAAAAAAATCATAGGTTATTCACACATATTCATATCATGACATAATCAAGAAGTAGATGTTTAACCCAAAAATTGTAATTGGGTTAAGAAGTTTTCTTACAGAAATTCGACAGCCTAACGACATCAAAATAAAGTTCATAAAATAATTTAATGAGAGAGAAAAGGATATATCATCAGTTAGACAGAAAATTTACATCAATAAGGATATATAAGAACATATCCCAACATAATAAGATGTAAATTAAAAGACATAATGAAAATAAGTCTTTTAAAAAGAGGAGGGTGAAAGGTACCCTTACCAATTAGGTAACTTACGAAACATGAACCCCATGAAAGAAATATCACACAATGAATATTTAAATACCCATAAATTAATTTATATTATATATATAATACAATCATGGCCAGTAAATCCACCACAAGAAAATTAAATAATGGCTAATATTGCATGAATCTCATGGGAATAAAAAGTGAGATGAAAAACCCTTACCACGTAGTAATAAATCGAATCATATGAGAAATGTTAATAACCACAAAATGAATCTCATAATACCATGAATATAAATATAATCATGATAATAAATATAAAATTCCAGTACACAATACACCACATGCAATAAATAATTTGTGAACAATGGAAATCTCACGGAATTAAAATTGGGATAAGAAATTCCTTACCTTGTCTCTAACATGACTTGTATGTTCCTTGTTCTTCCTGAATAATAAAATTAAGTTTATTTATAATTTATTCATAACATTTTCAATGTTTATTAATACTTTTATTTCAATTATTACCGTCCAATAATAGTTATTCAATTATTTGAGTTCACATCAGACATTTTCTCGATGTTTGGAATTTGAGATAAAAATGAAATTGTTATAATTACAATTTGTCCACGTGGTCAAAACACCATTATAAACATAATGATATTAATTATTTAGATATCATATATATCATATATATCCATTATATATATTTATAATAGTACATAACATTTGTAGATAAGAAATAAAATGCACCATTCATGGAGACGGTAAACCGTACATACGCAAGAATGCTACTTTCATTTCTATTTAATATTTAATTGAATAAATCATAAATATACAGAGATATATTAAAATTAAATTATAATATCATATGATATATATGATACATAATTTCTGTAACTCCATATTTATAAGTTCCATGTATGTCAAGAACGAATCATATCACCTTGAGGGGGCGGCAGTCAGCACTTCCTCAAATGAAATTATCATGTTTACACATATTGGAAGGCATAAATGTATGTTTTTAAATAAAAATTATAGAACAACATAGAAAAGAACATATATATATATATAATATATATATATATATAGTTTCATCATAATGTCCACCATGAGAGGCGGTAGGAGATAATTGCACAATCATCGCTTCGGGAGGCTTAAGTTTTCCATCCATAGAAACAATATGTTCTTCCCCCATTAGATAGAGGTGTGTGTATTTGTAGATCAAATAATTCTTATAATAAATACCTAGTATATTGATGATACTGGCGTTGTTAAAATATAAAATAATATAAAGATTTTAGTGGGTTAGAGAAGTAAAATAAAACAAAATAACTTTAGAGAAGACGTTAGCTTTATATCAGGTAACCACTTTTAGTTTGAACCAAAACGGTTTCTTGAAGTGTTTTCTATCTATGTTAAGGATTCTAAGATTATGAGATGGATCTTGGAATATTATTTGAGTATATTTTGCATAAGATAAAGTCTTGAGAAGTGTGAGGAATGAGTTAGAATTGAGGGCTTTTTTTAAGGGAGAGGAGGGGCTCTTTTGGAATGTTAGAAACAATTATTTTATTATAATGTCATTTTCATTTTTAAAAGGTCAAATATTAATTAATAACAAATTTACGATGAATCATGGTAGAAATAAAATAATCCAATAAAAATTGGACTAGTTTTGGATATTTTTTTTATTTTTATAATATTGTTTATTTAAATCATTTATTAATGAGGTAAATATTGTATCTTTATTGTGTCATAGATAATATAATATATTTTATTTCCAAAAATTATTAAAAAAATACCACGATGTAGGAAATATTTTTATCTTTCCAAATAATAATTATATTCTAAATTCTAACTTATATAACCCCATGTAAAAAATTCTTTAATAAAAGATATTTGTTTATTTCATCTTTGTTTTTACTTTAGATTTATTAATATAAAATGTCTTTATTTCTCCCATGTGGCTCCATGGGGTCCCAAATTCAACCCACAGATGCCCATGGTCGGGTATGTATCATAAAATAGTATCAAGACACATGTTAGTGTAATTTAGGATTATTATAATCTTACATTTTACCCTTATTTATTATTTTTACCTTTTAATCATGGTAAATAAAATATTTACTGAAGTAAATACGTAAAATGTATAAATATAAAAGTTAATTATTTTCAAAATTTGAAACAATTGATTCCAAATATGGAATATATTTTTTCAAATTCAAAATATAGTAGTGGAAGAAATTAATATAAAATGAATTCTCGTTGTTAAAATAAGTATTGTGTTTTAAGAAATAATAACTATTAATAGATTGCCACTTGTTTATGTTCAAATTAAAAATGAAATTACATCCAATGACAAACATTAGATTAAATGGTAAAAATATATTCTAATTACACTTTAAAACTAATTAAAATGATAATATAACCATATTAATAAATTTGATTAAAAGGCACTTTTGAATTAAAATATAATATTTTTCACTATTCATGAAAAATGAACTTTATCAGAAAAATACAACAAAATTACCAAAAGTAAATTTTTATGTCATGATTCTAAATAAGAATTTTATTTTGTCAAAGAGAACATATAAAAATAGCCAAAACTAGATTTAATGAGGGTTCTATATCAAAAGGCGGTAAATTGGCCTTTTAAAAAATATTAGAGTATTTACGCATAGATTCATTCCCATTGTAAGCCTCTATCTTTTATTGGATAAATGTAAAAACATTTAACAAACATGTATAATAATATTCTATTTATTTATATTCATTATTTCCAATACAATGGCTAGGCGTTAACTAACATTTGAAATAGTATTTATATATTATCAGTGTGCAACATAAGATTTCAAAGAAACCCATTGTCACGTATCGGGTACTCCATCGAACATAGCATCCCCTTTAAAGTATAATTAATATTTAATTCAAAAATATTAATAAAAATGAAAAATTTCAGGTTCGTTATTTACCTTGGATTTTACATCCTTCCCCCCATTGTGAAATTGCATCTTCTCAATTTGAAAATTGGGCTTGGAAATATCATTAAAAGTCCCACTTCAGAAAAGAGTTAGTTAAACTATTACTTTAAAAGAATGAAATATATGTAAAAAGGTCACCTGAGATAACCCAAACTCAAATTCAATGTAGGTAAACATGGATATGGAAGAGAGAACAAATGGTCAAGGTTTTATGGAGAGCGATAAAAAACAGGATTAGGAGAATGTTAGCAACAAGTAAACATCAAAATTGTGATGGGTTAAACAGTCATTGGTTTCCGAGTAGGAAAAGTAAACGAACAACGTTTTTTTATGTTACTTTTTGTAATGTTGGAATATTTATTTATTAAATTGAATAAGAACATAAAGAAACTTACTTGTCATGTATACATTCAATCTTTAATAAATTTCAACCACAGACTCAACTTTTCTCTCAACGATTAGTATTCAGATTGACATGGTCAAATTAAAAGTGCTAGAATCAACTTCAAGAGTATCACATCATCCAAAAAAGAAGAACTACATACTTCTATTTTCATTAGACATCAAGTAATAACAAAATGGGTAGTACAAGATCATATAATCCTCAAAAAAGGATAATCCTTTATAAAAAATACTACTCTTAATCTCCAAAATTCAAAATAACCACCCAAATTTCAGGAAATACCATTCAATACATAATTGACCTTAAAATTATTCAAAATAATCCAAACTATGATTGAATCTCCAAACATTGTTGGATTTAATCCCATAGTCTTCCATATTAAATATTAACATTTATCTCCAAATAGCATAGACTACACTTAATGTCTCATAATGAAGTGTAATTAACCAAATAATATAATCTCTAGCCTAGTTTAGTCATTTCCATAAATAACCCAAATATCCATATTTCCAAAATAAAACATAAATTATTCCAAAAAATAACATTTAAACCATTACCCCACAAATTAAATCCCATATTATTCTATTTTCCTTTGGAATATATTGTTCCTCAAATGATAGAATGTCTTCCAAAATAATCTTTATCACATAATCACCAAATCATTTTCTTATACTAAGGATATCCATATGATAAAACATAACATCCCAAAATCTACTTATTCTTGATCCATAAATTCATTTAGCCTAAAATAATAAGTCATACTAACCAGGGACTTCACGTAGGCCTGTGGTAGGTGATGTTCCCTTGTTTCCCTTCAGTTGCAGGTTAGATTCCTACTACCTTCCGGGACGCGACGGGTTGTCACCCATTCTACAGGTTTTTATTTTTATAAAACTAGAAAATAACCCTAACATGTTTTAACCTCAATGGTTTCCTTATACACCTCATTTTCATCCCAATTCATTAAGATCTAAACATATTAATTCTTGAAGTGTTATATATATTGACATTTTTTTATTTCACCACAATATGATAAAATAAAAAGATACCCAAAATAAAATCATCATACCTTGGTCATGATGTCCACCTAGTTTCATCGTTATATTGTTCACGTCGATAGAAGGTCCATGCATTGCAACAATGATTTAGAGATCCTTTAAAATCATTTTCTTATTTCATCCAAATACACCTTGTACAACTTGAGTCATATGGGTGTTCACAGAAAAATAGTTTTGGAAAATAATCTTGCAAGACATATAATTTCAAAACATCTGATAAAACATCAGTTTTATAAAACAGTCGGACTGAGTTTGAGTTGAATCTTTCAATCAGTGGTCCTTTTAAAATACCATAAGTATGTGTTGTGAGACTATATTTTAAAATCAAATATAAAAATTTTTCACAAGGTTCTCCTTCTTCAGCACCATTTTCAAAATTATAATATGCCTCAAAATCATTTGATAAGGTAAAATATTTGAAAATTCCCTGACAATATTTACCTTTCTTGAAAATATGAGAATATTGTGAAAATAATATTTGTTTAAATACAACCCATGGTCCTCGATGATTACGAGGTATAGTGGTGGGGTTTGATATCTCATAAAACTTCCTGCTAGTGAGTTGTATGCTAGAAAATGTTTTACGATCATCTGAACATGTCTTTTAAATAATTATTGCATGAAAGTCATCAAGAAGAGATAAGAATGTTGTTTGAGATCCTCATACTTCCATTTGTAACTGACCATATATGATTTAAAAGAGTTATAAAACAAGGATTTAACAGAAATAATAGACATATTGACTAACCATGTGTCTAATGAAAACTCAAAATCCATAAAGTATTCTAAAACGACCTTTGATACCAACTATAAGGACCTGACCTTAAAAAATTACATAATATTGAATTAAATGAATAATTCACATTGAGAATCATTTCAGTTTTAGAGTTTTTGATAATTAGGACATAACTATTACATCTCAAAAGATGAAAATTCAGACACTTCTATAGAGTTTCAATTTTTCCCCAAAATATAAATTCATTAAAAAAAGATTCATGTCTAGTTCCATGTTTCAGACAACATGTCTTTTCCATGTTTCCATCCTTGACCATATTCCACTTTATATCCTGTGAAAAACATTTAAAAAATGTGGGATGAGCACAAAAAGCTCAGTAAGGGATACACAAAGAGGGAAAACTGTTATTGTTTTAAAACAATATCTAAACCATGAATACTTTATCATAAGTAAAATGTTTCACCATTATGAAGTAGAAAATAATCTTCAATGAATAAAATAACATTGCTTACCCTTTTGTAACCAAAATATTACCATAAAACCTAGAAAAAGAATACATAACAAATGAATGTAACTTGGAACATAAACATACTTAAATGGAATAACCATATGGTCAACTTCTGCATATGTCACTAAATGGAATATCCATACGGCTGACTTCCATACACAATGCATTGTAGGTTATAACGTAACCACCTGTTCTGGTTTATCACAGAACTACTCATCATTTGGTTTATCATGTAACCACCAATAAAAAAAAATCATAACACATAAAGTATTGTTAATACAATCATTTCACTAATAAAATTTCATTTTTAATCAGAAGAAATTGTTTCAAGACATTAAAAAAAATCAAATCTTTTATCAAACCATTTTCAAAACCATTTAAAATATTAAATAAAGAGATTTTTGAATCAAAGTGTCCCATACAACTTTGAGGCTTTTGAAATAAATTACAATTTCAAAATAACAAATCATGTCCCTATGAATAAATACTTAAAACAATTTATAAAACATGTACATTATTGTGAATGATTTAGAAGAATAATCCTTTAATGAATTTAAAACCTTATTTTATTTATAGAGTTTTTAACCAAATGAGAGACCCTAAAATACAAATAATTGAGGAAATAAATTTAATCAGAACATAATAATATCTTGATAATAAAGGTATTCATGATATAATATTACAAAGGAGAGTATATACACCATATAAGAGTGAATTTGTGCATAGCAACAAGAAGTCTCAATGAAAATGTAAATTGAGACGAAATCTCTTATAAAGCCGGTATCCTTAGATTAAGGATAAATAAATTACATACTTATGTGTGAAAAATATAAATATTCCCAATATAAGTGTATATTAAGTGTAAAACAATCATAGGTTATTCACACATATTCATAGCAACACATAATCATGAAATAGATGTTTAACCAAAAAATTGAAATTAGGTTAAGAAGATTTCCTACAGAAATTAAACTGCTTAACGACATCACTTTAAAATTCATAAAATTAGTTTATAAGAGAGAAGAGTATTTCTCATCTCTTGGATATAAAATTTACATGAATAAGGATATATAAGAACATATCCCAACATAAAAATATGTAAATTAAAAGACATAACAAAAAGAAGTTTTTTTAAAACAGGAGGGTGAAAGGTTCCATTACCGATTTGGTAACACATGAAAAATGAACCCCATGAAAGAAAGATAACACAATGAATATGTAAATACCAATAATTTAATGTATATTACACAAAAAATACAATAATGGGCAGTACATCCACAACACAAAATGAAATAATTGCTAATATAGCATGAATCTCACGGGAATAAAAAGTGAGAAGAAAAACCGTTAACATGTTGTAATCAATCGAGTCATATGAGAAGTGTTAATAACCACCAAATGAATCACGGAATAACATTAATATAAATAAATTCATGATAATATATATCAAATGGAAGTACAAAATACACCACACTGCAATAAATTAGTGGTGAAAAATGGAAATCTCATGGAATTAAAATTGAGATAAGAAATCCCTTACCTTGTATCTAACTTTCCTCGTATGTTCCTTGTTATTCCTAAATAATAAAATTAAGTTAATTAATTCTTGACTCATAACCTTTTTAATGTTTTTTATTACTTTTATTTCACTTATTACCTTGCAATATTATTTAGTTAATTATTTGAGTTCATATCAGACATTTTTTCGGTGTTTGGAATTTGAGATAAAAATATACTTTTTATAATTACAATTTTTCCTTGTTGTCATGAAACCATTATATCCATAATGATATTAATGATTTATATATCATATATATCATATATATATATCCAGTGTGTGTGTATATATTTACAATAGTACATAACATTTGGAGATAAGAAATGAAATGCACCATTCATGGAGACGATAAGTCGTACGTACACAAGAACGCTATATTCATTTTTATTTAATATTTTATGGAATGAAAAATTAATGATACATAGATATATTATAATTATAGTATAATATCATATGATATATATGTTACATAATTTCATTAACTCCATCTTTATAAGTTCTATGTATCTCAAGAACGAATCATATCACCTTGAGGGGGTGGTAGTCCGCACTTCCTCAAATGAAATTATCATGTTTACACATATTGGAAGGCATAAAGGTATGTTTGTAAATAAAAATTAAATAATAATATAAAAAAATTAATATATATCAGATATAAATACAGTTTCATCATAATGGCCACCATGAGAGGCGGAAGATGATAATTGAACAATCATCACTTTGTGAGGCGCTAGTTTTCCATCCACAGAAACAATATGTTCTCCCATTATATGGAGGTGTGTGTAAGTGTATTTCTAATCCTTCTCATAAAAACATCCTAGTATATTTAGGATACTGGTTTTTTTATAATAAAAATTAATAAAAAGAGTTTAGCGGGTTGAAGAAGTAAAATAAAATAAAAGAACTTAAGAGAAGACGTTGCCTTTAAATCGGGTAACTCCATTTGGTTTGAACCAAAAGTGTTCCTTGAAGTGTGTTTTTCATAAGGTAAGGATTATAGGATTAAGAGAGGGATTTTTGAAGGTTATTCGAGCAGATTTGTCTTGAGGCAAAGGATTTAAATGTTTGAGGAATGAGTTAGAAGTGAGGGCTTTTTATAAGGGAGAGGAGGGGCTCTCTATGAAAGTTTAAAACAATTGTGTTATTATACCCTCATTATCGGTTTCAAAAGGTCAAATATTCATTAATATAAAAGTTATTATGACTCATTATCAAAATAAAATAATCCAATAAGAATTGAACTGGTTATGGATATTGATTTAATATTTATAATCTTGTTTATTTAAATCATTTATTTATTAGGTAAATATTGTATCATTTATTGTGTCATAAATAATTTCATTTATTTGATGTACAAAAATTATAGAAAAATACCATGATGTCGGAAATAATTTTCTCTTTCAAAAAAATATTTATAGTCAAAATGATAACTTATATAACCCCAGGTAAAAGAATATTTACTAAAAGATATTTGTTTATATCATTTTTGTTTTTACTTTAAATAAATTAATATAATGTGTCATTATTACTCCCATGTGGGTCCATGGGACCCATATTTAACCCATGGATGCCCATTGTCGGATTTGTATCAACCAATAGGATGAGGAAAAATCTTAGTGTAATTTAATATTATTATAATATTATTTTTTACCCTTATTTATTATTTTTACCTTTTAATCATAGAAAATAAAATATTTACTAAAGTAAATATTTGAAGTGTCTAAAAAAAGTTACATATTTAGACACTTTGGGCATACTGATTCCAAATAAGGAATCCATTTTTTGAAATTAAAGACATATAAGTGGAATAAATTAATATAAAATTATTTCTCATTGTTAAAACAAATAGTGTGTTTTTAAGAAATAATAAATATCAAAAGATTGACACTTGTTTATGTCCAAATTCCAAATGAAATTACTTCAAATGACTAACATTAAATTAAATGGTAAAAATTTATTCTAATTACACTTTTAAATAAATTAAATATATAATATAACCATATAAATAAATTAGATTAAAAGGCACTTTTCAATTAAAATACAATATTTTTCACTATTTATAAAAAATGAACTTTATCTGAAAAATACCAAACAAATAACCCAAAGTAAATTTTGATGTCCTAAATCGAAAAAATAATTTTATTTTGTCAAATAGGATATATAGAGATGGCCCAAACTAGAATTAATGAGTGTTCACCATCAAAAGGCAGTAAATATGCCTTTTAAAGAATATTATAGTATTTATGATTAGATTCATTCCCATTTTATGACTCTAAATTTTATTGGATAAATGTAAAAACATTCAACAAACATCTATAATAATATTTTTGTTAATTCAATTAATTCCTTCAAAAACAGTGGCTAGGCGTTAACTACTATTTAAAATAATAATAATATATTTTTAGTGTGCAACTTAAGATTTCAAAGAAACCCATTTTCGCGTATCGAGTACACCATCAAAAATAGTATCCCCAAAAAAGTAGAATTAATATTTAATTCAAAAATATTAATAAATATTCAAAATTTTATGTTCTTTATTTACCTGGGATGTTACATAAATTTTCAAAGGAATAGGGAAAATAATGGTAGTTTTTAAAAAAATGCATCTACGTTTAAATTATTTACAAAGATTCATTGTGAGTAAAAATGGTTTTAAATTAAAATATGTAAAATTATATTATGAATAGTTTCAAATATTTTATTTTATTCAATTTCATACTATATTTTTATATAAAAACATTTCACACATTTTAAAACCATTTTATTTCGAAAACTATTTTCTCGTCATCTCTATAGGATTAATTTAAATTTAAATTATTTCATTTCATTTAATTTATTTTCAAAAAATAAATCTCATATATTCAATCATAATAATTCATTATATATGTTATTTTATAATCATATCATCATAATTAGTATTTAAAATAGTAAAAATTCATTACCTTAGTGAAGGTTAAAAGTTGTTTATCAAGGGTTAAACATAAATGATAAAGGTTAAAATGACCTAACGTATTTTACAATTTGTTTTATATTAATATATTGTGACCTTATTAAATTTAAGATTCATTGATTCTAAATTTTTGAGCATCAATTCATTTTTAAAATGTGGGTATATTTTTTTAAAAAAAATATTCTATGTGTGTCTTCTACACCGTTTATGAAAGGGTACCCAATCTCCTCTTCACACCACAAAACCAATTCCAATTTATTCCACCAATAACAACCCATATAAAATATATAATCCCCCACATACTATAATAAATTTAGTCATTATTATTCACATTGTAGAATGATATCAATACTAACCAAAGCATTTTTTTCTAAAGAAGATGTTTTTAATGTGAATATTTGATCTCTACTTCCACCACATTGAAATATTCATAATCTATTTCTATATAATAACACCATTGTATCCCATATATTGATATCTTATTATGTTATAGGAATTATCAAAAAATTTCTCCTCTTCAAATAATTGAATATCAAATATTTTTTATTGTGTGTACGATAGACTACCACCTCATTAATTGATATAATTCTTTTTCCATAACTTCATCTCTTGAAGGAAAATATTTACCGATTTAATGTATATATATATATATGATACTTATAAAATAATATTATCTCAATATTTTTAATATAAAATATTCCTTCATACCTTCCTATATGTTTTAAAATGATAAGCCTGCTCATGTTTACATGTGGGCTACCTTCTCCACAAAGCGATGTTATACATTTTTCATTCTATTTTGAAATGGATGGTAATATGGAATATTTAATTAATATAAGTGATAATGTAGACATAGAAATGATTATATAATGGTGATTTATTATTTTAAATTTTTTTTCAATCTATCAATAAAAATGACAGAGAGTTCTTGTGTATGTATTATCTACCATCACCATGAATGAGTTAATTTATTTTCATTCTCAAAATTGAATATATAAATATAAATAAATATAGAGTTAGTATATATATTATTTATATTATAGTTAAATTTTCGATATAATGGATATATGGATAAATTAAATGCACTAAAAATGAGAATTAAAAATATATAAAAACATTGATGTAGTTATTACCCAAAACATGTTGTTATCATGGAAATTTTAACACAACAACGACAAAAGGAAATATGTAAATCAAATATGGTATGTTACATTTTAATATAATTATATAATATATTCATAATAAATATATATTTATTATATTTTAGTTTTTAATGTGTATAAATATTTTATATTCTGTAGGTATGAGATTTCCATCTCACATTTACTTAAGTGTACCATATTCCATATTTTGCACTAGTTTCTATCGTGGTGTTTATATACAACCCATCATTTTATTTTTTTATCATTAAAATTAAAATTAATATACATATATATGTATATATGTATTATAGTTTTATGGTGATTGAAATTCAAATGGTACCAAGGATGTGATATTTTTTTCATATAAATCCCCAATTCATCATTATTTTTTATGATTACATTTTTGATGATGAAATAATTTTATCTAACACTCATGAAACTAATTAATTTTTATACCCTCTAGATTATTTTTAGAATACAAGTTTTCATTTCATTATCCAATATTTAAATGTTAAAGTGACAAAAATAATTTTTTTTTAAAAAATCATATTTATTTCTCCCTATAGACTTAAATCTATTTTCATCAATGTCCATGTTTTCTAAAAACAATTCAGTAATATTTTTTATATTATCAATTTATTATTTATATAAATTTCTAAGTAGTATTTACCATATATATAATTTCTTACAAATAATCATTTTCATTTTCATAATGATACATATTTTATTATGTACTGATAATGTCAATATAATATTTATTTTAATGTTCATGACATAAACGATATATTTTTTATTATGAAAAGTAAATGGATTAAATATTCCATTACATGTTTTGACTGTTACATTAAAATATTATTTTTAATTTTTAATTTTAATTTTTTATATATTTTATATTCATTATTTGAAAGTAGAAAGGATATATTCCTTGAGAAATGTTATATATTATCTTTCAAATTAATTTTTTATCTATAATGGAATTATTTGATGTTACTTAATATTTTTTAATAATTTATTTCAATGGTATCTTATTTATAACATAAATTTATGGTTTATATTCATGATAAGAATATGTTTAGATAAAAAATTAAATTTACATTTGTAATGATATAATAAAATGATGAAATCTTTTTGAACCCCAATGATTTTCATCAGTTAAACTTAGATGAATACATTGTAATATTTTTTAAAACATTTCATTTATTTTCATTATATTACCTGTGGGAAATTAATATACCATACTTTAATTAGTAAGAATTGATATATAATTAGATAAATGTAACTATAATGTGGAGTTAACCTATATCATTATGGTAAAATGTCCAGTATGATATTATTTGGAGTGAACCATGACAACGATGATGGATTGGGGATTGAACCAAATTTGGTATAAATGTTTAGAAAATTATCCTTGAATACTAATAGCAATATTACTGATTATTATATGAATGAAACAAATCTATTCCTTATTCCAATGTTATGTGGCCATGGATTATGTTCTTTGATCTTGTTATGATTCATGTCTTATGATTTTCTATGATTTAATTCAGGATTCAAGATTGTGATATTTGATAGGAAATGAATAGTTTAAAATTTTTAATCAAATGTTCAAGAACATGTATTCCCATGTTATTCATATATTATCAGTATTATATCTCTTTTTAACCCTTAAAATGAATTTAATGTCACCCTTTATTATAATTCCATTGCACAGTTTGGGATGAAAATAATTGTGTATGATTTTTCAAAGAAGGGTTCTAGTTTTTTAGAACATAGTGGGAAACGATGTAGATATCATATAAACTAGTTGTTCTCATTTACATGTTTCCAAGGGAACCAAAAATAGATGATTATGTTGTGGATAATTAATTAATGTAATGAATATTTGTCTATTAAGATTTTATATCTTTGTGTGGGGAGTTTTGGAATTAATAGTAAAAACATTAATGTGAAAAATATTACACTAATAAAAGATGAATTTTTCTAATATTTCTATATAGTAATTATTATATATTAAGTTTAATTAAAGTTCCCTATATGTGATTGTGAAAAGAATTTCTTTTCATCTGATGTCTGAAAATAAAACTGAATAGGATACGAAATATAAATTGGGATGCTTCTACTATTCCAAAAAAATGTCAAACAATAGACTATTTCAACTAGAAAATGTAAACATTAGATTATTAATGAAATAAATTATTTTTAATAGATTCAAAAAATAAATGGATTATTGTATTCGTTTGGTGGTTTTCATTTAAAAAAGGAACATTGATGGACATACAAAAAAATGGGTCACTCAGAAAATACAAAGAAACCATGTGGGAATTAAAATAGAAATGAGTATATTATGAAGGAGTTATAAATACTTCTTTAATATTAATTATAAATGGGTTGATATATGGTAAATTTAACACACTAATATTTTAAAATAATACTCTTTTCGAATTCTTACACAACATCTAACACCAAACTAAAACAAATCCTAAAATATATTCATTACAATATGATTAATAAAATCTAGTTATTATATTAGATATCATGAATTTAATTTAATGAATGGTTATATATATATATTATCTACTAAAAATATATTCATTGATATTTTCATTTGAAATAAGTAAACAATTTTCAGTAATTTTATTTTATGCTTCAGAAATAAAATTTATTCAAAAATAATGTTATATCATTATGTGATAAAATATTAATAATACATTCCATAACACATAAAAATTATATTTTATAATTATGATCCATTTTTTAAACAATTCTTTAATAGTTATCATATGATGAAAAATTGTATGTTCTCTAAAAAATTCGAGTGAATTGTGAAAAATATCCATTTTTATTAAGAAATGACTATTTGTTTCAACCATTTGAAAATTAATATTTTATTTTTATATGGATTAGATGAAAAATATTAGTTATATAATATTATGAATAATAGTATTATATTAAATAGATTAAATTTTTTAATTTAATTTCTTATTGAAGCATTATCATAAAAAAATTATTTGAAACACCCGTTTTCATCAGGATTTCTGTTTTAATTCTACAAATATTTTATATAGTTATTAATTTTGAATAATAATAAATTGATCCCATATTTAATGATTTTAGTTATTTATTTATTAAATCGATCCTTTTATCTTTTTAATATTAATAGTTACATTAAAAATATTTTTACCACAATATAGGGTATTTTTGGAAATTAATGGTTCAAAATAATATAACATCGATTATGAAATGCTTTAGAACATTACAAAATGTTATTTTCTGAATATTTTTAATATATAATATTCCATTATTCTATTATAAGGTTTTTTGTCATTATAGTGTGATTATTTACATTGAAATGATTTATATAATGAAATATTATAAATGACACACTTGTGTTTTTAATAATGATAATACATTTAAAAATTACATATATAGAGGATATGGTTGGTTATATATCTCTAGATGAAATCCATAATATTTATCTTAATCAGTTTTATTAATTATTAATTTTTAGTAATGAAAAAATTAACTAAAATTCTTTAACAAAGCTGAAACATTAATTATTCAATTTAATGTACAAAATAATAAATGATTTTACAAACCATAAAACAAATATAATTTTAATGATTTAATGTGTATAAGTAATTTTATTTATCAATGTCCCAATTTACTGAATTTTAAAGAATTATTTTAAATATAAATCATTTTATATTTATTTGATGTCAAATGAAATGAATAATTTCAAATAATGAAAATATTCAAGTTTTATCAAAATGATAATTTCTAAAATTATTTGAAATTTATAAAAATATTGAATTTGGTAATTAATGATAAAATATTGAAAAAAATTTCATTCCTTATTGATTTATGTTTCAACAGTTTCCTTATATATAATATTATAACCCATTAAGATTAAAACCGACATTACCACTCATAATGATAATATACATTTGAAATGACCAGATTAGTGTGATCACTGAGAGGGGGAGGGGGTCAATCAGTGATCCTTTAAAACTTTTTTACTAATTGATTCTTTATCAATTAAACCTCTATGGATTGTTAAGTCCTCGGTCCACTCTTCTTGTATCTCTCAGCATTTCCTCGAGTGATGCAGTAAATGTAAAGGCACAGGACACAAGGATTTACAAGGTTCGGCACCAAAGGCCTACGTCCTTGCCATGTTGGTTATACACCCCAACATGGTTTCTCCATTATAACTTGTTAGAATTACAATGGTTGATACAAAGTCCCATTGTATCTCTCATGAGTCCCACAAGAGGGTCTTTATACTGCATCCGACAGTGTTACCAGAGTCCCACTGACCTGCTCCAGAATCCCACTGAAGACTTCTTCCACCCTAAGTCTCACAGGGGGCTTCTCCAGGCTCCTCGAGTCACACGAGTAGCTCTTCTTCACTTTAATCTCTTCAAGTATCTTGAAAAGCCTGGGATAAAGGCTGTTGGCCTTTCTCTTCACTTCTGATCACTTGATCAGGTCTTCTCGTCTTGCTCAGGATTTATCTCCTTCTTCTCAGGATGACCTGGCCTCTCTTCAAGAATCTTCAACAGCCTCTGATAAGGTCTGTTGGTCTTGCTCAAAAATTTTGATCACTTATGTTGATTAGGGTCTTCTCAATTACTGAAATCTCAGGTAGCTGATGTCTTTAACTTCAGTCTGGCTTCAGTCTCGCTTCACATCATCTTTATGCACTGAGTGCATGGAAACTCTGCTTCTTCATGCACTGACTTCATGGATTCTCAATTGTTCTTCAAGAACTCCTGGTCTTGGACAACTTAAATGCACACAACCAGATTTGAGCTTGTTCACTTTTGCACGTGCATGCATGCAAGCATGAACTTCCCTTCTTCTTCTCTTGGTGCAATAAACCCACAAAGGGTGTAATCCTTTTTAGCACACACCTTCTCACTTCCTTCACACACTTTGTTCTTAATATTTACCCACGTGAATGTGTGTTATACTTTAGTGTGGGGTTCTCCTCTTCTTCTAAGTTTATACACTCTTCTTAGTGCACACACTAGGTTCAGCCTCTTCTTGTTCTTGTTTGCCCACAGACACTCAAAGTGTTTTTCTTTGTCATTGGCCTTCTCTTCACTTCTTACACACATACACAAGGTGTGCTCTTCCACTTTACACACACACACTGCCCGTGTGCTTCTCCTCTTCACCACTGCCATGCAAGGTTCAATGGGAGCAAGCCACGCAAGGTGCAAGTGGCCTTCTTCTTTTCTGTTGCGCAAGCACTTGGGTGCACAAGGCATCACACAAGTCCTCGGGTGTGCAAGGTGCAACACCACAGGGCTCCTTCCTCCTACCGCGCAAGTGTGCGGGCAGAGAGGGAACTTCATGTCATGCAAGGGGTAGCGCGTAGGGGCCTCTCCCTTTCTCTTCTTTCGCGCAAGAGGTGCACAAAAGGAACACACGAAGCCAGGAATGGCTTCGGGCTGCTTCGTCGTGCAAGTGGGTTGTGCGGAGCTTCTTACTTCGCTGGGCACAGAGGCTTCACGGGACTTCTCTCTTTAGAGGATCAACAAATGGCTATGATGCTCGGGAGCTCCTTTTATAGGCAGAGGAATGACTTTGATCATCCGCGTTATAATTTTTTGATCTCCCAAAGATTTCAGATCTTCATGATTTTTCAAATCTTGATTTTTCTCTCCTGTTTCACCGCGGGTTCACTTCCTTTATTTTTCCTCTACGTGCATGCGACTTAGAACGCATGCATGGCCTTATTAAACTCCAAACCATGCAAAACATGAACACATGAAGCCTCGGTAACTTTGTTTGCCTCGGCATTCTTCGAAATCTTCCAAACTTTTCATGCATGCCCATTTTCTTGCATGATCATGTTCATTATGTCGAGACGAACCCAATGGACCCTTCAGCTCGAACAACGGTGGTCGAGAACTCGAAATTCATCTTCGGAGGGCCACTGGTTCAGGAGGCGTCACGGGAGGTGCCTCAGCTGAGCTCGAGGTAGAGGATAACTTGCGGGCCATTGGATCGGGTGATTGAAAGACATCGGACGACCGCGATCCAAAGATCTCACGATGGATCGATTGTACGGTCGAGATCTGGCGCGCGATCGATCAAGCGGCCAGGATTCGCTCCGTGGCAAAATCCCACGTCCCACGTCGAAACGAAGCGCGGTTTTTCTGCGGCTTATCAAAGATGCGCTCCCCGCTTTAAGTCAGTTGAATCTTCTCCCTCCATGGTGCCGCCCCGCACCGTGTTCTCTACGGGCGCGCTCTTGCGCCCACCCCTACCACTCGGGTGCGCCACTGGCGCCCACTATGCACACACAGGCACGCTCATTGCGCTCACGCTGCGCGGGCTTCATCACCGCTTGGCCTCAGGGCTTATACACGGCCCCAGCCTCTCTTGGGCTGGCCCCATGGGATCCCCTTGGGCGTGGTGACCTAGTCCCACATGTTCCTTGGGTTGAACCCTTAAGGTTGGCCCTTTGTGGCTTAATTTTTGCTTGAATATACACTAAGTACCAAATTCCAAATGCCAAGACACTTCTTCCAAGCCATTCTTCCTCTTCTCCATTCTTCTTCTTATTTAAAATAATTCCTTCATATTCTTCATTATAATCCCTTCCATCCTCTTCAATCATGTATTCTTCACCAAGGAATGGAATTTCCAAAGGTTTCTTCCTTCAACCGAAGCTCCTGAATCACATAATCTTCAATGTTCTTCATTGATCCAATCAGACATCAAGTTGGATCTTCTTCAAATTCACATGCACGAAGTGATAGTGCATGTACTTCATTAACACCACTTCATACACTTAGAACTTGTGGATGGATCTCCTCATCTCCTCATGCATTGTTAAGATAATGCATGGTCTTCAAACATTGTTGTGACATTGTATCCTCTTGATACAAGTTCTTTGAACATAAAGACCAATTCAACAATCGTCAGATGTAATGATGATGCTCCATCATCATCCATTCTTCAAGTGGTGTAACTTAGTATCATCTTGATACAAGTATTGAAACATTAAGATTAGTTCTACAATCGTCTGATATAACTAGAGAATGTTTCAACCATCATCTCATATGTCACATAGTGAATCTCTTAAGTTACATTCCTCTATGTTCCATGGCCATTATCCATTAATCACCATCACCATCACATCCTTTGACATTCACATCTTCATCTCCTTGACATCCATCCATTCCATGTCACCTTTTGACAACAACATACATAATTGACAACAAATTCAATAGAGTGCACTTCAATCTCCCCCTTTGTATTTGTTTTCAATACACTTCTTCAGCACATATGAATGGGTCAAAATGTGTGCCAATATTTCTCCCCCTTATTGGAAATCAAATGCAAAGATGTGGTGTGGTTCACTTTCAAAAATCACTTCCTCCCTTTGAAAAGAATTTTCTTCAAAACTACTAAGAGAGGGATGATGTCACATGTTCTCTTTAGGAAAGAGCCTTTAGTAAATCAACTCTAAGTCTACTTGGGCAAACCCGGTGTAGAAAACAAGATTGATGTAACCAAGGAACTCAATGTTGCCCATCATTCACTGTACATGTGAGATCATGCTTCAGGGGTTTGAAATTTTTCAGATATATCAATGAATTTCTAAATCCTGCACATACTCCACAAAACTCATTAGAAAGTTCAGTGCAAAGATAAAGCTCCCCCTTTCATTCATTTGTCTTCAATCAATACTCCCCCATAATTTTCATGATGAATAAAATTAAGAAACAAGGGATGAAAGTATGATTGGAATACCTTCAGCTTTTCTCAAGATGGTATTAAATCTTAGAATACCATCTTCTATAGATTGGCTCCCCCTCAAGGGGTGCACTCCATTCTGTCCAAACCACTCTCCAGAAGAGAATGATCATCATCTTCAATTCCCTGCAATGTTAGCACATGTAAATGCCAGAAGTATAAGGGAATAAGATGGAACCTCCTTGGTTCATCAACATGAACAACAAGGTTGAAAAGATTTTATCAACCGAGATGTCCCATTTTCATCATTCTTCACACTTGCACATTTGATCCTCAATGATGTTTGTGCTGGTGTGGATCTTAATACATCTTCATGTGAAATATTCTTCTTCCCTTTTGCCTTAGCGATTTCCAGAACGTCATCTTCATCTCTTTGTAGATCTTTGGCAAGTAGTAACTGATTAGGCCATTGTTGACACCCCTTTTCATCACAGAATCTAAAAGATCGGAAACGGGGAATATCTGAGCTAAAAGTGATTAATCCTTTGAAGAAAAAATCAAAAATCGACAATGGTAGGAACACAGGATCAAAAGAAACTTCACCGCGCAAGTTATATCACTGTCACTCAAGTCCACTTGCGCGACGCCCTGGGTCGAGCAAGTGACTTGCGCGACCTAAGTGGTAACCGCCCGATAACCGCCCAGGGCCTTCTTTTGCATATAAATAGACCTTGTGGGCCCCCCATTCGAGAGGATCGTTTTTCAGAAACTCGGATTGAAGCTCCCGACACCCAAGTCTCTTCTCAAAGCTTCTGGAACACTTCTAAGGTAATTTCTTACCTAGAACGGAAGATCTAAAGGGAGGGAGGAAGGCCTAATTGTTGAAACTTATCAACACTTGCGCGCCTGAATGGCCAGCCCTTCAGGGAACTGGTCACACTTGCGCGCCACCTTATTCCTTCAATAGAATTTTCACGTCCCTTTTCTGGAAGAAACTCAAGGGTATTCTAAAGGGTTTAATAAAGAGTCGCTCAAGTATTTCAATTCTGATTGAAAATCGTTCAAGTACACCATGTGTCGCGCAGGTATACCTGCGCGACCAATACTTGCGCGCCCACGCAAGACTTGCGCGCCTTTCAAGACTTGCGCGCCCCTACCTTTTTGGGTGCCCATCATGCCCATTTTACCCCTCTTAATCCATTTCACCTTTCCTATTCAAGATTCAGTCTTCAAGATACTCTTCAAATCCATTTATGGCATTATTTCTTGATTTGACTTCCTTATCTTAAAGGAATTAGGTGGAATATCTCTCAAAACCTAGTGATTTATACATCTTTATGTCACCAAAGATTGAGAGTTCATTCATTCAACCTCATCCTTTAAGATGAGAGAATCCTTAACCTGGGTCTCCTTTTCAGGAATAATCCCCAGTTATAAGTCCTTTAATCTGGGAATCTTCCTCAGGAGTAAGCCCCAAATTCTTAAAGTTCTCAAACTTGGGCATCCTCCTCAGGAGTAAGCCCCAAACCTTAATTCCTTAACTTTGGGCATCCTCCTCAGGAGTAAGCCCCAATCCTTAATTCCTTAAACTTGGGCATCCTCCTCATGAGTAAGCCCCAAACCTTAATTCCTTAACTTTGGGCATCCTCTTTAGGAGTAAGCCCCAATCATAATCCTTTAATATGGGCATCCTTCTTAGGAGTAAGCCCCAATCTCAAATATTGGAATCCTTTTTAGGAGTAAGCCCCAAACCTTAATCCCTAACCTGGGCCTCCTTTTTAGGAGTAAGTCCCAGTCATAATCTTGGGCTTCCTTTTCAAGAGTAAGCCCCAAGTCCCCTAACCTGGGCCTCCTTTTTAGGAGTAAGTCCCAGTCATAATTATGGGCATCCTCTTCAGGAGTGAACCCCAAGTCCCTTAATTTCTCTTAACCAGTCCTAAATTACGTTTGATATGGGGTTCCTTCTCAGGAGTAAAACCCAATTATCAATCCTCTCCTAATTTGGGTTTCCTTTTCAGGAATAAGTCCCAAGTTAGAGTATTCAAATCTCCATAAAGCACATATACCTTTATGGACCCTGTTCTTGGATTTTCTCCCTAAAAGTAAATCCTAAACCTTCATCTATCTGGGCAGTCATACATACATAAGCCCCAAACAATTTCTTATGGTTGCATCTTTCATGGCACAATTGTCTAATTTTTACAAATACCTCTTGTTTCTCACACCGAGCATGACTCACGTGAGCTTAGAGTGTAAAGTAATTATGACATTCTTCTTTGAGCCATCAATCATAAACATCATACTCCATTACTCGAACTACATGGGTTCTGATTCCTTTTCCAAAACGAAGGATACGTAGGTAGCCCATTTATGGGTTCGATCCCAACTTTGAAATAATCCATGTCCTTCTGAATGACGATAAACATAAAGTGCCCCACTGAGTGGCTTTAAAACTAGCCTGGTCATCATAATGACCAAGAGACTTTTATATAAATGTTTTGAAGGATACCATTGACCAAGAATCTCTAAATAGATACAGATGATTCTCTATTGATGAAGAAACTAGAATACATATAAAAGATTCTCTAAATTTCTTGCATATTTAATCATTGATTGTTAAAAATAAAGGAAATCTCATTTTATACTTGGTAATGTAATAAGGATTCATGAACATAACTTAAATCTATAAAGAGAGTCCCGGAGTAGACAATAATTCCCATCAAAGAGGTGTGATGAGTCCGACCTCCCATCCTCTCGACCAATGAAAATTCCTAAGCCTCATCAGTCCACAAACTAATGAGCGCCTACCTTTGGAAAGTAGGTCCAAACGGATGTGGAATCATTGGATGTTTCCGGTTCTATGAACAAAACCGCTAGAAACTGATCGGAACGTTTGAATCTCCCATCTAGGAGGTCATCGCCGAAATCTGTGCGAAACAAAAAATGGTGAACCCGACGTGAATCCTTAACCAAGTTAAAGTGATGTTCTTCATATTTATTAGGCCCCTTGGGCCAACAAATCAATCATTGACATGTTCTCATCCAAAAGATGTAGTGGCCAGATTCATCTTGATTATGTCTATTATATGGAATAGGCACTCTTTTCTCAAGATCTTTTGCAAAATGGATTTTCTTAAATTCACCCCTGTGAATACTGCTGCTGTGAACACCTCTACTGTGAGGTCTGCTGCTGTGAAAACCAATGCTGCTACTCCTGCTGGAACGTCGTCCGCTCTGAGGATGACATCACCAACTCAGCGTCTTCAACGTTGGGTTTCTAATGCACTGGTTAAGGTGTACCGTCGCAATGGTACTATCCCAACTCTAGAGGCCGCTCATCAAGCCATCCAAGTTAACAACTCTACCTGGTCGTCCGGACAGTGGCGGCCAGCGATCAAGAAGCAGGCGGTGCTGACTACCATCTCCAACTGTTTCGGGTCGTTATCCCCGGAACGCAATTTCCATTCACTCCCTTACTCTGAGGAAGTGAATGATCAGGTCCCGTAGGGCCTTAATTCAAAAAGAAAGGAGTCCTTCTCGAGGGCTCCCATCAAAAATCACCGCCAGACTCGTGCGGTAGTGCGCCCTCAACATGATGAGGGTACCGACTCCAGGCATTCATCTCAGGTTCCTCAAACCCGAGCAGGCAAGATGAACCACCAGAGACGGAATCTGGTTAACAATGGGCAGGTTGTCATCCCTGCCATCTCCGGAGAAGTCCACCAACCTATCTTGGTGGAAAATAACGAGCAGGCACAATCACCTGTCCGTTTTAATTCCTCTGTCCAGCAGACTCGTCTGGCAGCATCACGCCAATCCCGCCAGGCAATTCTGGCGGAGTACTATAGGCAGGAACATACACCTGCTTATGCATCATCAGTTAGTCAGCAGGCTCTCCTGACTACATATGATGGAGTCCACCAACCTAACTTGGTGGAGAACAACGAGAAGGCATACTCACCTGCCCGTTTTAATTCCGCTGTCGAGCAGACTCGTCTAGAAGCATCAAGCCAATCCCGCCAGGCAATTCCGGCAGAGTACTATAGGAAGGAACATGCACCTGCTTATACATCACCAGTTAGTCAGTAGGCTCGTCTGACTACATATGATGGATCTCGTCAACCGCGTTTGGCGTAGTGTAATCATCAGGAACATACACCTGCTAATACTAATCAAGCCTACCAACAGTCTCGCTTGGTAGCGCACAGAGAAGTCAGTTGGAAAGCCCTGACGACAAACAGGAGGCAGACTCAACTCTCTGCCTCCACACTTAAGTACTGTCAGGATTCACTGACAGGAAAAGGAGGACAAGAGCAGGCACATACACCTACTCCAAGCCTGGAATGGACGTATATCCCCGTTCCGGCGGCTGAAGTCACCAAACATATTTTGTCAATGGTGAAAGAGCAGAAGAAAATTCCTGCTCATATTCTGGATGCTTGCCAGGATATCATAACAGCTTCAGCATCATCTCCGGGACAGACACATAAATCTATCCCTAGCAGTGGAGTGACACATCAACGATTCACTCCGGAACAGACAAACACATCTGTTCCAGTCCAAGAGGGTTATAGGGCATACTCCCCCATATCATACGGACAACCAAGTCAGGCATATAAACCTGATTTGAGTGGATATCGTCAGCCTAACCTGACCATATTTCCTGATCAGGCACATACACCTGCTCAGAGTAACCACTTTTGTCAACAAGTGGTTTCTCAAGTGAGTAAGAAGTCATCTAAGAAAAAGATCCGCCCACCACAGTCAGGAGATCAAAGGCCAATCTATAACAAGGCCTTGCTCGATGCTGGAGTTCTTGAAGCCCTTAGACATTTATCTGTAGTAATTCAAGATTCTACTCCCTCAGTTCCCAATAATGGGAACATTAATTCTGAAGGTCTTCAACAGACACTTCCTCATGAAGGCTTGCTTCATGAAATTTCGGTCAATCTTGAAGTTTCTTTTTCAGATGAGAGCCACAGGAACCCTCTGTGTGGTCAGAAGACCAAGGAGCAAGAGATCTCATCTTTTGCTGTAACCCATTATGGTGGTCCTCCCCATGATGATGAAATTCGCTGCGAAAGTCCTCTCTGCAGTAGTGATTCACATTGCCTGGAAAATACTCCAGTAGATAATGTAGTGTCGAGAAATACCACTTATCTTGAGGCACTTGCAAATGCGAAACCAGTCATGTCTGATTCTTTATCACTAACAAGTGAAATACTTTATCAATCAGAAGATAGCCCAGGGTGTAGGTCATTCTCTGAACCACCCCTAAGTCATGCCTCTTCTAGTTTGATCAATATTCTCTCTACCAATCTTGTTGAATCCGATGACGCAATAAGGAAACACCAACTCTGGTCAAAACAGGTAGAAGAATCTTCATTTAATGATAAAGAGGAAATGATGAACATGAGGAAAAAACTGGAAAAAGGTGATGTACCAGTCATGTTTTGGCCTTTGGTTGAATCCCAGTACGACATTCCAAAGATGTTGACGGATGATGGAATCCATGATATTTGTCTCAACAAATGGAAAACTCTTTGTCAATTAAAGAAGAAGGTATTATCTTATGATGAATATGAAAATAATCTTATGATAATAGAAGGGCTACAACGTCAGATTGATTTGGCATCTCTATCAGTCTCTCGGTATCCGAAGGCTGAAAAGCAATAGAGAACCCTTCAACCTTCATGCCTTGGCGCACTAAGAAAATTGTGTCAGTTAATTTCCAATGCTCCATCTGATGTTCATATCAGAGGATGGGGTGTTCACGGAGCACTACATTTCACAGTGCTTTCCAGTCAGCAAAGCCCGCCGAAAATGGTCTCATGCAATGTTATTTCCCATGGCCGGCCACAGTCAATGGGCTTTGTTCATAATCAAAAGCTTGCTCAAGAACAGGCTTCAACTAGTTCCTCTCAAAATCAAGTATATAGAAAACAAGTTGTTGAATTGCTCCTACATCAAGCAGGCGAGAATATTGCACAAGCCTCTCGTCTGGAGAAAACACGTCATCAAATGACAGAAGTTTCAGAAATCATCCAACGGTCTGTTGAACCAGGTGATAAAAGTGGATACAGGTTAATGCATCTAGCTAATTTCCGAACTAAGATTCGCAAGATCAAGAGATATTTTAAGAAGATCTCAGACATAGCATGTCAAAAGACACCCCAGCTTGTCAGACTGGGGACTTCTCTAACCCAACCCTCAGAGTCAACAAATGGGATTCGAGGAGTTGAGCGGAAGCAGCAGGAACATCCCCAGTCCACCGGACTGGGGACTTTTTCAAATCCTCAATCCCTCCCTTAGAGAAAGTCAGTATTTTCTCGATTAGGGAATAAGCCTCAAGAGGAACGAAGAGCCAAGCTATCAGGAGATTCTCTCCAAGTGACGGTTCTCCAAGAAGTTCCTGAGGGATCAATTCAACGGAATGCCATGTCTCATCATGGACATGGAAGAAGACAATATCACAGAAATGATGATAGAAAGGATTCCATGCAATATGCATCCATTAATTTCATCAATGTTGTTGCTGCTGATTCACCAGATGAGGCTCAATCAGAGGGATCAGACGAAGAGGTTCCTGCTCAAGAATTTGCGCACAGAGACCTAAATGAAGAAGGTGTGTGCACACGTAATCAAAGGCTTAACCAAAATCATGGTATTCCTTCAAGTAAACCACTTTCCCCTCTCCGAAAAGGATCCAATAAGGGGAAAGGAAATAATCAGGTTACTTCTCACCCTTCCTCTAAAGGAGGTCAATCGCTCTCATTAGAGAAAAGGTTTGCACAACAGGAGGAAGAAGTGAAAGAATTAAGAAGGTTGAATGCAGAACTAATTCAGAGTAGTCTTCTTCTTAAGAATGCTAAAGTCTGACAGCTGAAAGAATTTGTTGTAACTACTGATATGGATCAGGAATATCCTCCATTATCAGTACACCCTTAGAGGTCTAATCCTACGGGTCAAACGCAACAACGGTTGGCAGCACTACCATCAGTTTCAGCACCAACCACCACGTCTGTCCAAGCTCCATTCATTGAACCTACCCAAAACCAAGTTCAACATGATTTTTCTCAAAAGTTAATAACTACTATTGAGTCATTAACAGCTCGGTTAGAAACTATGGAAGGGAAACAGACGCAAGTTCAACCTGAAAAGAAAGGTTACCCTGAATGGGTAGATTCAATTTCTCCTCCATCCAGTTTTGGAAACCCTTTTTTCCCTACTTTCAATGGATCAGGCGACCCTGAACAACATTTGACGCATTACGTGTCTTGTTGTGATCCTATGATGGGAACTCCAGAGCAGTAAGAAGCAGTGAAACTCAGATGCTTCGTGCGAACCTTGCAAGGACCATCTTTTGTCTGGTATACAAGCTTGCAATCCCGGTCAATCATCAGATGGGAGGATCTTCGTCAAAAATTCATTCTTCAGTTCAGCTCAACTTTGCCAAAAACGACAGTTTTCGATCTTACAAACTGCAAGCAAAGGGAGAATGAAAGATTCTCTGATTTCATTGCTCGTTGGAAGGGATTAACATATTCCCTGAGTTTAGCACTCCCTCAGGAGGAACTATTGCCAATATGTGTGGAAAGTTTGCGTGACGAATTACGCACGCCATTGATCCCTATGAAATACACAGGAGGGTTTCGAGACCTTACTTCAATCGCTCAATAGATTGAAGGTTCCCTTATACAGGCTAAGGTTAAATCTCTTATAATTCCATCAGCTCCAAGAAGGAGAATGGGTAAAGCGGAAACTGCTACAGTTATGCTTAAACAAGCACCTATACCTATTTCTACTTCAAAAACTTCATCTTCTCGAAGGGCTCCACCTCCTGAACGCCAAAAACAAAGTTTTTTTAGTCCAAATGATCAAAGAGATCAACGAAGAAAAAAATTTGAGGATTTTAAGAGTAAAACATACTCTTTCCGAAGTGAGCAAGTTCCTGGTTACTTCATTTCAGCTCTGTAAAATAATTTGGTTCAATTACCAGTGCCCAAGAGGCCAAACAAGGAAGGAGATGAAGACCGTCCCAATTATTGTCCCTTTCATCAAATGTTGGGGCATCCCATCCAGGAGTGTTTTGTCATTAAAGACCTCCTGCAAAAGATGGTAGACTTGGGACAAGTCAAATTGAAGGGTTCTTCAGCTCATGTATCGTGTATTACCGCTACAGATCAAGAGGAAGGAGGCGAGTGGCAGGAAGTCAAAAGCAAAACTACGAAAAATTATGATGATTGGATGGTCAGAAAGACAATCAATCGGACCCATTCCATTTTGCGAACACAATTGAAGAAGCCAATTGTGTCTCCTACAAAAGCTGCAGTAAAGCCTCCATCAAAAGACAAATCCTCAAAAGGGCAGCACAATTCAAAGAAGAAAGAGGAATCAGAAGAAGATGAGTATGTATCAAAGCCTAAATTGTCTTTGACTCTGGCAGATTTCATGCCATATACTTCAAAGCCATGGGCACCATCCCACCAAACGGCACAGCCTAAACAGGCTAACCAGGCAGAGTCTTTATCAGACGAAGAGTTAATCTTTGGTTCTGTTAATATGATTCAATTAACAGATCCATGTTCCAGTCTTTATGAGCCTGAATTCCCTGTATCAAATAAGGGAATCCGAGGAAGTTCTAGAGGTTTAGGATACAGGGGAAGACATGGATCATTCC
Source organism: Viscum album (assembly GCA_963277665.1). Classification (NCBI taxonomy): domain Eukaryota; kingdom Viridiplantae; phylum Streptophyta; class Magnoliopsida; order Santalales; family Viscaceae; genus Viscum; species Viscum album. The sequence continues at coordinate 929,203,917 of OY728145.1, read as the reverse complement.
GAAGCCACTACTCTAATTCTACCCCTGCTAGCACTGTATATGCAGCAGAAATTCGTGGTAGAGCCCATCAGCGAGCTCAAAAAGAACAAGCAAGTTATTCTGCCAATGGCCAACTCAGTTTTGGCACAGTTATTTTGGAAGACCGATTAAAGGTTCCATCTTCTTTATCTCAGCAAGAAAATGGATCTAATCAGTCTAATCTTCCAAAACCAAGGATGTTTCCAACTTCAATACAAGATGCATCAGCTTCCAAAGCATCTGCTTCCAAGGTACCTGCTAAACCGCATATTCTTATTGGGAAACGCAGACCTCTAGATCAAAAGTATGATATATTGAAACACTTGGCCCAAGTACCAGACAATTTATCAATTTTGGATGCTTTGAATCTGTCAAAAGATCTTCGGGAAGCACTCATCGAAGCTTTGTCAAGTCCTCAGGAGTTTGAAGCTGAAATTGCTGCAGCTGAAGTCTATCACATAGAGAATAATCCTGCAGAATGCCATGCAGTGATATCTTTTACTGATAAAGATAAAGATGATGTTTTGCATGGGCACATAAAACCTTTGTACTTATCTAGCAAAGTCAATGGTGTAGATATTCGAAGAGCTTTCATTGACAATGGTTCAGGAGTCAACCTCATGCCCATTCGTACACTTCGTCGATTGGGCCTCACGGAATCTGATTTATCTCCTTCTACCATGATGTTACAAGGATATGATAAAAATGAACAAGAACCACAGGGAGAAGTTACACTCAGAACTCAGTTTGGAGACCTTGTATCCAATTCGGATTTCTTGATTGTTGATCAAGACCCAGCTTTCAATATCTTGCTTGGAAGACCCTGGCTACATCAGCATGCAGCTATTCCTTCATCATACCATCAATGTCTCAAATATTGTTTCGATGGTCATGTTGGAACATTGTATAGTGATAAGGCCTCGTTCAAGAAATGTGAGTCTCAATACATTGAGGCGGAATTTTATCACATGAAGGGAAGAGAAAAATCTACAATGAAGGAAATTACCAAAGTTACTGCTCCATATGGTTTGGATAAAATTACAATAAATCCATTTTCACATGTGAGTACAGATTATGTGTTACCTATCAGCCAAATTGAAAAAATAGGCCCAAATCAAAATACTCTTATGGAAAGATCCATAATGTCAATTACGGCAATCGAGCCAGACAACATGGGAGAAATTGGTAACCTACCAAGCAGTGATGAAAGCATAAGTGGTGACGTTTTCATTTCATCTGATGAAGTCCAAAAAGTCTATACATCGCTAATCAGGCCAGAAGAAGTTATAGCAACACCAGAGGTGAATAATGATGTCGATTCTCAATCCATCATCTCCTCTTTATTTCCCAAAGAAGACCCTTTATCATCAATAGGGTCGGAAATGGAAGCTTCTTCTTCAAAATGTGAAAATTTTGACATCTCTTATGATCATGAGAATTTAGTTTTGTCATCTACATTGCAAGTAGAAACGGAAGAAATAGCACGTGATGAAGAGGAAGTGGAAGATCTTAGAGATGCTCCTCCGGCATTTGAAGAGGGTATCTCTACCACTGTGGATGAACTCAGAGAAGTAAATCTGGATACAGAGAAAGATCCACGCCCCACTTTAATTAGTGCGGCCATGACCCTTGAAGAGCAAGAGATGTACATTTATTTTCTAAATCAAAATAAAGATATTTTTGCTCGGAATTATACAGAAATGTCCGGGCTTGATCCTGATGTTTCTACTCATCATTTGGGTTTACCAAAAGAACATCGAGGTTTTAAGCAAGCCGCGAGAAGAACACACCCAACCTATGCTTCCAAAATTGAAGCTGAAGTGGATAAGCTGATCAAAGCCAACTTCGTCAGAGAAGTTCAATATCCCAAGTGGTTGGATAATATTGTCCCTGTAAAGAAGAAGAACGGACAAATTAGGGTTTGCATCGATTTCAGATATCTTAATCGGTATTGTCCTAAAGATGATTTCCCAGTTCCGATTACAGAACTATTAATTGATGCGACGGCTGGCTATGAAGTACTTTCTTTCATGGATGGATATTCCGGATATAATCAGATCCTAATGGCCCCAGAATATGAGGAATATACAGTCTTCAGAGCTCCTCAAGGTGTGTTTTGTTACCGGGTGATGCCCTTTGGTTTAAAGAATGCAGGTGCAACATATCAATGCGCCATGCATCGTATCTTCAAACCACTTTTAGGGAAGTTTGTTGAATGCTATGTAGATGATTTGGTGGTTAAATCCAAACAACGTTCTAATCACTTGGCTGATTTGGAAGTCATATTCCAAAAGCTTCGACAACATAATTTGAATATGAACCCCTTAGAATGTTCTTTTCGGGTAACCTTAGGAAAATTCCTCGGCTTTGTTGTACGCCATCGTGGTATTGAAGTCGATCCTGAGAAGACCAAATCAATCCTTGGTATGTCACCTCCTCAGAATTTGAAAGAATTAAGAGTACTTCAAGGACACTTAGCCTATATTCGGCGTTTCATCGCCAATTTGGTAGGAAAAAGTTTACCCTTTACCAAATTATTGAAGAAAGGAGTCACTTACCAGTAGACTGAAGAATGTCAAGAAGCATTTTATGTTCTCAAGAAATACCTCTTGAGTCCACCAGTACTCATGCCACCTGTTGAGGGTAGACCTCTTATCCTCTATGTGACAGCTCTAGAGCGATCATTGGGTACCTTTCTCGCTCAAAATAATGATGCTGGGAATGAAAATAGCCTCTACTATCTCAGTAGAACTATGCTTGAAGCAGAATCCCGGTATTCAAGTATTGAGAAGTACTGCCTGGTATTAATCTTTGCAGTTCAGAAACTGAGACACTACCTGCAACATCACGAGGTCCAATTGGTATCTCGCAATAATCCACTCAAATTCATCCTTAGTCGTCCAATGCTTACAAGACGTCTGTCAAGGTGGGCGGTTATTCTACAGCAGTTCGACATTCCGTATGTGTCTCAAAATGCAATTAAGGGCCAAGATCTGGCTGATTTCCGGGCTGAGCATCCTTCAGTGGAAGACACGTATTCAGATATTGAACTCCCTGATGAGGAAGTTTTCTCTATTCAAGAGAGTCCTCAAACATGGGAAATGTATTTTGATGGTGCTTCCAGAAGTCCAATAGGGAAGAGAATGAAAAATCCTAAATTCAACAAAGTTGGTTTAGGAATTGTGCTCATATCTCCAGATAAGGCAGTGTTACCTTATTCCTTTTTGTTGTGGGAAGGTGGTACCAATAATGAAGCTGAATACCAAGCTCTCATTACAGGCTTGGAGTTAGCGCTTCAAGCACAAGTGAATCACTTAAAGGTGAAAGGTGATTCAGACCTGGTAATCAAACAAGTCAGTGGGGATTATGCCATTAGAAAAGAAGAATTAATCCCTTTGCATGATTACGTCAGAGAGTTAATGTCGGAATTCCCTTCAGAACCGACATTTTCTTATTTCTCAAGATCACAAAATGCTCAAGCTGATGCACTGGCTAATATAGCCACATCTTTAGCAGATCCAAATCGGGACGAGACAACCATCAGTATTGCCCACCGTCGTACAATTTCACCATATGTTCAAGTCAGAATAGAGGAAATTAATGAAATTACTCCCATTCCTGAACCGTTTGGTCATACTACAGGATGGATGTCACCTATCATGGAATACCTTCAAAATGGAACACTTCCACCTGATAGAGCCGAGAAAGAACAAATCTGACGACGTGTGGTCAATTTTACTCTTTATGATAGCCCAAACCACCTCGAGAAAATTCTCTACAAACATGGTTTTGATGGAGTTCTCTTCAGATGTATTGATGGTGAAGAGACAATGGCTGTCATAAAAGAAGTGCATGCAGGAGTCTGTGGTTCCCACCAGTCTGGACATAGACTGTGTGATCAAATTCGAAGGCTTGGATACTTTTGTCCATTAATGATACAAGATTGTGTTAATTTCACAAAGAAGTGTCATTCATGCCAAGTATATGCCAACTTCATTCATCAACCTCCAGAGTTTCTTCATACAGCTAAATACTCGTGGCCATTTTCCACATGGGGAATGGATGTGGTGGGACCTTACCCTTCAGCTACGGCCAAGCAGTTTAAGTACATTATTACTGCTACTGATTTCTTTTCCAAATGGGCAGAGGCAGTACCTCTCAAAGAAGTCAGTTCTAAATGCATTGTTAGCTTCATCAAGTCTAACATCATTACTAGACTCGGTGTCCCTCATACCATATTGACGGACAATGACACCAACTTATGTTCTTCTGAGGTGAAGAAATTGTATCAAGAATACAACATTAAATCCAACCATTCATCTCGATATCATGCGGCAGCCAATGGCCAAATAGAAGCTTTTAACAAGACTCTTTCAAATATACTCCAAAAGATGGTGGATAAAGATAAGAGGTCATGGCCTGATAAACTCTTTCATGCTTTATGGGCTTATCGGACTACCACTCGCAATGCAACGCGGTCAACTCCAAATTCATTGGTATATGGAACAGAAGAAGTCTTGCGAATTTAAGTTCAATTTCCCTCACTTATAATAGCCATTTGTGATCAGTTATCAACAGATGAGCCATCCCAAAAGCGATTGAATGAATTGGAATAGTTAGATGAGAAAATATTGTGCACTTTTCACCACTTGGAAATCTATCAGAATCGAATAGAACGAGCTTTTAACAAAAAAGTTCATCTTCGTTCATTCATTCAGGGGGAATTGGTATTGGTTCTCAGAACACCAATGATATCAGGAAAGAATCCTCCCAAGCTTGAACCAAATTGGGAAGGACCTTATTCAATACATAAGGTCTACTCCAATGGAGCTTATTCATTAATCTCAATGGATGGAAAACTCATCACGACTCCAACCAATGCCAGATTTCTGAAGAAATATTTTGTATAAACACAAAATATGGTCCCTAGAACCAAGACTCTTACAATTGGTTCATACAGCAATGGTTGAGTATGACCTTAAACTGCAACTTCGTCCAACATGACGTTAAACTGTGGAAAAGAACTTGTCCCCGCAACATGACATTAAACTGTGCAGCACCAGTTCGTCCTTGCTATATGATGTTAAACTATACAGCAATGGTCCAGTATGACCTTAAACTGAAACTTCATCCAACATGACATTAAACTGTGGAAAAGAACTTGTCCCCGAAACATGACATTAAACTGTGCAGCACCAGTTCGTCCTTGCTATATGACGTTAAACTATACAGTAATGGTCCAGTATGACCTTAAACTGCAACTTCGTCCAACATGACGTTAAACTGTGGAAAAGAACTTGTCCCCGCAACATGACATTAAACTGTACAGCACCAGTCCGTCCTTGCTATATGACGTTAAACTATACAGCAATGGTCCAGTATGACCTTAAACTGCAACTTCTTCCAACATGACGTTAAACTGTGGAAAAAAACTTGTCCCCGCAACATGACATTAAACTGTGCAGCACCAGTTCGTCCTTTCTATATGACGTTAAACTATACAGCAATGGTCCAGTAAGACCTTAAACTGCAACATCGTCCCACACGACATTAAACTGTGAAAAAGTTCCCTAAACCGTCCAGCATGACCTTAAACTGCATCATCCCCGGTCCATGTATATGACCATAAACTATTTGCAAATCCCTCATGTCCGGAAAGACGTTAAACTATATAATCATCAAAGGTCCAGCATGACATTAAACTGCACCATCCACGGTCCATGCATATGACCTTAAACTATTCACACTTTCGTCCAACACGACATAAATGGTGTGTTATTTTGTCCTTACTGCATGACATTAAACTGCACAGTCCCCCTTTCGTCCAATATGACGTTAAACTGTTTTATCTCCATAGTCCTAACTACATGATGCTAAACTGTACATAAAATCCTTGATATGTCCTACATGACATTAAACTGTATTTTGTCCCTGCTACATGACACTAAACTGTGCTGCACCAATAGTCCTAACTGCAAGACTTTAAACTGCATAGTCCCTTTATATGGCCTACATGACATTAAACTGTGCATCGTTAAGGTTGTTGTTGCCTCTTGTTTCTCACACCGAGTATGACTCACGTGAGATTAGAGCGAACATCAACCATAACACTCCCTTTGGCCCACTAACCATGTGTAAGTGCCAACAACATTTTAATTAGATCATTGTCCCCAAGAACAAATTGATCATTAATTCATTATTTAATTTAACTACACGGAATTTGATCCTTGCCCTCCAGGCTAGGTATGTAGGCAACCTCCCAGGGTTCAAGCCCAAAAACAATCTCTTAACATCGGTTCACCACCATCTCATATGATGTTGATTTGTGAAACCGCCCCTAGAATCAATATTTTTACATTGATTTACTTTCTTCCTTGTTATACGACATTAAACTATACAACACTTTTGTCCGATATGAAAATAAACTACAATATTCTTTGATCTCCTCACTTGAGAGAGAACTATTATTGGCATTGATTTTTTTCAATCATGTTTCATTTCAAAAAGACTATGTGCATACATGGAAATGCCTAAATTTTTTTATCTCAGGTTAAACCATCATTGCACTAAAGTCCCCTTTCACCCTTCACATGTATGAACCAAATTTGTACAAAGGGTAGTTCTAGAACTACGTGGACTTGATTCCCATCCTTATGGGATACGTAGGAACATTCGAGTGTCCATCGAATCCAGTCCCAAGTCTTTTGGGCCTAACCCCAAATTTCACTTTCAGTCCCTTGGATGAAAAAATACTCATGAAAACACACACTGTGTATTCATTATTATGGTCCAAATTCTATGACCCTAAACTAAGATTTCTCATACTTTCGTCCTGCACAACGTTAAACTGCATTTCAAGAACTACGTATGTCTTGATTCTCATTTTTATGAGATACGTAGTGAAGTCCAAGTTTCAATTCACGACCCAGCCACAACATGATTATGGTTATCATTGACCTATGTATATCTATATACATTGGACAATACCCCTCTTTATGTGTTATAATCCTAACCTTAAATATTTTCAGATCTTCATAACCCTTTTCATGACTTCTAGTCACAAAAATGTCAATCTTCTGAGAATTCTTTTGCCTGACTATGCAGCACGTGCCCATAGGTGGCCTTGCATAAACAGTCCACATAACAGACTTGTTAGCCGAAAGATGCTATTAATTTGACCATGCAGCCAATGCCCTTAGGTGGCCCTACATATTTCAACCCCCTAACGGGTTTGTTAAATAATGGTAACTTCATTATTGGGAAGAATGCCTCTTTTGTCCTTATTTGTCTTAAACGACAGTATGTAGGGATCCGCAAAAAATAGACATCCTTAACATATTTGTCCCATATCCATTTTCATGATTTGAAAGTATTCAAGTATATGGTTTATTCTTCTTCCCTACATTTGGGTCAGACCTTCGTAGGAGTGATATTCATCCAGTTCTTCGATATTCTTGTTCGGAAATATCTTCTCCATATTCAAGTACCTCTTTCCATACAACAAACTCTATACTTTAGAAAATTTGAATCTCCATAAACTTTCACTGTCTTTTAGCACTAGGAAAGTAAATTTTTGGGAGTTCTTTATCCTGACTATGCAGCACGTGCCCATAGGTGGCCTTGCATAAACAGTCCACATAACAGACTTGTCAGCTGAAAGATGCTATTTATTTAACCATGAAGCCAATGCCCTTAGGTGGCTCTGCATATTTCAACCCCCTAACGGGTTTTGTTAAATAATAGTAACTTCATTCTTGGAAACTACTTCTTCTAATGCCTTTTAGCTCTTTTTCATATCATTCCTCAGATTCAAATATTCTTAAGCCATAGTTTACATTTTTTCTCTCATACTTGAGTATGGTAATATGTTTTCAGATAAATTGTCAAGGAATTGAATCAATTTTAATCCATTTTGGTCAAAGCTATTTCGACCTTAAACATTAGCCCCTTTATGACCGACATGCATGACTTTAAAATGTCCACAAAAAACAAAGGAACTCGGAATAAAAGTCAAGTTCCAGCTCACTAAATATACATTTTAGTATGATTTAGGTAATATTGAGCAATTAAATGGTTCAATGTTTGTAAGATTATTTGTAATAATCCTTCTAAAAAAATCATACTATGCTTACTAGGCCCATTGGTTTAAGTAAATTTGAAGCAGGTAATAAAAGAATGCAGGTACAAATGATTGAAGATGAAAGTGTTTTTCATTGATACACAAGAGTTAGAAGGACATCCACAGACTGGAGTCTCTTCTCTTTTTCAATAATTACAAGAGGCTTTCAACATAACACTTCATTTGATTTACAGCATCCCGAGCTTCATCAGCAACCACCTGGAATTCATTCATTCAACTGGATACAAAAAGAGATGCAGTGATACAAGCTCTTCTTGGAACAATTGTAAGAGGATGTTCTTGAGTGCGGTTTGAGAAAATTTTCTGCTGATCAAACAGTGACTCTGTTTCTGTCCAAGAGACATGGAATATGGATACATGGATTTGAGAATGGAGAATTGGAAGTAAAGAGCCATTTGGAGAGAGTACTCTTTTCAGATATTTCTATAATACCATGTTTGTCTTCTCTCCACCAACCGCTAGTAGAAAACATTTCATCCCATGGGTTTTCCATTTTCATATCTGCAAGTAAATGGCATCGAAGGAGAATTTGAAAGTTCACACCATTGTTGTTGCTCTTAATGCACAACATAACCGAAATGAAGAAGTAGCAGCACAACTTCATTTTAGGTGTATAGTTGTTTGCATTTGAAACATTGACTCCTTGCAAGTGACCATGACCACATAGAGACAGGTAGATGCTCTGTGGGAAATTAAGATGATATTTCTTCAAGTACTTAGCCAAATCTGGGAGAGTGCTGTTGCAGATATCATAGTAATCATGGCCAATGATGTTCATCCTGTCATCAATCCGCTTGCTAGCCAGTTCATCAGCCATTCCAATTCCCTTGGGAACCACTGAATCTGCACAAAAGATGAATAAACTAACTCTTAAATAGGTTTATTTTTCACATAATTTGTGAAAGAAATTTGAAAAATGGCTAAGGCATTAAGTCGCGCAAGCCTAAATAATGACGAACAAGTATTCGTTTGTCGCGCTAGTTTTTGATGCGCAAGTTTAAACCGCGCAAGTACATATACCTTTACAGTAGCGCGACATCAAGGAAAACACTAGAAAACAGAGCAACCTGCGCGGCTAAGGTGACCTGCGTGGCGAGAGCTCGAAGGTATGAAGTCCGGAAATCCGGATACTTTTACGGAGGTGAGGCCATGGATTTTTAGGCCAGGAGGCCTATCTGTGCTCCGTACCCAGAGCGCTTAAGGCCTGCACGACGCAAACTTGTGCGCCGCCCTCTGTGCACTGAAGACTTGAGCCCCCCCCCCCCCTTCCTTTGGATGGATTCTATTTCCTCAGATTCAAATCCTCATTTCTCTCCAGATCCAACTCTGAGGGGGGACTTTTTTTGACACTCCTTTTCATCACAGAATCTAAATGATCGGAAAAGGGGAATATCTGAGCTGAAAGTGATTCATCCTTTGAAGAAAACATCAAAAATCGACAAAGGCAGGAACACATGATCAAAAGCAACTTCACCGCGCAAGTTATATCACTGTCGCGCAAGTCCACTTGCGCGACGCCCTGGGTCACGCAAGTGACTTGCGCGACCTAAGTGGTAACCGCCCGATAACCGCCCAAGGCCTTCTTTTGCCTATAAATAGACCCTGTGGGCCCCCCATTCGAGAGGATCTTTTTTCAGAAACTCAGATTGAAGCTCCTGACTCCCAAGTCTCTTCTCAAAGCTTCCGGAACACTTCTAAGGTAATTTCTTACCTAGAACGGATGATCTAAAGAGAGGGAGGAAGGCCTAAGAGTTGAAACTCATCAAACCTTGCACGCATGAATGGCCAGCCCTTAAGGGAACTGGTCACACTTGCGCGCCACCAAATTCCTTCAATAGAATTTGCGCGTCCCTTTTCTGGAAGAACCTCAAGGGGATTCTAAAGGTTTTAATAAAGTGTCGCTCAAGTATTTCAATTATGATTGAAAATCTCACAAGTACACCATGTGTCGTGCAGGTATACCTGCACGACCAATACTTGCGCGCCCACACAAGACTTGCGCGCCTTTCAAGACCTGCGCACCCCTACCTTTTTGGGTGCTCATCTTGCCCATTTTACCCCTCTTAAGCCATTTCACCTTTCCTATTCAAGATTCAGTCTTCAAGATACTCTTCAAAGCCATTTATGGCATGATTTCTTGATTTGACTTCCTTATCTGAAAGGAATTTGGTGGAATATCTCTCAAAACCTTGTGATTTAAACATCTTTATGTCACCAAAGATTGAGAGTTCGTTCATTCAACCTCATCCTTTAAGATGAGAGAATCCTTAACCTGGGTCTCCTTTTCAGGAATAATCCCCAGTTATAAGTCCTTTAATCTGGGCATCTTCCTCAGGAGTAAGCCCCAAATTCTTAAAGTTCCCAAACTTGGGCATCCTCCTCAGGAGTAAGCCCCAAACCATAATTCCTTAACTTTGGGCATCCTCCTCAGGATTAAGCCCCAAACCTTAATTCCTTAAACTTGGGCATCCTCCTCAGGAGTAAGCCCCAAACCTTAATTCCTTAACTTTGGGCATCCTCCTCAGGAGTAAGCCCGAATCATAATCCTTTAATATGGGCATCCTTCTTAGGAGTAAGCCCCAATCTCAAATATGGGCATCCTTTTTAGGAGTAAGCGCCAAACATTAATCCCTAACCTGGGCCTCCTTTTTAGGAGTAAGTCCCAGTCATAATCTTGGGCTTCCTTTTCAGGAGTAATCCTCAAGTCCCCTAACCTAGGCCTCCTTTTTAGGAGTAAGTCCCAGTCATAATTATGGGCATCCTCTTCAGGAGTGAACCCCAAGTCCCTTAATTTCTCTATACTAGTCCTAAATTACGTTTGATATGGGGTTCCTTCTCAGGAGTAAAACCCAATTATCAATCCTCTCCTAATTTGGGTTTCCTTTTCAGGAATAAGTCCCAAGTTAGAGTATTCAAATCTCCATAAAGAACATATACCTTTATGGACCCCGTTCCTAGATTTTCTCCCTAAAAGTAAATCCTACACCTTCATCTATCTGGGCAGTCATACATACATAAGCCCCAAACAATTTCTTATGGTTGCATCTTTCATGGCACAATTGTCTAATTTTTACCAATACCTCTTGTTTCTCACACCGATCATGACTCACGTGAGCTTAGAGTGTAAAAGTAATTATGAAATTCTTCTTTGAGCCATCAATCATAAACATCATACTCCATTACTCGAACTATGTGGGTTCTGATTCCTTTTCCAAAACAAAGGATACGTAGGTAGCCCATTTATGGGTTCGATCCCAACTTTGAAATAATTCATGTCCTTCTGAATGACGATAAACTTCAAGTGCCCCACTGAGTGGCTTTAAAACCATCCTGGTCATCATAATGACCAAGAGACTTTTATATAAATGTTTTGAAGGATACCATTGACCAAGAATCTCTAAATAGATACAGATGATTCTCTATTGATGAAGAACCTCGAATACATATAAAAGATTCTCTAAATTTATTGCATATTTAATCATTGATTGTTAAAACTAAAGGAATGCTCATTTTATACTTGGTAATTTAATAAGGATTCACGAACATAAATTAAATCTATAAAGAGAGTCCCGGAGTAGGCAATAATTCCCCTAAAAAAGGTGTGATGAGTCTGACCTCCCATCCTCTCGACCAATGCAAATTCCTAAGCCTCATCTGTCCACAAACTAATGAGCGCCTACCTTTGGAAAGTAGGTCCAAACGGATATGGAATCATTGGATGTTTCTGGTTCTACGAAAAAACCCGCTAGAAATCGATCAGAACGTTTGAATCTCCCGTCCAGGAGGTCATCCCCGAAATCCGGGCGAAAAATCCATATGACTAACAAGTCATTTGGAAGTGAGGCCTCAGTTTTGGAAATTCCACATGGTTCTTTTGATGCTTTCAAGCTACCTTTCATAGGAAACTTGTTTTCAACCAATCCCTTCTGCTTCATCTGAATTGATTGTCTGTTTGAGTCCAGTCTGCCTCTATTGAATTTCATGGCTTCTTTACAAAGATCCACGATGTGTCCTTTCTTTCCATTGTAGAAGCATGTTTTCTTCTTGGTGGTCCTTCTGGATACATCACCCTTCTTGGATTTCAAATCCAAGGACTTCTCTTCCTTTGACAAAATCTTATTAGGAGATTTTTCATATTTCTTCTGCTTGCTTCCCAAGGATTCTTTCTGAGCTAAGTTCTGTGACCTTTTCTTCTTTTGAGCTCTGGATACAGTTGGAGATTGACATGTATCTTTTTGACCACTTTTACAAACATCCCAGATGTTATCAAGCAATACAAATCTATTTGCAGTAAACAGATGTCTCTGGACCTGTGGATGTTGCCTCTTTTCCTCTGTCTTGCTCCCCCTTGGCATGGTCTTGCATTGTGCACTGACATTCAGTGGATTGTACCAAAAATCCTTTGCACATTGCCCATATTTATTACAACACCAACACTGACCTGCAAATCTTGACCTCTTCAGTCCTTCTGATTGCTGGGCAGTTTTCTTGAACTGCTGTGTTTTTTCAGGAGAGCTCTGTTTTTGCATCTTCTTCATCCATACTTGATCAGAATTACTCTTCCATCCTGCACTTTTTGTGGAAACACAATTAGAATCATCAATACAAGATGGGATGGATGGTACCTTCTTATTAGAAGTTGTTTCCCTTTTATTATAGGATGTCCTTCTTTTGGAATCATCCTGCTCAATGCATACTTGAGTAGCAACATTTCTTCTTTCAGCTGACTTGGAGGATTCAGCTTTGGGTGATTGCAGATTTTTCAATATCACCTCTAATTCAAGGCATTTCGTGTTGAGAGAGTTCTTCTTATCCTCAACCAATCTTAGCCTTCCTTCCCAATTTTCTTTCAGCTCATTCATCTGGTCATCATGCACCTTTTTTAATTCTTGCAATGAGTTGTCAAGCTCCTTTACCAATTTTACTTTGTCTTCAAGTTGAGCATCTTTGACAACCATTGACACTTTGTGAAACTTTTCCAGTGCATGGAAAACTTCTTTGAGAACAGTCATAAATAATTCTTTCTCAGAAAGGCTTCTTTGCAATTCATCAGTAGTGTCTTCATATCTTTCATTGCAAAGAGATACTGTTTCATCTTTAGCCTTCACCAGCTTTCTGAGAGTGTTGGTTATGCCAACCCTTTTAGCCAACTGATCTTCCATTGTATTGGCTTCTTCTTCTAGCTATAATTTTTCTTCTTGATGATCATGGATTCATGTAGCTATACACTTTGCCACTTCCATGGGGACTGTATTCTGAAGATATTTGAGTGCATTTTGAAGATCATTAATTGTTCCAACTTCATCACAGCTAGGACGGGAATTCTTCATCTTCTTGGCATGTTTCTTCTTTCTATGTTTTTGAATCTTGGCAGATATCTCCATTTGGGGTTGGTCTCTCATTTCCTCAAATCTTCACTTCATAAAGACTCCCTTGGATCTTTTAGAGGTAACCTTCCCTCTAATACCAATTGAAGTGCCCAGATCAGTGTGATCACTGAGAGGGGGAGGGGGTGAATCAGTGATCCTTTAAAACTTTTTAGTAATTGATTCTTTATCAATTAAACCTCTATGGCTTGTTAAGGCCTCGATCCACTATTCTTGTATCTCTCAGCCTTTCCTCGAGTGATGCAGTAAATGTAAAGGCAAAGGACAGAAGGATTGATAAGGTTCGGCACCAAAGGCCTACGTCCTTGCCATGTTGGTTATACACCCCAACATGGTTTCTCCATTATAACTTGTTAGAATTACAATGGTCGATACAGAGTCCCACTGTATCTCTCCTGAGTCCCACTGGAGGGTCTTTATACTGCGTCCCACAGTGTTACTAGAGTCCCACTGGCCTGCTCCAGAGTCCCACTAAAGACTTCTTCCACCCTGAGTCTCACAGGGGGCTTCTCCTGGCTCCTCGAGTCACACGGGTACCTCTTATTCACTTTAAGCTCTTCAAGTATCTTCAGCAGCCTAGGATAAAGGCTGCTGGCCTTTCTCTTAACTTCAGATCACTTGATCAGGTCTTCTCATCATGCTCAGGATTTATCTCCTTCTCAGGATGGCCTGGCCTCTCTCTTCAAGAATCTTCAATAGCCTCTGATAAGGTCTGTTGGTCTTGCTCAAAACTTCATGATCACTTCTGTTGGTCAGGGGCTTCTCAATTACTGAAAACTCAGGCAGCTGATGTCTTTAACTTCAGTCTGGCTTCAGTCTTGCTTCACATCATCTTCATGCACTGAGTGCATGGAAACTCTACTTCTTCATGCACTGATTGCATGGCTTCTCAATTGTTCTTCAATAACTTCTGGTCTTGGACAACGAAAATGCTCACAACCAGATTTGAGCTTGTTCATGTGTGCATGTGCATGCATGCAAGCATGCACTTCCCTTCTTCTTCTCTTGGTGCAATAAACCCACAAAGGGTGTAATCCTTTTTAGCACACACCTTCTCACTACCTTCACACACTTTTTTCTTAATATTTACACAATTGAATGTGTGTTATACTTTAGTGTGGGGGTCTCCTCCTCTTCTAAATGTATACACACTTCTTTGTGCACACACTAGGTTCGGCCTCTTCTTGTTCTTGTTTGCCCACAGTCACTCAAAGTGTTCTTCTTTTTCTTTGGCCTTCTCTTCACTTCTTGCACACATACACAAGGTGTTCTCTTCCACTTTGCACACACACTGCCCGTGTGCTTCTCCTCTTCACCACTGCCGCGCAGGGTTCAATGGGTGCAAGCCACACAAGGTGCAAGTGGCCTTCTTCTTTTCTGTCACGCAAGAACTTGGGTGCACAAGGCAGCACACAAGTCCTCGGGTGTGCAAGGTGCAACACCGCGGGGATCCTTCCTCCTGCCGCGCAAGTGTGCGGGCAGAGAGGGAACTTCCTGTCACGCAAGGGGTAGCGCACATGGGCCTCTCCCTTTCTCTTCTTTCACGCAAGAGGTTCACAAAAGGAACACATGAAGCCAGGAATGGCTTCGGGCTGCTTCGTCGCACAAGTGGGTTGCGCGGAGCTTCTTACTTCGCCGGGAACAGAGGCTTCACGGGAATTCTCTCTTCATAGGATCAGCAAATGGTTATGATGCTCGGGAGCTCCTTTTATAGGCAGAGGAATGCCATTGATCATCCGCGTGATAATTTTTTGATCTCCTGAAGATTTTGGATCTTCAAGATTTTTCAAATCTTGATTTTTCTCTCCTGTTTCACCGTGGGTTCACTTCCTTTATTTTTCCTCTACGTGCACGAGACGTAGAACGCATGCATGGCCTTATTAAAATCTAATCCATGCAAAACAAGAACACATGAAGCCTCGGCAACTTCGTTTGCCTCGGCATTCTTCGAAATCTTCCAAACTTTCCATGCATGCCCATTTTCTTGCATGATCATGTTCGTTATGTCGAGACGAACCCAATGGACCCTTCAGCTCGAACAACGGTGGCCAGGAAGTCGAAATTCATCTTCAGAGGGCCACTGGTTCAGGCGGCGTCGCGGGAGGTGCCTCGGCTGAGCTTGAGGTAGAGGATAACTTGTGGGTCGTTGGATCGGGGGATTGAAAGACATCGGACGGCCGCGATCAGAAGATCTTGCGCGATATCGATTGTGCAGTCAAGATCTGGCACGCGATCGATTGAGCGGCCAGGATTCGCTCTGCGGGAAAATACCTGGTCCCACATCGAAACGAAGCATGGTTTTTCCTCGGCTTATCAAAGATGCACTCCCCGCTCTATGTCAGTTGAATCTTCTCCCTCCACGGTGCCTCCCCACACCGTGTTCTCTACGGGCGTGCTCTTGCACCCACCCTTGCCACTCGGGCGCGCCAATGGCGCCCACTATGCACACACGGGAGCGCTCGTCACACTCACGCTGCATGGGCTTCATCACCGCGTGGCCTCGGGGCTTATACATGGCCCCAGCCTCTCTCGGGCTGGCCCCATGGGATCCCCTTCGGCATGGTGACCTAGTCCCACATGTGCCTTGGGTTGAACCCTTAAGGCTGGCCCTTGGTGGCTTAATTTTTGCTTGAATATACACTAAGTACCAAATTCCAAATGCCAAGCCACTTCTTCCAAGCCATTCTTCCTCTTCTCCATTCTTCTTCTTCTTTAAAAGAATTCCTTCATATTCTTCCTTAGAATCCCTTCCATCCTCTTCAATCATGTATTCTTCACCAAGGAATGGAATTCCCAAAGGTTTCTTCATTCAACCGAAGCTCCTGAATCACATAATCTTCAATGTTCTTCATTGATCCAATCAGAGATCAAGATGGATCTTCTTCAAATTCACATGCACTAAGTGATAGTGCATGGACTTCATTAACACCACTTCATCCACTTAGAACTTGTGGATGGATCTCCTCATCTCCTCATGCATTGTTAAGATAATGCATGGTCTTCAAACATTGTTGTGACATTGTATCCTCTTGATACAAGTTCTTTGAACTTAAAGACCAGTTCAACAATTGTCAGATGTAATGATGATGCTCCATCAACATCCATTCTTCAAGTGGTGTAACTTAGTATCATCTTGATACAAGTATTGAAACATTAAGATCAGTTCTATAATCGTCTTATATAACTAGAGAATGTTTCAACCATCATCTCCTATGTCACTTAGTGAATCTCCTAAGTGACATTCCTCTTTGTTCCATGGCCATTCTCAATTCATCACAATCACCATCACATCCTTTGACATTCACATCTTCATCTCCTTGACATCCATCCATTCCATGTCACCTTTTGACAACAACATACATAATTGACAACAAATTAAACAGAGTGCACTTCAACATTCATGATATTATTAAACCAAAAGTGAAGGTATAAACAAGAAAATTAGAACTATAAGAATATTATTATTTTTTAATTTTATTAACATATAAAGCCCATTGATCTAATATATGACGATTTTGAATCATTTTGATATGTAATAGTCATATTATATTTTAATTTGTTTTGGAATTTCAAAAGTACCCCTCACCTCAGTTATAAATGGGCACCACATTCCAAACAACATACACCACATTGAAAAATATATCTCAGCCAAATAACTATAAATATTATTATAAACATTGTTATCAATATTTTAGTGGTCTTGGTCTACTCAAATGAATAAAAATATGTTCATTATGGAAGGATCTAAGTGTGGTTTCCCAAAGAATTGGAAATCATCTTACCCGACCTCTTTGAATTTCTCACTTATTGAAACTATTAAAAATATATGGTATTAGAATTAAAGTGTTAAAAATTTTAACCTAAATATAATTTAATGTTATCATGATTTCTCATCCACCATTATCTGCCCCTATCACAACAAGGAGTAAGTGAAAGTATCATTCATGTAAATGTATGATATAATATCTCTATATAATGTATAATTAATTTTTCTTCTCCATATTTTAAGGATGATAGTTATAATAGTTTTAGTAGGGGGTCAACTATAAAAATTATATAATAAAATAAGATTAAAATTATAATTAAATATATTTTCACAAATATACTATAAATCAACTGTTTTATTTAATTATGAAAAACTCTTATATAGATAACAAATAAATTACAAGTGGTAACTTATACTCAGTATATTTTTTTCATTAAAAAAAATATTTAAAATAAAAATTTATTTTTTATACTAATATTTATTCAAAATTTCTCCTTCATCTCATCTATGGAAAAACTCTTCTTTAGACTCTATGAAAAACATTTTAAACCATGGGTTAAGAACAAATGATCTGTAAGGGACATAATGGATAAGAAACCATTACTCCGGTAAAAACCCAAAAAAATCCTCAAATTATACCTTATACAAGAAAAATTTATCATTAATTCTTGTATTTAATTATCTTTCCTATTTACAATATCATTATTTTCTTGAAAATTTATAAGAAAGATTTTCAAAATTAGTAAGTATATTGAGACAAACTTAAACTCGTGTAGAATAAAAATGTCGTCGAAATACATACATATAAATTTTGCATATCGAATTTCCATATTGTAAATTTCAATACAAATCACTCTTTAAAATAGTATTATCATAATATCAGCATCCAAAAAAATCAATCATACAAATTAAATAACCATACGATTAACATCAGTATATGTCACTTTTAAAAATAGAATAACCTTATGGTTGTCTTCCATTTATGTCACTCTTAAAAATGAAATATCTATACCAACAAGTTTCATATTCAATTAATTGGAGGTTATAATAAAACCAATAACTATTGTATTATCATAGAACCACCCATCCTTGGTTTATAACATAACCACCCGTCAAACGTCATGTACCATTATAAAATCATAACACATAAAATATTGTACTTTTAAACATGTCACTATTAAAATTTAATTTTTAATCGTAAGAAAACATTTAATGTTATATAAATAGTGAATCCATTTTCAAAAACCAAATGAATCATTTTAAAATATACTTTTATCCTAATGTATCCAATACCACATTGAATCATTTTAAATGAACTCATAAATTACCATATTAAAACAATCATGTCCATATAAATAAATTCTTTTTAACCATTTTAAAACATGGAAATGAAAGAGAAATATTAATAAAAACAAATCTTTAAACCCTTTAAAACAATGTATTAGTTAAAGAGTTCACTAACATTTGTGTGATTCTACGTGTATGTCTGTACTTTCAGTTTCTTCAGACAATATCCTTTTCTTAACAATTTATGACCAAAAAGGGTGATTTTATGCATAAATTAAATGTTCAATATTTTAGGTCAGGATTCTAGTATGATACTTTGGTAGATACTGTCCAAGCTGAACATGTTTTAAGGTGAAAAGAAATAGAAGAAGAGAGTCCCTTTTATAAGATAGGGGAGGTGTACTTTTGAAATTATTCAAAATATAAAATTAACATTAATTTATATTATTATCAAAATTTCATAAAACTTATTAATTTAGAATATAAGATGAATATGGATTAAAATAAATTCATCCATTTAAATTGATATGTGTTTTTATAATTTTTTAATCCTTATCAACTTCTTTTAATGCTTATTTAACCTTTTTTATTCTTACCCTGATATCATGTAATTGACACCCTGAGGGTTAATATAATTATTATAAAATAAAAAATGACCAAAAAATAAGTTGTTTTCGACATTTTGATTATTATACCAATCATTTATGAAAATTATTAATTTTTATTAATCTGATATCATTGAATAAAATATCATTTACATTAAAATTTTGGTAATGTTAATTTTGACCCAATACATTAGATATATTTTTAAAAATATTATAAAAAGATGATATCTATTCAAATAATCTTTTACATAATCAATAATATGTCAATGTTCTCATGTAAATATGTTTATTAATTAATATTCCAAAATTACCTTTATTTTAAAATGTTCCATATCAATTGTGTTTTGATATTTTCTTAATTTAAACAATTACTACATCATCGTCGAGGAAACCTATAATTTATTTATTTTATTCCTAAAAGTTAAAAACAAATATCACAAGGACTATACAAATTTTAGTTTTGAATATAATATTTATCATCAAACATTTCCAATATATAACACCATATTAAAAATATTTCACTTATTATAAACAAGAGAATGAAAAAATTCACTTTTCTAATAATTATATACTATAAATGGCTTAAATTCTTCCAAGTGGCTCCAAGAGAGAAAAAAATCATCCAAGGATGCTTTTTTTGAAAATAAATCATCCAATATAATTATTTTAAGTTTTAGGAAAATTTAATAATATTTATTATTTTATATTTTCCCTTTAATTAAACATTTTACCCTTAATCATGGTAATAAAACATATAAATAATGTTCTAATTCATAATCTAAAAAAATAAAAGGTACCTGTTTAATAAATTTATAAATTAATATTTAACATAGTTCGTTTATTTTTCAAAATTTCAAAAAAAAATTATATTGATAAAATTAATATACTATTAATCCCATTGAAGGATCGAGAAAACTGATTTTTAAAGTAAAAATGTACAAAATATTCAATGATTTTAATATCCAAATTCAATTTGAAATGGTTCAAATACCTAAATTTAAATAAATTCTAAAAATTAGATCTAATTATACATTAAACACATTTAAATATGTACTTACACAATCTAAATAAATAAAATGAAAACCAAATTTCTATTTAATATACAGTATTTTTATACTATTCATCATAACATTAAGCATATCATACAAATATAAAAAAAATATAATAATGTGAATTTTGATAGTCCAATTTCAAGAAATTAGTTTTTTTTTAAATAATTATTAAAAGTGTTAAAATAACAATATTTAGAACAATTGTTCCATCAAAAGGTGATAAAACAAATTTTTTTAAAAAAATACTTCTATTAAGCATAAAATTTGATTTCCATCATATATAATGTGTAGAAAAAACAATAAATAAATTTAAAAAATTATAATGAATTTAATATATATATAATTCTCTAATATAATCCTACAAGTGTAATTTTAATATATATTGATATAAAATACACTTATGCATATTTAAATAGTTTTTTTAACCTTTTAATTTATTTTAAAAAGGGATTTAAATAAATTTATTATTTATTCTTAACCAAAGAATTAATTATATATATAGGGGTAAAACATATATTATTAATTTTGATAAGCAGGTATATTCCTTCAAATCTAATGGATTTGTTATAATGGTTACATAATAATATTTAGTTGTTCATTTATAGTCGATGTGGAATAGCATTTAATCTATTAAAAATAATATTTTTTTTACAAAGCATTTAACAATATCCCTAATTTTGGAAGTAAAATTCTTGAAATTTATTAATTTCATATTGGAAACAATGGTTTTTATTTTTAAAATACCTTTATTGAAATCCCACAGTAAAAAATAGATTAAAATAATCCACTTTAAAAAAAAAAGAAATGGATATATATAGGTCAGCTAAGGTAGAAATACTAGGTTTCAATGTAGATAAACATTAACATGGAAGAAAAAGATAAATGTCAAAGACTAATAGTGATTTAAATAAAACATGATCATGGGAATGTTGACCCTCAAAAAAATAAAAATATATAATGGTCCAATAGAGCATTGAAAAAAATCAACATATTATGATTATGTTTTAAAAAAAATTCATAGATATGAAGAATTATTTTACTAACTGTATTAACTACAGTAGTAAACAAACATACTTTAAAATTAGAGTTGCATCCTTTAATTATTTACACCAAAGAGTCTTATTTTTTTGAATTATTTCAGTATTAAAGATGAATTTTACTTGATTGGAGCACTTGAATTGAATTTTAGAGAATAAATTAATCTATAAATATTAACTAACTATTTCTCATTACGTAAAAAATTATCCAAAACTGAAATTTGTTAAGATAAGATAAAATAATTACAAGAAAAGAATAATTCTTTATAGGATGAATAAAGGCTTCAATCTCAAAAATTCAGATGTAAGGCCGAAAGTTGAACATAGACCATTAAACAAATAAATCACCTTGAAATTCATCATAAATATTAAATACTCCAATTTTCAACCAAAATATAAATGAAATAGATCATTTCGTCTTCCAATGAAAAATTTTAAAAGTCACATCCAAATAAATTAAAATTTTCATGTTGCCTTATATCAAAATAAAATTTCCCTAATAATCATTATGATAAACTAAACATTGATATAAATAACATATATCAAAATAAGGGCATAATAAAAAAATTTATTATTCCAAAATATAATTAATCCATTACCCCTTAAATTATATCAAATTTTCTTATATTTAGCACTATCTTTTATGATTCCTAAAATAGAGAATGTCTTCTGAAAAAAATTTACTCACATAATCTAAAAATCATTTCCCAATCCATAGTTTCTATACACAATATAACATAGGTTCCCAAAATAAAAATATTATTTTTCAATAAAATAATCTAATAAAAATATTAATACTAATCGGAACTCCACATAGGCTACTGGATGGTGATACAATCATTACGCTATTTTTTTGTGGGTTCGATTCCTCAAGTCTTCACAGAAAGGATGGGTTATCACCCATCCTATGGGTTTTTCTTTTTATAAAAATATATAATTCATAAAGGTGTCCCAAAATATAATAAATTCCTAAATATGGTCATAAAATGTTTTTCCATCACGGATTATCTGATTCAATTCATTTTTCATCCAAAAAAGTAAAATCACATAATCTACTAAAAATTTAATATCTCTATAAATATCATTATTCACTTTATAGTTTTATAACATGAGTTGTGAAAATGGTTTTCTATGGCATTGAAATTATGATCAACCATAAAATAATAAACACATAGTGATATCCCTAACTCTTAAGAAAACAAACTAGTCTCCCAAATTGGGTACATCATTCTCTAGTTCCATATATAAAGACATAAACATAAACACCACATATTCTGGAAATTACAAACTAGATATAATTTTTTTTTGAAAAGATAATTTATGTTAAGTGTTTTATATAATTAGGAAAAACTCATACTTAGTAAAACCATACATTACATGTGGACACTAATAATCGGTATCCATTTTCAATAAAATGTAATTTTAAATAAAACATTGATATCTCATACTAATATATCTTAATTATTTTTCCTTGACCTCATTCTGAAACCAAATCTTCATTAAAACCTATGATAAAAATTTAAAAACATGGTTGGAGAGAAAATGATTAGTATATGACATAATGTAATAGGAACCATTAGTCAAGTGAAAACCGATAAATTATTTCCTTATAGACATACCTTCAGGCCGTGGAATGGGAATCATCATTTCACGGATATAATTATCAAACCTTTTGAAAATAAAATTATTTTTATAGAAACTCATAAGTATGTATATATAAGATTTTTTGGTAACATAGGAAATATTTTTTCTAAAATTTAAGAACCTTTTTGTCTACATCCTTATATATCGCTCTTACAAATAGAATGACCATATATTTTAATTCTATACATATCACTCTCAAAAATGAAAAACATATAGTTTACCTCCATACATATTACTCTTACAAATGTAATGTCCATATCGTCGACTTCCTTGCATGTCACTCTTAAAAATTTAATATCCATATAGTTGATATCTATAAATTCCACGCTTAGAAATTGAATAACCATATGTCTGAAATCCGTACCAAAATAATTGGAGGTTGTATTTAACTATAACAAGAAATGGATTTATAATTTTTTTTCTAGAATGCATTCAACACTGAGTCTATATAAAACAAACTCAATGATTTTTATAAGATATAGTGATAATCGGGTCATTAGATATAAATGATTCACTTATGTGATTTGAATATTGAAAATTGATATACACGAATATGATCATTAATACATTTAGAATCCAACGGTATCAAATTACATTTTTGGTGAATTTTAACTTCCCCTTATGGATAGTAAATTAAACTTATGAATAGTAATATGAGCATTGGAATATTAATCTTACCTAGGAAAGTATAAATAAAATTGATATTCAATCATTTCTGTATTGGAATTATTTTTTCCTTAATAATATGATGTATTTGAGAAATAAATTTTTCAGTTAAAAATTAAATATTTTAAAAAGATTTAAATTAATATATGAAAATAAGGTTATATTAATTTTCATTAAAATGTTGAAGTATTTTCCAAAAACTCTTATATTATTACAAATTAAAAAATAATTTTATTCCTTGAATGTGTCAAAAAATTTACTAGGCATTTTTCTATGCATTTTATATATTATATTAGTTTTAAAAAATAAGTATTTTCATAGATTAATTTTTAATTTTTAATATTTATAGAATTATTATAAGAAAATAAATTTAATTTTTTTAATTTAGAAAATCAATATTTGGTTACACTAAATTTATGTTAAATATAAAAAATACATTACTTTTTTCAAGAATAGTAAAATTAATGATTTGAGTTTTTGGAATGATTAATTAAATTATAACGATGAAATAGTTAATATAAAATAATAGTCTACTTTTGTACATTAATATATAATATGAAGTTTCATATGTGGTCAATAACATGCAAAAATAGACGGGGCCATCCCATGGTTTTGCAAATACCACTTTTTAGGTGTTCTCAGAAATTAATAAAAAACTTCGTCACATTAGCAACAAATACCCACCCATTTATTCCATTACATTCATTCTTAATTCATCATACTTTAATTTTTACTAGATTTTCCTCCCTATGAGACCTACCATTATGTCCTAAATCCCCAAAGGTCCCAAAATTCATGTTTTAGTAGTTACTCTATAAGGTAAGGGAATCTACCACTATTCTCTTTTTAAAGCATTCATTTTATGTTATTCATTTTTCATTTACATTGGATTATGGTGGTATATTTAATTCCATATCCTAGTTACTATACATATTATGTAAAAAATATGACTGACCCATTTTTCGCTCATCAACATATTTTATGAATTTTTAGGCGATGCAGTTAGGCTACCGAATTTTTGTATGGGATTTATCAACTTCTATTTTTCATTCACGTGCTTTCATTTCCTTTTCTCTCCAAAAAACCCCAAATATAAAAGGTATGATAAATACATTACCTTAATCATACTATAATTTTTGTATAATAATAGAATAATTCATCATCAACTCGTTTTCCCCTCCTTTTATACAAAAAATTAAACCACTATCTGGGAGGTGTAAATTAATAGTATTCAAGGACATCATGCTTTCAATTTCTATTAAAATGTTTTTGGTTGGTCATAAAGAAATTTTTATGGTTTATCTGTATCAAAAAATATATATTTTCTGTTATTCAAAATTTTTGAGCTAGTATATATTCATAACACTAGTTCAAACAACAATGTAGATTGTAACAATCGAAATAAAGTACAAATAATCTAAATGGTTATCATTATTGTTCTATCTCATAAATCATCTTAATTACATGTAATCAAATGATATATATATATATATATATCAATTTACAATTATGAGTTTTCATTTATGATATATATGTTCAATTTGGGAAAATTATATCCATTCCACATGAACTTTTTTAGTTTTAATCAGGCGAACCGATAATGAGATCGAGGAAACGAACAATCAAGAACGACATAATTCAATCTAAAAACTTCTCAATAAGGACATAAATGAATAGAGTAAAACTATAATGAATCTAATATATGTATAAAATTATTTTAAATAGTTAATTATTGGATTTATGTTTCTTATCCATGACACTATTGTTTCTTGTGGAATACATTCGAACATAAGGTATCGATTTTCTACTTGAACCTCCATTTTCATTTGGTTTACTCTTATCCTCTACAAACCTAAATGATGTTTTTTTATAATAATTTAGTACACATAAATTATCTTTTAATTTTTTATATATGTGTACAAAGAATAATATTTTGTTATTTTATGGGTAAATACATTCTTTAAAAGGATATTTACAAAATCATTCCCAAAATAAAATCCCATTTCAAGACAACTTCTCTAATTCATACCTATATACAATTTCACTATATAATTTTTTTTAGGAAAAATATATTTATTAAATCACTCATTTTATTATGATAAAACTATATTATTTCACTTCTTATTTTATAAAATAATTAGTCAAAAATAACTCTTCTCTTCAATGTAAAAGAGTATTTATCTCAAGATTTACATGATGATTTTATAAGAGTCATTTTATCTATTTCAAATAACATGTTAAATCGTATTTATAATTTTTACTAATGTCTTAAGATATCAACTACCATATTATATTAAATGTTTTATTATTAGTTAGACTTTGGATGTGCTATCTTGAAACCATTCACCATATTACTCTGAATGGTTAGTGTTTATATTTGGGGAAAGTTATTTACATTTCATATGTTAGTTTCAATATTAATTTATATATAGTTTATGTTCTTCCCCATTCAAATGAGGAATTAATTAGACATAGTATGTATTGTTTGGTACCCTCTATATCCTCCATATGCATCGGTAAGTCTCAAGAGACAAAACAGATATGGACTTGTTCGAGGCATTTCCCAATTTTAGTTATGGTTTTTGGTGAGGCCTTTATCATTTTAAGATTTCTTAGTTGAGGCCATGATTATATATTCTAGAACCTCCAAAATTATGGTTTTCAATCATTATGAAAACAAATAGTACATGAGTTTATTCAATAAGTATAACAACCATTATTATACATTAATATGGAATTATTTATTCATCCCTTATTAATCTTGTATTGGGTTCAAGTATAATTGTTAAGGGAATTTGTTTTTAGTTATTCACCATGACTAAATTTATGTTTATATTATATTCTATTGTATTATTTACCCTTATTGAGAATTTCAGCTCAACCATATCACATGTATTTCCCAGGATGGGAGGAATTAAATTATGAATGACTTGTAGGGGTAATGTAGGAGTTATGGATGTTTTGAAAGGAATTTCCATATTGTATTTCATTTCAAGATGTAATTTTTAACTTATGTATGTATATATTTTCCAAAAACTACAAAACTAATTTATTCTTTTGGGATGCACCATTCATAATATCGTAAAATATAATGAAAAAAGGCACCATCATCGGGAGACTATGGTTAAGGCTTTATAGTTAGTATCATAGATATTTTATTAAAAAACAATGATAATAGATTTAGAAAATGTAGATTAGGGAAAAATAACAAATTATTGTCTTTTATGACAAACATAAAATAAAATTGTGTAATTGTGGTAAGAAAATGATAATTTGGATCTTCTAGAAAAAGCATCTATTTCTAGATACTACCAGTGGATGTGGTTCTGGAACAGATGTACCTAGGAGTAACAACTCCGATAATGAGTTTCGGGCTTTACCTAGGTCATCCTGGTACACCACAATGGACCTTACTGTGCACCTATTTTGACACTCATGGGTTACATGCTTATGATAATTCAAATTTTCATTACAAACCATTACGAAGGAATTAACTGTAAATTTTTCCTCAGACACCGTTTTTATGATAATGAGAGTAGATGTGAATGAGATTTCAATTTATGATATGTTTTTTTTGAATGTTCATATTATACATATTGGCTCATAACCTAATATAGTGTATGACATTATATAGTAATGGTTCCTAGTTGAAGAATGTAAAACACATCAATGTACATACCCCATGTAGAGATTTCCCATCTATACATGATAAGGATGCTGGTATTGGAGCTACGACTTGTGTTGGGAAGCATAAAAATATAATAGGACTGTTTAATTAGGTTATGAATAGAAAACCTATCTAAATGTATCATAATAAACCACAATGTGGAGGTGAAATTTTATACCATTTCATGTGATGAAAACTCCATCATTCAGGGGGACTACAAACCCATTTGTTGCTAAGAAGTGTATAAGTTCCATGTAGAAGATATTTCTCACTTTGGGATGTAATTAAAGATAGAAGGTTGTCCTTGAAGTTTATCATCTATCAGAAGATATAGATAAATGGTGGTAATTGATTCAAAATAGAATGGGTGAGGAAGAAAGAGATGAACTAGAAGAGAGGGACTTAAAGAAAAATTTCTTAGAAAAGTACATTCCCCGTGAATAGCAAGCAGATATAGAAAGACAGACTCTAAATTCAAGGAAAAAGGGGATGATAATGTTGGAATGAATGAAGCTAAATTCACAAGGATATTTAGGCATTATGTGGACAACATACATAATCCATGTAGAATTATTGGTCGATTCATTGATTGTTTAAAACCATACCATAAATGGTTACTAGTCTCCAAATGTTTCTCACCATTTGATGATATTATATCATGTGCTATCAATATAGGGAAATAATTTTCTAAGTAAATTTAAATTATGGGAAAACAATAGAATAATAGGGTGGTGTAGGATATAATTGATAATGGGATGAATAAAAAGTGGAATATTCAAACATGTAATTCTTGTGGAAGGATACACATAGGTGTCTGCATAAATGAAAAAGGTGTGTGCAACAAGTTTTAATAAACGGCCATTATTATGGATATTGGAATTGATATAAAGAAGATTTCAATGTTAAATTTTATAATTTTAGGGAAATGAGACACTATGATAATGATTTTCCATAGTTGTAAGGAATCTTTCCTCGGATAAGGACATGGGAGCAAGGAAAAGATTACATGATCACAACTGCTAAAAGAGATTATCCTAATGATGTGGTTGAAGGTACTATAGTCATTTCATCAAAAATGGAAAATGAAATATTTTATTAAATATCATCACATTAAATTAAATCTTTCTTGTTTTCTATAAACAAATGATATTTGCAGTTCAGCTTAACAAGGGACTTGTTAGTCAAAACCACTAAGAAAAGTCTCCTTGCAATAAAGATGTATTAGCCAGTCTCTATTATGGAACATATAATATGATTTATCTTGTGATATTATTTTTATTCCTATGGTTGAATGTGATATAATTCGTGGAAAGGATTGGAATTCAAAATATGAACCAAAATTCTATTAAAATAAGAGAAAATTATGATTTATGAGGGGGTATATAATCCATTATCTTTAGTGAAGAAATGTAATCTTCTAATTTGTATCTAGATCCACCCTAGTATCTATACATAATTAAATTCATGGTGGGGATGAAAAAAATATTAGTGGGTTAGGAAATAAATGTTCAAATTTATAATGTCCCTATTTTACACAAATATATTGATGTTTTTACAGAGTATTAACCTAGACACCATCCATAGAAGGAATTCGAGCTCTCTATGGATTTAATTCCTAGATCAAGGCCTATTCCAAAGACTCATTATAGAATGGAAATTGTGGTATTAGTATAACTAAACAGAAAACTTGGGTAATTGAGTGATAAATGATTTATTCTCACTATTTTTTCCCCATGGGGTGCCCATGTTATTTAGTTCAGAATAATGATATATCTATGTGGATGTGCATTGACTACATGGAGATAAATTCTATTATAATAATGAACAAGTATCCCCTACCTCGAATTGTTGATTTATTTGATCAACTTCTTAGAGCCCAATATTTATAGAAGATCGACCTTAGATCATGATATCAGCAATTATGTCATAGGATGGAGGATATTCGAAAGACAAAATTTCAAAATAGTTAAAGTAGTTACAAGTTTATAGTAACGCCTTTTTGATTGACTACTTCACCCACTATTTTCATGGATATTTAGAATATATATTTCAAGGAATATGTAGAATATTCTTATTGTATTTATTAGTGATATCTTGGTATAATAAAATATCTATGAAGATCATGAAAATCTCTTTCGCTTTATACTAAATAATCATAGAATAATTGAGTTATATGTGAAGTTTTTGAAAAATGTGAATTTTGGATTTAAACAATTACAATTCATGTCCATATTTTCTCTAAAGATAGAATCATGAAAATAGTATCTTAGGAATGGTCTACTCTAATGACCATAATAGAGGTATGTCATTTTATTATATTAGCAGGTTATTATTGTCATTTTGTTTATAACATCGCTCGATTAGACAACTCATTATCCAATATTACTCATAAGGGGGTTAAGTTCGTATGCACAAGTTAATGTGATGATTTTTTTGGAGAATTTATTAGAAGATTAGTGAATTATATGATCCTCACTCTTTCATAGGGTAATGTTGGTTTTGGGATCTATAGTGATGAATCTATTATAGTAATTGGATGTGAACTAAGGTAGAATGATAGAGTTATTGCTTATGCTTCATGGCAGTTAAAATTTCATGAAACAAACTATTAAACATATGATATTGAGTTTACAGCTATAATCCAAACACTGAAGATATGGATACATTATATCTATGGTGAAACATGTGAGTCATATACTAATCAAAAGTTCCTAAAATAAATCTTCTCATGAAAAAAAATCAACATGCGAAAAAATGTGATGGCTCAAGAACCTCATGGATTACAATTGTTTCATACACTACCACCCAAGAATGTTTTGTAAGGTAACATATTCCTTGAGTTGGAAGGATCATGGAGTTATAAAAAATTATAATTGACAAGGATATAATTCACATGGATCTCCATAGGATGGATATTGGAATCCTCAATTAATGTGAAACATCATTACATTTTCAAATGGTTTCACTACCATCATTGTAAGAAAGGATTAAAGGTTCTCATCCTAATTATGAAAATCATTATAAGAAAATTAATATTGTGAATGACTCGATGATGGTATAATTCAAATATGAATATAAAATTTTAATGTTTGGGAAGAGGCTTGGTGTTCCTGTTGTACCCGAGTTAATCATGGAGTTAATAGAACATTCCTACCATACAAATTTCTCTATACATCTTGGTAGCAATAAGATATATAGATATTTAAAGGAACATTTCTTGAGGAATATCAAAAAAAAGGGTAATTGTTTAATATATATCTATATTTTTAGTTGGTAAATATGTGAAGGCTAAAAGACAACATCCTATAGTATTCATGCAATATCTACCTATTCCTATATGAAAATGGGATGAAATTACCCAAGATTTGTTCACTAGATTACACAAATCAACAAGAATGAATGATGCAATATGGGTAATTATTGATCAACTGAAAAAATCTGCACAACTCCTCACTATAAGGGATGATTTTCCACTAGAGTTCCTTCAACAACTCTATATCAACGATGATTTTAGACATCATGGATAATCTATCTCAATAGTGTCTAATTGTGATCCTTGATTGAAATTGAAATTCTTGAAATGTGTTTTGAATGATCTGTACACTGAGCTTTATTGGAGTACTGCTTATCACCCCCAAATTGATGGGTTGTCCAAAAGGGCTATCGAAGCATTAGAAGAAATTTTGAGATCATACTCACTTGACATTAAAGGTATGTTGGTTTAGTATTTTTAATTTGAATATTTTTCCTAAAATAATAGTTTTCATTTCGGTATTCAAATGGTACCATATGTATCATTCTATGGAAAGTGATTTCATATAACAACATGTTTGATTACAGTTAGTGAATGGAACTTAGGGGTAAAAATATTATGGTGGAAACAATGATGAAGGTAAAAAAAATATACAAACACATATCAATGTACCTCAGTGTAGGCAATAGAGTTATGTTGATAATCAATGGAATGAATTTGAATTTCAAGAGGGATGTCACATTTTCTTAAAAGTTTCTCCTTGGAAGGGTGGTATTACATTTTGAAAGAAAGGGAAACTGATCCCAAGGTACATTGGAATTTTTTAATTTATAGAGTGAATTGGATATGTGTCTTATTATTTGACAATGCAGTCGAGCATCTCTCTGGTACAAAATGCATACCATGTCTCATTATTAAGAAAGTACATGATAGACCCAATGCATGTGCTCACATAAGAAGTTGTTGAATTAGAACCCACCTTATCTTAATAGATATATTCAATTTCATATTAATCTAAAATATTTACAACCAATCAAATTTAAGGACAATGCGTGAAAAACATAATCCTATCCTTTTTAGTGATGTATATTTTTCTATGGGGGGATGTTGTTTTGTGATATTTAAATGTTTAAGCAGAACAACTATTCCTCCAATTTTAATATTATTGATTAACTCATTGAATATAAAAAGTGGATAATAAAATAGAGATTAATTTTTTTATAAAACACTTACATTGAGAAAATCAATATTTTATCACATATTAAATATAGTATTGGATATTATTATGGTCCAGGATAATCATTTTTCATTATAAAAAAAATCATATATGTTTCCATATTTTTTATAACATGATTATATGATAAGAATGGTTTGATATTCTATATTTGACTCCACAATTTTATCTGGTTGAATGTTAGAAAAAGGGAGGGAATAAGTTATTTAATGATAAAATAATATCGTCAGATAAGGTTAATATTGTCCCTTATCTTGTAACCTTATTATTTATTTTCAATAAGGGGGATAAATAAATTCACATTATAAAGTGTAATGGTATTGAGAATAAATTCATTGTAATGTGTAAGGATCCCATATAAATGTCAATGATTATTATTGTACTTGATATCATTTAAACTACTTGAAATAAAGTCAATGATTTGTAATGAAGGGGGGATTTGAAAGAACCTCATAAATTATTTTCTTATATTCATTAATTTGGTGAAAAAATAATTTTGATGTTTTGTGGAACATAATAATTATCTTAGGATTTAACGAATAAAATGATTCATAGTAGAAAAAATTGTATATGATTATTGTTGAAGTGGTAAATATGAAATTATGACAAGTTCCACATTGATGAAGGATTCAATTTCTATAATATCCTCATAAAAATTGATGGGATTAAGTAATTATTTTTAATAATTATGTTGTGATGAAAATCGTGTAATGATGTTACAAAAAAATGATTTAAATAATTTCAATGTTTTCCTGAATTATTGTTTAATATTTTGGAAACTATAGTATGATTTTTTTAGAATTTTTGAAATGTAAAAAATGTGATTTTTAATGATTGAATTATATTATAGTTCATTAAATTACACAAAATTGAGTATATATAATATAGTGAAACTTTTTAGATGATTTGAAATGAATTTTTTTCATTATAATAATTCCCTTTTCTTTTTAATGTTATTTTAGTTAATTTTCAATAATTCAGAAGGTACTGATAATAATTTAACTCGTTTATAGATTATAAAAATTGATAAAATTTATTCTTAATAATTATATTGAAATTTATTAATAAAATTATATAACATATTCAACTTTTGTATGATATTTTATTTTCTAGTAAAACCATTAGTGACGGTGTATGGTGTTATGGAAAACATGTATGATATTGAAATTTTATATTTTAATTGAAAAAGTCAAAAGATATTTAAAAATTTCATAACTAATATTAGTTTTATTATGCATGATATTTTGTCATTGTAATATATTATGATTTAATAAGGTATCTATTAATTTTATGAATTTGAATTTTATATGAATAAAATAATAACATAATATAGACTTTACAAATGATGCTTTTTCATCATGAAATTCTCTAAAATTATGTTGTTCTATATTGAAATAACATCCCATGAATTCATTTCAGTAGCTATTTATAAATTTACTAAAAATAAAGATCGATTCAGTTCTTCTACGTGAAAAGGAATTCAGATATAGGGAATTATATCTTATTGAGAAATTCTATGGATGCTTTCATTGAATGAGTTTACAATATATAAAGATTTTTGGGAAATATTTGGGGACACGTTGAATATATAGTTTGGTAAATTATATAATGATTCTAAGGTATTTCAATATTAGAATATATTATAAATGTTAGTATGGATATAACATAAATTTTAAAATAATGTAGTTACTATATTTAAATATGGAAGTAATATTGATAATATTGGTTAAATATTAAAGAGTTGGGGAAGGATTATGATTCTAGTTAGATAAATTGGTGTCATAAAAATCAATTGAAAAACATTAGACAGTCAATGTGGGATATTAAGAAACCAATACTTCATTGATAGAAGGAGATGACATTTATTTATCGAATGATGAATCCAATTCCATCCATGATGAATAATAATGACATAAAAGTATATTAACATGAACTATATGAACAAATATATATTAATATCCTAGAATATGTGTGGGAATGGATTCTAAACATTTGATTGTATTTATAATAACATTATAATGAATTTTTATTAATGAAATCCCATTTTTACTGACAATCACAAAATGATTAAGGTGAAGAATGTGTATGACTTTTCTACAATAATATTGGCTATATTCAAGGTAGATAAACTTATATTCATTGAGGAATATTATTAAGAATATTTATGTTATGATCAAGGATAACATGAATCTTCACCCAAATATATAGGCAGCCAATGTCCTCTATTTTTTCAATGAACGAACATTGGAACACTTATAATGACCTAGGATTGACATTTTTTTATTTTACATCTTAAATGATGAATATCTTTTTCCTTATATAAATTCCCAATCGATGACCATTATGATTTTATGTATTTGGTTACTTAATGCACAATATTATTAAACCATGAAATATCATCAACATCACCCAAAAATATCATCCCATACAGTATAGTTTCATGAAATACGCTACATTAGACATTCTTCATAACCTTGTGAAAGGAAACATATGAAAAAGGGAGATGAGATGCTCTATATGGGTAATCATGTATGATAACAATTTATGATCATATAAATGATAAAGGTAATCATAAGTGTATAATATTATAAATATATCATAAAATGTTCACAAGTAATCGATCATGCCATTTAGTACTGATCATGGAAATAAAGAATTATACGTTCATAAGACATGATCCATAAGTTTGAAAATTGTCATAAATAAACCATGAACTATACATCCATGGAATATATGTGTGGAACCATTATAAATATAAAAACCATTTTAGATATAAATGATAACAAATTATACAACAAAATAGCATGATGTTCATAATTAACACAGATTTCCCATTTCATAATGGATCTGTAATGATCACTTGTTGTCTATAGTGAATCATGTCCATTAACATATTTCAAATAGTAGATAAAGAACTTCAATCTATTTTTCGTAGTTATCTGATGATATATAATACATTACCCAATGATTTTGATGGATATATAGGTCCTACTAGTCACATAATCCAAGCGTTTTTTCTATAGATCATAAAATATACACAAATTCATAACCCATGTAAAAGGAAATGGGTTCTATAATCCTTCACTCAAATAAAAACCTATTAGACATAAATAGTGGTCATAAAATATTAATCAATTCAATATATAATTACCGATGGAAATTGAAC
Source organism: Viscum album (assembly GCA_963277665.1). Classification (NCBI taxonomy): domain Eukaryota; kingdom Viridiplantae; phylum Streptophyta; class Magnoliopsida; order Santalales; family Viscaceae; genus Viscum; species Viscum album. Next base: position 929,168,995 of record OY728145.1, on the reverse strand, counting down.
AAGATTCGATAAATTGTTTTCATTGTAATCATAATTTTAAAAAATTAAAATAATTAATATTTTTCAAACCATATTATCAAATACCTAGTAAAATATAAGACACATAAATGGTTCTTATAAATGATTAATTAATATTCTGTATAATACCATAAAAATTTTCTTGTGGAAAATAAAATTTTCATTTTTAATATTTATCTTTTCAAAAATAAATGAAACAAAAAAAATTTAGAAATTATTTTGTTGAAAAAATAACTTCCAATTTTTATAAATTAAACACTATAAAAATGATAGGTTTTTTTAACATTAATTTTGTTTTTATTATACCATTTAACAAATATATTATGATCACATTTTAGGAAATATCCAAATGGTCCTTATTTGAAAAAGGATTATATGTTTTTTATGACAATTTTTCAAAGTAATACAAGGGTTGAAATTTTATTAAATAACAACTTCATAATAGTAAATATTTAACTAAAATATTCTTATAAATCATTGAAATTGTTGAAAATGGGTTTTCAATATAAGGGAGTTATAAAGATGATTTTTTATAAAACCATATACTGGATCCTTGAGTCCATAAATAGTATAAAATTAATTGATAATATTTAATTTATTTAAATATATAGATGAGATTAAAATTAATGAGATTATTCGAAGGTATAAATTAAAATCCCACAATTTGAAGCATATCATAATCAATCCTGAAATGAAATGATATTGTATCATTAATCCATTAAAAACTATTGGCAGTCAAATTTTCACACACATGGAAGTATGAAATTTTTATTTATGTTTATATCTCGTAATTATAATTATTAATAATTATATACATTCCTTTGATTAATATATTTCATAGCAATGAAACATGTTGTGTATAAGGCATGTGTCCCAGATAAATAAAAATAAGATGAAAATACCACACTGTATAAGTAATACAATTACTCAGAAGCTCCAATAAATATTAACATCACATAAATTAATAAATATCATGAAAAAAATTATATTCATGATATAAATGGAAAATGGGATGTATATACACCGACCAATATAAACATGTAAAGAATATGGAATACATCTCTATAGAATATAAGATAGACATTAAAACCTTACACTATGTTATGGAATATTTCATACATGTTTGAACATCATGTCTAATAAATATAAATATAATATACATCTATTAAAGAAACATCCTAATATGTATCATACCATATATGATTTACATATGAACATTTATTATGAGTTTATTAACAATTACATGATAAAACTACATTTATTGTAATAATTGTTTTGTTTTCCATATATATTTTTGTTTCGTATGTTTGGTCATTTTACATTATTCATTGATAATATAGTTGTCTCGAACCCAGTTGTTAAGATCATGTTTTGTGATACATAGCATTGGCATATGATACATGCAATCATGTCCTGAATGAATGAATATTTCGTTAGTCTTGGTAAAATAGATACATAAATGATTTATATAATATATTTTAATACACAAATTAGAAACATAATTTTATAAATAACAACATTATTTAATAAATCATATCCCTAGATATCAAAAATAATAATATTTTTTGAATCCTAGGGATAGGAAAAACAAATGGGTGAGCTCAAATTCCCATTAAGGTTTATACATAGTGGAATAATCAATGAATAAATAATTATAATCACAATAGAAAGGAAATAAAATATCACGAATTCCATATAATCAATAAATTATGAATGAATAGAATATTTTGATAATATATATAAAAAATCTCATGGAAAATATTTAACATGCCAAGGAAAAAAAATGAATACACATTCCATTTTAATAACTTGACAGCTTGAATAGATAGGGAATAATATATTTGGAAAATTAAATAAATGAAAACTTGTGCTTTATAATCCAGAAACTGAAAATGAAATGAATTCAAAAAAAATATCATAGAATTAATAACAAAAAAAATAATGATCGAACATTTAATGAAGATAATTCTTAATTAATGTATGTCATGTCAAAGGCACATGATACCTCTAACGTCAAGACTATTCAAGAGAATGATTAAAAATTAGTTAAATAAATATTTAATTCTATCATAATGGTGTTTTATGGGATTCCAACCAATATATCAAGGTGATATATAATTTTAGGACCCATTCTACACTTTAGTTTCAAATATTTCCTCATATATCTAATAATAAATTAAATTAATAAAAAGGTTCCTTAGAATAATATATGTAAATTTAGTAAATATTACACATTTATCGAGATTTATCTAGATTAAAAATACCATTTAGTGTAAAGAATTATATGAAAACATGATATAAAAGTTATGAAATTAAAATATTTGTGTTAAAAAATACGGATATTTAGGGTATATTTTATGTCAATATGTCATATAAAAGTGAATATTTCAATTGGATGTCAATGACTAAAATATTGAATCAAGGAAGTAGATTTGAATACTTCCCTTATTCAATGTTATCATAAACCATCTTTTGGGATACAAAGGATGATATCAATATAATATCTACCGATTTTTGTAATACTCAATGGTGATTTTATTGGTGATTTCAAATACCCTAGAAATATATTGAAAACATTCTTGATGATAATATAATTTTAATTTTTAAGAACATCTTCAAAATCCTTTTTATGTCACTTTTAGAAAAAAAATTCATTAACAATATTGTCATATTAATTCCGATGAAGAATCAAGGAAATTAAAGTCATTATGGATGGTATTTAAAATAATTATGTATTGTAAAAATAACATTCATTTCGTATTTATAATTTATAAGGAATTTGCCTTATTCAGAAAACTATTAGAATAATCATTTTCCATTTTCGGTAAAATACCAAATTGAATTAGTTTGGGAACAAAACCTAATGATTCCATTTAAACCATTTGATAAAGACTAAAAATGGGCTAAATATAACTTTATAACTAATTTTTAAAATGATAAAAAACATTTTGGAACACATTTTTAGAATAAAAATTATTTGGGAGGAAAAAATATTGATTAATGTGGGATATAGCATCTTATATTATTAAATCTATTTCTCAAAAACATTGATTACCTAGGAGTGGGAAAATGTTACCCATGCATTGAAATAATATTAATTACCATATAATAATAAAATTAATTAATATTATTATACAATGATAAAATATTTCCTTCCATTGAAATACAATATAATAAATCATGATTAGAATACAGTTTTGAAAAAAATATTCACAATGATCATTATGATGATGTGAGAATTAATTACTGATTATATAATGTCTATTATCTATAAATACACTTAAATTGGTTTCCAATAAAACAAAATATAATAAAAAAATTATACACAAAATTATATAATATTAAGGACCATGAGGAGATAATATAACCTAATGAAACAAATTATGTTATGCAATTTTTTTCATATATTAACATTAAATTCAAACCACCTTTTTTAAAATAGTTCAATTTGTAACATAAAATAACATTAATTATTAATGAATTATGGTATAACATGTAAATGGTGTACTATATACACCATATTAAATAAATTATGTACATAATAATACAATATTCTTTAATGAAATGAAATTGAGAAAAAAACACATACATTCTAATTATTTTTTGTTGAACACTCTTTAAATTCATGAATAAAGGTTTTAATATGATTATTAATATATAATATATCTATATTAATATTTATAATATTACACATGATCCTCTTATATCATTTGACTATATTTTTATAGTATTATTTCATTATTTTCATTGTTTCCAATGATAGTAACCTAATTTTTTCATACATATTTTTTTATGAATGATCTATTTATTAAACGTATTTTATAGTCTATAATTTCAATAATAATAATAATAATTTTAAAATAATATTTTGTAACATTCATGATAAATAAAGAATATGACATTTTCATATTTATTAATAATTGTGAATTAAATATTAATTTTACTTTAAAGGTGTTTCTATGTTCGGTAGCGTACCCGATACGCAACAAACGAGTTTCTTTGAAATCTTACGTTGCACACAAAAAATATAATAATATTATTTTAAATGGTAGTTAACACCTAGTTGTTGTAATGGCGAGAATTAATATAACTAACTAAAATATGATTATACATGTTTGTTAAATCTTTTAACATTTATCCAATAAATGTAAGAGTCTTAAAATGAGAATGAATCCATTTTTATGTTTAAATATTCTAATAATCATTAAAATGTCTATTAACCGCCTTTTGATAGCGAACCATTTTTAAGTATACTTTTTGGTCAATTTTTATGTTATAAAAAATAAAATCGTTTTTTATAATCTAGACCTCAAAGTTTATATTTTGTAAATTTTTTGTATTTTCCCGATAAAGTTCATTTGTTAATGAATAGTGGAAACTGATGTATTTTAGTTCAAAGACACCTTTTAATATAATTTATTTATATGGTTAGATTATCTTTTTAATTGGGTTAAAAGATTAATTAAAATATATTTTTACCATTTAATCCAATGGTGGTCATTGAATTAATTTTACTCTGAAATTGGACATAAACAAGTGTCAATCTTTTTATAGATATAGTTTCTTAAAAACACGCTATCCGTTTTGACAGTAGAAACTAATTATAAAATTAATTAATTAAACTTCTATCTATTGAATTTGGTAAAATGGAAATCATTTTTGAATTTGGAATATCAAATATATATTAGGGTGAATTTTTGGTATTTTTCTGAAAAACATCAATTTTTGATGAATAGTGGAACCACTAAGTTGTAGTTTAAAACTGATTTTTTCATTTAAATGGAATTTTTCAGCTTCTATGAATTGAATTTCAAAAGCCCAACATATATGGTTGTCATGATTAAATAAAATTTTGTTCAATGAGATGAAAATTATTTTTGGTGAATATTAACGTTTGAGTTTTATTTACCACGATTAAAGTTAATTAAGGTGATTTAAGGTGAAAATAATATTATAGAAATATAAAAATTCTTTGACACATGTCCCAACCTTATTGGATGATTCATGGCTGACCAAGACAATCAATTGGTCAATTTGGGGGCCCCTTGGAGCCACTTGGGTATGAAAATGACATTAATACCTTTTTATTTAATGTAAAAATAAAAATGTCACAATCTTGTATTATTTTACTAAAACAATTTTTATATGCGGTTATATATGTTAAATTTTTTAATATATATTTTCATTAGAAAGAAGAAAAATATTTCTTATATCATGGTAATTTTTTTATAATTTTTAGACATCAAATAAATAAAATTACTAATGACACAATGATGGTGTAATGTTTACGTCATTAATAAATGATTTAAATAAATAAGAAGATAAAGTTTAAAATAATATCCAAAACATGTCCAATTTTTATTGGACGATTTTATTTCGAAAATGAGACACTGTACCTCCAAATTTAATGTTTCTTGGACCTTTAGAAACCAAAAATCATTATATAATAAATTAATATTTTCAAGCTTTCCAAAAGAGCCCCTCCTCTCCCTTATAAAATGGCCCCACTTCCTACCCATTTGTCACACTTCTCTATGACTTTGGCTCATCCAAAATTTACTAAAATAAGCTCCCAAGATCCCTCAATTCATCCTAGAAGCATTAACTTATGCAGAAATCACTTCAAGAAACCCTTTTTGTTCAATCCAAGTGGAGTTACCCGATTTAAAGGTAATGTTTTCTCTTATGTTCTTTTCTTTTATTTTGCTTTCTACCCCAAAAACTCATTTTATTCATTTCATTTGTAACAACACCAGTATCATAAATATACTAGGCTGTTGTTATGAGGAGTATTCGAGCAACACTTTCACACAATTCCATCTTTTGGTTGAAGAACATAATGTTTCTGTTGACGGAAAACTACTACCTCACGAAACGATGATTGTTCAATTATCTCCTACCGCCTCTCATGGTGGCCATTAGGATGTCATTGTATTTATATATGATATATATTGTGTTTATGGTTTCATTATTCATCTTTATTTTTCAATTATGGCATACCTTTAGGATTTCCATAATGGTTAAACGTGTTAATTAAATTTCAGTAATTCCGGACTACCGCCCCTCAAAGTGATATGACTTGTTCATTCCATGTGTGGAATGTATAAATGTCACGAACCTGGCCGGGTCGTCATCCGACCCAACACCCGACCCGATCCGCGACATGGACCGAAGGGCCATCCTGAACCGCACGGGCTGGTAACTAGTGCCAGGCATCAAAAAAAACCAGTTGGGAACGGTTTGGCCCATGACAAAGATAAATAAACATAACTGAACAAGCAGATAAATAAAGGAAAATAAACTGAACAAAGTTGTAGCAGAAAAAGGAATAAACAACGAAACTTGACATTCCTTAGGTGACCTCATGGATCACCACTGTACAACAACCACACTCGCTCAGAAAAGTGATCCAAGACTGAAACCTGCAACTGAAATGTAAAGTAGGCGTGAGCACTGAGATGCTCAGTAGGAAAGCTAAAATATAACCACATCCTATGAATCCACCTTTATTAAGAAATCCAACTATGCGAGTTTGAGAATAAGATATAATAAAATAATGTTTTCCCTTCTTTTCAAATTCAAGTAATGAGTTTGCATTTTCAAATAAAGCATTTCACTCTTACTACATTCTCAAAATAGGTTCCAAGCATGCATTAATATTTAAAAATGAAAAGAAACCAGTTTGTAATAAAATGTGATTTTTACAAACAATACACTAGGTATAAATCAACTGAAAAGAAAGTTACATCATAAGAAGCATGTCACAAATGAGCACTATGGGTAATCCCTATAGGCAGTTAGAACAAGTGGGAACCTAGATACCTCGTACCTCAGTGAAACGTGGCTTAAAAGACCACGACCCTCAGAAAATGTGGCTTAAGAGGCCACGACCCTCAGAAAACGTGGCTTAGAAGACCATGACCCTTAGAAGTTCTTATGTTTATTTAGTGTTTCTGTGTCAATCCTGCTAGAAAAACCGGTACGAACCCCTGTCGTGTCATCTAGCGTACTAGTCCTGGTCACCCACCTAGATACCTGGGTTTCTCATTGTGCTCTATTTCAAGTGGTGATGAGTTTTTCTTTATCATGAAAACATATGTGAACATAAAATTTTCTTTATCAAAAGCCCATTCAACCTCTCACCATTGTACTTCCTCCTTAAGCGCATTCCCCCGCTTTCACGTCACATAATGCATAAACATCAACGTTAGGCAGATCATAACACTTTCAACATACAAATAATTTTATAAAACCAAGGGGGTGTGCCTCAAGAGAGGTTTTTCTTTTCCATAAAACATTATTAAGGTTCCAAACGGGATTTATTACATAAAGGGAATACTTTTTACAATTAACTGGCCAAAAGACCAAACACCTTTGGAAATACACATTACCAATTCAAAACCACTTTAGGAAATCAATTTTTTTAGGAAAGGTCACTTAAGACTGATATCATTAAAAATGAATTTCAGTTTCCAAAGCAAAGGCATTATCATTTATAGCAACCGTAACCTAATTTCACAGAATGTGTATATAGCATAAATGTAAAACATATTTTTAATACAATCAGGCAATTATGAATCTCAAATTAAAGGCATAGGCATAGAGGACCTACCTCAAACTTGTCGTTATCCGTCAATGGCCACTCAAACAGACACTTGGCGCACACACGCACATGCATTTATACATATATATATACACACCCCTAGATGCATTGCACATATTCCCCGCGCCATGATGGAATATGTACAAAGAGGGTATATATATATATATGTCTTACCCTATGCATATACATGAAGGATGCCTCGACACGCGCAGCCCAAAACCAATGAAGCAAGGCCCAACGCACTACACATATAATTTAATAAAACAACATAAACACTTGAACGATGTACAAAAAATTTCAAAATAATGCGTCAAGGCTTCGCACCAAACGACAAACATTAAAAACATCATTTTTAAAAACAAACCTGCCAAGATGCAACACCAAAACACTAACTGCAGCCCACACACATTTTAATTGATGAACTGCATAGTTAAAAAAACACTGATAAAAAATTCAGCATGGGTTTTCCAAAGAAAAGATTCATGCGCAATGCCTAAAAACAGTACCAGGAAAAGCAAAAGCACAAAACCCTCAAGAATAACTAGATTCGCATCTTTAATGTACTTAAATAAATCAATTCCAGATGTCATAAAACAACCATGAATGATGCAAAAAAGGACATACATCAAAAACACCCAAATCCCTTTTCTTTTTAAAAAAACAAAAGCACACTAAAACCATTCGAAACATCATTCGCGTCACTTACACAAATCTAAAAAACCAACATCATGATTTATAAATTAACATCAAATAACACAACATGTTTTTTCTTCAAAAACACACCCCATTAGATACAAATATGCTATAAAATACCAAGGCATACTGAACTTCTTCAATACTAGTTTCTCTCTAAACGGATCAATCGCATAACACCAAATTTATTTAAGAAAGTAAAATAATTCACCAAATAAACACAATTTGCACTCAGAAAATTAATTAATGAACATCATAAATTAATTTAACAAGAAAATTAATTCATCAAACAAATCTTATATGCGGAAACAATTACCACTGGTGTCGAAACATTGAGTTCCGACGCAAAACATCGATCGTGCGTCAAACACACCACAAGTAACCACAATTTGACCCTAATTCAAGAATTGGAACAAAAAACAACAAAATAAAACCAAAATAGCGACCCTGAAAACATAAAACCCAAAAATTAAGATTATTCCACAAAGAAGAAATTGAAGATTCCTCACCTGAAGACCATAGAGAACCCGCTTCTCTTGACAGCGGTCGCTAAAATCGGCCTCGACGGAGCCAGGAGGAACCGAAAAAACAAAAATCAATCAAAAAGAATACCCCAAAACATGTTAGGGTTCGGCCAAGAAATGTGTACCCCATAAAATCAAATAAAAATTAAAGTAGGGGAAGAGGTATGGAGAAGTAGCTCCCCGAAGGGATTATCTCTCCAAAGCAAGAAGAGGATTAATCACCGGAGTGGAAGAGCGGTGTGTTGGAGCTATAGATCGGCCAGGTCATGCAAACAGGAGAGTGGGGGGGGCCAGGTTGTGTGAGCAGGGGAGGGGTAATCCGCCGTAGGAGAGCTATCACCGGAGGTAGAGGGAGGCGTGCCGGTCGCTTAGGCTGGAGGGGGAGAAGAGGAGTGGGAGATGGATGGTAAGGCGGGGTAGTGTGAGTGGGAGAAGGCGGGGGGTGCTGTGGACGACGCACAGGGATGAAAAACAGCATGGAAAAAAACAAGAAAAGAAAGGAAAAAAAAGAAAAGAAAATAAATAAATAAGATAGAAAATAAAACAAAAGAAAATACAGGAAAACAAATAAAACCTTAATAAACAATTATAATAATAAACATAATAAGGATTTTAATAAACTCAAATAATAATAATAATATATTATTAATAATTATTATAAACTAAAAAATAATATTATTATTATTTGTAATCATAATAAAAATTTTAATAAATTTAATATGATATTAATAAACTAAATATACTTAACAAAATTAATGGAGAGTTAATAATAATAACTTAATTATAATTACACTATATTAATAAACATGGTGAGCATAATAATAATAATATTAATTTAACATAATTATAATTATTAAAATACATCATTAACTCATTTTATTTATCTGTCTTGAACATGAGGCAGGCTGCACGGAGACCAGGGAAAAGCCGCACAGCTGTGAAAACGCCATGCCCATGCACTGGATGTAGTTAAGGGAAAATCATTAATTGTCAAAAAAATGAAAAAAAATTAAAAAAGGATTGATCTGCAGCTCGATAGAAAATTTCAAAGTCTGATAAAATAATAAAATAATATTAATTTAAAAGTTCGGGTGTGACAATTATCCCCACCAAAAAAACATTCTGCCCCCAGAAAGTCGCCCATCTGAACGAGGAATCCAACTCAAGTTAGAAACGGGACTAGACCCACAAAAACATGAACTCAGTGTGACTTTTCACACCACCAGTCACACCCGACCAACTCTGAGGGAAACTGAAAAGACAAGAACCATAAGGAAATGAGGAGGGTTCTCCCCACCACAAGAACCTGACAAGCAGAACTAACATTGAGACCCTTAGCATGAGTTAACTCTGGAACTGCTAACTTGATCCAATAGGAAACTGCCACACAGACCAAACCTCGAAGAAGGCACGACAAGATTTATGGTGGGTCACCCCACCATTTAAGAACCGCCCAGCTTAAACCAACCAGTATTGACCGACACGAGAACTTCCATCCTAGACCAGAAACCACTGACACATGAGAAAACCCACAAAAGAATTCTACCAAATAACGGACTTAACCATGACTAATCATTTACACAAGAGATGAGCATCTCTAAAACGAGCATGTACTAAAGCAAAACAGGTCACATTTGAGGAGGCACAACTTCCAGAATTACAAAAAGACGAGATCACCACGCCTTCTTACAACCACAGTGGGGTGATCAAAGAACAAAGAATACAATGAGAAAAAGAGTCATTTATGCCTCTTATATCAAAATAGAACCTTCAATTATGGGAGAGCTGCAACAGGGAAATTCTGACCGTCCCCATTTTAGCATTGGAGAAAAAAATTAGACAATGGTTCCGCACACCCAATGATTCCTGACTGCGTGAAAAGCTTCACTCTGATACCTGTGGATGGAGCTCTGATGTCTTGAAGCATCTACTTCCCCACAGTCAGGAGCTAACATATGTCAGTCAAGACTCTTTCTGACGTTACCGCTATCAGAACCTCTCTAAGTTCTCCAAACAGCCACACCGACAGCAATTCTTCAATGGATGACGATGAGGCGTCTTAATGTACCCAAACAGGCCACAAAATAAGCGAAAAAGAGAGTGGCCCGACTAATAGAAGATGGAATTGACGAGAAAACATGTCTAAGATGGGTTCCTCTGGCTCGCTCTCACAGAATGTGGAACCATCCCAAACACCAATGGGAACTGATCCTTAAACAATAGATGAATACCCCACACAAGAGAAACTTTAACTGATTCTGCAACGTTATCTTTGGAGAAAAGGAAACCAACATCTTGAGATGCCCAACGTAGGCCTTCCCAATTCATTGGACTTGATGGACCCTCACGAGTCTTTCTGATTCCCTTACCTTCACTTCCATAAATATAAACCACCAACGATAGTGGTCTTAAACACCTTCTAAGACATACCATCATGCAACGATGCAAGTATTATCTCCTCCACCAATCCCAAGTTGCACCTTCAAAAGGACCTGAACCAACACTGACTCTCTTAGCTTTGGGAGTTTCCAATAACCTGAAAACACCAACGATTTCACCAAGCCAATCCACTACCTTTGATAGATCATGATCACCACTGAATATGAACAACAACCAAAAAGAATTCAAATCCACCACCCCGCTAAGAGTCTGGGTAGAACCAACAACTAGAAGAGGCTCACTAGAATCTTTTGGGTCTTTTCTGGGCAGCATACTCAAAAACAAGAGGCACAAATCCGAATCAAAACTCATCATAAATCAAAATTCCACACCTCAATCACAAATGAAATCTCAAACTCAAATCACTATTCCAACCACAAATCATTATGTGAAAACCAAGAACCCACGAACAAGAATACCCAACACGAAAAGAGAACGCTAAAAAATTTATCACCCACTTCTCTAAACATCTGGATAACCCTTTTTGAAAACCATTTTTTCAGCAACCAAAACCACTTAAATATCCACCATTGATATCCCATGATGTCTCACACATACATATCCATGTGCTAGCTCAAGCACCCATCCACTCACATCACCAATTTCCCACTTGCCACATGTGCACCTCAATGTATGTGATAACTCATAGGAATACCAAGGGTCAATTCAAGACACTTCTCATTTCCAAAATAAACCATTAAGCACAAAGAAAAAATTCCCAACCAATTGAGAAAGTCACTTATAATTAAAGAAACACATTTCAAAATTCCAAAACGTCTTCCATTTCAAAAACCATTTTCCACTCCAACAACCATATTCCCTTTTGAAGACACCTTCACAAAAATCCATTTTCATTTTTGAGATCTACTCACACCATCCAAAATGAAGGTCAAACATAACTCACATCAAAATTTCCAAAAATAAGGGACTAGTGGCTATGCCAACCCGGAAGCATGGCTTAGCAGACCATGCTCTAAGAGGGCGTCCACCACAAGAAGTATCTTGAACCGTGCACTCGAGCTGTACATGAGTCGATACTTCATGCAGTCTCGTCCTGTAACACCAGATCACTTCCCTTATCATATCTCATCTACACAGAACAAGCAAAAGAAAAACTCAAATCCCATACTACCCTTGGCAACTCAAGTCTCGGGACGGGAAAGGGTTCATGAGGTCCTTCCCACACCTACCCCTCGAGTCCCGACACAATTAATCAACTAGTTAATTGACACCCCAAATATCAAGGGCCTCCTCTGATACCATTTTTTCACAAACCTGTCTTGGTCGTCATCTGACCCAGTGCCCGACCCGGTCCGCGACATGGCCCAAAGGGCGTTCCCAATCCCCATGGGCTGGCAACTAGTGTCGGGCATCAAAACAAACCAGTTGGGAATGGTTTGGCCCATGACAACGATAAATAAACATAAACTGAACAAGAAGATAAATAAAGGAAAATAAACTGAACAACGTGGAAGCAGAAAAAGGAATAAACAAAGAAACGTGACATACCTCAGGTGACCCCATGGATCACCACGGTTCGACAACCACACTCACTCCCAAAAGCGATCCAAGAATGAAAAGTGCGACTGAAAAGTAAAGTAGGCATGAGCACCGAGATTCTCAGTAGGAAATCAAAAATATAACCTCGTCCTATGCCTCCACCATTATTAAGAAATCCAACTATGCCGGTTTGAAAATAAGATAAAATAAAATAATGTTTCCCTTCTTTTCAAATTCTAGTAATGAGTTTGCTTTTTAAAAAAAATCATTTCATTGTTACTACATTTTCAAAATTAGTTCCAATCATGCAATAACATTTCAAAATGAAAAGAAACCAGTTTGGAATAAAAGGTGATTTTTACAAACAAAACACCAGGTATGAAACAACCGAAAAGAAAGTTACATCACAAGCAGCATGTCACAAATGAGCACTATGGGTAATCCTTGTAGGTAGTGAGAAAATGTGGGAACCTAGAGACCTCGTACCTTGGTGAAAAGTGGCTTAAAAGACAACAACCCTTAGAAAATGTGGCTTAGAAGGCCACGACCCTAGAAAACGTGGCTCAGAAGAACACGACCCTCAGAAATTCATATGTTTAGTTAGTGTTGTTGGGTCAATCCGGCTAGACAAACCGGTAAGAACCCCTGTCGTGTCATGTAGCGTACTTGTCCTGGTCACCCACCTAGATACCCGGGATTCCCATTGTTTTCTATTTCATGTGGTGGTGAGTTTTTCTTTATCATGAAATCATATATGAACATAAAATTTTCTTTATCAAAAGCTCATTCAACCTCTCACCATTGGTATTCCTCCATAAGGGCATTCCCCTTATTTCACGTCACATAATGCAGAAACTTCAATGTTAGGCACATCATAACACTTTCAACATACAAAAAATTTTCTAAAACCAATGGGGCGTGCCTCAAGAGAGTGTTTTTTCTTTTCCACAAAACATTACTAAGGATCCAAACAGGATTTATTACATAAAGGGAATACTTTTTACAATTAACTGGACAAAAGACCAAACACAATTGGAAATACACATTACCAATTCAAAACCACTTTAAGAAATCAATTTTTTTTAGGAAAGGTCACTTAAGACCGATATCATCAAAAAGGCATTTCAGTTTCCAAAGCAAAGGCATAATCATTTCTAGCAACCATAACCTGATTTCACAGCATGTGTAGATAGCGTAAATGTAAAACATATTTTTAAAACAAGCCGGCAATTATGGATCTCAAATTAAAGGCATAGGAATAGAGGACCTACCTCATACTTGTCGCTATCCGTCAATGGCCACTCGAGAAGACACTTGGCACACACACACACATGCATTTATACATATATATATACACACCCCTAGCTGCATTGCACATATTCCCTGCGCTATGAGGGAATATGTAAAATGAGCGCATATATATATATATATGTCTTACCCTATGCATATGCATGTAGGATGCCTCGACACGCAAGGCCCAAACCCAATGAAGCAAGGCCCAACACACTACACATATAATTTAATAAAACAACATAAACACTTGAACGATCTACAAAACATTTCAAAATAACGCATGAAGGCTTTTCACCAAAAGAAAAACATTCAAAACATCATTACTAAAACCAAATGCACCAAGATGCAACACCAAAACACCAACTGCAGCCCACACACATTTCAATAGATGAACTGCATAGTTAAAAAACACTAATAAAAAATTCAGCATCGGTTTTCCACAGAAAGGTTTCATGCGCAACGCCTAAAAATAATACCAGAAAAATAAAAAGCACCCAACCCTCAAGAAGAACTAGATTCGCATCTTTAATGTACTTAAATAAATCAATTCAAGATGTCATAAAACAACCATGAATGATGAAAAAAAAGGACATACATCAAAAACACCTGAATCCCTTTTCTTTTTAAAATAAATCACACTAAAACTATTCGAAACCTCATTCGCGTCACTTAGACAAATCTAAATAACCAACTTCATGATTTATAAATTAACATCAAATAACACAACATGGTTTTTCCTCAAAACACACCCCATTAGATACAAACATGCTATAAAATACCAAGGCATACTGAACATCATCAATACTAGTTTCTCTCCAAACGGATCAATCACATAACACCAAATTTATTTAATAAAGTAAAATAATTCACAAAATAAACACAATTCACACTCATAAAATTAATTAATGAACATCCTAAACTAATTAAACAAGAAAATTAATTCATCAAACAAATATTATATGTGGAAATACTTACCATCAGTGTCGAAACATTGAATTCTGACGCAAAACATTGATCGCACGCCAAACACACCACAAGCAACCACAATTTGACCCTAATTCAAGAATTGGAACAAAAACAACACAATCAAACCAAAATAGTGACCCTGAAAACATAAAACCCAAAAATTAAGATTAATCCACAAAGAAGAAATTGAAGATTTCTCACCCGAAGACCATGGCGAACCCATTTCTCTTGACAGCGGTCACTAAAACCAGCCTCGACGGAACCCGATGGAACCGAAACAACAAAAATCAATCAAAAAGAAAAAACCAAAACATGTTAGGGTTCATACAAGAAATGTGTAGCCCATAAAATCAAATAAAAATGAAAATAGGGGAAGAGGTAGTGAGAAGAGGCTCCCTGAAGGGATTCTCTCACCAAAGTAGGAAGAGATTTGGTCACCGGAGTGGAAGAGCAGCGTGTAGGAGCTACCGATCGGCCAGGTCATACGAACAGGAGAGTGGGGAGGCCGGGTTGCGTGAGTAGGGGAGGGGGAGTCCACTGCAGGAGAGTTGTCACCATAGGTAGAGGGAGGCGTGCCGACGGCTTCGGCTGGAGGGGGATAAGATGAGTGGGAGAAGGAAGGTAAGGCGGGGTAGCGCGAGCGGGAGAAGGCGGGGGGCGCTGTGCACGACGCACAGCGAGGAAAAACAGCATGGAAAAAAACAAGAAAATAATGGAAAAAAAAAAGAAAAGAAAAGAAATAAATAAGATAGAAAAAAATACAGTATAACAAATAAAACCTTAATAAACAATTATAATAATCAACTTAATAAGGATTTTAATACACTCAAATAATAATAATAATAATAACAACTTAATAATAATAATTATAAAATAAACAATAATAATATTATTATTAGTAATCATAATAAAAATTTTAATAAATTTAATATGATATTAATAAACTAAATATAATTAACACAATTAATGGAGAGAAAATTATAATAACATAATTATAATTACAATATATTAATAAACATGGTGAGAATAATAATAATAATAATAAATTACCATAATTATAATTATTAAAATACATCATTAAATCATTTTATTTATCTATCTAGAACATGAGGCAGGCTGCACGGAGACCAGGGCAAAGCCACACAGCTTTGAAAACGCCATGCCTATGCACTGGATGTTGTCAAGGGCAAAGCATTCATTCGTCAAAAAAATGAAAAAATTTAAAACATGATTGATCCGAAACTCGATAAAAAATTTCAAAAGTCTGATAAAATAATCAATTAATATTAATTTAAAAGTTCGTGTGTGACAATTCTCCCCACCAAAAAAACTTTTCTCCCCCAGAAAGTCGCCCAGCCGAACGAGGAATCAAACTCGAGTTAGAAACGGGACTAGACACACAAAAACACGAACTCGGTGTGACTTTTCACTCCACGAGTCACACCCAACCAACTCTGAGGGAAACTGAAAAGAGAAGAACCATCAGGAAATGAGGAGGGTTCTCCCCACCACAAGAACCCGACTAGAACAACCAACATTGAGTCCCATAGAATGAGTTAACTTCGGAACTGCTAACTTGATCCAAGAGGAAACCGCCACACAGACCAAACCTCGAATAAGGCACGACAAGATTCATGGTGGGTCTCCCCACCATTTAAGAACCGCCCAGCTTAAACCAACTAGTATTGACCGACATTTGAACATCCATCCCAAACCAGAAACCACTGACACATGAGAAAACCCACAGAAGAATTCTACCAAATAACGGACTTAACCATGACTCATCATTTCCACAAGAGATGAGCATCTCTATAATGAGCATGTACTAAAACAAAACAGGTCACATTTGAGGAGGGACAACTACCAGAATTACAAAAAGACGAGATCACCACGCCTTCATACAACCACAGTGGGGTGATCAAAGAAAAAAGGCTACAACGAGAAAAAGAGACTTTTATGCCTCTTACAGCAAAATAGAACCTTCAATGATGGGAGAGCTATAGCAGGGAAATTCTGACCGTCCCCATTTCAGCATTGGAGAAAAAAATAAGAGAAAGGTGTCGCACACCCAATGATTCATGACTGCGTGAAAAGCTTCACTCTGAGACCTGTGGATGGAGCTCTGATGTCTTGAAGCATCTACTGCCCCACAGTCAGGAGCTAACATCTGTCAGTTGAGACTCTTTCTGACGTTACCGCTATCAGAACCTCTCTAAGTTATCCAAACAGCCACACTGACAGCAAGCCTTCAATGGATGATGATGATGCGTCTTAAAGTACCCAAACCGGCCACAAAAGAGGCGAACAAGAGAGTGGCCCGACTAATAGAAGATGGAATTGATGAGAAAAATTGTCTGAGATGGGTTCCTCTGGATCGCTCTCACAGAATGGGGAACCATCCCAAACACCAAAGGGAACCGGTCCTTAAACAATAGATGAATACCCCACACAATAGAAACATTAACTGATTCCACGACGTTATCTTTGGAGAAAAGGAAACCAACATCTTGAGATGCCCAACGTAGGCCTTCACTATTCATTGGCCTTACTGGACACTCACGAGTCTTTCCGCTTCCCTTACCTTCACTTCCATAAATATAAATCATCAAACGAGAGTGGTCCAAAACACCTTCTAAGACATACCATCATGCAACGATGCCAGGATTATCTCGTCCACCAATCCCAAGTTGCACCTTCAAAAGGACCTGAACCAATACAGACTCTCTTAGCTTTGGGAGTTTCCAATAACCTGAAAACACCAACGATTTCACCAAGCTAGTCTGCTACCTTTGATAGATCATTATCACCACTGAATATGAAAAACAACCGAAAATAATTCAATTCCACCACCCCGCTAAGAGTCTGGGTAGAACCATGAACTAGAAGAGGCTCACTAGAAACTTCTAGGACTTTTCTGGGCATCATACTCAAAAACAAGAGGCACAAATCCGAATCAAAACTCATTATAAATCAAAATTCCACACCTCAATTACAAACAAAATCTCAAACTCAAATCACTATTCCAACCACAATTCAATATGTAAAAACCAAGAACCCATGAAAAAGAATACCCAACACGAAAAGAGAACGCTCAACAATTTCTCACCCACTTTTCTAAACATCGGGAAAACCATTTTTGAAAACCATTTTTCAGAAAACAAAACCACTTAAATATCCACTATTGATATCCCATGAAGTCTGACACATACATATCCATGTGCTAGCTCAAGCACCCATCCAGTCACATAAACAATTTCCCCACTTTCCACATGAACACCTCAATGTACGTGATCACTCATAGGAATACCAAGGGTCAATTCAAGACACTTCTCATTTCCAAAACAGACCATTAAGCATACAGAAGAAATTCCCAACCAATTGAGAAAGTCACTTATCATTAAAGAAACACATTTCAAAATTCCAAAACGTCTTCTATTTCAAAAACCATTTTCCACTCCAACAACCATATTCCCTTTTGAAGACACCTTCACAAAAATCCATTTTTATTTTTGAGATCTACTCACACCAACCAAAATGAAGCTCAAACATAACTCACATCAAAATTTCGAAAAATAAGGGACTAGTGTGCCAACCCGGAAGCACGGATTAGAAGACCATGCTCTAAGTGGGAATCCACCACAAGAAGTATCTTGAACCGTGCTCTCGGGCTGTACATGGGTCGCTACTCCATGCAGGCTCGTCGCGTAACACCAGATCACTTCCCTTGTCATCCCTTATACACACAGAACAAGCAAAAGAAAATCTCAAATCCCATACTACCCTTGCCATCTCGAGTCTCGGGATGGGCAAGGGTTCATGAGGTCCTTCTCGCACCTACCCCTCGAGTCCCGACATAATTAATCACCAAGATAATTGACACCACAAATAACAAGGGCATCCTCTGATACCATTTTTCACGAACCTGTCTGGGTAGTCATCCGACCCAACGCCCGACCCAGTCCGCGACATGGCCCGAAGGGCCTTCCCAATCCCCATGGGCTGGCAACTAGTGTCGGGCATCAAAACAAACCAATTGGGAACGTTTTGGCCCATGAAAACGATAAATAAACATAAACTGAACAAGAAGATAAATAAAGGAAAATAAAATAAACAACGTGGCAGTAGAAAAAGGAATAAACAAAGAAACGTGACATACCTCAGGTGACCCCGTGGATCACCACGGTACGACAACCAAACTCGCTCCCAAAAGCGATCCAAGACTGAAAACTGCAACTGAAAAGTAAAGTAGGTGTGAGCACCGAGATGCTCAGTAGGATAGCCAAAATATAACCACGTCATATGCCTCCACCATTATTATGAAATCCAACTATACCAGTTTGAAAATAAGATATAAAATAATAAAGTTTCCCTTCATTTCAAATTCTAGTAATGAGTTTGAATTTTCAAAAAAAACATTTCATTGTTACTACATTTTCAAAATAAGTTCCAAGCATGCATTAACATTTCAAAATGAAAAGAAACCAGTTTGGAATAAAATGTGATTTTTACAAACAAGACACTAGGTCTGAAACAAATGAAAAGAATGTTACATCACAAGCAGCATGTCACAAATGAGCACTATGGGTAATCCCTATTTCCGATGCTTTCGACGAGGCGCGCACGTGCACCCGTCCGCGGAGGACGACGCGCCACGCTTGTTTCCCTGCGTTCCCGCTTTCCAAAGGTGGGAGGCATTCGCACCTTATTCAAAGACGTCTACTCCTTGATCGAAACGGGATGATGGGATGTCGGTTCTTCCTTCTGTCGATTCCTCCTCATAACTCATCACCTAGTCCGGGTCTCCCTCGTAGATTTCATACGTAGTTCGTGAAACTCTTCCCAATGCCATGTTTCCATGGACTCCGGATAATTAAACTGCTTCTGTCGGGACATTCCAAAGGGTCCAGTCAGGGTAGCAACCTTCAGTCGGGGGAGTAGTCACATTGAGGCATCAGTAGCGTGTCTGGATGCTGGGGAACCTGGTGTGTATGTCTATTATCTCTGATCACAGGGCTTCTCAATGGTGTAGAATCCCGAGGCATCCCACATCAAGCGTGGGGAATTATATGTCATAGACACATATCTGAGGTTTTCCTCAGCTTCCCGTGTTTAACACAGGGTACGCCGCTAATTTAACATCCATCAGAGATGGATCAACCCAACCAGAGTGTTAGCTAGGATAGATCGGATTGAGGGATTTCCCTTTGAGGGATGCTGATATCGGGGCCAGCCAGTGGGTGGCCATGAAGAGCATACCGACATGGTCTCACCGGGATATGATGGTCCGGGCGAGGACCGGGGTGGATAGTGGTTGAATGGAGTAGAGGGGAGTGAAATGGGACCATTGCAGGGGCGACGGTGGAGTTGGGCTTGAGCCTTGAAGAGGCTTCCTACGTATCCCCGTGGCAGGGAATCAAAGTCCGTGTAGTTCGGGATGGTGCCGGTAAACCAGCATGAGGGTGGACCATGGTCCGATGGGCATCATCAGCGAACCGACGTGAAGGTGGACCTTGGTCCGATGAGAGATGGGTGTCGGCGAACCGACGTAAATGAGGGACCTTGGTCCGATGGGAGATGGGATTTAACCTCTAGAAGGTTTCCTACGTACCATGCCTTGGCATGGATCAAAGTCCTTATAGTTCAGGTGAAAATGGGGGCTTGGCACACCGACAAGGAGGCGGTTTGGACCAATGATTGTTGGGCTTGAACTTCGGGGAGACATCCTACGTACCATGCCTTGACATGGATCAAATTCGTCATAGTTCGGGTGGGATACAGTTTAACATCATGCGGGACGGGGGTGAACCGACGTGAATGAGGTTGGAACGACCGGATGGTGGGTTTGAACCTCGTAGAGGCTTCCTACGAACAACGCCTTGACATGGATCAAAGACCTTGTAGTTCCAGTTGGTCACAACGGCTTGCCGTCGGACTAGGATGCAGTTTAACGTCGTGCTGGACGCAGGTAGAACTCGACGTGAATGGATAATGGGTGGGCTTGAACCTCGTGGAGGCTTCCTACGTACCATGCCTTGACATGGATAAAATACCTTGTAGTTCAAATGGGGCTTTGTCGGCGAACCGACGTGAAGGTGGACCTTGGTCCACTTGTGGTGGGCTTGAACCTTGGTAAGGTTTCCTGCGTACCATGCATTGACATGGATCAAAGTCCTCAAAGTTCACTATGGAATGGGTGTGCAGTTTAATTTCATGCAGGACAAGGGGGGCATATAGTTTAACGTCATGCTGGACGGGGGGCGAAACTCGACGTGAATGAACGACCGAGTAATGTGGCTTGTGGCTTGAACCTCATGGAGGCTTCATACGTACCATGCCTTGACATGGATCAATGTCCTCGTAGTTCACTATGGAATGAGTCACAATGGCTTGCTGTCAGACCAGAATGAAGTTTAACGTCATGCTGGATGGGGAAGGGACCCTAGGTGAATAAATGACAGGTGGGCTTCAACCTCAGGGAGGCTTCCTAC
Source organism: Viscum album (assembly GCA_963277665.1). NCBI lineage: Eukaryota > Viridiplantae > Streptophyta > Magnoliopsida > Santalales > Viscaceae > Viscum > Viscum album. The sequence goes on along the minus strand of OY728145.1, from coordinate 929,147,471 downwards.
ATTCCATGCCTTGGCATGGATCAAAGTCCTTGTAGTTCACTGTGACCCGACGTGAATAAATGACGGGTGGGATTCAACATCAGGGAGGCTTCCTATGTACCATGCCTTGACATGGATCAAAGTCCTCGTAGTTCACTGTGACCTGACGTGAATAAATGATGGGTGGGCTTGAACCTCAGGAAGGCTTCCTATGTACCATGCCTTGACATGGATCAAAGTCCTCGTAGTTCACTGTGACCCGACATGAATAAATGACGGGTGGGCTTGAACCTCAGGGAGGCTTCCAACGTACCATGCCTTAACATGGATCAAAGTCCTCTTAGTTCATTGTGGGTGGGGGTCAGGGTCGGTGCTCACTCTAAGCCCACGTGAGTCATGCTCGGTGTGAGAAACAAGAGGTTTCAAGGACCTGATGATCCGTCGCGAAGGACGCGTCCGTGAGAAGCGAAGAGGGGCATACGCGTTAGGCGGCCCATGGTGCCGGGACTTACTCAAGGATAGAGGCCCAGGGTGTGACAAAGCGCGGGGGTCACAGTTTAACGTCATGTGCTGAGGACGTGGTGCATGGCAGTTTAACGTCATGCAGGTCGGACGAAGGGGGTTCACTCCGCACCCCTAGGACTTACATAACTGGTACCCCTCTGGTCCATGGGGAAGGGAAGGTACCAGCAAGGCCATGGTCAAGGGGGGTTGTGGAACGAACCATCATGGGGTCCACGTTAGTGTGGCTATTCTAAGAAGCAATAGTCGTTAGCGTGCCTATGCGAAGAAAAATTAGGCGAAGAAACGCTACGAGTGGTATTGTCCATGGGACTTTGAAATCCCATCGTGCAAGCCTGGAGAGTCACATGGAAAGAGGAATTGCTATGTAAAGGAGTGTGCTTCACGAAGTGGAGTGCCTTGGCCTTAGAATGGGGCATAGGTGTCAGTGGAAGGTACTTCGCGAAGTGGAACAGTGTTTGCAGAGCACTGCCTCGCGAAGAAGAGGTGCCTCGCGGAGTAGGGTCCCGTGAAGTAGTGTGCTTCGCGATGTGTAGCGCTCCTACCTTGGCATAGGAATCACTAATAGGGGTTGGGTGTTTCGTGAAGCATAAGTGCTCCGCAGCTTCCCGGGTTCCCGTGGGAATCCCCTTCCATCACGAATTCCCTTGAGCTTCGCGAAGGGCATCCCTCTCAGAAGAGGGGCTCAAAACGAGACAAAGAAAAGGAGCCTCGTGAAGTAGAAGTACCTCGCAAAGCTCATGATTCCCGGGGCAAAGAGTGCTTCACGATTCGGGAGAGGAGAAGCCGAAAGGTCGGATTGTCCATCCTCGGGACTCAGAGGGAGTCCAGTATTTATAGGGAAGGGGATCCACGAAGCAGAACTTGTGCGCCGCCTCCGGTGCTTCACGGCGCGCTCGCGAATGTCAAACGCCTTCGCGGAGCATTACCTCCTCTGAAGCTTCGCGGTGGGCTCGCGAACATCAAAGGCGTCCGCGGAGAGTTACCACCTCTTGAGATTCGCGGCGGGTTCGCGAACGTCAAAGGCGTCCGCGGAGAGTTACCGCCTTTGGAGCTTTGTGGCAGGCTCATGAACGTCATAGGAATCCACAGAGAGTTACCGCCTCTGGACCTTCACGGGGCCGCGATGTTCGGGGCCTCTTCGCGTTGGTTCTTCGCGTCGGTGCTTTGCGAGGCAGTGCACCAGCCTTCTTTTTTGCTCCTTTCTTTCGGGACATATTTTGGCGCCAACAAATTCTCCCCCCCCCTCTGAATTGGATCCATGGCGGGCGAAGGGTCGAAGTCTGAAGGGAAAATCACCAAAATTGTCGGAGGTTCGCGATGCCGCTCCGCGAAGGGGGCCCGTGATGCTGACTGGGGCCAATGATCCGGATGCTCCGCGATGCTCCGGGGTTGCCGCCTATAAATAAGGGGTTCAACCTCTTTTGTCGTCACATGACTTCCTTGTCCTTTAGTGCTCTCGACTTCACGAAGCTCTGCGTACTCCGTGACAGCCCTCTGCGAATCGAGCTTCGCGGTGAACCGCGGGTCTCCGACTCCACGACTGTGCCAAGAGAACTTCTGGTTGGCCTTGGCCAGACTTCACGGCCCGGTCTCGAGACCGATCTTCGCGATCCGTCTTCGTGATTCAGCATCGCGGCCGAGCTTCGCGATCCAGCTGAAAAAATTCTTTTCTGAGGGCCGGAATCGAATTGGCCCGTCAAGAGGCTGTGTTGGGGGTGCTTGCAGATGCTGCTCGTCGGGATGAGATGGCCAACTGTCCAGGCCTAGGGGAGATGGTCTGAAGCCACTCAGACCACACTTCTTTGACAGATCTGCTATCGGAAGGTCAGAAGGATTATCCACTGTGCAAGAAACTGTCATTGTACGGCTTCGGGCTGAGGGATGACATCTTCATCCATGGGGCGAGTAGGGATGAACTAGCATGCTGGTTCAGGAGCATACCATGCCAACACCAATGGTTCAGGGCGGCCGATGGTCATGCGCGGGAGGACTTCACACCCATCATCGCTGACTGTCTCTACAACCATGTGAATGATATTGACGGGAGGCCACTGCAACAGGAGACTTCCCCTCCGCTCTACCGTACCATGTTGAAGGTGGCTTTGTAGGATCCAAAGAAGGGATGGTCCGATGAGTGGGACCTGCGCCAGGGCGGCAACATTACTGATGACTGGGCCTGGGCCTACTAGGTAGGCGCCTCATGTGAGGATTTCGGGGAGGAGCTAAGGAGAGTGGGGTTGTATGAGGCAGCATGGACCTCCCAATTCCACATTTACCAACCAAAGCAACTGATTACAGAACTGCTGAGCATATGGTCATCTAGGACCAATACCTTTCACCTGCATCATGGGGAGGTGAGCATCAGCCTGTGGGATATCCACCAGATTTCGGGGGTCCCGATCTTGGGGGCCATGTATGATGAGTTCCTCCCCATCATCAGCGTGTGGGAGGATACGGAGAAAATGCCGCGACTGGGGTCAGCACTGATGGAACTTGTCCCTGGATATGACAAGGAGGTAGTGAGGGACGTCCACTTTAGGAGATGGTTCAAATGCTTCCTGAATTTCCCAGAGAATCAAGAGTTCCCTCCGACGCCTCGAACTTGTCCAAGGGCGGCCCAACGGGGCAAGGTGCACTCGTATTGGTTGGTCTTGGAGGACAGCCAATGGAAGACTTGGGGTTTCAGTGTCATCACTGAACAATAGCCAATAGTCAGGTTGGCGGTGTTCACCGTGGGTCTCATCTGTGGTTGGATCCTACCGGTGAGAGATACAATCATGGGGGTGCGGCCCAGCTCATTTATCATGGCATCGATGTTGGGCATGGGGCAGCGGATCAATCTAGGGATCCCAATGCTCACCAAACTGTACAGAATACTGCAGAACATTAGCGAGGGCAAGAAGCCGCCAAGGAAATGCGGGCCCTTCCACCTCCTGTATGGGTGGATTTCAGCACATATCAGGGGGATTTACGAGTATCCAAACCCCATTTCGCCTCTGGGATCGAACTTCCACCCCTCCATCCTGAATGCTGTCAGGAGCTTCCCATTCAAACTAGTTGTGCCGATGGTGCTGAATCGGGTGTGGAGGGCGGATGAGTTTAATTTTCACCCCTTCCCATTGCCGACGGGGATAATTACTGATGACGGGCGGGGAACGGAAGATCATCGGGCTTACCTCCTGGCCTTTGGAGGTGGAGTTTTGGTGGCACGGATAGATCATGAGCCAATCTGCGAACCGTACACCCCGCATCGGTTTGCGAGGCAGTTCCAGTGCCTCCAGCGGCTGACCTCGCAGGTCTACTGGGAGGTGCATCACGAGGATCACCCGTGTGTGATGAGGTAGATGTGGCTCATGCTCACACGGGAAGATGGGAAGATACGGATTTCATTGCCTCCATCCACCACCGATTTCGGATTGGTGAGGGAGTAAGCCATCAGTTGGTTGGCTTCTTACCCAGGGGAGATATTGAAGGAACCAACTATTCGAGTCGGTGACGGTGGGGCTCCTCGATCTCGAGGTCAGGGTCGGAGGGCAGCTAGGGCCGCTCACGGTAGTGGGGATGCTAGGGCTGCGAGACCCACACTGGCCGAGGGTATGGTAGCAGCGGTGGATCTGGTGATTCCGGAAGAGCAGGGCCATCCGGAGGGGCGGCCACCGAGGGGATTTCGTAGGATATCCACTCAGGCTCCGGGGAAGCGCCTGCATCATATTGACATGGAAGAGGATGCATTCTTCCCGGAAGCCTGGGACATTTGGGATGTCAACTGGCAATTCCTCAGCCCACCCGAGATATGGGCCCACCTGATTCGCCTCGGGATGGAATTATCGGGAATAGGCCCAGTTCGTGCTGGATTCATGGCATCTCCGGCGGAGGCAGAACAATACCTGGATGAGCTGGAGGATTACGTCCACTCCAGTGGTGTCCCTCGCCCAATGACAGACCGGGTGAGGGTACTATTGAATCAAACAGTCCCCCCACAGTTATCAGCTACCGATCTAAGGGAGTGCTTCCCCCTGCCGGAAGAATCAGAGGACTCCTCTTGGGAGGATGAGGCTAGAGGAGGAAGCCCGTTGGAGGAGGGAGAAGTCAGAGATCAGGGCTCAGATTCCGACGATTTCGCGGAGGATCTCGAGGTATAATTCCAAATTTCTTTCCTTACGATCTGTTCATGGGTCCCTATGGACTTCTCACCGATGTTTGAGCCATGCAAGATGAACTTGTTCGTTGGCCTCATTCTCACCCCTTGGTGGGTGACGATGCGGGACCTTTAGAACCCGCACCTACAGCTGTGTCCAGTTCCGCGCCTGGTGGGGCCAGAGAACCCGAGGAGGCTCCTTCAAAATCTCCAGACCTTCCAACAGTATACGGAGGGCCTCACCTCGGGGTGTCGTTAGTATCGGCTCAAGAGAGGTGCCAGGAGGTCGATCTCCGTAAGTCCCCTTCACTGGTTCCCTTGTCTTCATATGTAGATTATGCCTGCCAACTAACGTTTATGTCCCTCTCTGTCGTACAGTTCTCCGACTGGCGTGGGCCACTGCAGCAAGACTGGTTGGGATGTCTGGTGGCGTCCCTCCTAGGGGAATGCCGGTGATGGTGACGATAGTCCCCCCATCTTCTCCGACTACGACGCGCATCATCACTGTCGGGACCACTAGTAGGGTCGTGCCTGGGGTCATCAAGGTGGACTCTGATGAAGAGGATCGGTCGGCCGGCCCTACTCCTGTCACGCATGCTCCAGCACCAGATTCTGCACCGGATTCAATGCCAGATGCAGATCCCGCCAAGAAATTCCTACAGGCGTATCCTGCGTACGAGCCTACCAATCGCGCAGACTGGGACACAACGGCCTCCGACGAGGAATACAGCAGCATAGTCCATCGCCTGTCGTGGAAGCTGATCACGCGCTTTATCAAGGACACTCCCTAAGTGCAATGGCTGGATGAAATGGATAGACACCGCTCGCAAATGCGCGAACTGTGTGCTGGGGGAGTGGATGCCCAATTCCCTCACGTGCTCATCCGAGATCTTATGGCTGAGAAGATCCGGGAGCTTGATCGTGGGCTCAGCGTGGGCTGGCAGTGGAGGAAGGAGACTAGCATTAAGAAGCTCCAGGAGGCTGAAGGCGAGGTCCAACAGATGCAGACCCTGGCAGACGAGCTTTCAGCCTCTCTTGATGCACAATCTGAGCTGGTCTCATGGCTGAAGGCCCAGCTGGCATAGACAGAAGATCATATGGTGCAAACCTCTAGAAATATGGCTACCGTTCAGGCAGAGGTAGAGAGGGCTAGGGCCAAGGGTAACGAATTATGCCCCTCCGCAGTTGAGGAGGAGCGGGAGCTAAGTCAGCGGCAGCAAGCTTTGGATGCCACAAGCCAACGGGTGGCGGAGCTGCAACGCTCTTTTGACGGGGTCAACCCGTCCATAGGGGGAGTCAACCCCCGGGTATTGTAAAAAACCCAACAACCTTTTATTGTTACTTTCATGCTTCAATTGTTCTTTCTTTGTTTTGAATGTCATAGCACGCACGATTTCCACTGTTTGAATTGCCTTGTTACATCCCTACACTATTTGCGGGATGTTAGGCGACAATTCCCCAAGCCCACGTGGGTCGAGCCCGATGTGAGAAACAAGAGATAGTTGGTTTGATCGAAGAAGGAACTTCCAGGGAAGCCGAATTACCATTTCTTCAGTGTGCTCTTACACACGAATAGGGCAACTCCAGGGGCGCAGAAATCGGTCCCAAACAGATCAAAATGGAAGCTGTGAATCACGATACCCAAGATTCGAAACACTGTGAGGATGACGTGACAATAAGGGGACAACCGTTAACCCTGAAGGAGAAGCGGTATCCTTACTGCGTTAGCCTATAATGGGGACAACAAATGAGGGTCGACCGTTGACCATGTTCGAAACGGCGGGACCATTTCACAAATGATGTCGATCAATCCTCTGGGACGTTGGCCCAGGATAGTGGGCGGACCATAGGGTCGACATCCATACTGTTAGGAGGTCCTTCCAGACATGACCCGTCTTTCGGAACGTTGGCCCAGGATGGTAGGTGAGCTGATGCGGCATGAGACCAGGCCATTAGGGGGTCCCGTGAGACATGAATGAGGAATGAGGGTCGAATAAGGGGCACGCAAAGCGTGGAATATGGAGTGAAGGTTTGTCCGAAATAGAATCCAACACTTAGGTAGTTACACCACCGTGTGGGAGTACATCATATGGGCGCATTGGTTTGATCATGGATCATTCTTTCTTCCAGACAGGGCCTCTCTGACGAGGGGATCTGTCACTTCCCAATTGGATCTTGGGGCATCCTGAACTTGTTCAGGGTAGAACCGCATTTTAGTGTCATGCGTTGAGGACACATGGACTCTTGTAGTTTAACATCACATGATAGGACGCAGAATAAAAGGAAGATCCCAGGGAGTGTGTGGCGCGGTAGATATGAAACCGACGTGGATGCGGACTTGGAGTCCAAATCATACCACATAACCCTGGAGGAAACTCTTCATGTCGAGGGACCAAAGAGTGAGTATCGGGCTGAGCCCGAAGCAGAGTGGTCGGGCATTCCTACATACCCCATGAGGATGGTAATCAAGCCATACGTAGTTCTGAAAGCGCAGTTTAACGTCATGCAGGACGATGAGGATCCTGGCCGTGTTGCTACACATCCTTCCAAGACTACTAAGCCCACGTGAGTCATGCTCGGTGTGGGAAACAAGCAGTAGTGGTGGGAATTTCCCGACACAGAAAGGGGAAGGTTAGGGAAAAGGGATGCTCGGTGAATACCGACCCAATGACACTAACATGATCATTTAGTGCACCTGGATGCGCGAAGAGAAAGAGCCGAGTATGATGAAATTCAACTTGAACATGAGGAAGTGGAAATGTGTGAATCATCGCGCTTGAGATTCAGATCACGATGATGGTGGCGTGATGATGGAGGATAACTACTGACCATGTTCGCAACACAGCATCCTGTCGCGTTAGCTTAGAATGGGGACAAACAAATGAGGGTTGACCGTTGACCATGTTCGAAACATGGGACCATGTCACAAATGTTGTCAAATATCTGTAGGGATGTTGGCCCGAAACGATTGGGGGCCCTTAGGTCCAGCATTCATAGAGAGCCCTTAAGCCTAGTTTCCATGTCGTCCGAGGGTCCTTTTGGATGTGGAAGAGGATGAGGATCCAAATAGAGAGCTCACGAAGCTTGGTCATCGGATGAGGGGAATGTTCCTATGAAAATCCCACACTTCGGGCTCTTTTTCGAAACACATCTGAATACGACAATGAGACGTATTCGATAGGGGGAGCAGATTCCTTTACCATAGGGAGATCTTAGTTTATGGTCGTAGAATTCGGACCATGGATGGGTAAGGGGAAGAGGGGATACATGGAAATGTGGTTACAAAACCTGACGTGAATGAGGACCTAAGCCCTACTTACCATGCATTCTCTGGGGAAATTCTCGAGTCGAGGGTCCGAACACGAAGGTTAGGCTGGGCCCACGGGGATGTTCCCGGGTGCTCCTACTATCTCATAAGGATGAGAATCAAGCCATACGTAGTTCTGAAGGGTGCCTTTTAATGTCATGCTGGACAAGGAATAGTAGGGCTAAACCACATAATGGGGGCGTGCGTGGTGCAGCCATTGCAAACCCGACGTGAATGAGGACATAATCTCGCACTACGCCACGCTGTCTCGTAGTCGGGGTCCTGAAGGTAGGACCAGAGAGGTGACTTTTCTGAACTCAAACTGGACCCAAAGACAAGGGGTCTGGGCATTCCTACGTATCCTATCAAGATAGGAATCAATATGAACGTAGTTCCACATGAGAATCTTAGTTTAGGGTCTTAGAACTCGGACCGTGAATGGTGACAACTTCCCAAGCAAGCACAGATGTAAACCCAATTCCTAAGCCCAGGTGAGTTAAACTCAGTGTGGGAAACAGGGGGGATCCTCATCGCAATACTCGGGGCGAGTCAAACGGGAGTTGGTAGAGAGCCCCGAAGGACACCTTCGACACGACTTGTTCCCCCAACGCGCAGACGTGCACGGAGGAATAGTACGAAAAGTTCTGAGACTCCACTTGGACACAGTGAAGTGATGATGGGTGTGAATTGTGCACCCGACATTTGGGCATAAGGGGTTGGCATGGAGATAGAGGGAAACAATTAACCATGGTGGAGACGCAACATCTATATCGCATTAGCCTGAGGTGGGAACAACAAACGAGCATCGACCACTGACCATATTCGCAACGCTGGATTTTATCGATTTGTTGTCCAAAACCCTCAGGGGCGTTGGCCCGTAACGGTAGGAGATCCCTTGGGCGTAGTATCCAGGCTGTTCTTGGGGGTCCCTCCGGGTGTGAAATATGATGAAAGCCCGGATGCAAGGATACACAATGCCTGGAAAGTGGGTGCGGACGTGTCCGAGTAAAGCTTGTCATTCCAGGTAATAAACCAGAGTACTCTTAGGCACATTGGTGAACCGCCGAAAAGGGATCGACGAAACAGCTCAGTAGGGAGAGGTACATGGCGTGGTCAATACGAGACCGACGTGAATGAAGACATATTCTCACACCACAACATATAATCCCCTCACGGAGGAAGGATAGGCCAAGGGGCCAAGATGGGATGAAGATTCTCGAGAGGTGGGGCTGGACCCAAATCCTGGACATTCAGGTGGTCCTACATATCCCATGAGGATGGGAATCATGCCACACGTAGTTCTCCAAATGTAGTTTAACGTGATACGGGATGAGGATAGGAGTAATATACCCCTGAACAAGGGAGGTGTAGGGTATGGCGAAGAAGAAGGCGTGAATGAGGACGTAGTCCTACACCACACCATACAATCCTAAAAGAGGGGACATGGGTCGTGGCCCAGAAAGGCCAAGGGGCCTGATGGTTAGGAATTGGTCAGGAAGACCTGTCCTGCTTGTAGTTTAATGTCTCTCAATGAGGACGAGGGTCGGGGACCCGAGGAGGCCAAGGGGCCTAAGGCTGGGCCTCGTAAGGGAGGGCGTACGGCGTGGTACACGATCCCGACGTGAATGAGGACGTAGTCCTACACCACACCGTACACCCCGGGTGAGAGATTGGGTGGAGGGGCCCGGGAAGGCCAAAGGGCCTATGGTCATGCATCAGTCAGGAAGGCCTGACGAGTCTGCAGTTTAGCATCTTACATGAGGACGGGGTGTCAGGGACCCAAGGAGGCCAAGGGGCCTAAGGATGGGCCTCGTAAGGGAGGGCGTACGGCGTGGTACATGATCCCGATGTGAATGAGGACGTAGTCCTACACCACACTGTACACCCCTATGGGGAATCAGGGCCGTGGGCCCGATCGCTAGCACTGCCCGGGGGCAGTTTGTCACCTCGGGATGGGGCAGGACGAATCACTGCACACATTGTCTGGGACATCTCGGGGTGGACCCGAAGATCCAGGACACTATTGACCATGTTCGAAACACAGAGTTCCTATGGTAACCTGATATGGGAGCAACAAATGAGCATCGACCGCTGTCCAAAATCGCAACGCGGGACTTGTATCGGCTTGTTTCTTGAAAACCCTCGGGGGCGTTGGCCCATAATGGTAGGAGAGCCCTTGGACGTTATATCCAAGCCGTTCTTGGGGGTCCCTCTAGGTGTGAAAGATGATGGAATCCTAGTCAAGGATTGGGTGAAGCATAGCTGTATCCATCCACGAAAGAGGCACAAATCTCCAGGGGGGATGTGCAGCCGGGTTGAGGCTTGCTCGATGTGAGTTGGGGCAAAAGTATGCACCCTGCCATATCTTGACCCGAGGGGGAGATTTTGGCTTTTGGGCTGGGCCAACGGACGAAATGCCCGGTCGTTCCTATGTATCTCATGAGGATGAGAATCAATCCATACGTAGTTCTTGAATTCCATGTAGTTTAACTTCATACAGTGAGGACGTGGGAGGATAGAAGAATGGGAGTGGGCACATGGTGCGACCCTTAAAATCCTTGTGTGAGCGGGGTTGTATGAGCGGGGATAAGAAAGCCTACTCCCTGCTACACAAGGAGCCTCCGAGGAAACTATTCCTAGTGGGAATTGTGGAAGAGATAAGCTTGGGGCTGGGCTCAAGACGAGGTGTATGAGTGTTCCTACGTATCCCATTGAAATGGGAATCAAGCCACACGTAGTTCTTGAAATGCAGTTTAACGTCATGCAGGACGAGGAGCATCTCATTTGGGGATATGTACGGTACAACGAGTAATCCGATGTGAATGAGGACATAATCTCATACCATACCGTATAATCACGCAAGAGGGTAAGTCGGGGAAATCCAGCTTGCGGTTTAACGTCTCGCGGTGAAGACGGGGGGCCAGGGGCCCGAGGAGGCCAAGGGGCCTGAGGCTGAGCCACGGTCAAGAAGACCTGAGTGGCTTGCAGTTTAACATCTTGCAATGAGGAAGGGGGGCCATGGGCCCAAGGATGCTAAGGGGCCTGAGGCTGGGCCTCGGCCAGGAAGGCCTGACTGACTTACAGTTTAATGTCTTGCAATGAGGACGGGGGAGATCTTAGTTTAAAGTCTTAGAGCTCGGACTATTTTGTAGTTTATTATCTTGCAGGACAAAAATGCAATTTAAGTTCGTGCAGGACTTTACAGTTTAGGGTCATGTTGGACCATAATGTGCAGTTTATGGTCATGCGGGACCGTTTCACAGTTTATCGTCTTCCAGGACGCAGATGCAGTTTAAGGTCGTGCAGGACCATAATGTGCAGTTTAGGGTTGTGCAGGACCCTTTTTCCCTAGGCAAAGTATCGCTTAAGGAACTTGGCATTGGTGGGAGGGGTTATATGCTCTCCATCCATGGTCACCAAGGAGTATTCTCCATTGGGGTAAACCTTATGGATGATATCAGGCCCTTCCCATTTGGGTTCTAATTTGGGCAGTTTCCTACCGGGAATCATTGGCGCTCGAAGGGCCAGTACCAGGTCACCCTGTAGAAAAGAGTGGAGACAAAGATTCTTGTTGAAGGCCCTCACTATCTTATCCTGATTCCTTTCCAGATTGTGCAGTGCACGAAGCCGGTTCTCGTCCAGTGCTTCCAATTCAGCTAGACGGATCTCAGCTACCTCGTCTAATGTCTAGTGATCATAAACTGCGGTGCTTAATGATGGAAGCAGGATCTCAATGGGTAGGACGACCTCAGCTCCATACACCAGGGAATATGGGGTCACCTGGGTAGAGTTGAGAGTCGTCGTCCGGTAAGCCCAGAGGGCGTTGGGGAGCTTGTCCGGCCAACTTTTCTTGTTCTGACCAACCATCTTCTGCAAAATGATAGAGAGGGTTTTGTTAAACGCCTCGATCTGTCCATTTGCCTGTGCGTGGTAGCGGGAAGTATGGTTCGACCAGATATCGTACTTGGCATATAATTTCTTCAGTTCAGCCGCTCAGAAGTTGGGGCTATTTTTGGTGAGGACGGCGTGAGGGACCCCAAACCGGGGGATAATGTTGGAGCTCACAAAGTCAATGATGGAAAGGGCCTTGACCTCTTTGAGCGGAACTGCCTCTACCCACTTGGAGATGAAATCTATAGCAGTCAGGATGAACCTACACTGGCGGGCTGTTGCCGGTGGATACGGTCCCACTACATCAAGTCCCCATATCGCAAATGTCCAAGAGTACTTGGTGGGGTGGACAGGCTCTGGCAGCTGATGGAGGAAGTTAGAGTGAACTTGGCACGCGTGGCATCTCATGGCATATCCAATACAATCATGGATCATTGATGGCCAGAAGTACCCCAAACTCCGGATTTGATGGGACAGCTTCGGCCCAGCTTGATGGGCGCCACAGGAACCGGCGTGAACCTATTGCATAACTTGAGGTATCTCTACTCCTTGGATGCAACGGAGGAGGACACCATAGAAACTCTACTTATAAAGGATATGTTCAAGACTGGGGCCGCACTGGAGGGTAAATTGCAGCGCGCGGTGTCGGATTCGCTCGCGCTCGACCCGGTCGTCCGGGAGGTGGCCATTCTGGAGATACTCAACAAAAGGTGCACTCTAGTCGGGAGTGGCTTCAACCACTATGTCTGGCAAACCTGGGACCCCTGACGTAGAGGGTCCGACGGTGATATGACCTACCCGTAGGCCATCATTGTCCTCTTGGGTGATGGGAGAAATTACTCACCGGTGTGCCACATGTATGATCAAATCATCTTTCTTAGGTTCTGCGAGCGATGCGGCCAAGCCAGCCAAGGCGTCTGCTTGGTCATTCTGTGACCGTGGGACATGAGTAACCTCTGGTCGAGAAGAGAACTGGGCCATTAGGCGGAGGGTGTAATCCAGCAACAGTGCAAGCTCCGACTTCCTGATGACGTAGTCGCCATTAACCTATTTGATTACCAGCTCGGAATCTCCCTTTACATGTAGATGGGGCACATGGATCTCAAGGGCCAACTCGAGGCCGGTAATGAGAGCCTGGTACTCTTCCTCGTTGTTCGTACAACCTTCTTACAAGAGGAACGAGTATGTCAGGACGGCCTGCGCCGGGGTAATGAAGAAAATACCCAGGCCCACTCTGTTGAGCTTGGGATCGTTGAGCCTCCTACCGGTGGGGCTCCAGGAGGCATCGTCGAAATGCATTTGCCATCACGGGACAACATGATCGACTGAGAGGATCTTCTCATCAGGGAAATCCAAGTCCAGGGATTGATCCATAGCGGTTGGATGGGCAGCTAAAAAGTCTTCCAACGCCTGTCCTTTAATGGCTTTCTGAGGTACGAACCTGATATCGAACTGCTGGAGAATCACTTCCCACCGTGCATGTCGGCAAGTCAGCATGGGGCGGTTCAGGATGTACATCAGTGGGTCTACCCGGGAGACCAACTGTACCTCATGGTGCTGCAGGTAATGTCGCAAATTCTGCACGGCGAATACGAGCGCAAGGCATCTCTTTTCGATGGGGGAGTATCAGACCTCCGTATCGAGAAGCATGCAGCTGAGATAGTAGAGACTGTTCTCAGTACCCTCGTTATTCTTCTGGGCGAGCAGCACACCAAGGGATCTCTCCAGGGCGGTCACATAAAGGACCAGCGGCTTTCCGGAGACGGTTTGCATCAAGACCGAAGTTTGGAGCAGATACTACTTGATTTCCTCGAAGTTGGTCCGACACTCCTCATCCCATTCGTAGGCGGCGCCCTTCTTCATGATCCAAGAAAAGGGCTAACACTTACCGGCCAGATTCGCGATGAATCTGCGTATATAGGCTAAGTGGCCTTGATCTTCTCCGGGTCGATCTCGATACCTCGGTATCTGTCAACAAAACCCAGAAACATCCCAGAGGTGACCCCGAAGGCACACTTCATCGGGTTCATCTTCAGGTGACGGGAACGGAGGAAACCAAACACTTTGTTGAGGTCTTTGAGATGGTCCTGGTGCTGACATGATTTGACTACGATGTCATCCACGTATCATTCCACTAATATCCTGAGGATCGGTTTGAAAATGCGATGCATGGCCCTCTAATAAGTGGCACCTGCATTTTTCAAACCAAACGGCATAACCTGGTAGCAAAAGGTACCTTGGGGAGCCCTAAAGGCAGTGGACTCCTCGTCTTCGGGGGCCATCTGGATCTGGTTGTACCCGGAGTATCCATCCATGAAAGAGAGGGCTTGGAACCCAGCTGTGGCGTCAATCAATAACTCTGTCACTGAGAGTGGGAAGTCATCCTTTGGGCAATGGTGATTATGATCGGGGAAGTCGATGCAAACTCTGATCTGCCCATTCTTCTTCCTGACTGTCACATTGTTGGCAAGCCACTTGGGGTACTGGACTTCCTTAATGAAGTTGGCTTTGATAATCTTGTCAACTTCGGCCTCAACCATAGCACCATGAGAAGGGTGCATTTTCCTAGGAGGATGCTTAAACCCACGATGTTTCGCCGGGAGGCCCAGACGGTGAACGGATACCTGGGGATCTAGTCCTGGCATCTCGTTGTAACTCCAGGCAAACAAATCACAGTGCTGTTTGAGGAAGTTTATGTACTGCTTCCACTCCTTGGGGGACATGGCGGCACTGATCAATGTGGGTCTCGGATCTGCCTCGCTACCAAGGTTCACCTGTACCAGTTCATCCACCGTGGTAGAGACGCCTTCTTCAAAGGCAGGGGGACCATCCTCCAGGTCTTCCTCCCCACCGGAGGGGGAACTTCCCGTGACGGAAGATACTGCTAGGCTATCGAAACCCGAGGGACAGCTGGTGCTGGCTTGGGTAGCAGCGGTCATCACATCGGGAGACCCACTTGCAATTGAGACCATATCAATGAAGGCATTTGATCCTATCCCAACTTGCCTTCATCCTAAGGGGCCACGTTTGATAATATCAAAGCAGTGGTGACGTGTCGACCTGATTCGGTGGATTCCAGCCCGGTGGAAGAGACACGTATGGCATACCGTCGTCGTCATAAGCTTGACATTCCAGTACCGTACATGGGTAGGAGGTTCCGGGATGACCTGAGCCTGGTTGATGTAGGAGCACGAGGTGATTTTCCGCCGTCACTTGGACATGGGAACATGCCTTCCATGCGTACCCGAAACAACAAAACATTGCCCCATGTTGGGGGTCGTGGCCTCCAACTGGTGGATTGGGAGGATTTAGGCGTCATCCATGCTTGCCCGGGGATCACTTGTGACCGGGGCGGGTTCATCCTCACTTACTAGGATTTGTTTATCCTTACTTTTTGTAATAACCCGCATCCAGATAGCGGGCCTCACAAGAAGAGAAAGGGGACGTATCTCTTTGGAGAACGCCTACTCAACCATTGAGGGAGTATTTGAGGCACTTGTGATACGACGAAGGGACCGCTGCATGCAGATGGAGCCGTGCCCTACCCATCAACGCATTGTAGTCGGTGTCCTAAGAGACGACCATGAACTCGGTGCTGGCAATTAAGCCACCGAACTGAGTCTTCAGGCGGATCATGCCGACTGGGGTTTGCTCAGTCCTGTCGTACCCCTGGATTCTGAGGTCACAGGGAGTTAAATCACCTTCAGACAGACCCAACTTTCGCAACGTCCGAGTCAGAATTAGATCGATTCCAGAACCCGTGCCAATGAGGCATCGGCGGACTTCCACGCCATTGAAGTGGCCAGTGATATTCAGCGGGTGAATGTGCCCCTGTATAGGATGGTCCTCATCTTCACCGGAGAATGAGATAACCTCCTGACACTTGGCGTTTTCAATCATCTCGGTATGGAAGGCTTCTGCAGCTGCTACCTCCGTCTCAAACTGGAGGGGGATCCTTATGGCCTCGACAAGTGCCTCTCACATTTCGGATAATAGGATAAGGGCCTCAAGAATAGAAAGCCTCGCAGGAATGTCGGCCAGCTGCTTCAGGACATCATACTTTTGTGCCAAATGCGAACCTCTGCTTACAGGAGGTCGCTAGGAATTTTGAGGCATAGCGGGTCCTACCGGTTGAACCGGCAATCGGCTAGTAGTGGGTACATCCTGCTTCCTACTAGTTGAAGCCTAGATATTATTCACCAGACTAGGATTGGACAATGGATGCTAGCCTGTATCCAGGCAAGACTGACTGTGATATGAACGAGGCATCTCTCCCTGATCTAGTAGCATGAACGACGGTGGAGGTAGAGCTGAGAGCGTTAGATGGGGTTGCACGTGCTGAGCTCTGCGCTGAGCCTGCTGTCTGGTCTCAGTAGCATGCACGGCTTGGCCAAAAGTGCCCGCTGACGTACCCCGATGACCGGTGCGGTTGCGATTCCACTGACGTTGACGTCGGCTGGAAACGTTGGGGAGGTTCGCCTGACGTTCCCCCTCGTCGGGAGTCATATAGGGCTTTACCAGCTCCATGGTGTTAACCGAAGAGTACCCATGGCTGTCGCTCGAGGATTCATCCACCGCTGGGCGTATTATGGGAGGAATCTTCATTTCACGGGGCATAAAGTCACCGAGAGTGCGGGATGACGACAGAACCGGCGGTGCGCGTTGCTTCTTCTTGCGTCTCCGCTGCTTGCCCTTTTGGGAAGAGGTCGACTGCGAAGATGATGTAGAGGCACTGGCTACTTCTTCTGAAGGTTCTGACTGCTTCAGGCGCGCCCGGATGATACCATGGGCACGGACGACGGTTTTTCGAGCCATCCAGTCGTCATGTTTCTGGGATCTGCGGCTGGGGACCTGCTGCCACTCGCCTCCGCTGTCGCGGCCGATCTCTGGTCCTGCAAAGACACCTGCCACTTGCGCTGGTGATGGGCCCAACATGACTATGTTGTTATTGACCTGGTCTTGAAGCCAGTCGTTGAACACATAGCATTGCTTGAGTTTGTGCCCCAGAATCCGATGATAAGGGCAGTAGTTGGGGTGATCGGTGAGGTCCGCCTCTGCCGGCCTTCGGCACTCGGGCAGACGCACAATCCCTTGCTCTAGAGTGCTTCGGAAGTATCCAGGGACTTGATTTTTGTTAAACGAATATGTTTGGTGCCTTCTTTCCGGATAGGGGGCCCTAGGGGCCTGGCCCTGACGAGGGGCTGGAGGGGCCTGCCGAGGAGGTGGCGACTGATTGTCTCCCATAGGTGGAAGTGGCGCATTGCACGGGGGAACCTGTCGGTTCTGAGGCTGTCGCTGCTGGGCAGGAGCCTGTTTTTGAGGTGGAGGACCTCTGCGGGGTTGCGGGGGTGGTGTTGTCGGCAGTAACTCCAGCTGCCTATGGGCTTCTATTTGGGCCACCGCGGTGGGTTCAGCCCTAGCGGTCCTCCTAGCCGGGATCATGGGGGGAATAAAACGCGCCTGACTAGCCTATTGCAGGGCTTCCTCAAGGCGCTAAGCCTTATCTGAGAAATCCCTGAACCCTCTTGGGTAGTTCTGGGTAATCAGGGAGGGTACCGGCTCCGTTTTGACGTTACCCACACACATCGTCAGTAATTCCTCCTGAGTCAGTGGCATATCGAGGGAATACGTATGTCCCTTCCACCGGGCGATGAAATTTGAAACCCGCTCATCAGGCCTTTTCTTTCACTTGAAGAGGTCTTCAATGCTGGTCTTCCGCAAGGTGGAGCTGAACTGGTACAGGAACTGCCGGCGGAGATCCTCCCAACCCCTCACTGATCCGATAGGGAGCTGGCTGTACCAGACGAATGCTAGACCTTTCAATGTCTGTACAAAGCATCAGAGCTTAGCGGCTTCCTGCTGAGCCAGGGTCCCCAGCATGGGGCCACACCTGGAAGAAAAATGTGCCAAGTGCTGTGGCGGGTCCCCTATCCCGTTGAAGGGTGAGAGAGTGGGGTTCCCAAAACCCGGAGGTGCAGGCATATCATCCACCCATGCGGGATACTGCTTTCTGTCCGGTGGGACCGCCACCTGCCGTGTTTCCAACGCTTCGAGGCAGGCTGTGAGTGCCGCAATAAGATCATCCGGGTGGGGGTCCCTGTCTTGATGGGGATCCCTAACCACAAGTGCATTGACAGTTTCTTCAACACGTTAGATGGCTTCGGCCATTCTTGGATCAGCTGGCGGAATGACCTGCGGGGCGACTGGGGGAACCCGGGCTGGGTTCTTCAGATTGCCCCATCGCTCAGGGGGGTTGGAGAAACGTATCTCGCGCTCTTTCCATACGCTCCGGCTTCTGCCCTATCTACGGTAGTAGAATGATCAGGGTTGGCTGGATGCATCTCACTGGGGGGAATTGTTCCTGCCCCTGTTGCCCCGGGATGGGATTACCATAGTCGGGTCGCCGCTCTACTGCGTGCTCAGCCAAGAGTTCGTCAACCAGCCTCTTCTGCTCGGCAAGCTTCTGGCGTAACATAGCCTTCTCGGGATCTTCGTCCTTTTTCTGCACAGAGGCGGACGAGTTAGAGTGCTTGATAGTTCTGACATGCTCCATACCCTTGTCGGTGTTTCGACCGAGTACCAGCGACTCGGTGGGTACGGGGAGGCCTAGCAGGTTCCTCTGCTGACGGGTAACCCTCCCTGATG
This sequence comes from Viscum album, assembly GCA_963277665.1. NCBI lineage: Eukaryota > Viridiplantae > Streptophyta > Magnoliopsida > Santalales > Viscaceae > Viscum > Viscum album. The sequence continues at coordinate 929,128,986 of OY728145.1, read as the reverse complement.
GGTCCAGCAGGGGCGGTACGCCCTCGGGGGGGAATTCCCCATCAAGGAGTTCAAGCTCGTCTTCCTTGTCCACAATGTCGGCAATGTGGACCGCGACCCATCCCAAGGGCATGTCCCCGATGTCGCATACTGAATCGGGCTTCCGTCGGATAGGGTCGAAGAGGAGAGAGGCATAGTGTCCCCAACCATGGACATGCACATGGGGGTAGCTTCCCTGACGATTCTGAGGAGTGCTTTGAAACTCTAGACGCATTTCCGCTGAAGGGCGCCCTGGCGGCCTGGCGACTCAGGGTGTTGGGCCACAAGAAGTGCGGCCGCATAGATCAGGCGGCACTTCTTGCCGATTTCTTCGAAGTTCTCTCGACTTCTGGGGTACACCACCTATTAGTAACAGAGGTATAAGTGTGTCATCCATAGGGTTTGACAGAAACACCCCACTTCTTTAGGGGTAAGGGATTCTGGTACGCGAACGCTCAGCGCTGTCGTCGGCTAGAACTTCTCCGGGAAGTAATCTGCTGCAAGAATACTCCAGAAGCTCCTGGGCTCAGACATGGGGTCTGGCCCTGTATTGCCCCACTCATCAACCGGGGGCGACTGAGGGACCGGTAGTGGTACCGAGGTGTACCTCTGGGATAGTAGACTCGGCGGCAGAGAATACGGTGAACGAGCTGACTTGCCGCCAAATTCCGGGCCATCCTCCGAAGAGCAAGGTGATCTGGCCACGATGTCACGGTACGACGGGCTGACAACCACAGCTTTCGGTACAGGAATCACAGCTACCCACGACTGGCCATGTCATCGCTCTACCGTCGTTGGCCGCCAAAATAGCTCTCCGTGATCTCGGGTAGAGGTAGAGGGCGCTCCTGGTGATGATGGCGGTGATTGCGCGGTCAAGACCTGCGGAATTCTCAGGATCTCTTCCTCATGGATGTACCTGCGGAGAGAGATGAGAATCCTGTGGACCTCATGTTCTGATAGAATGAGGCTAACGCGCCTGGTTCCTGCCCCAGTCCTTGATACGGAGGAGCGGGGAGAAGGTTCCATGGATGAGTCGCATACTGCCTCAGAGTTGGAGAAGCGGGCAGGTTTGATCTCCACCCGGGATTTCCCAGGATTCTTCTTGTGGCGGCGGCGACCCGCTATCCTGCCCCGGGGCTGCTCTTCAGGATAGGGTTGATCCCTATCATGGAGTCTCGGGGCGGCGCTGGCGCCGTGGCGGAGGGGGGCCCTACTCGAAATAGCCGGGGTGCGTGGAGCACCAGGGAAAATTTCGAAGGGTACATGGGGAGGACATCCATGAACAACACCCATGTAAGAGGAGCCTCTATTGGAATTAGCAGTAGCATGGGGAGGACCTCCATGGTTGATGCAGGCGAAGCGAGGCTGACCTTCACTCCTCAAGTTGCCGGGGAGAGGAGTACCTTCGCCGGTTGCAGAGAGAACGTAGAGAAGGCCCCCATGTTGGAGAAGGACTGAATGGACGGTTCCATCAGATCGGCGGTCGGGGGCATGAGGATGGGCTCCATACCCTGTAGAGTGGGCGTAGGAAAGGTTTCCGCGCCAGGCGTCACTGCCGCTGGGCAGGTCTTCCTTCGGGATGGGGGGTAGCACGAGGCATACCTCCATGAAATACTTCAGAGCGGGGAAGGCCTACGCTCGGTGGAGTGGTGGTACGGGGAGGACCTCCGTACGGGGTGACATCACCGCGGGTCAGTTCGCGGCGATCATCACTTGGGCCTGCAACCCAGAGAGTCAGCCCAGCCTGCCCATGGGGCGGTTGGGGTCTCGATCCTGGTTGGGTGAAGGAGTTCCCCTGCTCAGTGTATGCGGGGGCTTCATGATGCACATTGGTGGTGGCTCGGGCCACTGTAGCTATCGACGTCGACGCGCTTGGGCGAGCGTCCTCAGCCCGGGCCTGGCGCTGACGTCAGGTTAGGTGGGCTGGTGCAGGTGGTGCAGGGGCATGGCTTGCCTGCTCTTCCTGCAGAGTCGGACGGCGGCGCTGACACGGCCGGGCGGGAGCTCTCGCATGGAGCCCTTGGGTCGTGACCCTGAGCGGGCTGAGCCGGACGGCGCCCGCCTCTTCGGTGTAAGGCAAGGAGTCGTCAAGGAGTTCCGGGGACAGGATCCCGAAAAGGTTGAACGTTGGGTTGGGGAGTAGGGGCTCCCTGCGCGGCCTGTTAGGGTGGCGTTGATGGCGAGGCCTGGATGCCTCCAGGTCGAGGCGGGCCATATCCCTAGTTGGGATGACCCCTTCCTCCTCGTACCTGCACACGAGGTTGTTGATCACCCTTCGCTGGATGACCTCTGATGGGGAAAGGGGACGTGGGCGCCTCATATTCCGCGATGTGGCAGCCGTCGTAGCAGTAGCGGCGCCATGTGGGGTGGCTGTGGTGATGTTTCCCTTGCCCCTGCATAGGCTATCGGGCGGTGATCGCGTCTCTGTAACAACAACCTGGTTCCTGAGAAACGAAGGGATCAAATCATCAGCACTGAGAGGGAAGAGGATTGACAACCAGTGCCCCAGGACCCTTCCATTCTCCATGTATTTAAGAAGGATCCACGCCAACATGCTGCAGAACGGAGTGCCCCACATTCTACTACCCCGACTTCTAGGGAGTTTCACGATAGGCCCGCTATTTTCTTGGCTGGACCAGGCACCGGATATCTGGATCCGGCAACACGTCAATCTACTGGTGTCTCGAACGCAACTAATCTCCATATTGAGGAGAATAATTTCACATCGGTTTCACCATTTCTGTTTCTGACGCTTTCGCCGGGGCGCGCGTGCGCACCCGTCCGCGGAGGACGACGCGCCGCTCTTGTTGCCCCGCGTTCCCACTTTCCAAAGGTGGGCGGCATTCGCTCCTTATTCAGGGACGTCTGCTCCTTGATCGAAACGGGATGATGGGATGTCGGTTCTTCCTTCTGTGGATTCCTCCTCAGAACTCGTCACCTAGTCCGGGTCTCCCTCATAGATTTCATACGTAGTTCGTGAAACTCTTCCCAGTGCCATGTTTCCATGGACGCCAGTTAATTACACTGCTTCTGTCGGGAAATTCCAAAGGGTCCAGTTAGGGCAGCAACCTTCAGTCGGGGGAGTAGTCACATTGAGACATCAGTAGCGTGTATGGATGCTGGGGAACCTGGCATGTCTGTCTATTATCCCTGATCACAGGGCTTCTCTAGGGCGTGGATGTCCGAGGCATCCCACATCGAGCACGGGGAATTATATGTCATAGACACATATCTGAGGTTTTCCTTATCTTCCCGTGTTTAACACAGGGTACGCCGCGAATTTAATGTCTAGTGGAGATGGATCAACCCAACCAGAGTGTTAGCTAGGATAGATCGGATTGAGTGATTTCCCTTGGAGGGATGCCGATATCGGGGCCAGCCCGTGGGTGGCCGTGAAGAGCATACTGACATGGTCTCACCGGGATATGATGGTCCGGGCGAGGATCGGGGTGGATAGGGGGTGAATGGAGTGGAGGGGAGTGAAATGGGACCATTGTAGGGGCGGCAGTGGAGTTGGGATTGCGCCTTGAAGAGGCTTCCTACGTATCCCCGTGGCAGGGAGTCAAAGTCCGCGTAGTTTGAGATGGTGTCGGTAAACTGGCATGAGGGTGGACCTTGGTCTGATGGGCATCATCAGCGAACAGACGTGAAGGTGGACCTTGGTCCGATGAGAGATGTGTGTTGGCGAACCGACGTAAATGAGGGACCTTGGTCTGATTGGAGATGGGCTTGAACCTCTGGAAGGTTTCCTACGTACCATGCCTTGGCATGGAACAAAGTCCTCGTAGTTCGGGTGAAATGGGGGCTTGGAACACCGACAAGGAGACGGTTTGGGCCAATGATTGTTGGGATTGAACCTCGGGGAGGATTCCTACGTAAGATGCCTTGACATGGATCAAAGTCCTCGTAGTTCGGGTGGAATACAGTTTAACATCATGCGGGACGGGGGTGAACCGACTTGAATGAGGTCGGAACGATCAGATGGTGGGTTTGAACCTCGTAGAGGCTTCCTACGTACCACGCCTTGACATGGATCAAAGACCTCGTAGTTCGGGTTGGTCACAACGGCTTGCCGTCAGACTAGGATGCAGTTTAACGTCGTGCTGGACGCAGGTAGAACTCGACGTGAATGGATAATTGGTGGGATTGAACCTCGTGGAGGCTTCCTACGTACCATGCCATGACATGGATGAAAGACCTCGTAGTTCAAATGGGGTTTGTCGGCGAACCGACGTGAAGGTGGACCTTGGTCCACTTGAGGTGGGCTTGAACCTCGGGAAGGTTTCCTACGTACCATGACTTGACATGGATCAATGTCCTTGTAGTTCACTATGGAATGGGTGTGCAGTTTAATGTCATGTGGGACAAGGGGGGCATACAGTTTAACGTCATGCTGGACGGGGGTGTGCAGTTTAACGTCATGCTGGACGGGGGCCAAAATCAATGTGAATGAACGACCGAGGAATGTGGGTTATGGCTTGAACCTCATGGAGGCTTCCTACGTACCATGCCTTGACATGGATCAAAGTCCTCGTAGTTCACTATGGAATGCATCACAACAGCTTTCCATCAGACCGGAATGCAGTTTAACGTCATGCTAGACGGGGAAGGGACCCGACGTGAATAAATGACAGGTGGGCTTGAACCTCAGGGAGGCTTCCTACGTACCATGCCTTGGCATGGATCAAAGTCCTCGTAGTTCACTGTGACCCGACGTGAATAGATTACGGGTGGGCTTGAACCTCAGGGAGGCTTCCTACGTACCATGCCTTGACATAGATCAAAGTCCTCGTAGTTCACTGTGACCTGACGTGAATAAATGACGGGTGGGCTTGAAACTCAGGGAGGCTTCCTACGTACCATGCCTTGACATGGATCAAAGTCCTCGTAGTTCACTGTGACCCGACGTGAATAAATGATGGGTGGTCTTGAACCTTAGGGAGGCTTCCTACAAACCATGCCTTGACATGGATCAAAGTCCTCGTAGTTCAATGTGGGTGGGGGTCAGGGTCGGTGCTCACTCTAAGCCCACGTGAGTCATGCTCGGTGTGAGAAACAAGAGGTTGCAAGGACCTGACGATCACGTCGCGAAGGATGCGTCCGTGAGAAGCGAAGAGGGGCTTACGCGTTAAGCAGCCCATGGTGCCGGGACATACTCCAGGATGGAGGCCCAGGGTGCGACAAAGCGCTGGGGTCACAGTTTAACGTCATGTTCTGAGGACGTGGTGCTTGGCAGTTTAACGTCCTGCAGCTCGGACGAAGGTGGTTCACTCCGCACCCCTAGGACTTACATAACCGGTACCCTCTGGTCCTTGGGGAAGGGAAGGTACCAGTAAGGCCATGGTCAAGGGGGTTGTGGAACGAACCATCAAGGGTTCCATGTTAGCGTGGATATGCGAAAAGGTAATAGCCATTAGCGTGCCTATGCGAAGAAGCATTAGGCGAAGAAACGCTACGAGTGTTATTGTCCATGGGACATTGAAATCACATCGTGCAAGCCTGGAGGGTCGCACTGGAAGAGGAATTTCTATGATAAGGAGGGTACTTCGTGAAGTGGAGTGCCTTGGCCATAGCATGGGGCATAGGTGTGAGTGGAAGGTGCTTCGCAAAGTGGAACAGTGTTCGCGGAGAACTGCCTCGTGAAGAAGAGGTGCCTCACGAAGTAGGGTCCCGCGAAGCAGTGTGCTTCGTGATGTGTGGTGCTCCTGCCTTGGCATAGGAATCACTAACAGGGGTTGGGTGTTTCGTGAAGCATAAGTGCTCTACGGCTGCCCGAGTTCTCGTGGGAATCCCCTTCCTTCGCGAATGCCCTTGAGCTTCGCGAAGGGAATCCCTCTCGGTAGAGGGGCTCAAAAAGAGACAAAGAAAAGGCGCCTCGCGAAGTAGAAGTACCTCGCGGAGATCATGATTCCCGGGGCAAAGAGTGCTTCGCGATTTGGGAGAGGAGAAGCTGAAAGGTCAGATTGTCCGTCCTCGAGACTCAGGGAGAGTCCAGTATTTATAGGGAATGGGCACTGTGAAGCAGAACTCGCACGCCACCTCCAGTGCTTCACGGCACGCTCGCGAATGTCAAACGCCTTCGCGGAGCATTACCGCCTCTGGAGCTTCGCGGCGGGCTCACGAACGTCAAAGTCGTCCGCGGAGAGTTACCGCCTCTAGAGCTTCGCGGTGGCCTTGAGAACGTCAAAGGCGTCCGCAGAGAGTTACCGCCTCTGGAGCTTCGCGGTGGGCTCGCGAATGTCAAAGGCGTCCGCGGAGAGTTACCACCTCTGGAGCTTCGCAGGGCCGCGATTTTCGGGGCCGCTTCGCGTTGGTTCTTTGCGTCGGTGCTTCGCGAGGTAGCGCACCAGCCTTCTTTTTTGATCCTTTCTTTCGGGCCATATTTTGGCACCAACAATCCCTATAGGTAGTTAGAACATGTGGGAACCTAGAGACCTCATACCTCGGTGAAAAGTGGCTTAAAAGACCACGAACCTCGTAAAACGTGGCTTAGAAGGCCACAACCCTCAAAAAACGTGGCTCAGAAGACAACGACCCTTAGAAATTCATATGTTTAGTTAGTGTTGTTGCGTCAATCCTGCTAGAAAAACCGGTACGAACCCCTACCGTGTCATCTAGCATACTAGTCCTGGTCACCCACCTTGATACTCGGGTTTCCCACTGTTCTCTATTTCAAGTGGTGGTGAGTTTTTCTTTATCATGAAAACATATATGAACATAAAATTTTCTTTATCAAAAGCTCATTCAACCTCTCACCATTGTTCTTCCTCCTTAAGAGCATTCCCCTTCTTTCATGTCACACAATGCATAAACTTCAATGTTAGGCACATTATAACACTTTCAACATACAAATCATTTTCTAAAACCAAGGGGGCGTGCCTCAAGAGAGGTTTTTCTTTTCCATAAAACATTATTAAGGTTCCAAACGGGCTTTATTACATAAAGGGAATACTTTTTACAATTAACTGGCCAAAATACCAAACACCTCTAGAAATACACATTACCAATTCAAAACCACTTTAGGAAATCAATTTTTTTAAGAAAGGTCACTTAAGACCGATATCATTAAAAATGCATTTTTGTTTCCAAAGCAAACACATAATCATTTCTAGCAAGATTTCATGACATGTGTAGATAGCGTAAATGTAAAACATATTTTTAAAACAAGCAAGAAATTATGAATCTCAAATTAAAGGCATAGGAATAGAGGACCTACCTCAAACTTGTCGTTATCCATCAATGGCCACTCGAATAGACACTTGGCACACACACGCACATGCATTTATAAATATATATATACACACCCCTAGTTGCATTGCACATATTCCCTGCGCCATGAGGGATTATTTACAAATAGGGAATATATATATATGTCTTACCCTATGCATGTACATATAGGATGCCTCAACACGCGCGGCCCAAAACCAATGAAGAAAGGCCCAACGAACTACACATATAATTTAATAAAACAACATAAACACTTGAACGATCTACAAAACATTTCAAAATAATGCATCACGGGTTCACACCAAAAGAAAAACATTCAAAACATCATTTTTAAAATCAAACGCGCCAAGATGCAACACCAAAACAACAACTGTAGCCTACACACATTTTAATAGACGAACTGCATAGTTAAAAAAACACTGATAAACAATTCAGCATGGGTTTTCCACAGAAAAGTTTCATGCGCAACACCTAAAAACAATACCAGCAAAAGCAAACGCACCCAACCCTCAAGCAGAACTAGATTCACATCTTTAATGTACTTTAATAAATCAATTCCAGAAGTCCTAAAACAACCATGAATGATGCAAAAAAGGACATACCTCAAAAACACCCAAATCCATTTTCTTTTTAAAAAAACAAAAGCACACTAAAACCAATAGAAACATCATTCGTGTCACTTACAAAAATTTAAATAACCAACATCATGATTTATAAATTAACATCAAATAACACAACTTGGTTTTTCCTCAAAAACACACCCCATTAGATACAAACATGCTATAAAATACCAAGGCATACTGAACTTCTTCAATACTAGTTTCGCTCCAAACAGATCAATCATATAACACCAAATTTATTTAAGAAAGTAAAATAATTCACCAAATAAACACAATTCGCACTCAAAAAATTAATTAAAGAACATCCTAAATTAATTAAACAATAAAATTAATTCATCAAACAAAGCATATATGCGGAAAAACTTCCCATCAGTGTAGAAACTTCGAATTCCGACACAAAACGCTGATCACATGCCAAACACACCACAAGAAACCACAATTTGACCCAAATTCAAGCATTGGAACAAAAAACAACACAATAAAATCAAAATAGTGACCCTAAAACATAAAACCCAAAAATTAAGATTAAGCCACAAAGAAGAAATTGAAGAATCCTCACCCGAAGACCATGGTGAACCCGCTTCTCTTGACATCGGTCACTAAAACCGGCCTCAACGGAGCCCGGAGGAACCGAAACAACAAAAATCAATCAAAAATAAAACTCCAAAACATGTTAGGGTTCGACCAAGAAATGTGTACCCCATAAAATCAAATAAAAATCAAAATAGGGGAAGAGGGAGGGATTAGAGGCTCCCCGAAGGGATTCGCTCGCCAATGTAGGAAGAGATTTGATCACTGGAGTTGAAGAGCGGCGTGCCAGAGATACCAATCGTCCAGGTAATGCGAATAGGAGATTGGGGAGGCCGGGATGCATGAGAAGGGGAGGGTGAATCCACCGTAGGAGAGCTGTCACCGGAGGTAAAGGGAGGCGTGCCGGCGGCTTCGGCTGGAGGGGGAGAAGAGGAGCGGGTGAAGGAGGGTATGGCGGGGTAGCACGAGCAAGAGAAGTCGGGGGGGGGGGGGGGGCTGTGCGCGATGCATAGGGAGAAAAAATAGCGTGGAAAAAAATAAGAAAAGAAAGGAAAAAAAAGAAAAGATATGAAAATAGAAAATAAAATAAAAGAAAATACATTAAAACAAATAAAACCTTAATAATAAATTATAATAATAAACTTAATATAGATTTTAATAAACTCCAATAATAATAATAATAATAACTTAATAATATTTATTATAAACTAAATAATAATAATATTATTATTAATCATAATAAAAAATTTAATAAATTTAATATGATATTAATAAACTAAATATACTTAACAAAATTAATGGAGAGTTAATAATAATAACATAATTATAATTACACTATTTTAATAAACTTGGTTAGAATAACAATAATAATAATAAATTACCATAATTATAATTTTTAAAATACATCATTAACTCATTTTATTTATCTATCTTGAACATGAGGCAGGCTGCACTGAGAGCAGGGCAATGCCGCACATCTTTGAAAACGCCCTTCCCATGCTCTGGATGTTTTCAAGGGAAAAGCATTCATTCGTCAACAAAATGCAAAAAAAATCAAAACAGGCTTGATCTGCAGCTTGATAGAAAATTGCAATGTCTGATAAAATAATAAAATAATATTAATTTAAATGTTCGGGTGTGACAATTATCCCCACCAAAAAAACTTTCTGCCCCCAGAAAGTTGCCCAGCCGAACAAGGAATCAAACTCAAGTTAGAAATGGGACTAGACCCACAAAAACATGAACTTGGTGTGACTTTTCACTCCACTAGTCACACCCGACCAACTCTAAGGGAAACTGAAAAGAGAAGAACCATCAGGAAACGAGGAGGGTTCTCCCCACCACAAGAACCCGACTAGCACAACCAACATTGAGACTCTCAGCATGAGTTAACTCTCGAACTGATAACTTTATCCAAGAGGAAACCTCCACACAGACCAAACCTCGAAGAAGGCATGAAAAGATTCATGGTGGGTCTCCCCACCATTTAAGAACTGCCCGGCTTAAACCAACCAGTATAGACCAACACGAGAACTTCCAACCCAAACCAGAAACCACTGACACATAAGAAAACCCACAGAATAATTCTACCAAATAATGGACTTAACCATGACTCATCATTTACACAAGAGATGAGCATCTCCAAAATGATAATGTACTAAAACAAAAAAGATCACATTTGAGGAGGCACAACTACCAGAATTACAAAAAGACGGGATCCCCACACCTTCTTACAACCACAGTGGGGTGATCAAAGAACAAAGACTATAATGAGAAAAAGAGACCTTTATGCCTCTTATAGCAAAATAGAACCTTCAAAGATGGGAGAGTTACAACAGGGAAATTCCGATCGTCCCCATTTCAGCATTGGAGACAAAAATTAGACCAAGGTTCCCCACACCCAATGATTCCTGACTGCGTGAAAAGCTTCACTCCGAGACCTGTCGCTGGAGCTCTGATGTCTTGAAGCATCTACTGCCCCACAGTCAAGAGCTAACATCTGTCAGTCGAGACACTTTCTGACGTTGCCGCTATCAGAACCTCTCTAAGTTCGCCAAACAGCCACACCGACATCAAGTCTTCAATAGATGACGATGAGGTGACTTAAAGTAACCAAACCGGCCACAAAAGAAGCTAACAGGAGTGTGGCTCGACTAATAGAAGAAGGAAATGACGAGAAAACTTGTCTGAGATGGGTACCTCTGGCTCGCTCTCATAGAATGGGGAACCATCCCAAACACCAAAGGGAACCTGTCCTTAAACAATAGATGAAGACCCCACACAAGAGAATCTTTAACTGCTTCTGGGAAGTTATCTTTGGAGAAAAGGAAACCAACATCTTGAGATGCCCAACGTAGGCCTTCACTATTCGTTGGCCTTGCTGGACACTCACGAGCCTTACCGCTTCCCTTACCTTCACTTCCATAAATATAAACCATAAAACGAGATTGGTCCTAATCACCTTCTAAGACATACCATCATGCAACGACTCTAGGATTATGTCCTCCACCAATCCCAATTTGCACCTTCAAAAGGACCTGAACCAACACAGACTCTCTTAGGTTTGGGAGTTTCCAATAACATGAAAACACCAACGATTTCACCAAGCCAGTCCGCTACATTTGATAGATCATGATCACCACAGAATATGAAAAACAACTGAAAATAATTCAATTCCACCACCCCGCTAAGAGGCTGGGTAGAACCAACAACTAGAAGAGGCTCACTAGAATCTTCTGGGACTTTTCTGGGCAGCATACTAAAAAACAAGAGGCACAAATCCGAATCAAAACACATCATAAATCAAAATTCCACACCTCAATCACAAACAAAATCTCAAACTCAAATCACTATTCCAACCACAATTCATTATGTCAAAACCAAGAACCCACGAAAAAGAATACCCAACATGAAAAGAGAACGCTAAACAATTTCTCACCCAATTTTCTAAACATCTGAAAAACCCTTTTTGAAAACCATTTTTCAGCAACCAGAACCAGTTAAATATCCACCATTGATATCCCATGATGTCTCACACAAACATATCCATGTTCTAGCTCAAGTACCCATCCACTCACATCACCAATTTCCCCACTTTCCACATGCGCACCTCAATGTATGTGATCACTCATAGGAATACCAAGGGTCAATTCAAGACACTTCTCATTTCTAAAACAGACGATTAAGGACAAAGAACAAATTCCCAACCAATTGAGAAAGTTACTTATCATTAAAGAAACACATTTCAAAATTCCAAAATGTCTTCTATTTCAAAAACCATTTTCCACTCCAACAACCATATTCCCATTTGAAGACACCTTCACCAAAATCCATTTTCATTTTTGAGATCTACTCACACCAACCAAAATGAAGGTCAAACATAACTCACATCAAAATTTCCAAAAATAAGGGACTAGTGGCTATGCCAACTCCGAAACATGGCTTAGCAGACCATGCTCCGAGTAGGAATCCACCACAAGAAGTATCTTGAACTGTGCACTCGGGCTGTACATGGGTCGCTACACCATGCATGATCGTCGCGTAACACCGGATCACTTCCCTTGTCATCCCTCATCCACACAGAACAAGCAAAAGAAAAACTCAAATCCCATACTACCCATGGAAACTCGAGTCTCGGGACGGGCAAGGGTTCATGACGTCCTTCCCGCACCTACCCCTCGAGTCTCGACACAATTAATCACCAAGCTAATTGACACCCCAAATAACAAGGGCCTCCTTTGATACCATTTTTTCACAAACCTGGCTGGGTCGTCATCCGACCCAGTGCCCGACCCATTCCGCGACATGACCTGAAGGGCGTTCCCGATCCCCACGGGCAGGCAACTAGTGCCAGGCATCAAAACAAACCAGTTGGGAATGGTTTGGCCCATGACAACGATAAATAAACATAAACTGAACAAGAATATAAATAAAGGAATATAATATGAACAACATGGCAGTAGAAAAAGGAATAAACAAAGAAACGTGACATACCTCAGGTGACCTAGTGGATCACCATAGTACGACAACCACACTTTCTCCCAAAACCGATCCCAGACTAAAACATGAAATTGAAAATAATGTTGGCGTGAGCACTGAGATGCTCAGTATGAAAGACAAAATTTAATTACGTCCTATGCCTCCACCATTATTAAGAAATCCAACTATGCCAGATTGAAAATAATATATAATAAAATAATGTATCCCTTCTTTTAGAATTCAAGTAATGAGTTTGCATTTTCAAAAAATCATTTCACTCTTACTACATTTTCAAAATAAGTTCCAAGCATGCATTAACATTTCAAAATGAAAAGAAACCAGTTTGGAATAAAATGGGATTTTTACAAACAAGACACCAGGTATGAAACAACTGAAAAGAAAGATACATCATAAGCAACATGTCATAAATGAGCACTATGGGTAATCCCTATAGGTAGTTAGAACATGTGGGAACCTATAGACCTCGTACCTTGGTGAAACGTGGCTTAAAATACCACGACCTTCAGAAAACGTGGCTTAGAAGGCCAGGACCCTCTGAAAACGTGGCTCAAAAGACCACAATCCCCAGAAATTTATATGTTTAGTTAGTGTTGTTGCGTCAATCCTGCTAGACAAACCAGGATGAACCCTTGTCGTGTAATCTAGCGTACTAGTCCTAGTCACCCACCTAGATACCCAGGTTTCCCATTGTTCTCTATTCCAAGTGGTGGTGAGTTTTTCTTTATCATGCAAACATATATGAATATACAATTTTTTTATCAAAAGCTCATTCAACCTCTCACCATTGTTCTTCCTCCTTAAGAGCATTCCCCCTATTTCACATCAAACAATGCATAAACATCAACGTTAGGCACATCATAACACTTTCAACTTACAAATCATTTTCTAAAACAAAGGGGGCGTGCCTCAAGAGAGGTTTTTCTTTTACATAAAACATTCTTAAGGTTCCAAATGAGCTTTATTACATACAGGGAATAATTTATACAATTAATAGTCCAAAAGACCAAACACCTTTGGAAATACACATTACCAATTCAAAACCACTTTAGGAAATCAATTTTATTTAAGAAAGGTCACTTAAGACCGATATCATCAAAAATGCATTTCAGTTTCCAAATAAAAGGCATAATCATTTCTAGCAACCGTAACCTAATTTCACATCATGTATATATAGCGTAAATGTAAAACATATTTTTAAAACAAGCATGGAATTATGAATCTCAAATTAAAGGCATAGGCAAAGATGACATACCTCAAACTTTTCGCTATCTTTCAATGGCCACTCGAAATGACACTTGGCGCGCACACACACATGCATATATATATATACACACCCCTAGCTGCATTGCACATATTCCCCGTGCCATGAGGGAATATGTACAAAGAGGGAATATATATATATACGTCTTACCCTATGCATGTACATGTAGGATGCCTCGACACACGTGGCCCAAAACCAATAATGCAAGGCCCAACGCACTACACATATAATTTAATAAAACAACATAAACACTTGAACGATCTACAAAACATTTCAAAATAATGAATCAAGGGTTCGCACCAAAAGAAAAACATTCAAAACATTATTTTTAAAACCAAACGCACCGAGATGAAACACCAAAACACCAACTACATCCCACACACATTTTAATAGATGAACTGCATAGTTAAAAAAACAATGATAAACAATTCAGCATGGGTTTTCCATAGAAAACTTTCATGCGCAATGCCTAAAAACAGTACCAACAAAAGAAAACGCACCCAACCCTCAAGAAGAACTACATTCGCAGCTTTAATGTCCTTAAATAAATCAATTCCAGAAGTCATAAAACAACCATGAATGATGCAACAAAGGACATACCTCAAAAACACCCAAATCCCTTTAAAAAAACAAAAACACACTAAAACCTTTCGAAACATCATTCGCGTCACATACACAAATCTAAATAACAAACTTCATGATTTATAAATTAACATCAAATAACACAACATGGGTTTTCCTCAATAACACACCCAATTAGATAATGACATTCTATAAAATACCAAGGCATACTGAACTTATTCAATACTAGTTTTGCTCCAAACGGATCAATCACATAACACCAAATTTATTTAAGAAAGTAAAATAATTCACCATATAAACACAATTCGCACCCAGAAAATTAGTAAAAGAACATCCTAAATTAATTAAACAAGATAATTAATTCATCAAACAAATCTTATATGCATAAACACTTACCATCAGTGTCGAAACTTCGAATTCCGACACAAAACATTGAACGCGTGCCAAACGCACCACAAGCAACCAAAATTTGAACCTAATTCAAGAATTGGAACCAAAAACAACACAATCAAACCAAAATAGTGACCCTAACAACATAAAACCGCAAAATTAAGATTAATCCACAATGAAGAAATTGAAGAATCCTCACCCGATGACCGTGGCGAACCCGCTTCTCTTGACAGCGGTCGCTAAAACCGGCCTCGACGGAGCCTAGAGGAACCGAAAAAACAAAAATCAATCAAAAAGAGAACCCCAAAACATGTTTGGGTTCGGCCAAGAAAAGTGTACCCCATAAAATCAAATAAAAAATCAAAATAAGGGAAGAGGGAGGGATAAGAGGCTCACTGAAGGGATTTGCTCGCCAAAGTAGGAAGAGATTTGATCGCCGGAGTGGAAGAGCGACGTGCCGGAGCTACCAATCTTCCAGGTCATGCGAACAGAAGAGTAGGGAGGTCGGGTTTTGTGAGCAGGGGAGGGGGAAGCCACCGTAGGAGTGCCGTCACCGGAGGTAGTGTGAGGCGCGCCTGCGGCTTCGGCTGGAGGGGGAGAATAGGAGCGGGATAAGGAGGGTAAGACGGGGTAGCTCGAGCGGGAGAAGGTAGGGGGGCGTTGTGCGCGACTCACTGGGAGGAAAAACAGCAAGGAAAAGAACAAGAAAATAAAGGAAAAAAAAGAAAATAAAAGAAATAAATAAGATAAAAAATAAAATAAATGAAAATACAGTAAATCAAATAAAACCTTAATAAAAAATAATAATAATAAAATTAATAAGGATTTTAATAAACTCAAATAATAATAATAATAATAACTTAATAATAATTATTATAAACTAAACAATAATATTATTATTATTAGTAATCATAATAAAATTTTTAATAAATTTAATATGATATTAATAAACTTAATATACTTAACAAAATTAATGGAGAGTTAATAATAATAACATAATTATAATTACACTCTATTAATAAACATGGTGAGCATACTAATAATAATAATAAAATTACCATAATTATAATTATTAAAATAAATCATTAAATTCATTTTATTTATCTATCTTAAACATGAGGTAGGCCGCCCGGAGACCAGGGCAAAGCCATAAAACATTGAAAATGCCCTGACCATGCACTGGATGTTGTCAAGGGAAAATCATTCATTCATCAACAAAATGAAAAAAAATTAAAACAGGCTTGATCCACAGCTCGATAGAAAATTTCAAAGTCTGATAAAATAATAAAATAATATTAATTTAAAAGTTTGGGTGTGACAATGAAGGATATAATTTATGAAATTATGTAACATATATGAAATTCATATTATAATTAAATTATAATATACCTATGAATCACTATGTTTTCATTTCATTAAAATATTAAATAGAAATGAAAGTAGCATCCATGCGTACACACGGCTTACCGTCTCCATGAACGGTGCATTTCATTTCTTATCTCAAAATTTTATGTACTATTACAAATACATATTTCTACTGGATATATAAGAAATATATGAAATCTAAATGATGAATAAAATTCTGGAAATAAAGGACTTTTGACCACTTGTACAATTTATAATTATAACTAGTTCATTTTTTACCCAAGTTTTGAACAACGACAAAATGTCCATTATGAACTCAAATAATTAAATAATTGTTATTGAAAGGTAATAACTGATATAAAAGTAATAATAAAATTGAAAAATATTATTATGCCAGTGGAAATTAATTTGAGTTTATCATTCGGGGTGAACAAGGAACATATGAGCGAGTCAAGTCGGACACGTGGAAAGGGATTTCATATCTCACATTTAATTCCGTGAGATTTACACTATTCACCACTCATTTATTTCAAGTGGTGTATTGTGTACAAAATTTCGATATATATTATCACGATTCTATTTATATTCATGGTATTCTGTGATTCATTTTCTGATTATTATCTTTTGGTCATACGACTCGATTTATTACAATGAGGTATAGGATTTCTAATCTCACTTTTAATTTCGTGAGATTTCTATTATTCTCCACTTATTTATTTCATGTTTTGTATTGTGTACTGCCATTTGATATATATTATCATGATTTTATTTATATTCATGGTATTCTGTGATTCATTTGGTGCTTATTATCTTTTGGTCATACGACTTGATTTATTTCAATTAGGTAAGAGATTTCTTATCTCATTTTTAATTCCGTGAGATTTCTATTGTTCGCCACATATTTATTGCATTTGGTGTATTGTGTACAGCCATTTGATATATATTATCATGATTCTATTTATATTCATGGTATTTTGTGATTCATTTGGTTCTTAGTATCTTTGGTCATACGACTCGATTTATTACAACGAGGTAAGGGGTTTTTATCTCATTTATTTTCTCATGAGATTCATGATATATTTTTCACTATCTCTTTTGAGTGGTGTATGTACTGCACATTATTCTACTATTTTTGTAATATACATTCATTTATGGGTATTTAAATCAACATTGTATGGTCCTCCTTTCATAGTTGTATGTTTCGTAAGTTACCAAATCGGTATGGGAACCTTTCACCCTCTACTTTTTAAAAGGCTTCTTTTTGTTATATATATTAATTCACATATTATTATGTTGGGATATGTTCATATATATCATTATTGCATTAAATTTTATGTTCAAGTGATGAGATACCCTTTTTATCTCTCATCAACTCATTTTCTGATTATTAATGTGATAGTGTTAGGCTGACAAATTTCTGTAAGGGAACATCTTTACCCAATTTCAATTCTTTGTGTTAAACATGTAATTTTTGATTATGTCGTGTTATTAACATGTGTGAATAACCTATGATTTTTTTACACTTAATATGAACTTATATTGGGTGTATTTATATTTTTCACACATAATTATGTCATTGATTTATCCTTATTCAAAGAATGTTTCTTTTAACGTATGCGGTGACAACCACCTTTTCCACCGCCGCGAATATTATTTGATATTTGGATTACTCAACAAGTTGTAATGTTTTTAAAAGAAAATAAATACCATATACACTTTTATGTATTTTGGTATTGAAAGTTGTTTTGATAATGGATTTGTTATGTCAATATATTTATGTGATATATTGTGATTGAAATGTGGAAATGTTTTCTTTCCATTATATTTTTTTTATGTCTTATGATTTTATAATGGTAGTTGGACATTTGACAGTTGGTTACGGGATAAACCAAATGACGAGTGGTGCCATGAAATCTAGGATGGGTGGTTACATTATAACCTCCAATTCATTGGGTATAGAAGTCGTCCATATGGCTATTCCATTTAGTAACATGTGTGGAAGTCGACCGTATGATTATTCCATTTATGTATGTTTATGTACCAATTTACCTTTATATGACATTTGTTCCTTATATGGGTTTTATGATGATGTTTTGGTTACAAAAGGGTATGAAATGATCTTTTATTCAGTGAACAGTATTTACTAATTCATAAAGGAGAAAAGTATTACTTATGATTAAGTATTCATGGTTCACTTTTTGTTTTTGAAAAAAACTAACAGTTTCCTTCTTTGAGTATCCCTTACTGTGATTTTAATGCTCATCCCAATTTTTTGAAATTTTTTCCACAAGAATTAAAGATGAATACGGTCAAGTATGGGATCAAGGAAAGACATGGAATCTAAAACATAGAACTATACATGTTTCTTTTTAAGGGTTTTTTATTTATTTTATGAAAAAAATGGAAACTAAGTAGAAGTATCTACTTTGTAATCTTTTGAGATGAAAGAGTGATGTCCTAATTATCTAAATCTGCAAACCTACAAAGATCCTCAATGTTAATTATTCATTTATTTCAAGATTATGTAATGTTTTAAGGTTGTGTCCTTATAGTTGGTATAAAAGGTTTGTTTTGATATCTTTAGAGGATAGGGCATTCTTGGAGCATAAGTGACACTACCATAATGGTTCGGATTTCAGAAAAAGTCATAACTTTTTTTAGATAAATTATATGAGTTTAATATAACATGAATAATTATATCTTAGTATTATATTATGATTTTACTGATATACTCAAACTGACCTTTTTGGTTTTAGTAAATGGATGGATCTCACAGGCACCAAAGTAACAGTGGATGTGAAGAAAATTGTGATGGTTTTCTGAACAAGCAACTGAATGATGTGGGATCTGCAATGAGAACCCTTGTGGTTATTCTCAACCATCTATCTGGAGTCATGATTGACCATATGAACCTTAGTGATTTTTATAAGGCATCATATTTGAGAGAAACAAATCCCTACATAAGTTCAGGTAATAATCATAAAGGTGTGTGTGTTTAAAACCTATGTGTCGAAGATGTGGAAAGAAACACCTAGGAAAATTATTCCAAGGGATTGAAGTATGCTATATATGTGGAAATTAAGGTCATAATGTAATAACCTTCCCCAGAAAAAGGATGCATACAGTTGACTCTAGGAAAAGGAAAGATGTTCTTTTTCAGGGATCAATTGAATGTTATAAATGTGGTGTGCATGGTCATTATTAAAACACATGTCCTACAAAGATTTTTCAGGAATGGGAACCCCATGATCGTACCGATATTTTTTTACAAATACCTATTTCTATTCTGATTGAGGATGAAGAAACTGACAATGAGAAATGAATGGTATGGATTATTTCATGACATATGTTTTTCTTTTATTTAAATATTAGGATATGATTCCTGATTTTGTTTGTAGAAAATAAGTATTTCAGAATAATTTGTAAAGGAATGGTTAATGGATCATGATGACTGTTTAATGAGTAAGATGTGAACATATAAGTGATTCAAGAGTTATGGTTGTTTTTAGGATACTGAAATGCTTAAAATTATTAAGGCTCTTTTGATGATGGGATTACATTAGAAGAATTTTTATAGTATGTGTAACCCTAAAGTTTGATATATGAAAATATTATGCACGGAATAATTAATTTTTTTTCTAGATATAGATATAAACAACCATTTGGGTTTATATGATCCTTGAATTTGATTCAATTATAGTTTAATACATTTTTGAATAAAAAATGAAAGTTATCAGATAACCTTCTTTGTTAAAATATTTTATAATAATTTTTGATGAATTTAACTTTTTTTGGGAATGTTATAAAATTATATAGTTTTTGAAAAGGGAAAAAATGGAGACTGTGTGACAAACTGTCGTTTCGGACGAAGCGGTGGGAATCGAACGCACAACCATTGTTCGACTGGTATATAACGCCTACCACTGGACTATGTGAAGTGCCTGGATAGTTTGAATAATTTTTTTTAGTTAGATGATTTTATGAATCAAGAATAAGTTTATTTTAGGTTACCTATGAAAATGATTATCCTTTCAGGGAGGATATGTCATTTGGTTAATTACTTTTCAGTATGATACTTTTAGCGTAGTCGACGATATTTAGAGATAAATGTTAATATGTATCGTGGGAGACTATGTGATACAATTCTTCTGAGTTTTTGGATTCGATCATAGTTTGAATTACTTTGAATAATTTTATGGTAGTTATTTATTTAATGGCCTTTGATGAACATTGGGTTTTTTTGGAAAAATATTTGGAGATTAAATGTAGTTTTTCTTTCTGTAAAAGATTATCCTTTTTCGGGGATTATATGATCTTATACTAACCATTTTGAATTAGGTTAAGGTATAAAGACATGGGAAATATATAGTTTATCTTTTTTGGATTATGTGATTCTCGAGATGTTGATTATAGTGCTTTCAATGTGAAGAAGTCATCATAAATACTCATTTTTTGGAAAATATAAGTTTGTTTTAGAAATCTAGTAATGTATGAAAGTCTACATAACAAGTATGTATGTATTCTTAGGATTTATTTAATTCTGTAAAAAAATCCTCAATGAAAAGTTACATAAAACAAAAACGTTGTTGGTTAACATTTCCTACTTGAGAATCAAATACAATTTAACCCATCACAATTTTGTGGTTTTCTTGTTATTAACATTCTCCTAATCATTTTTTTCTATCACTCCGCATTAGAATTTGACCCTTAGTTTCTCCTCCATATCCATGTTTTCATGGGATCCTAGTATGGTTTATCACATGTGACCATTTTATTTCTCTTTATTTCTTTTAAAGTGATAGTTTTATTGACTCTTTTTCCAATGTAGGGCTTTCATTGATGTTTCCGAGCCAAATTTTAAAATTGTGATAACGCAATTCCCAAAATGGGGGAAGGATTTAACATCCCAGGTAAATAATGAATATAACATTTTCATATTTATTAATAACTGTGAATTAAATATTAATTTTACTTTAAAGGAGTTGCTATGTTCGATATCATACCTGATATGCAACAAACGAGTTTCTTTGAAATCTTACGTTGCACACTAATAATATAATAATATTATTTTAAATGGTACTTAATAGCTAACCATTGTAATGGCAGGAATGAATAGAACTAACTAAAATATAATTAGACATGTTTGTCAAACGTGTTTAAATTTATCCAATAAATGTTAGAGGCTTAAAATGCGAATGAATCCAATTTTAAGCATAAATATTCTAATATTAATTAAAAGGTCGATTAACCACCATTCAATAGTGAACCCTTGTTAAATATACATTTTTTCAATTTGATATGTTATAAAAAATAAAATACTTCTCTATAATAAAGACATGAAAATTTACATTGTTTAAATTTTTAGTATTTTTCTGAAAAAGTACATTTTTTAATGAATAGTGAAGAATGTTATTTTTTAGTTCAAAATCACCTTTTAATCTAATTTATTTATATCATTATATTATCTTTTTAATTTAGTTTAAAGTGTAATTAAAATATATTTTCACAATTTAATGCAATAGTGGTCATTGGAATTAATTTCACGTTGAAATTGGACATAAATAAGTGTCAATCTTTTGATAGATATTGTTTCTTAAAAACATGGTATTTGATTTGACTATGATAATTAATTATAAAATTAATTAATGAAACTTCTATGTTTTAAATTTGGTAAAATTGTCATCATATTGGGATTTGGAATATCAAATATAGCTTAGGGTGAATTTTATATATTTTTCTGAAAAACTTCAATATTTGATGAATAGTGAAACTAATAAATAGTAGTTAAAAACTGATTTTTTTCATTCAAATAAGATTTTACCACTTCTGTGAATTTAATTTCAAAAATAAAAAATAAGTGGTTTTCATTAGTATTTAATTGTGGTTTAATGAGATGAAAATAATTTTTGGTGAAAAGTTACTTTTGTGTTTTATTAACCGCGATTAACGGTAATTATGGTAATTTAAGGTACAAATATTATAATAAAAATATAAAAATACCTTGAAACGTGTCCTAACCTTATTGTATGATTCATTTATGACCATGACAATCCATGGGTAAATTTTGGGTCCCCATTCAGCCACATGGTTATGATACTGATATTAATACCTTTTCATTTAAAGTAAAAATAAAAATGTCACAATCATGTATTGTTTTACTAAATGAATTTTTACATGGGTTTATCTATGTTATAATTTTGAATATAAATATTAATTATAAATATAAAATGATTTCATTCATCGTGGTAGTTTTTTTTATAATTTTTATACATCAAATAAATAAAATTATTTTTGACAAAATGATGATGCAGTGTTTACGTCATTAATGAATTATTTAAATAAATAATAAGATAATGTTAAAAATAATATGAAAAACTTGTCCAATTATAATTGGATGATATTATTTCTAACATGAAGCATCTAATCTTCTACTTTAATGTTTTTTGACTTTTAGAAACCGAAAAGGATTATATAATAAAATAATATTTTCAAGCCTTCCAAAGGATCCCCTCATCTCCATTATTAAAAGACCCCACTTCCTACCCCTTTATCACACTTCTCAACCCTTTTGGATCATCCGAACTCTACTCAAATAAGCTCCCAATATCCCTACCTTTATTCTAGAAGTCTTAACTTAGGTAGAAATCACTTCATGAAACCATTTTGGTTCATACCAAGGGGAGTTACCCGATTTAAACGTAATGTCTTCTCTTATGTTTTTTTTTATTTTGCTTCTCCAACCTCCTAAACAGTTTGTATTAAAATATTTTGTAAATAAATCAGTATCTTTAATATAATAGGATGTTGTTATGAGATATATTCAAGCTACACTTACACACACTTCCATATAATGGGTGAAGAACATAATGTTTCTGTGGACGGTGAACAACTACCTCATGTAACAATGATTGTTCAATTATATCCTAACACCTATCACGGTGTCCATTAAGATGAAATTGTACTTATATAAGATATATATTGTGTTTATGTTATCCTTTATTATTTATTTTTCATTTATATCATACCTTTATGGTTTCCATAATGGTTAAACACGATAATTTCATTTTAGAAAGTGCGGACTACCGTCCCCTCAAAGTGATATGACTCATACATGCCATATGTGGAAGGTATAAAGGATATAATTTATGAACCCATATGACATATATATGAAAATAATATTATAATTATATTATTATATACCTATGAATCACTATTTTTTCCTTTCGATAAAATATGAAATCGAAATGAAAGTAGAGTTCGTGAGTACGTACGACTTACCGTCTCAATGAACGGTGCATTTCATTTCTTATCTCCAAATGTTATGTAATTTTATAAATACATATATATAATTGATATATATGAAATATATTACATCTATATTATTAATATAATTCTATAAATAATGGACTCTTGAGCACATGGAGAATTTATAATTATAACAAGTTCATTAATGACTAATGTTCTGAACATTGACAAAATGACCATTATAAACTCAAATAATTAAATAATTGTTATATAATTTTAATAAGTGATATAAAAGGAAGAATAAACCTTAAAAATATTATTAATAAAGTATAAATTAATTTAATTTTATCATTCAGTAAGAAAAGTGAGCATACAAGTGAGTCAAGTCGGACACGTGGTAATGGATTTCTGATATCACTTTTAATTCTGTGAGATTTCCATTTTTCGCCACTTATTTATTTCATGTGGTGTATTTTGTACATCCATTTGATATATAATATCATGATTCTATTTTTATTCAAGGTATTTTGTGATTCATTTGGTGCTGATTATCTTTTGGTCATACGACTCAATTTATAACAATGGGGTAAGGGATTTCTTATCTAACTTTTAATTCCTTGAGTTTTCCATTGTTCTCCACTTATTTATTTCATGAGGTGTATTGAGTACTTCCATTTGATATATATTATCATGATTATATTTATATTCGTGGTATTATGTGATTAATTTCGTGTTTATTATCTTTTGTTCATACAACTCTATTTTTTACAATAAGGTAAGGGATTTCTTATCTCACTTTAAATACCGTGAGATTTCCATTGTTCGACACTTATTTATTTCATGTGGTGTATTGTGTACTGAAAATTGATATATATCATTATGATTCCATTTATATTCTTAGTATTCTGTGATTTAGTTGGTGCTTATTATCCTTTGGTCATATGACTCGATTTATTACAACGAGGTATGGGTTTTTTATCTCACATTTTATTCCCATGAGATTCATGATATATTTTTCACTGTCTCCTTTGATTGGTCTATGTACTTCCCATTATTCAACTATTTATGTAATATAAATTTCATTTATGGGTATTTAAATCAACATTGAATGGTCCTTCTTTCACGGTTGTGTGTTTGGTAAGTTACCAAATCGGTAAGGGAACCTTCACACTCATCTTTTTAAAAGTCCCCTTTTTGATATGTATTTTAATTCACATCATCTTATGTTAGGATATGTTCTTATATATCCTCATTTCTGTAGAAATTATGTCCATGTGATGAGATACCCTTTTTATCTCTCATCAACTCATTTTCTTAATTTAAAAGTAACATCGTTAGGCTGTCAAATTTAGGCTAGGGAACATCCTTACCCAATTTCAATTCTTTGGGTTGAACCTCTAATTCTTGATTATTCCTTGAAATGAATATGTGTGAATGAACTATGATTTTTTACACTTAAATTCCACTTATATTGGGTTTATTTATATATTTAAGACTTAATTATGTCATTGATTTATCCTTAGTCTACGGTTACCATCTTTGTAAGGGACTTCATCTAAATCTCCTTTCATTGAGAAATATTTTCATTTATACGCAAATTTCATTTAAACGATGTATAAACCCCATTGAATTTTAATTTTATTCAAATTGAATATTTTTCTCTGAATTGTTTTAAAATTTGACAAAAGGAATGTTCCTTTTAACGTAAGAGGTGACAATGACCATTTCCGCCGCCGCGAGTATTATTTGATCTTTGGATTCCTCAATAAGACATAATGTTTTTAAAAGAAAATAAATACCATATAATTTTTATGTATTTTGGTATTGAAAATGGTTTTGATAATGGATTTGTTATTTCAATATATTTAAGTTATATATTGTGATTCAAATGTGGAAATGTTTTATTCCATTTATATTTTTTTATGTCTTATTATTTTATAATGGAACTTAGATATTTGACGGGTTGTACGTGATAAACCAAATGATGGGTGGTGCCATGAATACATGGATGGGTGGTTACGTTATAACCGCAAATGCATTGGGTATGGAAGTCGGCCGTATGGCTATTCCATTTATTGACATGTGTGTATGTCGGCCGTATGGTTATTCCATTTAAGTATGTTATGTCCCAAGATACCATTATATGTTATGTGTTCTTTATATGTGTTTTATGGTGAAATTTTGGTTACAAAAGGTTATTTAATGATATATTATTCATTGAATATTATTTACTACATAATAATGGTGAAATGTATAACTTATGATTAAGTATTGAGGGTTTACTTGATGTTTTGAAAAAAACTAATAGTTTCTTTCTTTGTGTATCCCTTACTGAGATTTTTATTCCCATCTGATGTTTTTGAAATTTTTTCCATATGACTTAATGATGAATAGGGTCAATGATGGGATCAAGGAAAGACATGTCATATTAAACATGGAACTATACATGTTTCTTTTTAAGATTGTTTTTAATTTTTGGAAAAATGGGAACTGAGTAAAAGTATCTACTTTGTAATCTTTTGAGATGTAATAGTTATGTCCTAATTCTCTAAAACCCTAAACCTGAAAGGATCCTCATATTGAATTATTAATATAATTCAAGATTATATAATGTTTTAAGGTTGGGACCTTATATATTTATCCATTAAATAAAATTAAAAATTCCAATTATTAAATATGGTTTTGAAAAAAATATTGACATTGCGATCATGGAGACGATAGGTCTTGCGTATACTTGCATAACATTTCAATTTTTTAATGATCATTTTTGAATAATGTAAGGTATATATTAAATTTATTGAGTAATCATGATATATATAATACAATATTATATTATTATATGTTAAATTCATGTGTTGTGGTGATGTGAAGAGAGTTACGCTGCCTAATGATGGTTTTAGTCCACCTGAACCAAAACAATGTTATATTTGTTACTTGATTTAAAAGGTAAGAAATAAAATGATATATATATATATATATATATTACCTCTATGTTGATAGGTATTTCTCAAATATCATAAATATTTCATGTATACCAAAAATCACTAACATCTTTCTCATTTCATTTAATGTTAATTTTTTAGAAAACGATGAACTACATCACTCTATGAGAAGGTAGTCTGCCATACACATGAGCGACATTATCATATCTCATAGAAAATGGAAGGTATATATAAATATATATATATATATGATATATTTAATCCAAATTTAAAAATATTTTATAAATATCATATATATACTTTGGATTTGTCGTCATAACCAACCATTAATGGTTGAAAAGGATAAAATAATAACATTGGTTCACGAGTAGGTATTCTACTATAAAAATAAGTGATAATTTCATAACCCATTTTATGGAAATTGAGATGGTATTATCTTAATAAATTATTATAAAAATAATCTAGTATATGTAATACACTGAATTATTATATCATCATGCTCTAATGTAAATTGTCAGTGGTAGAGAAAGAAGTAAAATAAAGGCTCTCATTGAACAACATTTTCTCTTCTACTGGTATACTCCATATGATTGAGGTAAATATATAAATTGAGGTCATTATTTTAAATTTAAGGATTATATTATGAGGTTAGGTGGGTTGGGGTGATTTTGGAAGGGCATTGATGAGTTGAAATGCTTGAGAGGTGTGGGAAATGGAGGATATGGGTGGTTATTTAGAAGTGTGTGGGGGGAGGAAAACATGGTCTTTTTAAATGAATTGAATGATCCAAAATATATCATATAGAAAAGGATAAAAAAAATTATCAATAATTATTGGTTTAATAGTCTAATAATTGAAACAATAGTGTTCCAAAAATTGAATTGGTTATTTCTACCATTATAATTTTAGTTTATCCCATTGGTAATATTGTTTTTCTTGACCACGATAATTAATTTTTACTCTATTTATTGTCAGATTTGGTCAAAAATTATTCATTTCATTTTAAAAATTATAATATATTACGAATCCAAATATATAAATAATTTTCATAGACTGAATTCACCGAATTGGATAATAATAAATTAAAATTAATCCAACAAACATGATGAGAAACTGAGTTTTTATGTAAAACATGTAAATATTTTAAAATGTTTTTGCATATACATTTAATATTAAAAATATTACAATGACCAAAATTGGATAAATATATTTTTAATTTTACTATTTTTAAATTAAAATTAATTTATAAGATCATGTCCTTTTTTGGAGCCATGTTATGCATTTTTTCATTTTTACATAGGTACCATTCATGGGAGTTGTGACGTGGGCTGCGTTTGGGTAGATTCTGAGAAAATGTTGGAGAAAAGGGCTTGTGTGTGGTTGGTTCATGGTTTAACGAAAATGTGTGACCTTCTAAGAGAAACTGTGTGGCCTCTGGCTTATTGTGGTTATATATTTGTTATGGTTAAATAATGGTTTGGTAAGCCATTTGGGGATACCATGTGAGGCCCCCTTAAACTAGAGGCTAATTAACGATTAGTGTAGGGTTTTCCAAAAAGTGTGCGGGCTGATAGTGATAACTTAAAATTCTGGATCTCACTCTTTTTTTAACTTTTAATGACCTGCTTCACCTCTTATGTAGGAAAAAATCGTGATTTTACATTCTTTAGGGTAAATTATCATTCTCCCATCAACTTGGAGGAATTCTAAGACCTTATGAGCACCATTATTCAATATCTAATTTCAGAATTGGAGATCCGATCATCCCTCGGACAGTGTATTTAATCCTGATTCTTATCACATTTTATCTTCTATCATTAGTTGATCATTTAATTGAATATATAATCAATTTACTTTGACATATGTCAATTTAGTGGGATCTAGATCTTGGATTGTGGATCTTGATCATGATTTATGAGTTCTTGAGGACATTGATCTTGATTTTGGTATATGGATGTAAATCTCATACTTTTATCAACATCATTATCTTGCTCCGATTTTGGGGATTTCTGTTTGGAAAACAACCTTCAATGAACCGAGGTAGGTGGTCTAAATGTAATTCTCATAGTCCTAGATATGATATGTATATGCATAAAAATGTACTATTTATAGCATCCATTATCAATTTATTTTCTGGAAATGGGATAATTGTATTGACCAATTGTTCTATCAATGATTTGTTGAAATATGCAATTAATTATGGAATTTTCCATGACACTATTGCGAGATCTATTAGGTAATTATTTAAATTTATTATAAGAGGTTGGGTCTATAATCTAGATAATTAATTTGAGGATTTATTATGATATATTGAAATGTCTATGATGAGATTATTAATTATTGATTAAATATGTTCATTTTATAATATGATCTGGATAATTAATTTTTGAATTAATTATGGATAGTTGGGAATATAATGAGGTAAAAACATCAATAAAATTAATAATTGAATCCAAATAATGATATTGATTAATTAATTGATGAATTAATTAATTGTTTGAAGTAGCTATTTAATTGTGGAGTTATCTAATGGAATGAATGTGTTTAACAAATTGTTGAATTAGCAATGAGATTGAAGTGGAAAATAGATTGATTAATTAATTATGTGATAATGAATGGTAACATGGTAATTCTAAATTGAGAAGTAAAAATGGTAACATGGTCATCATAATTATGAGTTAAGAGAATGTGAACATGGTCATTCTAAATTGAGAAGTATACATGGTAACATTTTCATTAAATTTATGAGTAAAGAGGATGTGAACATGGTCATTCTTTTAATAGTACAAATGGTAACGTAGTCATTTTACATACTATTGGGATATTAGAATCTTTTTAAATGTGGGTTAAATTGAGAAACTAATGAACATAAATAATGGAACTCCAAGTTGTAGCATCACATGAGAATATTTGAACTCCAGAATGAGTAGAATTAGGTACTGAGATTTCATTTCACCATAGAATACATAATTCTTTATTGAGAGGAAGGTATTAAGAGATGATATTACATAGTGAACACATTTAGATATTTTATGAGATAAAGCTATTATCGGGGTATGGTTCTCCTTGGGAACCTTGGAGTTAATATAGCTAGATAATAATAAATTATAATGTAAGAACTGGTTATTTTTGAATTTATCATATTTCTTATATAACTCCAAAGACTATATTTTTATTGGACTTGTTTTTGACATCATTGGTGGTGGTGTACTGAGTTACACTTACACCCTGTAAGTGCTTCTTGATCAGTTCCAAATAGATTATATTTTTTTAGGACTGGGTAAGAGAAAAGACCTATGATAATTAAATGATTGGGAATACAGCTTGGAGGAGGAAACCAACCATGGTTGAAGACCTTTTTAGGGATTCATAGTGTCTGTAATTTTTTTTCATAATAGAAACATGAAAATTTTATTGTAATAGCATGTTTTCCCATAAATTATAGTATTTTTTTCTTATTTATTATCTTGTGAAATGAGTATTGTTCTGTTTATTGAACCTTTAATTTTTTTAATTTAATTCTGTTGGAGTTTTACTCTAACAAATGACTGTATTGTTTCCCCATGACTAACTTACAGAACACTCATTTATAGATGGAAACCTCTAGAATATGGGGAGGTTATTTTGTGGTCATGTGGAGAACCGCCTTGGGGACCAAATGCATGGCACCAGTGTCGTGAAGTAACAATGTGGTATGAAAGGCCTAGTTTTCATTCTTTCTCCTTATTTCTTACTATAATGGTAATGGTATACATGAGACCTGTAAGCATGAAGGATTTGTAATGAACATTTGTATGGGAGTTGAAAACTCATGTATATGGGGAAAACAGAGTACTCAATGTCAGATTATTGTTATTGTTATTTTCTATTGTATTTGAATATTATTTCAACTTTTGTGACTCACTTGTGGTGTGATCTGATTATTGTTTTGGGTAATTTTTTATTAATAAGTCATAGACCATAATGGAATGATATTTGGATCTACATGAAACATTATTTTCACTTCGGGTTATTCTGAAATCCATCATTTTCAACATGCATGTGAAAATGAGTCATGTGTATGTTGGTGAACGTAAGTTGTTTTCCTTTTTGTGAGATTAAAAATAAAAATAGATCCTAACATGATTCGAAAAAACATTGTGGAAATGATGAGAAATGAGAATTATTGGGAGTCTAAATGATAAATTAGATTATGATCATGTTTTTACCCTCCTCAAAATACATATTTATTTATTTTAAAGTGAAGATTTTAAAGACTAAGTGAGATCCCAACACAATCCAACAAAATTCCAACCAGATAAAAATTCATAACCCGCCACTTCTAAAACCAAAGAACCCTGCCCAATGTTTTCTACTGATTTCCAATTTCAAATAGAAAACAACATTATACTCGAGAAACATTCTATCCCACATCACGTTCCCCATCACAACCTACCTCCATCCATCATGTTTTCTTTAAAAGAGAATGACTTCCCGAGAATCTCCACAATCATTGTAATGCAAACCTAATCATTTTCAACAATAAATATAATAACAATGATCCATTAACATCAACATCAGCATCTTGATTCAACACTAGCTACCAATTCTTCAACATTTTCCACCATCACCACAAAACATCTCCAACTACGATCTTCTACAACATCATCATTGTTGTACCGAAATCTCGCAAGAATTTTGAATCCCCTAACTATTGTCTCATCATATCACCACAAAAGACCAACACCAGAAAATGAAACCACAATAGAGAGTTGGAACCACCTATGAGGAAGAAAATGAGAAGATCAAAATAGACACCAAAGACATCATCCACCTTCTAGAATCTTTCATTGAATCCCCTAACGTCATCGATAACTATAAACACCTTCATTGACCCTGAGAACCTCCACAAAAAATGTCGGTGTTGACCCATCGAGGGACACCATATGATAATGCCTAAATAGCTATAATTTTTACCACTATGGAATAGAAGATCTCTATCATATATTTCATCCAAATAACCAAAAAACCATAGATATTACTGTCACAAGACACCAAGAAAAAACAACGTCATGCAACATTAGTAATGAAACAAGACAGAAATTAGGAAGAAAGAGGGAGAAAACCCGAATAAGGATTTGGGATTGAAACCCCAGTGATAATCCCAAATGAAAGGAAATATATATATGAATACTCTGAACAAGAGAAAACACTAAAAAGAAAAAATAAATCAGTAAAAAACCCAAATAGTACATGGGATTTAAACCCTATGAAGAACGGATAACATCGTAAATGGCAGGGGATTTGTCGACCGCCAAATTACTACCTCAAAATCATAACGTATCCCATGATAAAAATCCTACCAAGAGGGGATCTAAGGAATGCAAGATAAGATCAAAATGTTATGGATATAAATCCAATGAGAGTTCCATCATAGTCGTTGGAGAGTCATGATATAATAATTGAAAAACTGAGCTACATCAGCATAGAGGAAACCTCATTTCTAGAGAATGTCGAGAGGTGAAGCATAGAGGAATCATCACCGATGGGGAAAGATAAAACCATAGTATACAAGAGTAATTCCGTAATATTAGTAGTGGTTAAGAGATTTAGGAACAATTATAGTTTGTTTACCCTTGTTTACAAAAACCTAAAAGTATGATGGTTAAGGGTAGTGATAATGCATTTGTTTGGACCATGTGGTGAGGTGGGGGAAAAGGATTGATTTGATTATGTTATATTAATTAAATGTTATAAGGATGTGTTTTGATTCATGAGATGTGCATTTAGTATTTTAGATATTATGCCGCTAGGATTCTTATTAAGGGTAATTCAGCGGGGTATGCCTATGAATGCTTTTCATGTTAGGGGACGTGAAGATCTAATAATTCCATAAGATTATGAAGGGGGTATTTTTGAAAAAAAATCACTCTCTGAATGAAATTCATGGAATGATACCTTGGGAGATTCTGGAAAAGTACATAGAGGTTGACAAGGGAGATTCAATTTCATTCCTACTAACATTAAATGGAGAGGGTGGACCTGAGGGAGAATAATTTTGGGTGAATCCATAGAGACAAAACACTACCATTGGGAGAATCTTTTCGAGCAGAGTGTCATGTGGGATGCATATATGTTATGGGGATTCGAGAAGTAATGGTAGGAAATTTAGGCATGAACTGGACATACTGATAGTATGTTATGGAAGGAATTCAAGGAGAGGTTATTAGAACCCATTTGTCTAGTGATTTTTAGACAAGAGAAAGATGATGAGATCATGCATATGGCACATCAGAGCATGTCGGTGATGGAAAATGATAGATGTTACACAGATCATCAATTCTTTACTCCAACGTTAGTAGGATATGAGATAGCTATGGATAAACATTTTTAGGATGGAATTAAGTGTGAGACTGAGTCCAAGGTGAATATATTCAAGATGAAGAAGATTATGGTAGTAGTAGATCATTCACTCGTAGTTGAATGAATCCTAAAGGTGGGTTTAAGTGATTCATATGAAGTTGTAACTGAATGATTAGGAGGTGTGATTTCTGATATTAGGAAGCTCTATTAGGGAAAATTTAGCCAAGGGAGTGGGAAAATGAGTGTACGTACTGAAGGTTCGGTTGGACATGACCTCACTAGGGTGATCTATTATCAGTGTGGTAGGATGTGTCACTATATTTGACATTATTTCCGACCACTAGTATAGTGTCTATATTGCTTCAAGATAGGAAATATATAGATTTTCTGTAGGTCAAGATGATAGATAGGTACTGAAGGAGTAGATTGGTAGAGTCATAGAATGTAAAGAGGAACTTCTACACCATATTAGAATGGCAGTTGGAGTTCTACTGGCTGAGGGTGTAGAAGTAGTGGATGTGGTGATTTTTGGCATGATCGCTGACATCATCATAGTTGTTCTACTTATGGGTGTCTGATATCATCACACGTAATAGGGTAATCATAGATACATTTAGTACATCCTACACTTATGAAGAGTGAGTTTGGACCATTTGCAGTTAGAGGTACTGTTCTTGTAGCTTCTAATTTATTTATTTCCTTTTTTGATATTGTTTCCTCTCATTCCTTTATATCAATAAATATTTTTATTGGTTTGAAAAAAATGTGGAGTTTGTGAGAATGATTATGACTATATATACATCATTGGGAGTACAATCTAGTAACATCTATCTATGCGAGGGATGTTCACTAGAGATCAGGTAATTTGGTTTTCTATGGGATATACATGTTCTTTATATGCCAGACATTGACCTAAATATGGGTATGGACTAGCTACTCATATACCAAGACCAGATAGACTATTATACAAATGTATTTTCATTTACATATCCTAAGTTTGACACATATTTTGATTGTGTAGAGTGTGATATCCTGGAAGCTTGATCATGGCCAATTACACAGCAAATGGGAGAGCTCACAACCCATATCTCTTGTATGTTATTAGATGACGGGGGTGTTATGAAATATTTCCTGTCACCAGTAGTAAAATTATTTCAGGATATCATTAATTAAGCCTTCTCATGGCTACCACCTGATAGAGATATTCAGTATTGTGATCATACTAGGGGCTGAGACAATATGTATTCCATATTACTAAATGGAACTGATAGAACATCAAGGGACTAAGACTCAGTTTGAGGAGTTAGAAGATACGGTATTGTACTGACCATGTACAATGTCTTGGGGATCAACTATTTGGTTCTCAAATATTGCTGAAGGGAGTTTATGTTGATGTGTCAATTACCAGATGTTGGA
The DNA here is from genome assembly GCA_963277665.1 of Viscum album. NCBI lineage: Eukaryota > Viridiplantae > Streptophyta > Magnoliopsida > Santalales > Viscaceae > Viscum > Viscum album. The sequence goes on along the minus strand of OY728145.1, from coordinate 929,095,048 downwards.
AAAAATTACTTTTAATAACCATAATCCCTTTTCATGTATCAACAATATCTATGACCAATTAAAAAGATATTGTGTGTTATCAATGATTAATTTGAGATATGGGTATCATCAATTGAGAGTACATACTTCTGATATACCGTGGGATACATTCAGAATCATGTATGGTCTTTATTATAGTTTCATAATTCTATTTGGGTTGACAAATTCACTAGTAGTGTTTATGGATTTAATAAACATTATCATTCATCCTTATCCAGATCAGATCATAGTGGTGTTTGTGGAAAAAAACATTGTGTACTATAAGACTCATGAAGATTATTCCCAACATCATTATATCATCCAAGGTATAATGAGGGAGCATTGATTATAAGCCATGCTATCTACCTATCATTTTTGGATTGACCAGATACACTTAATGGGGAACATCATCTTAGAGGAATGTTTTTTAGTGGACCCATAGAAGGTACATGTAGTGGTTTCATTAGAGAATCCCAAGAATGTTTTTGATATCCGAGGATTCTTAGGATTAGATGGATATTACAAGATATTCATTCAAGTCCATTCACATTTGGAAGAACTGCATTCAAGCATTATTAAAAAGTGATTAATGTTTAAATATTCAGATACTTATGATTGATACTTTCATGAGTTGACCAAGAACATAACATTGGAACCAATTTTGATCCTACCTAAGTCTAGTGAGGAGTACACAATTTTTTGTGATGCTTCTCAAATCAGACATAGAGTTGTGCTGATGTAGGGAGATCATGTTGTGGGGTATGGGTCTCAGTGGTTGAGGCCCCATGTATGGAATTACCCTTCTCACAACCTCAAGTTGGTAGTAGTGGTTTATGCTCTTATGTTTTTTACCCCATACTTTGGGAAAATGATTAAATATTATACAGATCACAAGATTTTGAATTATATTTTTTCATAGATTGATTTAATTAATTGAGAGTAGATATGGTTGAAGTATATATATTCTTTTGATATTGAATTGACATATATGCTCGTGATGGTAAATAGTGTACCAGATTCATTCTACAGTAAACGTCAGAATCAGATGGTTCATGAGTTAATTGAAAAGTGGAACTATCACGACCTGTCCTCGGGGCCGGTGCCGTGGCTACCCCAAGCCCGCCTTCCATAGGCCAGGGGCTGGTGACTAGAACCAAGGCGTAAATTCCGATAAATAGGGAAGGCATTGCCTTTGTAAAGTAAACAAGCACCACAGAGTAAGAAAACGGAAAAGTAAACACTAAGTAAATATTGTAACAAGCTGTGCTGAAAGTAAAAGGGGCCGGAAATACAAGCCCAACTGTAAAGTACAACTGAAGGGGAAAACAACAACTGAAAAGAAAAGCTGCAGCGTCGAGCCGTCGTCTGGATGTCCAACCTGAAGGGTGTGCATAGATAGCCTCCAAAGCTCCTCGGTCCAGCCGTCCACTCCGAGTACGTCCCGCCCAGTGGTCCACCTCCAAGTACCATCCTGCTCTGCAAGCCTCCACCACGATCAGCGTTGTCCATCGTCTGCAACCAACACAACGAAGTGCGGGCAAAGCCCGTGCAGGGGTGAGTATAAGATACTCAGTAGGGACCCCGAGACCCCCAAAGGTCTCCCGAAATCCACAAAGGATAAACCACAAAGGAAAGATGCAGTCACGAAGTAACAACCGACACCGCTAAGGTATATGCCCATACATATACCTAAGCCATCAATTCCCGTTCAGCTCCAACATCCAAGCCCAAGCATAACCCAGTCCACACAAGAAATCAAAACGTAAATCCACACATGATAGCACAACGCAATCCACAAAGGATAGTAAACAGTAAATCCACACAGGATAGCACAACGCAATCCAAAAAGGATAGTAACACAGGATTCAGCTCACATAGGTATACTTCTTCATATGACGATAAAGATGATCACTGATCCATCTAAGTCGTCGGACCCACAAAGGATCTAAAGGTACTAACCCCAAAAATGACCCACAAAGGATCAATAGGTAACTAAACCCCGCAAGGACCCACACAGGATCGGGCCCACACAGGACCTGTAGGTGCTGGCTCACACAGAACCACTGAGCGCTGACCCACACAGGATCAGATCCACACAGGATCTGTAGCACTGATCCACATAGGATCGCTGAGTGCAGTAGTAATCGCAGTCCACTGAGGATCTCTGCACAGTCGTCGTAGCAGTCCACTGAGGATCTCTGCACAGTCGTCGTCGCAGTCACAGTAGCAGTCGCAGCCAGCACTAGGGTTCCAGCACACAGCAAGCTCGTTCGGGAGGGTCCGCTCCACGAGCCGAGAGGCTGATACATCAACTGACACATAGTCCGAAGTTGATGTATCCTAAAGTTCTGCATCGTCAACAAGAACTCAACGTCGCAGACAGCGCGTCAATCGGAAGCCCAGTCTGAGAGTTATTGGCTTTTTCGTCCCAGGGGCCCGGTTGGTTTTTAAGGAAAAACCAACCTGACTGTACTCCACCTACGTCCAAACCTCGGGCGTAGAATGCCAAAAGATCCGTATCACTTAGAGGAATTCAACAAAGTCGAAGGCACGTTAATCGGACGTCCGAAGCTCAAGATATGAGCGATTCCGCTCTGAGGGCCCGGTTGGTTTCGTGTACGAACCAACCCGGCTAAACCCAAAGTATTCCGAAACCTTGAGTGTGATATACCGAAACAACTGTCTCGATCCAAGGATCACATCGCCGCTGACGGCGCATCGTTTGGAGGCTCGTAGCTCATGTTATGGTCAAATGACCGAAAAGGTCCGAAAACGGGGGGTCTAGCCCCGGGTCCACCCGGCCCGACCCCCCCTGGGTCGGCCCGAATTGGGTCGACCTGACCCGGGTCCGACCCGGCCAGGGCGCAGCCCGGCATGGCTCAGCCGAGCGGCCGCGCAGGGCGGGGGGCTCGCTGCCCCCGCGTGACAGCACCGTGGCCCCCGCAGGGGGGGGGGCGCCCTGGTCAAAGGAAGCAGCAAGGGCCGCGTCCCGTGTGTGCACCGGACCCACGCGGCCGCCGCCGGCGCGGCCTGCACCTCCGGTGGCTTCCGCGGGCCACCAGAGTTGCTCTAGTGGTCTGTTTTCCTTCCCGTCGGTGCCGAAGCTCCTCCCGGGTTCCATTCTTCACTGCGGGATCGTCAAATCGCCCTTCCGTCACATTTTGTCAACACCCGCCAAATCCGCACAACAACTAAGAACAGTGGAGGGGTTTCACTCCATGTTCATTTGGCCTGCACCCTCCTTGTTAGACAATAACAGTAGGGAGAAAATTTTAAAACATGAAAACATAACCAAAAACAATTTTATTAAATTAAAATTGTTCTTATGAAATGGGTTCTTCATTTTGAACGGAAACATCCATGGAGTATAAAACATTCAAACAAAACCCCTACCTCGTCAAGTCGTCGCACGCGCGTTCTTCGCGGAATTGATCGTCACGGAAGGAGGGTATCGTCGCGTTGTCGCGGTATCCGGTGTTGCGTCGACGAACTCCGAGGACCAAGAAACAACAGATTTAATTATAAATAATTATATCTGTGTGTTGTTTTAAACCAAAAAGGGGTTTTAAAATAAACCTGAAATCTCTTACCTCAAGCAAACGGTGATCGGAGATCGGGGCGGGGACGAATGTCTTAGATGAATCGTCGTCAATCTCTGAGGGTGACGGCGTTCTTCGCGTTCTTCGCGTTCTTCGCGTACTTCGCGTTCTTCACGAAGGAGGATGAAGAACTTGAGGTCTGTCAAATCCTCCCAATGAACATTTTTCCAGAAGTCGTGCATTGGTCTTATTTTATTATTATGCCAACAAACGAAAAAGAGATTAGTAACGACCCATTAATTCGTAGAATTAATTCAACGAATAAAACCGCCCAATTAATTGGTGCGTTAAGAAATTAAGAAAACGCGTCAGTTGACTTTTATAATGACGGGTTTTCGCGGGTGTGTTACGTAGCGGAAATGAAATGGTGGGGCTCGTGCGGGCCCCACCCCCCAAATATCCTACTAAGGGGGTAGAAATTTTTTAGATAGCACCCTATCCGCAACAACTCAGCTTAAGCAGGTTTATGTGGCTTTCAAGTGGCTTTAAGTGAAATAAAATAAAGTTGTCATACAAATTTTTTATTTCTTAAATTTAATCCCAAAAATTAAAAACCACACCCAAGCAAATGCAACTCCGGAAGATACAATTCTAAGCAAATACCAGAGATGTGTTTCCATCGGTGCCCTCACAATTCGATTCCGAGCACCGGTTCAAAAGTTAGAAAACCCCGCTCGTCCGTTCACTGAACGTTCCCGAGACAAACTTTGAAAAATGATTCCGGGAACACCGGGCCTCAGAATCAAGTTCCATTGGAAACGGCGTTCTTGTAAAATTTCAAAGAAAATTAAGAAAAAAACTTCTTTGAAATTTACGGGTCTTTACATTACTCCCACCTCAGGGATTTACGTCCTCATAAAGATAATCACAAACAAGGGAAACAAATGTGGGTACTGTGCACGCATCTGAGCCTCCTCCTCCCAAGTGCTCTACGGGATGTTCCCGTGCTTCCATCTAATGCGCACTAGAGGAATCGATCATCCACGTAGGACCTGCTCCTGTCGATCCTCGATCTCCACTGGGACCTCCGCAAAAGTCGCCCCATCATCAACGTCCAGCTCCCCATAGTCAATGATATGCATCGGGTCATGCACATACCTCCTCAGATGAGATACGTGGAAGACGTCGTGCACCCGGTGCAATTGAGGTGGTAGAGCCAGATGATATTCCACCTCGCCAATCCTGTAGAGGACCTTGAAAGGTCCGATGAAGCGTGGAGACAACATGCCGCCTCGGCCAAATCTCTATAATCCACGTTGAGGTGAGACACGCAAGAAGACATGGTCGCCATCCTCGAACTCTAGTGGCCTCCGCCTCCTGTCAGCATAAGACTTCTGCCGGCTCGGAGCTGTCCTCATCTGCTCCTGGATGACCTGGACCTTCTCTGTCGTGGCCTGGACCATCTCTGGTCCCAAGAGTGCTGACTCCCCAGGGTCTGTCCAGCAAAAAGGAGATCTGCAAGGTCTGTCGTACAACGCCTCGTATGGTACCATCCCGATGGTGGAGTGGTAGCTGTTGTTGTACGCGAACTCCACCAACGGTAGATGATCCTCCCAGCTGCGACCAAAGTCGAGGAAACATGCGCGGAGCATGTCCTCGAGAGTCTGAATGGTCCTCTCCGTCTGACCATCCGTTTGAGGGTGAAAGGCGGTGCTCAGACGTAGCCGCGTCCCGAACGCCTCCTGCAACCCCTTCCAAAGTTGGGAAGTAAAAAGAGCATCCCGATCGGAGACGATAGACGATGGCACACCGTGAAGCCGTGAAATCTCCTGAACGTAGAGACGCCCCAAGCTCTCCATTGAGCCCTACTCTCTAATGGGTAAGAAGTGAGCCGACTTGGTGAGTCAGTCAACAATCACCCAAATGGAGTCGTGAACTCTGGAAGGGCGTTGAAGTCTAGTCACAAAGTCCATAGATATCCCATCCCACTTCCACTCCGGGACTCCAAGGGTTGTACCAAGCCTGCTGGTATCTGATGCTCTACCTTCACATTCTGGCAGGTCAGGCATCGAGAAGCGTACTCTGCCACAACCTTCTTCATGCCCGGCCACCAGTGATGTCATCTGAGGTCCTGGTACATCTTCGCCACTCCATAATGTACCACCAAAGGAGAAGTGTGAAACTCTCTCAGCACCTCCTCTTGTAAAGCGACTGGTACCAAGGTGCGTCCTCTGGAAAGGACGTCGTTCTCTGCTCCAAGGGAGAAACCATCTGGTGCCTGTCCCGAGGATATCTGTGCACGCCGTGTCTCACAGTCAATGTCCCCTTGCTTTCCCTCTCTAACCCAATGTAGAAGTGGAGGAGAGACTGTGAGATCCTGAAGAAAGGTTGCTCTGTCCCTATCCACGAAGGATATATGCAAGGCAGCTAGCTGTTCTGTCACCTCCTCAAGCAGCTGAATGCCCGTCCTCCTGCTGAGGGCATCGGCTACAACGTTCCCCTTCCCAGGAGTATAAACTATCTCAAATTCATAGTACTGGAGGAACTTGAGCCATCTCCACTGTCTCAGGTTCAGTTCCTTCTGAGAGAAGATGTACCTAAGACTCTGGTGGTCAGAAAAGACTATAAAGCGCTCGCCCATCAGATAGTGCCGCCATGTCTTCATAGCGAAGACCACTGCTGCTAACTCCAGGTCATGCGTGGTGTAGTTCTGCTCATGCGGCTTCAACTGACGTGATCCATAGGAAATCACGTCCCGCTCCTACATCAGGACACATCCAAGTCCGGTCCCTGATGCATCACAGTATACTACGTATCCAACTCCCTCCTCAGGAAACCTCAAGATAGGTGCGCTAGTCAATCTCTGTCTCAGCTTCTGGAAGCTCTGCTGACATCTGTTTGACCACACAAAGGGTTTCCCCTTCTTCGTCAAAGCTGAGAGTCGCACTGCAACTCTGGAGAAGTCCGGCACAAATCTCTGATTATAACTGGCTAGACCCAAGAACTCTGCACCTCCGTCACGCTCCTGGGTGGCTCCCAAGCTAGCACCGCCACGATCTTCGTGGGATCTACCGCATCTCCCGCCTCAAAAATGACCTACCCCAAGAAGTGGACCTCACGTAACCAGAACTGACACTTCGAGAGTTTTCCAAAAAGCTGGTGCTCTGGGAGTGTGTCCAGCACAACCCGCAAGTGGTAGGCGTGCTCCTCCTCAGTCGTCGAGTAATCCAAAATGTCATCGATGAAGACCACGACAAATCGATCCAGGTATGGCTGGAAGATCCTGTTCATGAGGCTCATGAACACTGCTGGAGAATTGGTTACGCCGAATGGCATAACTAAGAACTCATAGTGGCCATACCGACACCTGAAGGTCGTCTTCTGCACGTCCTCGTCCCGAACTCTGAGCTGGTGATAGCCTGACCTGGGGTATATCTTCGAGAACCACCGTGCTCCCTTGAGCTGATCGAAGAGGTCATAACTCCTCAGTAGCAGATACTTTTTCCTCACTGTTACTTGGTTCAGGCGACGATAGTCGACACACAGTCGCAAGCTCTCGTCCGCCTTCTTGGTGAACAAAATCGGTGAAGCCCAGGGTGAAACACTGGGTCGGATGAACCCCTTGCCCTGCAAGTCCTCCAACTATACCCGCAGCTCTCGAAGATCAGCGGGGGCCATTCGATACGCTGGAGTGGATATCTGTGCAGTCCAAGGGTACAAGTCAATGTAAACGTCTACCTCTCTGCGAGGAGGTAGCCCTGTAACGTCATCGGGAAAGACTTCCGTGTACTGATCCACCACTGCATGAAAACTAGGACTCCACACGTCAACTGCTCCAAGGATGAGGCTAGCCTACTGATGAGTGATGGGTTGTCCTCTCCTCTGCGGAAGTCTATCCTGTGCTGCAAAGGCACCCATCTCGCCGGTGATGGTGAACCTGCTCCCGTCGGTGCGCACACATCACACCTTGCGCCTAAAACAATCAATCGGAGCATGGACTATAGATAACCAATCCATGCCCAAGATGACGTCGTAAGGCCTCGAAGCCACTACAAGAAGATCCCAGCCGAAGCTCTCGCCTCCTAGAGTAAGCTCAAACTGCCGGCACCAGTGCGTAAACAACGAGTCTGCTCCCGTAGGAGTCTCTAGCCATAAGGATCGAGCGAACGACTCTATCGGAATCTCTGAGCTCCGAACAAGGGTAGTGTCTATGAAAGAGTGACTCGCTCTTGTGTCTATATGAACTGTAACAAGGGTGGAATAGACATAGATAATATCTCAAATCATCTCTGACGTGCTGTGGTCGTAGGCCTCCGCTGCCTGGAGCTGTGCCTATCTCTGCCCGCCAGCTCCCTGTGGTCGGAGAGGACCTCCTGGTGGTGGTGGTGGCAGAGCCTCAAAGCGTCGCCCACCACCTGCTGCTCAGCCAGCTCCTCTTCCTCGTCTGCCTCCTCCCTGCGGACCACCACGGTAAACCCTCTGCCTGTTCCTGGGTGGCCCCTCCACCGTCTTCTGCTCCTCGGCACGGCGGGTCGGGCCGTCACGAGCCATGTGGCCCTACCCGCTGCATGTGTAACACTTCCTGCCTCTCGAAAGACTGGCTCCATGCTGTGTGCCCCGCACTGCTGAGCCAGTGTCCTTAGGTCGTCTGCTGGAAGGTCTGGTCTGCCTGGTCCCCTGAGTCATCCTTCAGCTACCTGCTTCTGAAGACTCCGCTACCTGCCGCCCTACGGTAGGTCTCGCTGTAGACTCAGCAAGAAAGCTCTTGATCCTAAGGGCTCGCTCCAGCAGTCCTGCCTGAGTCGGAATGCTGAGGGAGATCAGCGATACCCTGCTCTCGGGTCTCAAACCCTGTTCAAAGGTCCAGTCCTGGAAGAAGGGGTCCCGTACCATGTCGTTCGTGTAGCGAGAAAGATCGGTAAACCTCACCGCGTACTGGGTGACCCTCAAGGTGCCCTGCCGCAGCTGAAGAAGCTCCTGGATGTGCACCGCACATAGGGTGGCCGGGACGAACACTGAGCGTAAGAGGCTCTCAAAGTCCGTCCCGAGAAGAGATGCCTCGTCATGCACCTAGAGCATCAAGCTCCACCATCGGCCCACTGCTGCGTGAAGTAGGCTCGCTGCAAGGATCACCATGAGGTCTTCTGGTGTCCTCACAAGCCTGAAAACTCGGACGACTGCCTCCAGCCAGTCCTCGGCTGCCTGCTGGCCTGTCTCCCCACAGAAACCTGGGTGGTCACTGGCACTAGAACTCGTGCAGAGCTCCAAGGCGATGTGCATCATCAGTGGTCTATGATGGAAGCATCGGGGGCCCGACGGGTAGAGGTATCGCCGGTGCCTCTTCTGTCAACGAGCCCTGTACCGAGGCCCCGTCGCTCGGCAGGCTGTCGTCACGCTCGACTCTCGGAACCCTAGCGGGCTGCCGTCGTGGGGCCATCCTGAAAAGGAAACAAGTGCGCCACGGTCAGAACAGTATACCTGGTGAGCTGACAAAAGTAATCACAAGGAAAACTTGAAACACACATGCAATCAATGTTTTCGTGCATTAAGTCGGAAATCAGAAGTCAGGGTCCTCGTGTACGGATACGTCGACCGCCGCACCAACACTGGACTCCCTGGACTGATAACCACACCCAGTACACTAAACACTATTGATTCACATAGAAGAAATATCAGAGTCTACGGTAGAACCGACCACCTCTAATACCAATTTGTCACGACCTGTCCTCGGGGCCCGTGTCGTGACTACCCCAAGCCCGCCTTCCATAGGCCAGGGGATGGAAACTTGCACCAAGGTGTAAATCCTGATAAACAAGGAAGGCATTGCCTTTGTAAAGTAAACAAGCACCACATAGTAAGAAATCGGAAAAGTGAACACTAATTAAAAACTGTAACAAGCTGTGCTGAAAGTAAAAGGGGCCGGAAATACAAGCCCAACTGTAAAGTACAACTGAAGGGGAAAACAGCAACTGAAATGAAAAGTTGCAGCGTCGAGCCGTCATCTGGAAGTCCCACCTGAAGGGTGTGCACAGATAGCCTCCAAAGCTCCTCGTTCTAGCCGTCCGCTCCGAGTACGTCTCGCCCAGTGGTCCACCTCCACGTACCATCCTGCTCCGCAAGCCTCCACCACGATCAGCGCTGTCCGTTGTCTGTAACCAACACAATGATGTGCGGGAAAAGCCCGTGAAGGGGTGAGTATAAGCTACTCATAAGGGATCCCGAGACCCCCGAAAGTCTCCCGAAATCCACAAAGCATAAACCACAAAGGAAAGATGCAATCACGAAGTAACGACCGACACTGCTTAGGTATATGACCATACATATACCTAAGCCATCAATCCCCGTTCATCTCCAACATCCGAGCCGAAGCACAACCCAGTCCACAGAGGAAAGAAAAACGTAAATCCACACAGGATAGCACAACGCAATCCACAAAGGAGAGTAAACAGTAAATCCATACAGGAGAGCACAATGCAATCCACAAAGGAGAGTAATACAGGATTCAGCTCACACAGGTATACTTCTTCGTTTGATGATAAAGATGATCACTGATCCATCTAATTCGTCGGACCCACAAAGGATCTAAAGGTACTAACCCCCACAATGAACCACACAGGATCAGACCCACACAGGATCAATAGGTAACTAACCCCGCAAAGACCCACACAGGATCGGGCCCACACAGGACCTGTAGGCGCTGACGCACATAGAACCGCTAAGCGCTGACCCACACAGGATCAGATTGACACAGGATCTATAACACTGATCCACGTAGGATCGCTGAGTGCAGTAGTCGTGGCAGTCCACTGAGGATCTCTGCACAATCGTCTTCGTAGTCCACTGAGGATCTCTGCACAGTCGTCATCGCAGTCACAGTAGTAGTCACAGCTAGCACTGGGGTTACCACACACAACAAGCTCATTCGGGAGGGTCCGCTCCAAGAGTCGAGAGGCTGATACATCAACTGACATATAGTCCGAAGTTGATGTATCGAAAAGTTCCGTATCGTCAACAGGAACTCAACGTCGCAGACGGCACGTCAATCGGACACCCAGTCTGAGAGTTATTGGCCTTTTTGTTCCAGGGGACCGGTTGGTTTTTAAAGAAAAACCAACCCGAACGTACTCCACCTGCATCCAAACCTCGGGTGGAGTAGGACAAAAGATCTGTCTCACTTATAGGAATTCAACAAATTCGACGACACATCAATCGGACGTCCGAAGCTCAAGATATGAGCGTTTCCGCTCCAGAGGGCCCGGTTGGTTTCGTGTACGAACCAACCCGGCCAAACCCAAAGTATTCAGAAAACTTGAGTGTGATATACCAAAACGACTGCTTCGATCCAAGGATCGAATCGCTGCTGACGGCGCGTCATTTGGAGGCCCGTAGCTCAAGTGACGGGAAAATGACCGAAAAGGTTCGAAAACGGGGGGTCTGGGCCCTGGTCGACCCCCCCCCCCCCCCCCGGGGTTGGCCCGAACCGGGTTGACCCGACCTGGGTCCCACCCGGCTAGACCTGGTCACGCCCGGCCAGGGCGCGGCCCGGCCCGGCTCGGCTCGGCCGAGCGGCCGCGCAGCACGGGGGGTTCGCTGCCCCCGTGTGACAACACCCTCCGCGTTAGATAATAACAGTCAGGAGAAATTTTCAAGACATGAAAACATAACCAAAAACAATTTTATTAAATTAAAATTGTTCTTATGAAATGGGTTCTTCATTTTGAACGGAAACATCCACGGAGTATAAATCATTCAAACAAAACCCCTATCTCGTCAAGTCATCGCACGCGCATTCTTCGCAGAATTGATCGTCACGGAAGGAGGGTATCGTCGCGTCATCGCGGTATCCGGTGTTGCGTAGACAAACTCCGAGGACAAGGAAACAACAGATTTATTTATAAATAATTAAATCCATGTGTTGTTTTAAACCACAAAGAGGTTTTAAAAGAAACCCGAAATCTCTTACCTCAAGCAGATGGTGATCGGAGATCGAGGCGGGGAAGAATGTATCAGATGAAGCGTCTTCAATCTCCGAGGGTGACGACGTTCTTCGCGTTCTTCGCGTTCTTCACATTCATCGTGTTCTTCGAGTTCTTCGCAAAGGAGGATGAAGTACTTAAGGTTTGTCAAATCCTCCCAATGAACATTTTTCCAGAAGTCGTGCGTTTATCTTATTTTATTATTATGCCAACAAACGAAAAAGAGATAAGTAACGACCCATTAATTCGTAGAATTAATTCAACGAATAAAACCGCCCAATTAATTGGTGCGTTAAGAAATTAAGAAAACACGTAAGTTGACTTTCATAATGACGGGTTTTCGCGGGTGCGTTACTTAGCGGAAAAGAAACGGTGGGGCTCATGTGGGCCCCACCCCACAAATATCCTACCAAGGGGGTAGGATATTTTTAGATAGCACCCTATCCGCAACAACTCAGATTAAGAAGATTTAAGTGGCTTTCAAGTGGCTTTAATTGAAATAAAATAAATTTTCCGTACAAATTATTTTATTTCTTAACTTTAAGCCCATAAATTAAAAACCACACACAAGCAAACGCAGCTCCGGAAGAGGCGTTTCTAAGAAAATACCGGCGTTGTGATTCCATCGGCGCCCAAAGAATTCGATTCCGGGCACTTGTTCAAATGTTAAAAAACCCCGCTCTTCCGTTCACTGAACGTACCCGAGCCAAACTTAGGAAAATGATTCCGGGCACACCGGGCCTCAGAATCAGGTGCCGTTAGAAACTGTGTTCTTGTAAAATTCCAAAGAAAATTAAGAAAAATAATTTCCTTGAAATTTACGGGTATTGACATTACTCCCACCTCAGGGCTTTACGTCCCCGTAAAGATACATCACAAACTAGGGAAACAAATGTGGGTACTAAGCACGCATATGAGCCTCCCGCTCCCAAGTGCTCTCCTGGAGGTTCCCGTGCTGCCATCTGATGCACACTAGAGGAATCGATCATCCACGTAGGACCCGCTCCTTTCGATCCTCGATCTCTACTGGGACCTCCGCAAAAGACACCCCATCATCAACGTCCAGCTCCCCATAGTCAATGATATGTGTCGGGTCGTGCACGTACCTCCTCAGTTGAGATACGTGGAAGATGTCGTGCACCCGGTGCAACTGAGGTGGTAGATCCAGGCAATATGCCACCTCGCCAATCCTACCGAGGAACTGGAAAGGTCCGATGAAGCATGGAGACAAATTTCCGCCTCGGCCAAATCTCCGTAATCCACGTCGAGGTGAGACATGCAAGAAGACATGGTCGCCATCCTCGAATTCTAGTGGCCTCCGCCACCTATCAGCATAAGACTTCTGCCGGCTCTGTGTTGTCCTCATCCGCTCCTGGATGACCTGGACCTTCTCTGTCGTGGCTCGGACCATCTCTGGTCCCACGAGTGCTGACTCCACAGGGTCTGTCCAACACAAAGGAGATCTGCAAGGTCTGCCGTACAACACCTCGTATGGTGCCATCCCGATGGTGGAGTGGTAGCAGTTTTTGTACGCGAACTCCACCAAGGGTAGATGATCCTCCCAGATGTGACCAAAGTCGAGGACACATGCGCGGAGCATGTCCTCGAGGGTCTGAATGGTCCTCTCCATCTGACCATCCGTCTGAGGGTGAAAGGCAGAGCTCAGACATAGTCACATCCCGAACGCCTCCTACAACCCCTTCCAAAGACGGGAAGTAAAGCGAGCGTCCCGATCAGAGACAATAGACGATGGAACACCGTGAAGCCTTACAATCTCCTGAACGTAGAGACTCCCCATGCTCTCCACTGAGCCCTTCTATCTGATGGGTAAGAAGTGAGCTGACTTGGTGAGTCGGTAAACAGTCACCCAAATGGATTCGTGACCTCTGGAAGTGCGTGGAAGTCCAGTCACGAAGTCCATAGATATCCCGTCCCACATCCACTCTGGGACCTCCAAGGGATGTACTAAGCTTACTGGTACCTGATGCTCTGCCTTCACCTACTGGAAGGTGAGGCATCAAGAAACATACTCTTCCATAGCCTTCTTCAGGCCCGACCACCAGTTCTGTCATCTCAGGTCCCGATACATCTTCGCCACCCCAGGATGTACAGCCAAAGAGAAGTGTGAAACTCTCTCAGCACATCCTCCCGTATAGCAACTGGTACCAAGGTACGTCCTCTAAAAAGGACGTCGTGCTCTGCTCCAAGGGAGAAACCATCAGGTGCCTGTCCCGAGGATATCTGTGCACGTCGCATCTCACAGTCAGCGTCCCCACGCTGTGTATCATGACCCGTCCTCGAGGATCATGCCATGACTACCCCAAGCCCGCCTTCCATAGGCCAGGGGCTGGGGTAGTCATGGTACGGGCCCCGAGGACGGGTCGTGACAAATTGGTATCAGAGGTGGTCGGTTCTACTGCAGACTCTGATCTTTCTTCTATGTGATGCAATAGTGTTTAGTGTATTGGGTGTGGTTATCAGTCCGGGGATTCCAATGTTGGTGCGGTGGCCGACGTATCCGTACACCAGGACCCTGACTTCTTATTTACGACTTAATGTAGGAAAACCTTGATTGCATGTGTGTTGCATGTTTTATTTGTGATTACATGTGTCATCTCACCAGGTATACTGTTCTGACCGTGGCACACTTTTTTCCTTTTCAGGATGGCCCCACGACGGCAGCCAGCTAGGGTTCCGAGAGTCGAGCGTGACGACAGCCCGTCGAGCGATGAGCCCTCAGTACAGGGCATGTTGACAGTTGAGGCACTGGTGGTACCTCTACCCGCCGATCCCCTGATGCATCCAACACCAACCACTGACGATGCACGTTGCCTTGGAGCTCTGTACGAGTTCCAGCGCCAGCGACCACCCATGTTTCGTTGGGAGACGGACCCCCAGGAAGCCGAGGACTGGCTGGAGGCAGTCATCCGAGTTTTCAGGCTAGTGAGGACACCAGAAGACCTCATGGTGATCCTCGTAGCGAGCCTACTGCACACAGTAGTGGGCCGATGGTGGAGCTTGATTCTCCAGGTGCACGATGAGGAATCTCTTCTCTGGACAGATTTCGAGAGCCTCATCCGCTCAGAGTTCATCCTGGCCACCCTCCGTGCGGTGCGCATCTAGGAGCTTCTTCAGCTGCGGTAGGGCAGCTTGTCGGTCGCCCAGTACACGGCGAGGTTTACCGATCATTCTCGCTACTCGACCGACATGGTACGAGACCCTTTCTTTCGGGCCCGGACCATTGAGCAGGGTTTGAGACACGAGATCAGGGCATCGCTGATCTCCCTCGGCATCATGACTTAGGGTGGAGTGCTGGAGTGAGCCCTTATGATCAAGAGATTTCTTGTTGAGTCTACAGCGAGACCTACTGCTGGGTGGCAGGTAGCAGAGTCTTCGGCTGTAGGTAGCTGACAGATGACTCATGGGTCCAGGCCAACCAGAACTTACGGCAGACGACCTCAGGGCACTGGCTCAGCAGTGCGGGGCACACGACATGGAGCCAGTCTTTTGAGAGGCAGGCAGTGATACGCATGCGGCGGGCAGGGCCACATGGCTCGTGACCACCCAACCCGCCATGCCGAGGAGCAGCAGACGGTGGAGGGGCCACCCAGGCAGAGGCAGAGGGTCGACCGTGGCGGTCTGCAGGGAGAAGGCGGACGAGGCAGAGGAGCTGGCCGAGCAGCAGGTGGTGGGCGACGCTTTGAGGCTCTTCCACCACCACCACCAGGAGGTCCGCCCCGACCACAGGGAGCTAGCAGGCAGATACAGGCACAGCTCCATGCAGAGGAGGCCTACGACCACGGCGTGCCATAGATGATTCGAGGTACTATCTATGTCTATTCCATCCATGCTGAAGTTCTTATAGACACAGGAGCGAGTCACTCTTTCATAGCCACTGCCCTTGTTCGGAGCTCGGAGATTCCGACAGAGTCGTTGGCTCGATACTTACTGCTAGAGACTCCTACGTGAGCAGACTCAACAATTACGCACTGGTACCGGTAGTGTGAGCTTACACTAGGAGGTGAGAGCTTCAGCTGGGATCTTCTTATAGCGGGGTCGAGGCCTTACGACGTCATCATGGGCATGGATTGGTTATCTACAGTCCATGCTCAGATTGACTGTTTTAGGTGCAAGGTGCGATGTGTACGCACCGACGGGAGCAGGTTCACCTTCACCGGCGAGAAGAGAGCCTTTGCAGCACAGGATGGACTCACGCAGAGGAGAGGACAACCCATCACTCATTAGTTGGCTAGCCTCATCCTTGGAGCAGTTGACGTGCAGAGTCCTAGTTTTCCTGCAGTGGTGGATCAGTACGTGGACGTCGTTCCTAATGACGTTGTAGGGCTACCTCCTCACAGATAGGTAGACTTTTATATTGATCTGTACCCCAGGACAACCCCGATATCCACTCCAGCGTATCGGATGGCCCCGGCTGAGCTTTGAGAGCTACAAGTACAGTTGGAGGACTTGTAGCGAAAGGGGTTCATCGGACCCAGTGTTTCACCCTGGGCTTCCCCGATTTTATTCGCCAAGATGGCAGATGGGAGCTTGCGACTGTGTGTCGACTATCATCGCCTGAACTAGGTAACAGTGAGGAACAAGTATCCGCAACCGAGGATTGATGACCTCTTCGATCAGCTCACAGAAGCACGGTGGTTCTCGAAGATAGACCTCAGGTTAGGATATCACCAGCTCAGAGTTCGGGACAAGGACGTGCAGAAGATGGCCTTCAGGTGTCGGTATGGCCAGTTTGAGTTCTTGGTTATGCCATTCGGCGTAACCAATGCTCCATCAGTGTTCATGAGCCTCAAGAATAGGATCTTCTAGCCATACCTCGATATATTTGTCGTGGTCTTCATCGACGACATTTTGGTTAACTCAACGACTGAGGAGGAGCATGCCTACCGCTTGCGGGTTGTGCTGGACACACTCCGAGAGCACCAGCTTTATGGAAAACTCTCAAAGTTTCAGTTCTGGATACGCGAGGTCCACTTCTTAGGGCACGTCATTTCTGAGGCGGGTGTTGTGGTGAATACCGTGAAGATCGAGGCAATGCTATCTTGGGAGCCACCCAGGTGCGTGATGGAGGTACGAAGATTCATGGGTCTAGCTGGTTACTATCAGAGATTTGTGCTAGACTTCTCCAGAGTTGCAGCGCCACTCTCAGCTTTGACGAAGAAGGGGAAACCCTTTGTGTGGTCAGACAGATGTCAGCAGAGCTTTCAGGAGCTGAGACAGAGATTGACCAGCGCACCTATCTTGAGGTTGCCTGAGGAGGGACTTGGATACGTAGTCTACTGCGATGCATCAGGGACCAGAATCGGATGTGTCCTGATGCAGGAGCGGGCTGTGATTGCCTATGGTTCACGTCAGTTGAGGCCACATGAGCAGAACTATGCCACACATGACCTGGAGTTAGCAGCAGTGGTCTTCGCTCTGATGACATGGCGGCACTATCTAATGGGTGAGCACTTTACAGTCTTTTCTGACCACCAGAGTCTCAGGTACATCTTCTCTCAGAAGTACCTCAACTTGAGACAGCGGCGATGGCTCGAGTACCTCCAGGACTATGAATTTGAGATAGTCTATACTCCTGGGAAGGGGAACGTGGTAGCCGATGCTCTCAGCAGGAGGACGAGCATTCAGCTACTTGAGGAGGCGATAGAGAAGCTAGCTGCTTTGCAGATATCCTTCGTGGATAGAGATGGAGCAGCCTTTCTTCAGTCTCTCACAGTCACCTCTCCACTTCTACAGCGGGTTAGAGAGGCACAGCGTGGGGACGCTGACTGTGAGATGTGGCATGCACAGATATCCTTGGGACTGGAACCTAATGGTTTCTCCCTTAGAGCAGAGCATGGCGTCCTTTTCAGAGGACGTACCTTGGTACCAGTTTCTATACAGGAGGAGGTGCTGAGAGAGTTTCACACTTCTCCTTTGGCGGTACATCCTGGGGTGGCGAAGATGTACCAGGACCTCAGAAGACAGCACTGGTGGCCGGGCATAAAGAAGGCTATGGCAGAGTACATTTCTCGATGCCTCACCTGCCAGTAGGTGAAGGCAGAGCATTAGGTACCAGCAGGCTTGGTATAGCCCTTGGAGGTCCCGGAGTGGAAGTGGGACGGGATATCTATGGACTTTGTGAATGGACTTTCACGCACTTCCAGAGGTCACGACTCCATTTGGGAGATTGTTGACCGACTCACCAAGTCGGCTCACTTCTTACCCATCAGAGAGCAGGGCTCAGTGGAGAGCTTGGGGCATCTCTACGTTCAGGAGATTGTACGGCTTCACAGTGTGCCTTCTTCTATCGTCTCCGATCTAGATGCTCTCTTTATTTACTGGCTTTGGAAGGGGTTGCAGGAGGCGTTCGGGACACTGCAACGTCTGAGCACCACCTTTCACCCTCAGATGGATGGTCAGATGGAGAGGACCATTTAGACTCTCGAGGACATGCTCCGGGCATGTTTCCTCGACTTTGGTCGCAGCTGGGAGGACCATCTACCCTTGGTGGAGTTCGTGTACAAAAACAGCTACCACTCCACCATCGGGATGGCACCATACGAGGCGTTGTACGGAAGACCTTGCAGATCTCCTTTGTGCAGGACAGACCCTGGGGAGTCATCACTCGTGGGACCAGAGATGGTCAAGTCCACGACAGAGAAGGTCCAGGTCATCCAGGAGTGGTTGAGGACAGCTAAGAGCCGGAAGAAAACTTATGCTGATAGTAGGCGGAGGCCACTAGAGTTCAAGGATGGAGACCATGTCTTCTTGTGTGTCTCACCTCGACGTGGATTAAGGAGATTTGGACGAGTCGGAAAGTTGTCTCCATGCTTAATCGGACCTTTTCAGGTCCACGAAAGGATTGGCGAGGTGGAATATCGCCTGGCTCTACCACCTCAGTTGCACCGGGTGCACGACGTCTTCCACGTATCTCAGCTGAGGAGGTATGTGCACAACCCGATGCATTTCATTGACTATGGGGAGCTGGACATTGATGATGGGGCGTCTTTTGCGGAGGTCCCAGTGGAGATCGAGGAACGAAAAGAGTGGGTCCTACATGGGCGATCGATTCCTCTAGTGTGCATTAGATGGTAGCATGGGAACCTCTAGGAGAGCACTTGGGAGCGGGAGGCTCAGATGCATGCTCAGTACCCACATTTGTTTCCCTAGTTTGTGATTTATCTTTACGGGGACGTAAATCCCTGAGGTGGGAGTAATGTAAAGACTCGTAAATTTCGAGGAAATTGTTTTTTTCTTAATTTTATTTGGAATTTTACAAGAAAGCAGTTTCTAACGGCACCTGATTCCGAGACCCGGTGTGCCCGGAATCATTTTCCGAAGTTTGGATTGGGCACGTTCAGTGAACGGACGAGAGGGGTTTTCTAACTTTTGAACTGGTGCCCGGAATCGAATTCCGTGGACACCGATGGAATCGAAACGCCGGTATTTGCTTAGAAATACCTCTTCCGGAGTTGCGTTTGCTTGGGTGTGGTTTTTACTTTTTGGGCTTAAAGTTAGGAAATAAAATAATTTGTACGACAACTTTTTTTTATTTCACTTAAAGCCACTTGAAAGAAACCTAAAGCTGCATAAGCTGAGTTGTTGGGGATAGGGTGCTATCTAAAAATATCCTACCCCTTGGTAGGATATTTGTGGGTTGGGGCCCACACAAGCCCCACCGTTTCTTTTCCGCTAAGTAACGCACCTGCGAAAACCCTTCATTATGAAAGTCAACTGACGTGTTTTCTTAATTTCTTAACGCACCAATTAATTGGGCTGTTTTATTTGTTGAATTAATTCTACGAATTAATGGGTCGTTACTTATCTCTTTTTCTTTTGTTGGCATAATAATAAAATAAGAACAACGCACGACTTCTAGAAAAATGTTCATTGGGAGGATTTGACAAACCTCAAGTTCTTAATCCTCCTTCACGAAGAACGCGAAGAACGCGAAGAACGCCATCACCCTCGGAGATTGAAGACGCTTCATCCGAGACGTTCTTCCCCGCCCCAATCTCTGGTCACCATCTGCTTGAGGTAAGAGATTTTGGGTTTATTTTAAAACTGATTTGTGGTTTAAAACAACACACAGATTTAATTATATATAATTAAATATGTTGTTTCTTGGTCCTCGGAGTTCGTCGACGCAACACCGGATACCGCGACGACGCGACGATACACTCCTTCCACGACGATCAATTTCGCGAAGAACGCGCGTGTGACGACTTGACGAGGTAGGGGTTTTGTTTGAATGTTTTATACTCAGTGGATGTTTCCATTCAAAATGAAGAACCCATTTCATAAGAACAATTTTAATTTAATAAAATTGTATTTGGTTATGTTTTCATGTGTTGAAAATTTCTCCCGACTGCTATAATCTAACACGGAGGGTGCGGACCAAACGAACACGGCCCGACAACCCTCCGCCATTCTTCGTTGTTGTGTGGATTTGGAGGGTGATGAAAAAATGTGACGCAAGGGTTATTTGACGATCCCGCAGTGAAAAAAGGAACCCGGGAGGAGCTTTGGCACATACGAGAAGGAAAACGGACCACCGGAGCAACTCCGGTGGCCCGCGGAAGCCACCGGCGGCCGTAGGTGGCGGCGCCCCGGTGCGCCGCCGGACAAGGCCACCGTGGCTGAAGCCGCGTCGGCGGCGATGCCAGCAGACCCGTGGCCGCGCGGGTCCGGCGCACACGCGGGACGCGGCCCTTGCCGCATCCGTTGACCATGGCACCCCCCCCCCCCTGCGGGGGCCGTGGTGCTGTCACGCAGGGGCAGTGAGCCCCCCGCACTGCGCAGCCACTCGGCCGAGCAGAGCCGGGCCAGGCCGCGCCCTGGCCGGGCCGGACCGGGTCCAGACCCCCGTTTTCGGACCTTTTCGGTCATTTTCCCATAACATGAGCTACGAGACTCCAAACGACGCATTTTTAGTGGAGATGTGATCCATGGATCGAGGCGGTCATTTCGGTATATCACACTCAAGGTTTCGGAATACTTTGGGTTCGGTCGGGTTGGTTCGTACACGAAACCAACCGGGCCCTCATAGCGGAAACACTCATATCTTGAGCCTCGGACGTCTGATTTATGTGCCATCGACTTTGATGAATTCCTCTAAGTGAGACAGATCTTTTGGCATACTCCACCCGAGGTTTGGACGCAGGTGGAGTATGGTCGGGTTGGTATTGCCTTAAAAACCAATCGATGAGGTCATTCCGAGTCTGGTCCCTGATGCATCGCAATAGACTACATACCCTACTCCCTCCTCAGGCAACCTCAAGATAGGTGCGCTGGTCAATCTCTGTCTCAACTCCTGGAAGTTCTGTTGACAACTGTCTGACCACAAAAAGGGTTTCCCCTTCTTCGTCAAAGCTGAGAGTGGTACCGCAACTTTGGAGAAGTCTGGCACAAATCTCTGGTAGTATCCAGCTAGTCCCATGAAACTCCGCACCTCCGTCATGCTCCTGGGTGGCTCCAAAGATAGCACCGCCTCGATCGTCGCAGGATCCACCGCATCTCCCACCTCAGAAATGAAGTGCCCCAAGAAGTGGACCTCATGTAAACAGAACTGACACTTCGAGAGTTTTCCATAAAGCTGGTGCTCTTGGAGTGTGTCCAGCACAACCCGCAAGTGGTAGGCGTGCTCCTCCTCAGTCATCGAGTAAACCAAAATGTCGTCGATGAAGACCACGACAAATCGATCGAGGTGTGGCTGGAAGATCCAGTTCATGAGGATCATGAACACTGCTGGAGCATTGGTTATGCCGAATGGCATAACCAAGAACTCAAAGTGGCCATACCAACACCTGAAGGCCGTCTTCTGCATGCCCTCGTCCCAAACTCTGAGCTGGTGATAGCCTGCCCTAAGGTTTATCTTCGAGAACCACCGTGCTTCCTTGAGCTGATCGAAGAAGTCATCAATCCTCAGTAGCAGATACTTGTTCCTCACTATTACCTGGTTCAGGCGACGATAGTCGACACACAGTCTCAAGCTCTCGTCCGCCTTCTTGGAGAACAATATCGGGGAAGCTCAGGGTGAAACACTGGGTCAGATGAACCCTTTCCCTGCAAGTCCTCCAACTGTACCCGTAGCTCTCGAAGCTCAGCGGGGGACATCCGATACACTGGAGTGGATATCGGGGTTGTCTCGGGGTACAGATCACTATAAAAGTCTACCTCTCTGCGAAGAGGTATCCCTGGAACGTCATCAGGAAAGACGTCCACGTACTGATCCACCACTGCAGGAAAACTATGACTCCGCAGGTCAACTTCTCCAAGGATGAGGCTATGCAACTGATGAGTGATGGGTTGTACTCTCCTCTGCATGAGTCCATCCTGTGCTGCTAAGTCTCCCTTCTCGTCGGTGAAGGTGAACCTGCTCCCGTTGGTGCGTACACATCACACCTTGTGCCTAAAACAGTCAATCTAAGCATGGACTGTAGATAACCAATCCATGCCCAAGATGATGTCGTAAGGCCTCGACGCCGATACAAGAAGATCCCAGCCGAAGCTCTCGTCTTCTAGAGTAAGCTTACACTACCAGCACCAGTTCATAATAGTTGATTCTGCTCCCGTAGGGGTCTCTAACCGTAAGGATCGAGCCAACAGCTCTATCGGAATCTCCGAGCTCTGAACAAGGGAAGTGGCTATGAAAGAGTGACTCACTCCTGTGTCTATAAGAACTGCAGTAAGGGTGGAATAGACACATATAGTACTACGAATCATCTCTGGCATGCCGTGGGCGTAGGCCTACGCTGCCTGGAGCTTTGCCTATCTCTGCCCACCACCTCCCTATGGCCGGGGCGGACCTCCTGGTGGTGGTGGTGGCAGAGCCTCAACACGTCTCCCACCACCTGCTGCTCGGCCATCTCCTCTGCCTCGTCCTCCTCCTCCTTGAGGAACGCCACGGTCGACCCTCTGCCTCTGCCTGGGTGGCCCCTCCACCATCTGCTGCTCCTCGGCATGGCGGGTTGGGCAGTCACAAGCCATGTGGACCTGCCCGCCGCATCCGTAGCACTGCCTGCCTCTCGAAAGACTGGCTCCACGCTGTGTGCCCCACACTGCTGAGCCAGTGTCCTGAGGTCGTCTGCCAGAAGGTCTGGTCTGCCTGGACCCATGAGTCATCCGTCAGCTACATGCTGTCGAAGACTCCGCTACCTGCCGCCCTGCGGTAGGTCTCGCTGTAGACTTAGCAAGAAAGCTCTCGATCAGAAGGGCTCGCTCCAGCACTCATGCCTGAGTCGGAATGATGAGGGAGATCAACGATGCCCTGATCTCGTTTCTCAAACCCTACTCAAAGGTCTGGGCCCGGAAGAAGGGGTCTCGTACCATGTTGGTCGAGTAGCGAGAAATATCGGTAAACCTTGCCGCGTACTGAGCGACTGTTAAGCTGCCCAGTCGCAGCTGAAGAAGCTCCTTGATGCGCACCGTACGGAGGCTGGCCGGGACGAACTCTGAGTGGAAGTGGATCTCAAAGTCCGTCCGGAGAAAAGATGCCTCGTCGTGCACCTGGAGAATTAAGCTCCACCATCGGCCCGCTGCTGCGTGCAGTAGGCTCGCTGCGAGGATCACCATGAGGTCTGCTGGTGTCCTCACTAGCCTGAAAACTCGGACGACTGCCTCCAGCCAGTCCTCGGTTGCCTGGGGGTCCGTCTCCCAATGAAACCTGGGTGGTCGCTGGTGATGGAACTCGTGCAGAGCTCCAAGGCGACGTGCATCATCAGCGGTCGGTGCTGGAAGCATCGGGGGCTCGGTGGGTAGAGGTACCTCCGGTGCCTCTGCTATCAACGGGCCCTATACCGTGGCCTCGTTGCTCGGCCGGCTGTCGTCATGCTCGACTCTTGGAACCCCAGTTGGCTGCCGTCGTGGGGCCATCCAGAAAAGGAAACAAGTTCGCCACAGTCAGAACAGTATACCTGGTGAGCTGACACAAGTAATCACAAAGAAAACTTGAAACACACATGCAATCAATGTTTTCGTGCATTAAGTCGGAAATCAGAAGTCAGGGTCCGGATGTACGGATACGTCGGCCGCCGCACCAAAAATTGACTCCATGGACTGATAACCACACCCAATACACTAAACACAATTGCTTCATATAGAAGAATGATCAGAGTCTACGGTAGAACCGACCACCTCTGATACAAATTTGTCACGACCCGTCCTCGGGGCCCGTGCCGTGACTACCCCAAGCCCGCCTTCCATAGGCCAGGGGCTGGAAACTATCACCAAGGAGTAAATCCCGATAAACAGGGAAGGCATTGCCTTTGTAAAGTAAACAAGCACCACAGAGTAAGCAAGCGGAAAAGTAAACACTAAGTAAAAACTGTAACAAGCTGTGCTGAAAGTAAAAGGGGCAGAAAATACAAGCACAACTGTAAAGTACAACTGAAAGGGTAAAATAACAACTGAAAAGAAAAGCTGCATCATTGAGCCGTCGTCTGGAAGTCCCACCTGAAGGGTGTGCACAGATAGCCTCCAAAGCTCCTCGGTCCAGCCGTCCGCTCCGAGTACGTCCCGCCTAGTGGTCCACCTCCGGGTATCATCCTGCTCTGCAAGCCTCCACCATAATCAACGATGTCCGTCATCTGCAACCAACATAATGAAGTGCGGGGAAAGACTGTGTAGGGGTGAGTATAAGCTACTCAGTAGGGACCCCAAGACCCCCGAAGGTCTCCCGAATTCCACAAAGGATAAACCACAAAGGAAAGATGAAATCACGAAGTAATGATCGACACTGCTTAGGTATATGCCCATACATATACCTAAGTCATCAATTGCTGTTCGGCTCCAACATCCGAGCCCAAGCACAACCCAGTCCACACAGGAAAGAAAAACGTAAATCCACACACGATAGCACAACACAATCCACAAAGGAGTAAACAATAAATCCACATAGGATAGCACAACGCAATCCAAAAAGGAGAGTAACACAGGATTCAGATCACACAGGTATACTTCTTTTTATGATGATAAAGATGATCAATGATCCATCTAAGTCATCGGACTCACAAAGGATCGAAAGGTACTAACCCCCGTAATGACCCACACAGGATCGGGCCCACACAGGACCTGTAGGCACTGGCTCACACAGAACCGCTGAACGCTGACCCACACAAGATCAGATCCACATAGGATCTGTAGCACTGATCCACATAGGATTGCTGAGTGCAGTAGTCGTCGCAGTCTACTGAGGATCTCTGCATAGTCATCGTCAAAGTCCACTGAGGATCTCTGCATAGTTATCGTCGCAGTCACAGTAGCAGTCGTAGCCAGCACTAGGGTTCCCGCACACAACAAGCACATTCGGGAGGGTCCGCTCCACGGGCCGAGAGGCTGATACATCAACTGACACATAGTCCGAAGTTGATGTATCCAAAAGTTCCGTATCGTCAACAGGAATTGAACGTCATAGACGGCACGTCAATCGGACGCCCGGTCTGAGAGTTATTGGCTTTTTCGTCCGAGGGGCCCGGTTTATTTTTAAGGCAAAACCAACCCGACCGTACTCCACCTACGTTCAAACCTCGGAGGAGTACGCCAAAATATCAATCTAACTTAAAGGAATTCAACAAAGTCGACGACACGTCAACCAGATGTCTGAAGCTCAAGATATGAGCGTTTACGCTCCGAGGGCCCGGTTGGTTTCGTGTACGAACCAACCCGGCCAAACCCAAAGTATTTCGAAACCTTGAGTGTGATATACCGAAACGCCCGCCTCGAACCAAGGATCACATCACCGCTGACGGCGCGTTGTTTGGAGGCCCGTAGCTCATGTTACGGGAAAATGACCGAAAAGGTCCGAAAACGGGGGGTCTGGGCCAGGGTCGACCCGGCTGGACCCGGTCCGGCCCGGCCTGGCCGGCCGGCCCAGCTCGGCTCGGCCGAGTGGCCGTGCAGCGCGGGGGGCTCGCTGCCCACGCGTGATAGCACCACGGCCCCCGCGGGGGGGGGGGGGGGGGGGGGGGTTGGGGGTGGGGGGCGGGGGGCTGGTCAACAGACGCGGCAATGGCCGCGTCCCGCGTGTGCGCCGGACCCGCGCGGCCGCGGGTCCGCTGGCACCGCCGCCTCTGTGGCGGCCTTGTCCGGTGGCGCGCCAGCGACCCGCACTGCCGGTGGCTTCCTCGGGCCACCGGAGTTGCTCCAGTGGTCCGTTTTCCTTCCCGTCTGCGCCGAAGCTCCTCCCGGGTTCCATTCTTCACTGCGGGATCGTCAAATCGCCCTTGCATCATGTTTTGTCATCGCCCGCCAAATCCGCACCACAACAAAGAACAACAGAGGGTTGTCGGGCCGTGTTCATTTGGCCCGCACCCTCCGCGTTAGATAATAACAGTCGGGAGAAATTTTCGACACATGAAAACATAACCAAAAACAATTTTATTAAATTAAAATTGTTCTTATGAAATGGGTTCTTCATTTTGAATAGAAACATCCATGGAGTATAAAACATTCAAACAAAACCCCTACCTCATCAAGTTGTCACACGCATGTTCTTCGTGGAATTGATCTTCACGGAAGGAGGGTATCATCGCGTCGTCGCAGTATCCGGTGTTGCGTCGACGAACTCCGAGGACCAAGAAACAACAGATTTAATTATAAATAATTAAATCTGTGTGTTGTTTTAAACCACAAAGAGGATTTAAAAGAAACCTGAAATCTCTTACCTCAAGAAGATGGTGACCAGAGATCGGGGCTGGGAAGAACGTCTCGGATGAAACGTCGTCAGTCTCCGAGGGTGACGACGTTCTTCGCGTTCTTCGCGTTCTTCGTGTTCTTCACTAAGAAGGATGATGAACTTGAGGTTTGTCAAATCCTCCCAACGAACATTTTTCCAGAAGTCGTGCGTTGGTCTTATTTTATTATTATGCCAACAAACGAAAAAGAGATAAGTAACGTCCCATTAATTCATAGGATTAATTAAACGAATAAAATCGCCCAATTAATTGGTGCGTTAACAAATTAAGAAAACACATCAGTTGACTTTCATAATGACGGGTTTTCGCAGGTGCGTTACTTAATGGAAAAGAAACGGTGGGGCTCGTGTGGGCCCCACCCTAAATATCCTACCAAGGGGGTAGGATATTTTTAGATAGCACCCTATCCGAAACAACTCAGCTTAAGCTGCTTTATGTGGCTTTCAAGTGGCTTTAAGTGAAATAAAATAAAGTTGTCATACAAATTATTTTATTTCTTAACTTTAAGCCCAAAAATTAAAAACCACACCCAAGCAAACGCAACTCCGGAAGAGGCGTTTCTAAGCACATACCGGTGCTGTGATTCCATCGGTGCCCTTGAAATTCGATTCCGAGCACCGGTTCAAAAGTTAGAAAACCCTGCTCATCCGTTCACTGAACGTACCTAAGCCAAACTTCGGAAAATGATTCCGGGCACACCGGGTCTCGGAATCAGGTGCCGTCAGAAACTGCGTTCTTGTAATATTCCAAAGAAAATTAAGAAAAAAAAATCTTTGAAATTTATGGGTCTTTACATTACTCCCACCTCAGGGCTTTACGTCCCCATAAAGATACATCACAAACTAGGGAAACAAATGTGGGTACTGAGCACGCATCTGAGCCTCCTGCTCCAAAGTGCTCTCCTGGAGGTTCCCGTGCTTCCATCTGATGCGCACTAGAGTAATCGATCATCCACGTAGGACCCACTCCTGTCGATCCTGGATCTCCACTGGGACCTCCGCAAAAGTCGCCCCATCATCAACATCCAGCTCCCCATAGTCAATGATATGCTTCGGGTCGTGCACGTACCTCCTCAGCTGAGATACGTGGAAGACGTCGTGCACCCGGTGCAACTGAGGTGGTAGAGCCAGACGAAATGCCACCTCACCAATCCTGCCGAGGACCTCGAAAGGTCCGATGAAGCATGGAGACAACTTGCCGCCTCGGCCAAATCTCCGTAATCCACATCGAGGCGAGACACGCAAGAAGACATGGTCGCCATCCTTGAACTCTAGTGGCCTCCACCTCTTGTCAGCATAAGACTTCTGCCGGCTTTGAGCTGTCCTCATCCGCTCCTGGATGACCTGGACCTTCTCTGTCGTGGACCGGACCATCTCTGGTCCCACGAGTGCTGACTCCCTGGTTTCTGTCCATCACAGAGGACATCTGCAAGGTCTGTCGTACAACGCCTCGTATGGTGCCATCCCGATGGTGGAGTGGTAGCTATTGTTGTACGCGAACTCCACCAAGGGTAGATGATCCTCCCAGCTACGACCAAAGTCGAGTACACATGTGCGGAGCATGTCCTCGAGAGTCTGAATGGTCCTCTCCATCTGACCATCCGTCTGAGGGTGAAAGGCGGTGCTCAGACGTAGCTGTGTCCCGAACGCCTCCTGCAAACCCTTCCAAAGATGGGAAGTAAAGCGAGTGTCCCGATCGGAGATGATAGACGATGGCACACTGTGAAGCCCTACAATCTCTTGAATGTAGAGACGCCTCAAGCTCTCCACTGATCCCTTCTCTCTGATGGGTAAGAAGTGAGCCGACTTGGTGAGTCAGTCAACAATCACCCAAATGGAGTCGTGACCTCTGGAAGTGCGTGGAAGTCCAGTCACGAAGTCCATAGATATCCCGTCCCACTTCTACTCCGGGACCTCCAAGGGTTGTACCAAGACTGCTAGTACCTGATGCTCTGCATTCACCTGTTGGCAGGTGAGGCATCGAGAAACGTACTCTGCCACAACCTTCTTCATGCCCGGCCACCAGTGTTGTCGTCTGAGGTCCTGGTACATCTTCGCCACTCCCGGATGTACCTCCAAAAGAGAAGTGTGAAACTCTCTTAGCACCTCCTCTCATAAAGCGACTGGTACCAAGGTAGGTCCTCTGAAAAAGACGTCATGCTCTACTCCAAGGGAGAAACCATCAGGTGCATATACTGAGGATATCTGTGCACGCCATGTCTCACAGTCAGCGTCCCCTCGCTGTGCCTCTCTGACCCACTGTAGAAGTGGAGGAGAGACTGTGAGAGACTGAATGAAGGCTGCTCCGTCCCTATCCATGAATGATATCTACAAGGCGGCTAGCTGCTCTGTCGCCTCCTCAAGCAGCTGAATGCCCGTCCTCCTGTTGAGGGCATCAGCTACTACGTTCCCCTTCCCAGGAATATAGACTATCTCAAAGTCATAGTCTTAGAGGAACTCGAGCCATCACTGTTGTCTCAGGTTTAGGTCCTTCTGAGAGAATATGTACCTGAGACTCTGGTGGTCATAAAAGACTGTAAAGCGCTCGCCCATCAGATAGTGCCGCCATGTCTTCAGATCGAAGACCAATGCTGCTAACTCCAGGTCATGCATGGCGTAGTTCTGCTCATGCGGCCTCAAATGACGTGATCCATAGGCAATCACGGCCCGCTCCTGCATCAGGACACAACCGACTCCGGTCCCTGATGCATCGCAGTAGACTACGTATCCAACTCCCTCATAAGGAAACCTCAAGATAGGTGCACTGGTCAATCTCTATCTCAGCTCCTGGAAGCTCTACTGACATCTGTCTGACCACACAAAGGGTTTCCCCTTCTTCGTCAAAGCTGAGACTGGTGCTGAAACTCTGGAGAAGTCCAGAACAAATCTCCGATAGTAACCGGCTAGACCCAAGAAACTCCGCACCTCCGTCACACTCCTGGGTGGCTCCCAAGCTAGCACCGCCTCGATATTCGCGGGATCCACCGCAACTCCCACTTCAGAAATGATGTGCCACAAGAAGTGGACCTCACGTAACTAGAACTGTCACTTCAAGAGTTTTCCATAATGCTCGTGCTCTCGGAGTGTGTCCAGCACAACCCGCAAGTGGTAGGCGTGCTCCTCCTCAGTCGTCGAGTAAACCAAAAGTCGTCGATGAAGACCACAACAAATCAACCGAGGTATGGATGGAAGATCTTGTTCATGAGGCTCGTGAACACTACTGGAGCATTGGTTATGCCGAATGGAATATCCAAGAACTCATAGTGGCCATACCGACACCTGAAGGTCGTCTTCTGCATGTCCTCGTCCCGAACTCTGAGCTGGTGATAGCCTGACCTGAGGTCTATCTTCGAGAACCACCGTGCTCCCTTGAGCTGATCTAAGAGGTCATCAATCCATGGTAGCAGAAACTTGTTCCTCACTGTTACCTAGTTCAGGTGATGATAGTCGACACACAGTCCCAAGCTCCCGTCCGCCTTCTTGGTGAACAAAATCGGGGAAGCCCAGGGGGAAACCCTGGGTCTGATTAACCCCTTGCCCTGCAAGTCCTCCAACTGTACCCGCAACTCTCGAAGCTCAGCGGGGGCCATCCGATACGCTGGAGTGGATATAGGGGCTGTCCCGGGGTACAGGTCAATGTAAAAGTCTACCTCTCTGCGAGGAGGTAGCCCTGGAACGTCATCGGGAAAGACGTCTGCGTACTGATCCACCACTGCCGGAAAACTAGGACTATGCACGTCAACTGCTCCAATGATGAGGCTAGCCAACTAATGAGTGATGGGTTGTCCTCTCCTCTTCTGAAGTCCATCCTGTGCTGCAAAGGCTCCCTTCTCACTGGTGAAGGTGAACATACTCCCATCGGTGCGCACAAATCGCACCTTGCACCTAAAACAGTCAATATGAGCATGGACTGTAGATAACCAATCCATGCCCAAGATGATGTCATAAGGCCTCGACGCCACTACAAGAAGATCCCAGCTGAAGCTATCACCTCCTAGAGTAAGCTCACACTTCCGGTACTAGTGCGTAATCATCGAGTCTTCTCCCGTAGGAGTCACTAACCGTAAGGATCGAGCCAACGGCTCTGTTGGAATCTCTGAGCTCCGAACAAGGGCAATGGCTATGAAAGAGTGACTCGCTCCTGTGTCTATAAGAACTGCAGCTAGGGTGGAATAGACACAGATAGTTCCTCGAATCATCTATGGAGCACCGTGGTCGTAGGCCTCCGCTACCTGGAGCTGTTCTTGTCTCTGCCCGCCAGCTCCTTGTGGTCGGGGTAGACCTCCTGGTGGTGGTGGTGTCAGAGCCTCAAAGTGTCGCCCACCACCTGCTGCTCGGCCAGCTCCTCTTCCTCGTCTGCCTCCTCCCTGCAGACTGCCACGGTCGACCCTCTGCCTCTGCCTGGGTGGCCCCTCCACCGTCTGCTGATCCTCGGCATGGTGGGTCGGGCAGTCACGAGCCATGTGGCCCTGCCCGCCGCATGCGTAGCACTGCCTGCCTCTCGAAAGACTGGCTCCGCGCTGTGTGCCCCGCACTGATGAGCTAGTGTCTTGAGGTCATCTGCCGGAAGGTCTGGTCTACCTGGACCCATGAGTCATCCGTCGGCTACCTGCTGCCAAAGACTCCGCTACCTTCCGCCCTGCGGTAGGTCTCGCTATAGACTCAGCAAGAAAGCTCTCTATCAGAAGGTCTCGCTCCAGCACTCCTGCCTGAGTCAGAATGCTGAGGGAGATTAGCGATGCCCTGATATTGTGTCTCAAACCCTGTTCAAAGTTCCGGGCCCGGAAGAAGGGGTCCTGTACCATGTCGGTCGAGTAGTGAGAAAGATCGGTAAACCTCGCAGCGTACTGGGCGACCGTCAAGCTACCCTGCCGGAGCTGAAGAAGCTCCTGGATGCGCACCGCATGGAGGGTGGCCAGGACGAACTCTGAGCGGAAGAGGATCTCGAAGTCCGTCCAGAGAAAAGATGCCTCGTCGTGCACCTGGAGCATCAAGATCATCCATCGGCCCGCTACTGCGTGCAGTAGGCTCGCTGTGAGGATCACCATGAGGTATGCTGGTGTCCTCACTATCCTGAAAACTCAGACGACTGCCTCCATCCAGTCCTCGGCTGCCTGGGGGTCCTTCTTCACACGAAACATGGGTGGTCGCTGGCGCTGGAACTCGTCCAGAGCTCCAAGGCGACGTCATCATCAGCGGTCAGTGCTGGAAGCATCGGGGGCCCGGCGGTAGAGGTACCGCCGGTGCCTCTGCTGTCAACGGGCCCTGTACCGAGGCCTCGTCGCTCGACGGGCTGTCATCACGCTCGACTCTCGGAACCCTAGCTGGATGCCCTCGTGGGGCCATCCTGAAAAGGAAATAATTGCGCCACGGTCAGAACAGTATACCTGGTGAGCTGACACAAGTAATCACAATGAAAACTTGAAACACACATGCAATCAATGTTTTCGTGTATTATGTCAGAAATCAGAAGTCAGGGTCCTGGTGTACAGATACGTCGGCCACCGTACCAACACTGGACTCCCTAGACTGATAACCACACCCAATACACTAAACACTATTGCTTCACATAGAAGAAAGATCAGAGTCTGCGGTAGAACCGACCACCTCTGATACCAATTTTTCAAGACCCATCCTCGGGGCCCGTGTCGTGACTACCCCAATCCCACCTTCCATAGGCCAGGGGCTGGAGACTAGCTCCAAGGCGTAAATCCTGATAAACAGGGAAGGCATTGCCTTTGTAAATTAAACAAGCACCACAGAGTAAGAAAGAGGAAAAGTAAACACTAAGTAAAAACTGTAACAAGCTGTGGTAAAAGTAAAAGGGGCCGGAAATACAAGCCCAACTGTAAAGTAAAACTGAAGGGGAAAACAGAAACTGAATAGAAAAGCTGCAGCTTCGAGCCGTCGTCTGGAAGTCCCACCTGAAGGGTGTGCACAGATAGCCTCCAAAGCTCCTCGGTCCAGCCGTTCGCTCCAAGTACGTCCCGCCCAGTGGTCCACCTCCTGCTATCATCCTGCTCCGCAAGCCTCCAACACGATCAGCGCTGTCTGTCGTTTGCATCCAACACAATGAAGTGCGGGCAAAGCCCATGCAGGGGTGAGTATAAGCTACTCAGTAGGGACCCCGAGACCCCCGAAGGTCTCCCGAAATCCACCAATGATAAACCACAAAGGAAAGATGAAATCACGAAGTAATGACCAACACTACTTAGGTATATGCCCATACATATACCTAAGCCATCAATTCCCGTTCGACTCCAACATCCGAGCCCAAGTACAACCCAGTCCACACAGGAAAGAAAAACATAAATCCACACAGGATAGCACAACAAAATCCAAAAAGGAGAGTAAAGAGTAAATCCACACAGGATAGTACAACACAATCCACAAAGGAGAGTAACACAGGATTCATCTCACACAGGTATACTTATTCGTATGATGATACAGATGATCATTGATCCATCTAAGTCATCGGACCCACAAAGGATTGAAAGGTACTAACCCCCACAATGACCCACAAAGGATTGGACCCACACAGGATCAATAGGTAACTAACCCCATAATGACCCACACAGGATCAGGCCCACACAGGACCTGTAGGCGCTGGCTCACACAGAACCGTTGAGCGCTGACCCACACAGGATTGGATCCAGACAGGATCTGTAGCACTGATCCACATAGGATCGCTGAGTGCAGTAGTCGTCACAGTCCACTGAGGATCTCTGCACAGTCGTCGTCGCAGTCCACTGAGGATCTCTGAACAGTCGTCGTTGCAGTCACAGTAGCAGTCGCAGCCAGCACTAGGGTTCCTGCACACAGCAAGCTCATTCGGGAGGGTCCGCTCCACGAGCCGAGAGGCTGATAGATAAACTGACACATAGTCCGAAGTTGATGAATCTAAAAGTTCCGTATCATTAATAGGAACTCAACGTCGCAGACGGCGCGTCAATCGGACGCCCGGTCTGAGAGTTGTTGGCTTTTTCGTCCCAGAGGCCCGGTTGGTTTTTAAGGCAAAACCAAAATGACCGTACTCCACCTGCATCTAAACCTCGGGAGGAATACACCAAAAGATACGTCTCACTTATAGGAATTCAAAAAAGTCGATGACACATCAATCGGATGTCCGAAGCTCAAGATATGAGTGTTTCCGCTCCGAGGGCCCGGTTGGTTTCGTGTACGAACCAACCCGGCCAAACCTAAAGTATTCTGAAACCTTTAGTGTGATATACCGAAACGAAGGCCTCGATCCAAGGATCACATTTCCACTAACGCCGCGTCGTTTGGAGGCCCGTAGCTCATGTTACGGGCAAATGACCGAAAAGTTTCGAAAACAGGGGGTCAGGGCCTGGGTCGACCCAGCCGGCCGGCCCGGCTCGGCTCGGATGAGTGGCCGCGCAGTACGGGGGGCTCGCTGCCCCCGCGTGACAGCACCACGGCACCCGCGGGGGGGGGGGGGGGGGTGGGGGGCTGGTCAACGGACGCGGCAAGGGCCGCGTCCCGCGTGTGCGCCGGACCAGCGCGACCGTGGGTCCGCTGGCACCGCCGCCGCTGCCGCTGGCTTCCGCGGGCCACCGGAGTTGCTCCGATGGTCCGTTTTCCTTCCCGTCAGCGCCGAAGCTCCTCCCAGGTTCTGTTCTTCACTATGGGATCTTCAAATCGCCCTTTCATCACGTTTTGTCATCTCCCTCCAGATCCGAACAAGAACGAAGAACGACGGAGGGTTGTCGGGCCGTGTTCGTTTGGCCTGCACCCTTCCTGTTAGATAATAACTGTCGGGAGAAATTTTCCACACATGAAAACATAACCAAAAACAATTTTATTAAATTAAAATTGTTCTTATGAAATGTGTTCTTCATTTTGAATGGAAACATCCTCGGAGTATAAAACATTCAAACAAAACCCCTACCTCATCAAGTCGTCGCACGCGCGTTCTTCGTGGAATTGATCGTCGCGGAATGAGGGTATCGCCGCGTCGTCGCGGTATCCGGTGTTGCGTTGACAAACTCCGAGGACCAAGGAACAATAGATTTAATTATAAATAATTAAATCTGTGTGTTCTTTTAAACCACAAAGAGGTTTTAAAAGAAACCTAAAATCTCTTACCTCAAGCAGATGGTGACCGGAGATCGGGGCGGGGAAGAACGTCTCATGCGGGCCCCACCCCAAAAATATCCTACCAAGGGGGTTGGATATTTTTATATATCACCCTATCTGCAAAAACTCAGTTTAAGCAGATTTAGGTTGCTTTCAAGTGGCTTTAAGTGAAATAAAATAATGTTGTCATACAAATTATTTTATTTCTTAACTTTAAGCCCAAAAATTTTAAACCACACCCGAGCAAACGCAACTCAGGAAGAGGCGTTTCTAAAAAAATACCGGCGCAGGGATTTCATCGGTGCCCTCAGAATTCGATTTCGGGCACTGGTTCAAATGTTAGAAAACCCCGCTCGTCCGTTCACTGAACGTACCTGAGCCAAGCTTCGGAAAATGATTCCGTGCATACCGGGCCTCGGAATCAGGTGCCGTCAAAAACTGCATTCTTGTAAAATTCCAAAGAAAATAAAAAAACAATTCCTTGAAATTTACGGGTCTTTACAGGAACCTGATGAACTTTCATGCTAAAATGTATTTGGTGGTTTAAGAGAGTTAGGAGTAGATGTTTTTTGTTTTAGTTGTTGTGTAGTATACACATTGTGGATTGATGAAGGACCTAATGTATATGGATCCAAATTTCTTTTCCCAGAGGTGAAACAATAATGGTTGAGTTATATATTCAGATTGGTTGATAGATGAATATTAGATCATATATGTATATAATCATGTTGTGGTACCTAAGCGAATGTTATAGGATCTCATGCGGGAATTGCATTCCTTGATGTTTGAGGTGCATCCATGTGTAACTAAAATGTACCTTGATCTATGATGATAGTATTGGTGTCCATGCTAGAAAAATTATATAGTATGGTCTGTAACAAAGTAAATCACCTATAAATAGGTGAAGGAAGAGCATAAATGTCCTACAAGGTCACTACAACCATTTCCCACCATAGAATTGAAGTGGAATGATGTGACCATAGATTTTGTGGTTGGTCTCCCGATGATCATTTGAAACAGTGAGTCTATTTGGGTCATTCTGGATCAATAGAAAAAGGTAGGGAATTTCAGGCCTTCATGGGAAACCTTTATAGTAGAATAGTTTGTAGAATAGTACATGCATGAGATAGTACGTTTTCATGGATTTCCAATGACTATTGCATCAAATCGTGATTCACGCTTCTAGCAGGTCTTGTAGATAGTGATTTGTACGTATAATTTTGTGGGTATGGCTTTCCACCTATAGATATATATGAAATCACATAATATTATACTTGTTCTTGAGGATAAACTATGTCTTTGTAGGATTTATTTTAGTGGATCTAAGGAAAAGAACATGTATTTGTTGAATTTTTCCTATAACAACAATTATCGGGAAGCTATAAAGATGGTAGAATATGAGGCCCTTTATGGTAGGACATATAGATCACCCCTATGTTGGATGGGGGCTAGTGAGTCAGAGTTATTGGGTCTAAGTCTCATGAAGGATACATATGGAAATGTATAGTTGATTCTGAAATGTATGGTAGTGGAACAAATAATATAGAAGTCATACACTGAAAGGAAGAGATTACCCCTAGAGTTTACATATAGTGATCGTGTATTCCTTCAAGTGTCACCTATGTTCGGTAATAATATGATATGGAGGCATGGAATGTTGGAGCTCAGGTTTGTTGGACCATTTGAAATAGTAGAGAAAATAAGGCTTGTGGCGTACCGATGGGAACTTCTATAGTGATACAACAATATTCATAACATTTTAATGTATTACCACTTTGGTTGTATCACCCTTACCCTTCTCATGTGATCGATTTGGATGAGGTTGACCTTTAGATAGATGTTTCCTTTTAGGAGAATTTGTTACATGTGTCCGATCGTAGTGATAATGTGTTGTGTGGATCGACTATGTCGATAGTTCATGTGTAATGGAAACATGGATGTGTGAAAGATGATACATGGGAAAGTTAAGCAAATATGAGGGCTCAGTGGACTAATCTGTTGGGCTGAAAATATAATAAAGGGTTAGAGGTGCTTCTCGAGTAAGAGCTATTATATGTTGGGGATATTGTAAGATCCTAACCATTTCAGAAGTCATCTCTGATGTGATTTTCCAGTAATTTTATTATTGATGTATAATTTATGAGAGTTGTGATGTGGGGTGAATTTTTTGGAATTCAATGTAAATTTTGTATAAAGGATAATGTAAACAGTGGAACGTGGTTTGAAAAAACCATTGGGTTGTCTAATAGAAGCTATGTTTCCTCTAGTCTTTTGAGGCAGTAGCTTTGGAACTGTTAAATTATAGTTTGGGAGGCCATGTTAGGAAATAATTAATGGCCCCCTTGAATTAGTTGTTAACACAATTTTAGCACACAATTTGTCTAGTGGTGTGACTGAACCATGTGTGGGCCGATAATGAGATCCTAAAATTGTGTATCTCACTTGTTTTCAACATTTTATTACCTTCATAACCTCTAGTGTTTCCCTAACTTAGGATTTTACTTTCTTAAGTGTAAAGTAATTTTCTCCCATAAACCCAAATAGATTCCAATTTTTTATGAACACAATTTTTTAGATCGAAATCCTGAATAAAATATGCTCTCTTCTCCCATTAAGTTGTTTTCACCTCGATGCTTTTATCATTATTTTTTATATCATTCCTTGATCATTACATGGAAAATTGCATCTGTTTCCAAGGATATAAATATATATGTTTATATCTATATATAGAA
The DNA here is from genome assembly GCA_963277665.1 of Viscum album. Classification (NCBI taxonomy): domain Eukaryota; kingdom Viridiplantae; phylum Streptophyta; class Magnoliopsida; order Santalales; family Viscaceae; genus Viscum; species Viscum album. The sequence continues at coordinate 929,057,994 of OY728145.1, read as the reverse complement.
TTATAGATCTAGACATAGATTTATGAGATCTTGATGTCTTTGATCATGATTTTGGTTTAGGGATTTAGATCTAGAAGTTTTATCAATGTCATTGTGGAGCTTAGATATTGGTGATTTTTATTAGGAAAAACATCAATCAACGAACCAAGGTATGTGGTCTAAATCTTATTCTCATAGTCATGGATTTTATATGTATATTCAAAAATTGTAAAATTTCTATAATCCTTTAGAAATTCATTTCCATGAATTGCGATAATTATATAGACCAATAGTATTATCAATGAATTGATGTAATAGGTATTAATAGGATAAGATTTCATGAGACTAATGGGTTTCCCTATTGGATAATTAGTTATTGGTATTTGATAAAAAAATTGTAATCTAGAAATTTTTTTAGGGATTAATTATACGATATTGAAATGGCTATGTTGACATAATTAATTGTGCATTAATTATGTTCATTTGATAATATGATCTATATAAATAATTATGGGTTTGATTATTGAATGATGAGTTTATAATGAGGTAATTAATTATAAAAATTATTCGTGGATTATAAATTTGGATAATGAATAATTAATTTATTAATTAATTAATGGTTTTAAGAGCCTAGTTAATTATTGAATTAATTAATGGAATGGATGTGTCTAACTAATTTAAGAAATTATTAATAAACTTATGGTGGATAATTAATTGATAAATTATTAATTTGATATAGTATGGGGACATGGTTATTCTAAATTGATAAGAAAAAATGGTAACATGTTCCTAATAATTTTGAGTAAAAAGAATTTGAAAAGGCCATTCTATGTTGAGAAGTATACATTGTAACAATGTCATTATAACGAAAATTAAAGATAATGAGAACATGGTAATTCTATTGAGGAGTAAAATTGGTAACATTGTAATCATATTTACATTTGTGATGTTGGTATCTTTGGTAATGTGTATTTTAAATGTGAATCAAAAGAAATGACATAATGGAACTCTGAGTTATGGCATCACATGAGAATATTCAAACTATGGAATAAATCGAATTATGTACTGAGATATCATATCACCTTATAATAATTCATTATTTGGTGATAAGCATGTACTATGATATCATATTACCAAGGGAACACAAAGGACCGTTGCATGAAATGAATCTATTATTGGGGTTTGAGTCTCCTTTGGAACCCAGAAGATAATGTTGTTAGATTAGAATAAATCATAATGTAATAACATGTTGTTTATGCATTGTAATTATTTTTTATGAACTACCTACACTATATTTTGAATGAAATTTTTTAGACATCATTTGTGGTGTCCTACTTAGTTGCACTCACACCCTATTCAGGTAGCCTGATCAGTACCTGAAAAGATTATATAGTTGTAGGACTGGATAAGATAAAAGGTTCTAGGATAGGTGGATGATTGGGGAAGGATCTTGGAGGAGGGAACCATACATGGTTTGGTGCCCGTTGGGGAGTCATAGTGTCTTTACATTCAGTTTCATTATAGACACATAACACTTATATTACAATAAGATGTTTTCCCTTTCAGTTGAGTATTGTTTTCTTATTTGATTATCTTGTAACATGAGAATTGTTCTGGTTATATTTTCATCAGGGATTGTTTATTTATTTCAATTTGTGTTTTACCCTAATAAATGATGGTATATCCTTCCCCATGACTATCTTACAAGACCTTACCTTCTAGTCGGTATCCTATGAATACGGGGAGACATGGTTGAGTTCATATTAAAAACCGGCTCATGTACAGTTTCATAGAACCTTGGCCGAGACGTTATAGAATTAAAATTATAATTTAAATTTATGAATTAATTATATGAAATCACGATTTTAAATTAAAATGTAGTATATTCAACTATTCATAAAAAACCTAATCTTCTTAGAGAAATACAAAATTAACGCTCAGTCATTGTTGGTATATGAATTTAAAAATAATTCTAGCCATAAATATTTCTATAAGAGTTAATAATTTATTATTAAATAATATGTGAAAAATGTTATTAATACATATTTTTTAAAAATAAAATTATGATTGTATTCTTATATATTAAACCTTTTTAATGAAAAATAATAAAAAAATTAATAAACTTTTTTAAATTATATATTTTTATAATTTTGTGAATTTTATTCATTCCCACCAATCCAATGCCTATAAAAGAACTTCCATTTTATATAATAATATCACTAGTATGATGTTATTTTGTAAATATAAAACTTTCTCATAATGAAAGATGTTGATGAAATTAATTTTTGATTGAAATTAATTAAAACTCACGGATAAGTGAATTGAAAATAATAGAATATAGATAATTTGTTTAATATAGTAAATATATCATAATGTCTCAGGATGTTACATTTATCATATATTCTAGGTGTTGTGTGTCATATATGCTATTTAATATGATGTTCTCAATTTTATATTTAATTGTTTTGCATTCTCTCTATAATATAAAAAAATATATCCTTGAAATTAAAATTTGATATCGATAGAAAAATGTAAGATATTTGAAAATTATTTTTTAAGAAAATCCCACATAATATAAAATTTAAAAAAATTTCATCTTTATAGCATTGAATCCTATGTACGAAGTCCATGTATAATTACATATAATAAGGTTTATATATAGAAATACATTGGTGTAATGTAAATATAAGGTCATTCAGGAAACAAACAAACAATTATAGAGAATGATAGTGGTAACTGATCACAATAAGATGAATGATTAATTGAATATTAGGGGCAGATAACCATAAATATGTGATGATTTAAATGACAATATATGTAATCAGATATGAATTTAATAATATATTTTTTTGTTTCAAGATAATTATACTAAATTGATGAATTTTTTTTATGTGTATGATTTTTAGTAAATTTACATACATTGCATTTTATTATTATGAAGATCAATTTCATCCTTTGGATGTTGTCAGATTATTTTCCAATTCCTCACATTCTACAAAAAAAATAATTTCCCTAATTGTATTTTTTAACCATAATGCTAAACAATTTACATATAATGAATCTTATGAAATATTGATGAGTGAAAAGTTTTTCCTTATATATTAAACTATTTTCCAAAACTAATATGTATAGTATAATTTATCCAGAATAATAATTAATCCACAGTCCATAAAAGTAAAACCATATGTTCATCATTATTTTTTATTTTAAAAAAGTATATTTACGAATAATTGCATATTATTTTATACGTTGAGTAGGACATTGGTAGGAATGAAACTCTTATGTTCCCTCAATCATGGGTTCACACACCATTGCATTGTAGACTATATTGATTGTAACCTAGTATGAATGATATCATTTTTTGAAACATTACTAATATAATTAGTTTAATTTCTCACAAAAATATATTATAAATCCTCGAAATAAAATTTATCATTAATTAATTTTTTAAATATAATTTTAAATTTAATTATTATTATAATGTTTAATAATAATACTTTCCCATTATAAAAATTATATTAATACTCATATTAACATTAAATTTTATCAATATCTTTAATATTTGTTCTACATGTTAAAAAATAACTATTACTCAAATTAATTTTCCATAAATTTCTCCCAAAATACCCTTAATCTTATGACAGGACTACGACATAAATTTATAAAAGTTGGGTTAGAGACATTAAAATCGTGCTCTATATTAAACCTAATATTTATATATATATTTTTATAACTTAGTAAGTAAATGATGATGTACATTATTCTAAAATTTAACACAATACACAGGTTTTTCTAATTTATTTGAACTGAATACCATAATTAAAACACTTTCAGATAAATACATCATATTCCATATTTCAACATAGGTTCATCCTTGGTTTATAGTATAACCTTGGTCATTCATTTTCATAATCTATTTAAATAATTCATTATTTTTTAATGAATGTTTGATTAATCCAAATAATATTAATTGTGATTGTTATGGAAGGTGTGTAGTAATTACCATTATAATTCACCTTTTAACGCTCAAGTCAAGCCCAACATACCATTTTCGGAATTATTAACCATAGGTATGTTGGTGTATGTACCACATCCACTTTTATTATCTTTACATGGATAAATTGCTATAAAAACCCTCACAATCTCAAGGATTATGATTTTATTTATACTTTCCTAAAGGACAATAATCATGTAATGGTCCCCAATCTATGTTATCCTTAATCTAGTTTCTATATATTTTTTCTAAACATCCTCTAATATCAACTATAGGGACCCTTACCCCAATATCCCAGAGCTTATTCTATATAACATTATATTAGAATAAGATACAAGGAATCACATCCCAACGGTCTGAATATTTTTTTTGTCCTAGTAATTTACATACATACATCTTTCTCATATTACATTTGAATACAAAATTTACAACATATATTTTTCCTAAATAACGTTATTTTATCTATAATATCCCATTATATCAGTCATTATAAACATCATGGCATCTTTGGGACTGGAATAAAAATAAAGGTGATTTAAATTATAATTAAGTTTAATATATGTTAATATTATACATGAATAAATAAGAACAATCAATATATAATTATAACAATGGAATAGAAGTACCATTCAATTTTTAATGTGAGACCGATGTGAATCCAGATATAAATCTCCAAAAAAATAATCAATAATTAGTGTTAAATAACTAAAAACACATTCCATTAAAATTACTTCAATTCATTAATGTGTATGGAATAATCAATATGTAATTGTAAGTAATTTAAAATAAATTAAATTTAATCAATAAGAAAATATAAATGAATTTATAGATATATCATAGTATGAATATCCAGGATAATAATAACTAAACTCTTAATAAAGGAAATTGATTATTATTAAACATCACTTCTCAAACACATAATACCTATACATTAAATTCTTTTCATATGATTATTTAAACTACATGTAAAAAATATATTTACTGATATATTAACTTATTTATATGATGCATCATATCGATGAATTGAGGGGGTATATAATTTCTGGAACCACCCATGACATTTAGTTGAAAGAAGTTATCTTATATCAAAAAATAAATATATTTGATACCAAATTCTCCTTATCATTAAATAACCATATTGAGTAATGAATACACATTTATTAATATTCTCACAAATAAAAAGTAACTATCATTATATTACACCATTCCTAAAAATTATATATGGTTTATGAAAATAACAAATCTATGAAAAAAAAAATATTTATTAAGGATAAATTTAATATCACATTATCATTTGAAAGTGAATATTTAATATGGAATATAATGAATATAAAATTGATTCAAGGAAGTGAATGTCAATTATTTTATTCTCCAAAGTAACCATAAACCATCCAGACAATTATTGAAGATTATATCAATAAAAATATACCCATTTTAGTAATAAAAAGTGTCACTTCCATGTAATAATATAAATAACATTAAAATATATCTATAAACATTCTTGAAGAAAAGAACCATTCAATTTCATATTTTTTTTAAAATCCCTTGCTGGAATAACTAATAAAAAAATTGGTAAAAAATTATCATAAACATTAAAATACTTTTCCATAAAATTAAGGGAAATTATGGTGGGTAAGTATGAACATGTATTAAATTAAAATTCCTTCATTTTTAATTTTATAAGTTATTGGAATGTGTGTTGTTCATAAAATAACATGAATATTTCTTTCACATTTATGATAAAAGTCAAAAAGGAATTGATTTGAAAATTACATGATTATTCCATTAAAAAAATTGAAATGGGATAAAATGGGTAAAAAATATTTAATAAATTGATTTTAAATTATTTAAAAAAATATTATGAAAATAATTTTAGAAAACTTATTTGTGAAAGAAAATTTATTTCCAATAAAAGAGAGAAATGAAATAATATTGTACTAAAACCAATTACCAGTGTTTTTTAGTACCAAGGAATTGGAAAATGGATCAATAACACAAATATATGATGATTAAAAAGAGTATGGAAAAATAAAATGGGATTATTAATAAATTATTAAGAAAATTTACTTTAATATTTAAATATGTATAAACAATATCAATTAGAATGAAATTGGGAAATAAACCGTCACCTCGATCAAAATGTTGATGTCAGAATTATTAAATTATCATATTACGTGTATCAACTTTAAATCAATAGAAACCAAGTTTATATAAAATATAAGATAATAAATGTACTTTTTCAATTAATCAGAAAATATTAAAGACAAAAAGGTTGTCATATAACAAAATTAAAAGAAAATGAGTTATGAAATTTTTTACAACTTGGTAATTTTCATTTAGAATCCCCATAGATGAAATAATAAGAATTCAAAATTTAAATAACATAAATTTTTAATTAATCATGATATAACACCTATAAGAAGATATATATGATCTTTATAAATTATCTAGGTTTATAATGTTACAATATCATTCAATAAAATTAAATTGTGATGAAATTTCATACCATACATATCATATTAGTTTAACGCTATTTAACATCACGTATAATTGTTTTAATATTATTATTATGTTATAAAATAACCATATTAATAATTAAAATCTCATATAATAATATACTATTTCATTTCACTCAGTGTTTGATAATAATATTTCATTATTTTAATTGAATCTTGTGTTAATTAAATTGTTTTATCATTCATATTTTTTAATGAATGATCATGTTCTTGAACATATTATATATCCCTATCGTCTACTTAGTAATAATCATGACATAATTATCATATTTAGGAATCAATTAAAAATTAATACTAATCATTAATTATGGTTATTAAAAATGATGCATGTTATAATCATTAAGATGGTAGGTTGTATGTACACATGTGTAACCATTGCATTTTAAAATTATCATCATGGAATGGAGGTAAGTAATATTTAAAATTCATGAAATAAATAATATTATTATTATCATATTATATAGATAATTTTTTTTAATGTGATCTTCTAATGATAATAGAATCACATCACTTCGCGACGTTGTTAGTCTATATGTACATGAATAATGTTATCATCTTTACATGAGTGATATGAAATGAAAGGAAATATTATAGATATATTTTTTACATAATGATAAATATTTCCTTGATATAAAGAATATTTCAGGTAAATCTCATATAATTATTAACTTTTGTCTTTATAACCATACATATAAAGTGTTAAGGATATATTATTCACATCGCTTCAAGAGATGGTAGTCCGCCACACACATGAGTAATGTTATCTTATATCATAGAGAATGGACAGTCACACACACACACAAATATATATATATATTATAGAGACCATGTATATATATATATATATATATATTATTTTATGAATATTATATATATAATTTATATTCATCATCATACCCAACCGCAAATTGTGGAAATTGTGGAATGAATGACATCGGTTTGTGAGGCGGTTATGCACCGTACACATGACTGATGATCTCATCACCCATTTGACAGGTGATGAGATATTTTACATTATTACCTTATTATAATTGTTTCCCAATCAATGAAAGATAGTATGGTTATTATACTATCATGTTTTAATTTAAATAAATGGAGATGGTTAAAAAATTAAAATAAATTTCGTTATTGAAGAACATTAAATTTCTTTTTTGTATCCTCAATAGTTTTCATCTAATGTCTTTTAAGGATATATTTATTATTAATAAAAGGAATATATTATTATATTATGGATTTTGGAGTCTTTTTTAAATTATTTGAACATGAAAAATATAATTAGAGATGAGAATATGGTAGAGTGGGGTTGAATTATATAATTAGGGGAGAGTACGCGCTTATTTGTTTTGAAAATAATTGAGTGTTTCCAGGATATTCATATGTTAAATGAGTAAAAACTGGTCCATTTGGGATTCTTATTGGTTTAATGTCCAAAATAGTTCATGAAAATTATTTTTAGATAAGATTTTATGCCATTTTTACTGTTATATTATCTGTCTAACCCCCTATAAGAAATAAATTTATCTTAACCATTGTAATTAATTTTTATTAAATTAACTATTAATTTTTTTCAAAACACATGATGGATTTATTATAAATTTTAACTTATTGTTAAACCAAATTTGGTATTAATTTTTTTTAAATCAATTAACCTAAAAAGAAAATTTTAAAATTAAAATTATTCAAATACTTGTGTTGATTATACGGGTTTTCAAGTGAAAATATTCAATTTTACTATTTTTTATTCCTCTCTTCAATTTGAAAATTATTTTAATGAAATAAATGTTATTAATATATTTCTATTTTAACTATAATTTTTCTAAATATATTACATATATATTTTATCAATATAAGTTCATTATTTGAAATTGATGGTTTTAATTAAAATCCAATATTCTTCCGTATTCATAAAAAATTACTCTTAGAAAAATCCCAATGATTCATTATATGATAATTTTTGTATTGAAATTTTAAAAAATAAAATTACATTTCTTAAATATTTTATAAATTTCTTAATAAATACATTTAAATTTTCTGGTAAATAATTTCAAATCTGCCTTCTAGAAGAATGTTTTTTGTATAAATCATTTCTTTTTGTTCTAAATGATACTTATATTATTAATATGCAATTTAAAATGAATAAAAATGTTTACACAATTTTTTTAGTAAGATAATAAATCTTATTCATTCCCATAATCCCCCTAGCTAGAAATATCTATCATATTAACTAAAAATATTTGTAGTATATTATTGTATTGTAAATCTCACTATTGTAGGTAATGAGAGATATCGCAGAAACACTTTATTATGTGGAAATAAATCTAACTCAATTTAAGTGTATTGAATGATATGTAATATATTTATTTTATTAAAAATAGAAAATATATTTTAATGTCTCAGTATTTTATATTCTTTGGTATGCTTGGTATTGTGTGTGATACACGCTTTCTAAAATGATGTTCATGTTATAATTATTTTGGTATTATATATCCATAATATCCCTAATTTTAAAAATTATATCAATATAATATAAATTCATTATAATTGTTATTATATTAATATATATTTTTTATTAATAGAAAAATAATTACATCATTTTTGGAGATGGTCGACTGTACAGACACTTGAACGAGATTTTTATTTTCTTAATAGATGAAAAAATAGAGATAAATCATATATTACCATTATTGAATCAATTTAATATTAAATAAATCAATTATTTTAATTGAGTCTATATTTATTACCTTCTACATATTGGGTTTTTGATGAACACATCACATTTCTTCATGTAGCGGAAGTCTGTTGTACACACGAGTCACATTATCATCTTTCCTTGGAATGTAAAGTAAGTAGGGAATGGCGATATTATGAGTATAAAAGATAAATTATGTCATCCATATCATATAAATAATTTAAATTTATCTTTACATTCTTAATTGAGTGTTGGTGATGAAAAAAGAACGAAATTGGATCATGAGGTGGAATTTCTGTCGTACACATGATTGATGGTCTCATTTCTGATTTTAGGGAAGAGAAATATGATATATGTTATTAAATTGACAAAAAAAATCAGTAAATGTTATATGTTGGGGTTATTATAATTTAATTATTATAACATGAATTATGGTTTTTTGTGAAAAAATTAAAAAGAATGATTTTAGTGAACTAAAATATTCTTTCTTAGAAAACACTCCATTGGTTGTGTTTTTAAGAACAAAAGGATTGCCATTTTTGGAATATCAAATTCTCTAAGAAGAGGATAAAGATATTTTGGAGATTCAATCCAAGTTTTTCCTCAAAAAATGGTTATTGAGTTGTTAAGATGTGATGGTAGGAGGTACCCTCTTATAGTATAATAGGTGATGGATTTCTGTAAATACTGAATACTTTTCAAAAATTGGTTGTGATATAATTCCACATGGATCTAGATTTTATAAATGATGGAGTGGAGGAAATATATTTTTCATAAGTACATCCAATATAATTAGTTTTTTTAAAAAATTGTTCTTCATAATATCTATGTTTACTCATTATTGCAATTTTATTTCTTGAATATCTAACTTCTCTGTTTTTATTTACATAGATAATTTATCTAAGAGAATAAATTAGAAAATAAAATTATTATATAACATTTACTCATAGATCTAAATATTCTGTAACATCACACATATATATAGAAAATTTTTTTTCATATAAAATAATATTTATTAATTGGATATTAATTTGAGTATAATATTGACACTATTTGTGATAGAGTACTCGACTTTAAATAATGGGTTTCATTGACATCATATGTTGTACACAAGACTGATTTATTCTAAAAAATAATAAAATATTATTATTATTTTAAATTGTAGATAACGCCTAGCTATTTTTTTATACTGAATGAACATGACTAATAATATTATTTTTACACGAGGTTTTTAAAATTTTTTAATTTCATATAACATATTTAAGAGGCTTAAAATGAGAGTGAATCCAATTTTAAGCATAAACACTCTAATATTATTTTAGAAGCCATTTTTACCACCTTTTGATAGAGAAACATTATTCAAATATGGTTTTTGAAAATTTTATATTCTCTATTTGGAAAATTAAACTTATTAATTAGAATCCGGACAACGAAATATCCATTGGTTGAATTGTTGTATTGTTGTTTTAAAATTAATTTTTAATGAATTATGAAAAAACACTACATTTTAATAAAAATTACCTTTTTCTAATTTTTTTATGTTGTTATATTATCCTTTTAATTAGTTTTAATGTATAATTAAATAATGTTTTTATTATTTAATAATGTTTTCTCATTTTTAAAAAGAGAAATAAATTTAAATTAATTACTAAAAATTATTATTTTTTGAATTGGGAAAAAATTCTCCAATATTTTAAATAATAAGTTCGAAATTTTATAAAGACGACACTTCAATATTTGGACACGATGAATAGTAACATTATTAATTGATTTAATTTACAACATTTAATGTGTGAATAAGGTAAATAAGGGTGAAAATAATATTATAATAATATAAAACTAACCTAAAACAAGATCTAATAAAATATTATTATATATTGTAGACCACGATAACTCTTGAGACATATATTTGTCCTTTGAAAGCCACGTGGGTGTGATTATAAAATTGATAAATTTTAATTTAAAGTAAAGGAAAATATGTTGCAAACATAATTATTTTTACTAAAAACAATTTAATATAAGTTTATGTAATTGATCTATTTTACTATAAATTATCATGATAAAGATAAAAATATTTCATAAATCATGGTATTTTATTTAAAATATTTATGCATTTTATATTTATGATTTACTATGACATAATGATGATCTAGTGCTTTCATAACAAATGAGGTAATCAAATAAAATATATTAGAAATATTAAAATTAATGTTACTTGACATATGTTATGTCATACATAAATATTATAGTTTAATATTATATGTTATAAGATTGTTCAATTAATTTTTTATGTTATCTCTCTATTTGGATTTTAATTATATTCAATAAAATGAATACTTAAAAAATTTACATATTTCATAACTTAAAATATAAAATACTTTCTTAATTGTAAAAAAACTCACAAAACATATAATAAATAAACAAATGTTTTGGATAAGACCTAATGTGTCCTAAATGATTTTTTTTCATTTTACATTTTATGGTAATTACATTAACACACAAATTATTAATAACAAGATATCACAGTAATATTCAAAAGGGTAAATTATGGGTTAAACCAAAAAGATGAGGATTTCAAAATATTCATAACGCCTATAATATTAATTGGATGACGCGTATTATACCCAATATAATCTAATCATTAATTTAAATTATTTTGGGACCATTTTTAACAAAAAATTAATTTATAATAATTTAATATTATAAGACTTTCCAGGGGTGCCCCATCCCTATCTTATAAAAATGATCCCATAATTATCTAATGATCAAATATACAAAGCCTTTTTGTTCAGAAATGAATTGAAAAAAACTTCCTAGAATACCTATCCATGTTCATAATGCCTTAGTTTATACAGAACATACTTTTTATAGGAGTTATTGTGTTCTTCACGGGCTATCAACTGAAGAAGATGTATCTTTTTCATTATGTATTTCTATTTTATTTCTTTTTCCACTTCCTTCAATTATACTAAAATCATGATGATATAATAACACTAGTATTCTCAATATAAAATGATGTTATTATGTAAATATAACCACCTAAATAAATATCCACTTCCCATAAATGGGAAATGAATTAATCATTCGTGCATGCATGTAAACTATCACATATATGAACCTATCTAATTTTTTTACATAACTATCATTAAATACTTATTATAATAATTTAATTAATTTTTTATGTGATATTTATTGCATATTAATCATTCAATTATTGTAACATATCAATTAAATTCTTACTTCCCAGGCACATAACGATGATAATGTCGTTCAGGCGTACATGTGGACTATCACCTTCGCAAAGCATTGTGATTCATTTTTATTCATTATATCACATGAATGATCTATATATATAATTATATTTATATGATTTAAATGATATTTTTTATGTTATTATAATTCCAGAATGATAAAATAATTCTTTAATTATTTCTATAATGAATGAAGAGAAATGTAAATTGTCACCCATGCGTATATACGGCTTACCATCTCCATGATTAAAACATTGTTCATTTTTCATGTCCACAATTCATGGATTGATTTAAAGTTATAATTTAGGAATAAATATGATAATAATTTTATGATTATTATTACAAATTTTATGGACTTATGAACACATGAACAAGTTACATCATACCATGTTTTTTTCAACTCATGTACCGAATATCGACAAAACATTAGACATGAACACAAATAATTAAATTAATAATATAACATGCTAATAAGTCATATAAAGGGAATAATAAACATGAAAAGTTTCTTAATTAAGTATAACTAATCTAATTTAATTATTCTGGGTAATAAAGAATAAACCAGACAAGTAAGACTCATTGTAAAGAACTTCATATCAATCTCAATTCATTGAGACACATTTTGATGTTATAGACCACCATATATTCTACGATGTATAATTAACCCCTTTTACATTTAATTTCATTATTTATTTGAAACAAATTGTTTTTATGAATAATATTACTAGATGTGAAAAAGAATGTTTTTATATATGTGGGGACAATGAATTTTCTACCAAAATGACCATTATCATTTTACATGGATTCCTTTACAAGCCAAAATGTTTTTAAAAAAATACTATATTACCTTTTTAGTAATTTTTTTATTGAAAATGTATTTGAGAATGAATTGAAAATATCAATATCTTGAAATGATATCTTATAATTTTAATGTGGAAATGTTGTTTTTTCCTTTATGCACATTTTTTGTATTAGGATAATGTTATGATTCTTGGGAATTAGTAATGTATATGGGCGGTTCAATGACAATCCCAGGGTAGGTGATCTAGTGATAGCTCTCCAATGCATTGGGTAATGATACAGAGTTAAAAAAGAAGGTGTATCCTAATATATTTTTGGAATATATGGTGATGGTTATTCCAAATTTAACCATGAATGTCACTCCCTATGTGGATGTGAAAGCTATAATATAAGTATGATAATGACGACACACATTACCTTTATGATTTATTATTTAAACAATTTTTTTCATGAATCTAATCATTTACTACAGTATTTTAAATGTTTTATATTGTAAGGGAAAAAATAGGATTGTGTGAAAATGTTTTCATGGGTTTAATATATTCCGGGACTAAAATTTTTATTCCTTATTTTATAATCTTTACTGATCTTTTTATGATTATCACATTTTTTTTGTAATTTTTTCCATATGGTATAAGTATGGGTAAGAGAAAGGAATATTTCATGAATAATATTATCAAGAAAATAAATCACACTTATTCTTAAAAATTTATATATTGGGGATGAGATAGATATTGATTTTTTTGTATCCAATATTTATAAATTTTAGTTCTTTTGTTATATTTATAGACTCATTCTCTAAAACTTTTAACTGGAATATATCCTCAAATCGTATTATTGACATAACTCAAGATTATATAAAATTTATAGACGATTATAAATATAATATTTCCAATTTATTAAATAAAATCCTATGTGTGTTGTTATATATTTTAATCACATTTGTATTTAAGACAGAAGACACCATTTTAATCATAACAATAGTAATTATGTTTTAATATTTTCACAAATAGTTTTGAAGAAAATTTAATTTTTACTAATTACATAACATTAATTATTATAATTAAAAAATGAAATAAATTTAACTATTATTAATTCATATAATGTGTTGAATTTAACTAAAAACCTAAAGCGGTGATGAAGAAATGACCTTCCATAGGGAATATTTTAATAAGTATAGAAGGTGTTAAAATAGAAATTAAATATGAAATTGATTCAAATAATAAAAATGGTAATTATAAATTTCTAATTGAACTCTTTTTATATTTATAACAAACACCAAACAAAATAGATAATGTTAATACTTCAAATGAAATTTATGTTTTTAATAAAAATAAGTATCTTCTCTATTGATAAAAAATAATTATTTTTTGGAAAATTCTCTAAAATTCACTCAAATCAAATTTTAACATATTGATTAAAAAAATTGCTTTGCCAAATAAATTTTATTAATAATTAATAATTTAAAATAATTTCTTGATCATTGAGTAAACAAATTTTTATTTTTTTCATAAATTAGTATTTTGAAAACATAATATTACTTTACATACAATTATATTCATTGTTATAAATATTTTATCATTATCTTAAACCATTAAGTTGAATATATAAATTTTTTATCTATATTCATACGTCTATGATTAATTGAAGGGTCGTAATATTTAGTGATATACAAAATTATTCGTTGTATATTGTTGAATGTGTTGTTTTAAATTATTCCATATTACTTTTCTTATTCTCTTATGTTTTGTAAATAATTAAAATATTTTCTTAATAATACTTTTTTTCTATAATAAACTTGATATTAATTTCCTTAATAATTTCATCTATCTATAAGGAAATCTATTTGCATGGTCTTAAACCATCTTATATTTAAGCAGAATCTTATTTTCTTAATGTCAGAGTAGTTACTGTAACAAATTAGATACATAATAAAAAACCGAATCCTTTACATTCTCAATTCTGAATCATCCAAAAAAACTGAATCTGATTCATGTTTCAAAATTCTTGTTCTCTCAAAATCTTGATTCTGAAGACAATTTCTTAAATAAAAATTTCTTAGATAATCGAATTAGATTCACTTTCTCAATTCTGTATCATCATGTACTGTGATTCTGATTCTAATATTTTTATGAATAATAATTATGTTTCTAATTTTAGAATCATTCCAAAACTCATATTCGATTCAATGTTCTCTAAATTCAAATTCTCTAAATATTGTGATTCAAATTTTATGTCTTTCAATTCTTAATTTCTATAATTTTCATATCAGATTTATAGCTACTTATCAGATTCTCATTTGTTTTAGAATGCAATTTTATAACGTTATTAAATACATCATATATTCGTTAATGTAAAGATTTTATAACATTAATAAATTTACTATTTTTTCTTTAACATAATGTTTTATATAAACAGATTCACACATGTATAATGTTTCTCTTGATTTTTGGTAATGCTAAACATTTTTGTCTAATATATTATTTATGACCATTGTAGGATATTTCGCTATAGGTCCCTCCAAGATTTCAAGAGAAATATGATCGTTGGAGGAAAATCTAACAATTGGAGTTGTCACTAATAAATTCTAAGTCAATTAAATGATTTTTAAGTGGAGAACTATTGATAAAATTGATTATTTGTGATATATCTACCAAAATTGATTAATGAAAAATCCTTGAATATATTATGTTGTGAATATATTGTTTCACATACAAAAGATATTAAACAAAAGTTTTTATATTTAGTGAAATTTTTATTGTTTCTTATAAAATCGAGGGCTTCCAACTAAACGAAGAAAGCAGTGTCAATCCCCTTATAGATTTAGGGTATCCGAAGATAGGAATACAAAGGTGTTGATCACCTTACATATTGAGAGATTTCATGGACTGAAAGACAGATTCCAATCATTTTATGAAGGGTTACGATAGGAAAGCATGAAAGTATAAATCAAGGGACCATTATCTTTTCTGTTTGGATACCCTACTCTTTGGGTTAGAAGATTTATACTCTTTTATAAGTACATTAAATTTCCAATACAATTTTAATCTATATGAATGTGTATCTCATACATAATATTTTTTTGTAACTACGAAATAAGATTCAACATTTTTTTAATGGTTGGGGCCAAAGATTCAATTTATTATTTAATGTAAATACATATTTAAGACTTTGTAGAGGGAGACCAATTACACAGTCTGAAG
Organism: Viscum album; assembly: GCA_963277665.1. NCBI lineage: Eukaryota > Viridiplantae > Streptophyta > Magnoliopsida > Santalales > Viscaceae > Viscum > Viscum album. Next base: position 929,041,561 of record OY728145.1, on the reverse strand, counting down.
GCCCAAGGTTAAGTGGGTTCACCTTAAATTAGAGGGTTTACTAAATCTAACATGTTAAACCTTCTCAAAAAAGGTTCTGTATTGTTAAAAATAAATGTTTGTAAGCATAAAATCACCCCACCTCTTGTATTTAAGAATCTTAACACATAATGCGATCATATAATTGGTATTTGAGAACATCTCTATGATTTTCATTGCATAGTTTACATACTATTTATTTCTTTCTTCATGTTGTTTATAATTTTTTATAATTTTTTTATAAATACATACTAGAAAAACATCTCCTCTACAAAATAAATATTTCTTGATTTATTCTAAGATGGAAGGAATGATTGTTAGATCCTTAGATAATCTAAACCCTATAAGAACACCTATATCTAATGGGAATGATTATAAATACCTAAGAGATAGAATGACGATTTTTTAATCCAATATGGTGTGGATAAATTGGATATTCTTATTGGATATTATAGGATACATGAAAAAGAATTTATAACTTTTACCAATCTTGAAATACAGGAATATAAACATACCTATAAGGTACATAACACATTTTTTGTTCAATGACCATTAATATATATATATATATATATATTTATGTGAAGTAGCCAACAAAATTTAGAGGAATGTTGAAGTTAAACATTTTCGTACTTCTAATGTTATTAGAACTTGAAATTCCATGCTTAGTGAAGATTTTCATTTTATCATTATAGAGAACCAGTTGTGAAAGATCAAAAAAGATTCATGAATATCATGAACAATCTATATTCAATGGGGGAAAATTCCTAGATGAAGAGATTCATGTAGAAAATATTATTTTCATAATGTATAATGAATTGGAATTTAGGATAACTTCTATTTCCGAGTCGAGGAAATTTACAATTGTCACTGATGATGAGTTATTTGGAATGCTCTTACAACAGGAGAAAAAATTAAAGGGAGATGAGGAAAATATAAATAAAAAGATTGGGAGTGACGCTTTTACTCCTAATTTGAACCCTATGAAATCTAAATCTCCTGAGAAAATTTAGACTTCAACAAAGTCAACAAAAGTTGATATTCAGTAATACTCAACTGAATCTGATTAGTCCGATAATGAGTTAGCCAATATTTCATGAATGAAGAAAAAGATTGGTGGAAAGAAGGAATTTCAATGATGATTTAATAAAAAGTATAGGATGGGTAAAAATTATTTTAATGTCACAATTTATGAGTTCATGAAAGCTTGAAATATCAAACATGATTCTCCTATGCATAAGTGAATGTAAAAGAAATATTGAAATTCTGATAGGAATCAGAAATTATATTTCAATTTAAATGGAAATAAATTCAGGAATAAAAATGATGATTGGTTTGCATATGTGGGAGATTCATCTGATGAATCATCTGATAATGAATCTATGGGACATAAGAATATTGGACTTATTTCTAGAATACCCTTTAAAACCTATTGTTTTATGAAAAAGGTGCACACTAATGAATCCTTAACCAATGTGTCATTAAATTATAACTATCCTAATAATGATGGATATATTTCATTAGATGGTGAGTCATTCTTAAAAATGATACTTTACCTTTTTTTTAAAATGTTTCTTGGTTTTATTAGATTCTTAAAAATAAATAGAGTAAGATCAATAAGAAACCTAACGTGGAAAAATCAAGAGTCACTATTTTTGTAAAATAATTATATGATATTTTTAATAAAAATGATGAAACGTATTTTGAGATTATATCTATTTTGAAAAAACATGAGGATGTTTATTCCAAAAAGGATAAAATTTCTATTGATTTCTAAAATGTTATTTCTATGAAAATTGTTTTATAAAGTAATCTCAATTAATAAACTAATGACTTTGAGGATAGAAATTGAGTAATTAGACTAAAATAAGAAATATTTTCTCTAAATAATGTTTTATCAAACATTAATCCTTATACATAATAATTTGATAAAATTTTTAATCAAATTCATTTTATTTTGAATTGTTTTTGAATAGGTTGTTATCATTCAAAATGTATTTCCTATCACAACTATATTGTTCTTAAAAGTGCCTCATTTCCAGTGAGTATCAAAGTAGAGGAAATTGGGAGAAATGTGGTTCTTTAAATAATATCCAATTCTTAAGTTTTCATAAAGCTATGTTTTATATGAAAATATAGAATCATTAGATTTTACTTTCTATTACGAACCAACATGGGTACCCTAATAACATGATATCTTATCCGACCCTAACATGACCTGAATGACATTGTTGATCCCCACGGGATGGTGACTAGAACCTTCAATTATACATCATTCGACTGGGAAATATTTTTCCACAAGAATAAAGAAGCTATATATAAAAGATAGAATGCATATCAGTGAGAAAAATCCCCCTGGAGAAAAAGTACCAAAATGAAATGAGGTATAAAATCCAATGTACTACAACCCGAAGTACTGAACTAGAAAAACACCCCCAAGGTCCCTAATGACACTACTCCCCATGTCTAAAGCTCAATAGCATGATCAGCCTCAAAGGGATCCCTTCCCTTTACTCAATCCTAGAAGAAGAATGTCTACAAACTCTAGAAGGAAAAATTTGGGCGTCGGCCTTAGCCCAAATGGATACCACCAATGATTCCTTAACATATGACAAAAATATATTATCCAATGAAAATCTTCCAATTTTTCAGAACTAACAGGTTTACCATTTTAAGAGAATATTTAAACCAAACATGCTAAAAAATTCAAAATTAGAGAAAATTCCATTAAAGCATAGGCTTCACATTACTTGAGATGGAATATTTATAAAATAAATTCTTATGTAAAATATTAAAAAAAATTATATAAATTTTTTAAGAAAGTAAATTAGTTCAAACAAAATTGGTATACATTTATATGTCAAATATAAATAAACAAGTGAGCCACATGTTCATCTGCCAAAAGGTATGAAAGTACTATCTATCTATATGATTCCTCACACTCTAAGTGAACATGGAAAAATGTTAATGCACAAGTCCCTTTGACACTGGCCAAAGGAGACACATCACTAACCCATTGGGGTTGTGTCCCAACTCAAGTATGTTTTGGAATTTTTTTATAGCGTAGAGTGTACCCAAATAACTCATTAATAACCAGACTCTTTCATAAGAACTTATAGGATGGGTGAACTATTATAAGACAACTTAAAATTAGATCAATCCCATTAATCAATTTCAAAAATTCAAATTTAATTCCATTTAAAACCAAAACATGTTATTTTAAAACATTCTTCTTCAATTGATAAAACCACTAGGTTTATATCAAATAATATTAAGCTATTCACAATATTGAAATTCAATCAAACCAATTAAATCCCTTTTCCCAATTCTACTCCACAATTAAATTAATCAATTTAATTGAAAAAAATTATATCAAATCCTCAATATTTGTTAATCATGTTATGTTGGAAAATTTCTTTAAAACCACAAAAATTCAATATAATTGGTGGTTTCCCAAATATTCATTCTAAAAAACATTTCAAATCTCCCAATTAAAAAGAAATTTTATTTTAATACATCAATTGAAATAAATGTCGTGTAATTCAATTTAAATAATTAAGTGAAAGAAATCAAGAAATACAAGGATGATCATTTTGACTAGAATGTGACGGAACCACCTAACTCCTTCCTAAAGAACAACACTCGCAACTACACCCATCAATGGGAATGAAGGTGAATGAGATATTGAAACTAAACCAAGAAGCATGTTCCAACAACCCATGACATATATTGGTCAATTCCAAGATGATCCATTGGAAAACCAATAGGAGTGAATGAGAGAACCACAAATAATAAGGGATAACCCATACCTGAGAATCACACTGCAGATGCAATGAAGATTTGATGACAATCAAATTGAACGAGAAGGTGGTGCACCTATGAAAATTTCCTAGTGAGTTTCTAGGATCGATATCCAAGATGTTTGGGCATAATAAACAAAGTGTTAATTCCAAAGGAATTAATTTAACTTCGTTGTGGGTCAAGTCATGACATATACTCAAGGGTCATGATGTGTAGGAAACAGCGGATAAGTACTCCCAAAAAAACATCACCTTAGGTTGAAAAATCACAATATAACTACAAAATTACATTTAACATCGGCACTTGATGATTACTATAACATGTAATGATCTCCAAATACATTCGATGATCTCCCAATAAATGACTTGCCACTAGTACCAAGTACTCGATGTGTACTTTATGTATATGGCATGTACCTGTTATGCAATTAAGAGTAAACCCAAAACAATTAACGGATTTATAACCAACAATGATTATATAAAAGGTGGAAAACTTACCCAATCAAGGTAATGAGATGTTACAACCTCTCAACTATAAAAATATTATTCCCCCAGATAGCCAATGGTGAAGCATCCCTACCTAATAGTTGATGCCACTACTCTCTCATCTGTGCCTCAAGTTCCCATGACTTATTACATTCAACGCCATGCTTCCATAGAACATAAAACAATGTTAGTATCATACCATGAATTACCTTTGACATAGAATCAATAATCATAACTGGTTTCTCTGTCAAAGATAAATCAGGCTCAATCTCATTATCACTCCATCTCAAAACATGTGAGGAATCAGAAATATATTTTCCCACTAGTGATGTTTGGAAAATATTATGTGTTGACATTAGCTACAGTGAAAGTGAAAAATGATACACAACCTTCCCCGCCTTCTCAACAACATCAAAGGCCCCACAAATGTGAGGATCAAGCATCGCTTATCTCCAAAGCCGTTGATGAGAAAACCAAGGTGAAACCATTAACAACAACTAATAACCTGCTAAAAACTATAAAGTCCTATAACATCGATCAGAATAAGAATTAAATCGGATTTGTCCTGTCAACATCCTTTGATGTATCAGCTCATTCTTTTCTGTTCTGTCCAGCACCATGCATGGTCCAACTGAATAACATTCACCAACCTCGTAACAATACAAAACAATATATACATGGTTGGTCATACAAGGTCTCAAAAGGATCCATTCGGATCACAAACTGTTAATTATTTATTTATGAAAAATCAACCATCCATAAGTGATCATCCTATACCTTGCTGAAGTTGAGAACCCGGTCATGCAACATATTCTCAAGAATATGTATATCTCTTTTTTTGCCTTCCGGTTGTGGATAGTAGGTCGTTATCAAATGAAAATAAGATCATAGTGCCTCATGAAGTCCTCTAAAAAAGTGACAAGGGAACCAATGATCTCTATTAGTTACTATATAATATGGAAGACCGTGTAAGAGAAAAATCACTTTTAGGTTGATATTTCACAACACCTCAACATTGGTTGTATCACGAATGGGTATAAAGTGATCCAACATGATCCGCCTATCCCTCACAACCCATAATGCATTATTCATTCTTGGGGTATCAGGAAACCCAACCAAAAAGTCCTTAGAGATCTCATCCGACTTCCAAGTAGGGATCATAAGTGGTTGCTGAAAACTCCAAGGATTTTGGTGCTTGGATTTCGCTTATTGGCACATAGAGATGTGAGAGACAAACTCAGCAACATCCCATCTCATTTTGGTATTCCATAACTCATGCCTCATGTCATAGAACATTTTTTATGGTCTTAGGTACACATCCCATGGAGAATTCTGGCAATCAACCATCAATTCTTTTCTTGCTTCATATGGCAGAAATAAGCGTTTCTGATAGCATAGAACACCGTATTTAGAATTCAACCTCTGGGAATATATCTCCCGACCATGATAAGATTCTATAATGTTATAGAAATCATCATAAAGATCTTGTTCTTTATGAATCATTTCAAGAAGAGTAGATATCAACTATGCACTATCTAAAGAAACATCATCCCCTTCCTCCTAAAGTCCATTATGCAACTCTGCAAAGGGAGCCATCAAATTCCACTCTTCTAAAAACTTCGTCACTACATTATTTAGAAGTTTCCTACTGAAAGAAAACATAACAACATTCCCATTCCATGGGGGTATATGAGATGTTAAATTTGAAATATTACAGGTACTCTACCCAAATCTACATATGATGATTCAAATATTATTTAAAGAAGATATAACGAAGGATTTTGTGGTCTGAATACACTATAAACATTTCTACAAAAATGTAGTGTCACTAATTTTGAAGTGTGTTCATCGTAGCATTAATTTCCAGATCATGGGTAGGATAATTCTTCTCATTTGTCCTAAGCTTATGAGATCCATATGCTACTACATGATCACTCTACATAAGAACGTAGCCCAAGAAAGAACCTGATGCATCAGAAAAGACTAAATATTCCTACACGACTTCTGGAAGAGTGAAAACTGGTGTTGTTTTCAACATACATTTAAACTCAAAAAAATAAAACTAACATTTATAATACCACACAAACAATACCCCCTTTTGAGTCACAATAGTCATCAGAGAAGAGATCATCAATATGTATTTCACGAACCTATAGTAATATATGTACAAGCCCCTGATGCTATGGATCCTAAATACATTTTTTGGTTTCTCCCTATTCATAATAGCCTTCACCGTCTCGAGATAAAATATTACACCATGTTCATACACCATGTGTCCCAATAATTTTACATCATGAATCCAGAAATGACACTTTGAAAACATGGCATAAAGGTGGTGATTTCTCCGAAGACTCATAACTATTATCAGATGTTGCATATGATCCTCCCCAAACATTGAATATAAAATAATTTCATCCACAAATACTTCCACAAATGTTTCTTCATTCTCATCGAAAAGAAATTTTTTTAAGGCCAGGAAAACTACTGAAGAAGTTGTTTAAACCAAAGGGAATGACATGGTACTCATAGTGGCCATTCCTACACCAAAAGGGGGTTTCCTGAATTTATGATTCCATTATCCTTATCTAATGGGTACCAGATCAACGGTACATATTTTAGAACCACTTCACCCCTTTTAATGAATCGAATAGATCATCAATTCATGAAAACAAATATTTTTTCATTTTCAAAACTCAATTGAGCTTTTGATATTCACCACATAAAAAAATAAAACCCTCAACCTTCATAGAAAAGGGAACTAGCACATCCCAAGGTGGCACACGTGGTTGAATAAATCATTTCTCAAGATGATCTTACACCTGATACATCATCACTTTCATCACAAAGGGATTCATGTGATAACATAGGATGTAGACCAGTAGAGTACTAGTCATTAATTCAATAGAAAACTAAAACTCTATCACTGGTGGAATACTAGATAAATATGAAAGGATCACGTCAAAAAACTAGGTGACAATTGGAGGAAGATCACCACCCATTAAATCTTGTTACAGGTTAAAATAAAACCCTGATATCATTTTCCCCAACACTGAACAATAATAACGGGCACTGGTTGACAATGGGTCCCATTCTCCTTGAAAAAAAAGAGGCACACCACTGGATGTAGTAAGGTATACACCTCAATGATAACAATCAGTTTAGTATTTTTTTTGTAATGATCCAATCCATCCTAAATATGACTTCATGAGATTCCATATCAAGAACCATAATACTCTATTATTTCTCAACATTGGATAGAGAGAAGACACAAGAAATAATAATTACACTATTCTACCTCTTCCTACCAAGGGGTGTAGTAATATCAATTGCAGAAGATAGTTTATATATATCAAGATTTATCATATTAATGATACTAGTTGATATTAAAGAGTGAGATGCAATAGTATCAAATTTGGAAGTCAGAAATGACAGATCAAAGTTTATGGTACCTCTCACAGTCGCTGAACCTGTGTATACTTCCCCTAAACACTATTCCACTTTGTGAATAAGTTACATTTCATATTTCTATGGATGGAACCCTATTATAATTTATGAATTTTATTTCCTCACATTTTTAGAAGGCGTTAATGACTATTACCTTCTATTATGAATGGAGAAGTGATGGAAGAACCTCCACAAATTCCATGAACATCTATAAGAGCGACAGTTCATGGTTGCCTCAGTCACAACCCTCCCTAAATGTACTAGCTTGGAAGACTGATTGAAAGTAAAAAAAATCCTCCTAGAGCTGTAGTAGGTTTGGAATGACTCTTTTATTGATAACTACCACTACGATCCTCAGGATTCTATTTTCCTTTGAAGGAACCAATACTAAAAATATGAGAAAAAGGAACTCTTGTCAACCATATCATGCCAACAATGTCCATATCAACAATCATCACCCTATCTCGTACATAAGCATAACTAGGAAGCTTCAACAAGAAAACCAGATAATTAATATCTCATCTATGTCCCAACTCAAACCGTCAATATTTCATCCTCTCATTATATTATATCTCAGGTGCAAAATGCACCATCTCAACAAAGTGATATCAATACTGAGGCATCGTTTTGTCAGCCTTATCAAACATGAAAAAATCAACCACCGTGGCCCATAGCTTGACTCTGGATAGAACTAGTATGTAAAAAGATATTTTTTTCTTCTACAGTAAGCCATCATGTATCCTTGTCATCACCATCATGGCCCACCATCTCTATTTTGGTCCCTCCATTATGATGGTGGAACACTTCACCTTGAACACATCAGTTTTCTCCAATAACACAAACAGACGTTCTATAATTCCCAAACATACCTCAGCATGTTTAGGATTAGTGGAACAATTTAATAATGGTGTCTTGTAGCGAAGAAACACTTAATAATCATTCTGATGATCATCCCCCTGATTATACACAGTTGGAGCCTAAACGGGAACTACATTTGGTGCATATCCAAGAGCTTGGATAGTGCACACAATCACCTCAACAATATTCATATCAACAATAAGATTTTCATGTTGAGGTTCATTAGAAGCCTATTATTGAATTTGATTCACACGCCTTCTCAGAGGCATGATGCTACCCAACATCAGCATCCAAAAAACACAATATATTAATAATCAAACTGATTTTAAATTGAATACATTTCCAAAAGAAGGTAATTAAAAAGATCAGGATTTCCACCTATAAAAATTTATATACGGAAAATACTATACCTAATCAACAATATGACATTATCTAACAACCCCTAGTGACATAAGGTTAATTGGGGTAAGATCTATCTAGACACTCAATTTCAACTACCTCCTAAGTCCCGAAAAGATTTCAAAAAATGCATACCCACATTCTGAAAAAATATCAACAATATCCTTTGATACCAATTTTCCACGATCCATCTTGGGTACCCTTTAACCCCATAGCTGTGCCAACCTTGACATGACCAGAAGGGACTTATTGATTGACACAGATTGGCGACTAGAACCTAGAATTATACAACATACATGTTGGAATGGTTATTCCACAACAATATGAAAGCTATAGATCGAAGGAAATATGCATATCAATAAGAAAATCTACTAGGAGTAAAATTACTAGAATATAGTGAGGTGTAAAATTCATTGTACTACATCCAAAAGTACTAACATGAACAATATATCCACGGTCACTAAGGACACAACTCACTATATGCAATTATCAATAGTTAGATCCACCTCTAAAAGAACCCCTCACTTTTCTCGAGCCTAGAAGAAGAAATTCTACAAAAAGCCGAAGGAAAAAATACGATGTGAGGATACTCCCAATATTACCCAACCAAATATTCAATAATAGATTCCAATAAATGATTATCCATTCAATAGCTATCTAATTTAAATAACAAAAAGGTTCCATATTTTAAAATCATATGTAAACAACACATGCTAAATAGTTTCAAAATTATATAAAATTACTTTAAAGATTAGGGTTTAAATTAAAAGATATGAAATACTTCAGAAACAATAGATTAAGTAAAAGATTCATATAAAATAGTTTATATAAATAAATCAGTCAAGTAAATCAATTCAAACAAAATTTTCATTCATTTAGATCTCAAATTAAGATAAAAAAGCAAGAAACATGGCCATCATCCAAAAGTTTCGCCAGTATTAAATAGCTATAGGATTTTTCAAACTCTTAGTGATCTCATAAAAATAAGCATACACACATCCCTATGACACTAGGTGAAGGAAACTAATCACTAACCCATCAGTGATGAGGCCCACAACATGTATGTTTTAGAATGTTCTCATTTCATAGATTGTATCCAAACAACTCAAAAACTTACTATGGTGTTCATGTGCACTTCAAGGATAGAAGAACTATTTTAAGACTTCTAAAACAATCAATTTCATTCTTCCATTTGAATAATTCACATTTCTATCCTTTTATTAACATGCAGTATTTAATAAAAAAATTCTTTTCATAAGACAAAAACACTAGGCATCTATAAAATAATTTTTAACCATTCAAAAGACTGAAATTCATTAAAACAACATCCATCCTTTTTCACAATTAAATTTAAAATTTACTTATCAAAATTAATTTAAAATTTTTAATTGAAAAAATTTCCATCAAATCCATATTTTAAATTCCACAAATCAAATCAATGAATTTATATAAATCCACCCCAACTCATTGGAATTGGGTTTTATTCTGTATTTTTGTGCCAAAAACATTTCAAATCTCCCAAAATAAAGGAATTATATTTCATTACATCAATAAAAACATTGATATATAATTTAATTTAAATTAGTAGTTGAAATAAATCATGTAGCATAAGGATAATCAATTTGGCTAGAATGGGACAGAACATACTACCTATTTCCCAATGAACATCACTCGCAACAACACCCTTCAATGAGAAAAAAGGCAAAGATGATCATGAAACTCAACCTGTAAAAATGATACAACCCCACAGGGAATATATCCATAAATCACTAGATGATCCATTTGAAATACAGGAGTAGATAAATAGAAAAACTCAATGAACAAGGGAGAACCCTTACTCTGGAATCACACAAAAGATGAAACACTGATCATTAGTTGATCGGCTTGAACTGGAATGTGGGTGGCTCTGCAAATCCCCTAGGGATATTCTAGGGTCATGATACAAGAGGTATAGGAATAATAGATAGAGTGGTACTTCCAAATGCATTACTTAAACCTAAAAGCAGTGTGAGTCATGATGTGAACCCAGGGATCAAAAAATGTCGGCCGCACTGGATAAGTACACTAAAAAACCCATATCCTCAGTTTAAAATACTATTATTTAACCCCTACATGATATGTAACTCAGGTACCAAATGTGTACCATCTGACAACATGATATCCTAGTACACGACTTGGTCTCCATGTCCACAACAAAAACCAAAAACCATGTACATGACATGTATATCTGGTGCACATCATGTACCTATTCTGCAATCTGAAGTAAACATAGAAAAAATGTCTTTTAAATGAAAGGAGAACATAAAAAACCTAGATAACATACCTCATCAAGGTAATGGGATGTTAAAATTTCTATCATCTCAAAATCCTTGATTGATTTGATTCCAAAAAAATATCAATTTTATTTTCATGAAAATAAAGATGTACCAACAAAAGTTTATGGTACATGGATTGTGGATGTTACTAGAAGATGACTGGTAAAAAAACATCTTCAAAAATATTATTAACATAAATGGTAGAGGACTCACATTTGAAGATAATTCCCAGTGACATGTTTTCGTATATGTTACATGAATTTTCTCGAAAATTATTTAATTTCAAATGACTTATTTGTTAAAGGTCATAATCAAAACTTTATCCGCGTAATATAATTTTATGATGAAGGTTACCTTGTGATATTTAGGCATGATAAATGATTGGATTACAATTCCAAGGATGATTTCATTATCTATTCCCATCAACATGAGAATGTTTATACACATAACTTAAAAGACCATAGGAACCAACACTTACATTGCAAAAGTGAAATGAAACACAAAAGCTGGTTATAGAGTATAATTCTAGGACACTATAATCTAGGGAACATATACAAGAAAATCCAAGAAAATACTTGTTACGGATTTACCAGATCTTAGATTTGATTCTTCAAATGTTTGTGATCCTTGTCAACATAGAGAGAAACATTAATCATGATTTTTGTATATAATTGATGTCACAACTTCTCATGCATTACATATCATAAAAAACTAGAGGTATTAGAGGAAAATACTTTGTATTTTTTTAGTTGATGATTACACTATATTTACATGGGTCTATTTTCTACAAACAAAATATAAAGCCTTATCTTATATCAAATTTTTTTAGCCAAATATAAAAATGAGAAGAACCATCAATTAATATATATCCTTAGAGATCATAGAAGATAATTACGAAATTCATATTTTGAATCTTTTTTAGAATGAAAGGCACTTCGCAAAACATCTGAACTCCATGAACTCCTCTGGAAAATGGTGTTGTTGAATGATAAATTGAATTCTTCAGAAAATAACAAGAAACATGTTGAACAAATTCTTAATTGCTTATTATTTATGGGATGAATTTGTAATTAATTTTTGTAATACTATTAATATATTTTTAATAAGTCCATTTCAAAATAAGTCAACTTATGAGTTATGGAGAGATAAAAAACCTAATGTTTTTTACATTAGTGTATTTTGATGTAATGTTTTATTTTTCTAAATAAAAAGGTAATTTAAATAAATTCACACCTAAATATATTAAAGGGAGTTTTTTAGGCTATTCCTATTCCCATAAGGATTAAATAGTTTTCAATAAAAATTTATTTACTCTTGAGGAAACTGTAAATGTTATATTTGATTGAACATATCACTTTGTTTTTAAACTAAACCAACATACCTCAGTGGATGTGTTTTCAAAAAATAATTACCAACAATTGATATGATACTAGTATAATTAGTTGAATAGTTAGGAATTTTTTTTGACAAATTAACTCTATAATACATTATACCCTTTGTTGATGAACACGTTTTACAAAACCCATGTCAGTTGTTTCTAAGTAATCATCCCAGTGATATAATAATTGGTGATGTACATCAACCTTTAAGGACATGAAGTTTATTAAACAATTATGTATGGAATCTAGAATATAATTCCCTGTTATATCCTTAATATAATGATGAAGCTCTAAGGTGATAATGATTGGATTAAATCTATACAAGATGAACTAAACAAATTATAAAAGAACAAAATATAGACCTGGGTTTTGTGATCAAAATATACTACTATAATTAGAGTAATGTGGTTGTTCAGAAATAAATGTGATGATAATTGAATCATAGTATCAAATATAAAAAGATTAGTTGTTATAGGATAAACTCAACAGAATGTAATAGACTATGAATAAACCATTACTCTGGTAGATAGACATGAATCTAATTTAATTGTCTTAGACATTGAAAAATTCAATAACATCAAAATTTTACAAATTGATGTGAAGTGTTCATTCCATGATATATATGTTCAATATGACTTTATGTTTTAACAACATCCTGATTTTGAACACAAAAAACATCCTCAAAGTGTTTTAAAACATTCCAAATCATTATATGGTCTTAAACAAGCCCTTAGATCCAAGAATTTTGGCCTTCTATGAATTTTGATTAAAAAATTATTTTAAGGGAACTGTCCAACCCTTTCTATAAAGATATAAAACTGAAATGTTTTAGTTATTAAAATATATGTTGACCAAATTTTATTCTGATGAAGTCAATAATACATAACTAAATCATTTGTGAATTTTATGAAATATGAGTTTTAAATTACTATAATTGGTGATTTAGTATTTTTTCATAGTTTTAAAATTTCTCATAACACAGAACGATCCTTTATATATCAACATAATTATTTTAATTATCTCTTTAAAAGTACATATACTATAGCACTTTATGTATATGTATTCCAATTAGTACCTTAAATAATCATGATCTACATGAAGCTGGGAAACCAGTTGATCAATCATCATTTATAGGTATGATATAATGTCTACTATAATTTACAACGAGTATTCCATACATAATATTTTCAAATTTATTATGTGAAATTTATCAATCTAATCCAAAAGATTCCTAATTAAGTGTAGTGAAAACAAATCACAATGTAAATGGAACTATGGATTTAGGAATATTTTATTATACTAGATATGATTTAAGGAAAACATTTTCAAATGGATCTTTGGTGTATTTTGTAACTTCCCAAGTAAGTAATGAATAATAGATATTTTTATCTATGTCTATTAATGAATTAGATAGTGTTTTAGAGGCTTAATATGAAAATAAATCCAATCTTAAGCATGGAATACACTAATATTTTTAAAATATTGTTTTACTGCCTTTTGATGGCAAACCATTTTTAAATCTATCTTTTGACAATTTTTTAAGCTATGTTTGTCAAAATAAACTTATTCTTTATGATTGGGACATCAAAATTTACTTTGTGTGAATTTTTGGTATTTTTCTGACAATGTTCATTTTTTAATGAATATTGAAAAATACTGCATTTTGAATCAAAACTGCTTTTTAATCTAATTTATTTATATGATTAGATTATCTTTTGAATTGGTTTTAAAGTGAAATTAGAATATATTTTTACCATTTAATCCAATAGTGGTCATTTGAATTAATTTCACTTTGAAATTGGACTTAAACTGGTGTCAATCTTTTGATACTTATTGTTTCATAAAAACATGCTATTTGTCATGACATCGGGAATTAATTATTAAATTAATTAATGTAACTTATATGATTTGAATTTTATAAAATAGACATCATTTTTGAATTCAGAATATCAAATATAGCTTAGGGTGAAGTTTTAGTATCTTTCGGAAAAACTTCAATTTTTGATGAATAGTGAAACCACTAAGTGGTAGTTAAAGAAACTGATTTTTCATTTAAATGAAAATTTTCCACCTTTGTGTTTTGAATTTCAAAAATCCGACATAAATGGTTGTCATTAAGATGTAAAATGTGGTCCAATGGGATTAAAATAAATTTTTGGTGAATAGTAACTTATTAAGTTTTTAATCGCGTTTAGTGGTAATTAGTGTAGTTTAAGGAAAAATTAATGTTTTAATAGTTTGAGATGAGTTTTACACATGTCCTACCCTCATTGGATGTATCATTTCCGACCAAGACAATCGATGGGTCAACTTGGGGACCCCATGGAGCCACTTTGGTTGGGAAATGACATAAATAACTTTTTATTTAATGAAAAAGTAAAAATGACACAAACATAATATGTTTTACGAAAACACTTTTTAAATGGGATTATACAAGTCAGATTTTTCAATATAAATATTCATTGGAAATCTAAAAAGATTTAATACATCATAGTATTTTTTTTTAATTGTTAGACTTTAAATAAATTAAATTATTTATGACATCATGATGATGCAGCGATTACCTCATAAATAATGGATTTAAATAAATTGAAATGACAATGTAAAATCTATGACCTACACATGTCCAAATAATATTGTATGGGTGGATTTCGAACCATTATCACCTTATCCTAGAATTATATCAATGTGGGACCTTTTAAATTCGAAACTCATTTTCAAATAAAGTAATATTTCTTTACTTTCCAAGAGTGCCCTTCCTCTCCTCTTATAAAAGGCCCCCATGTCTACCTCCTTACCCACACTCCCAAAGCCTTTGGCTCGGCCAACCCCTGCCCATTTTGTCTCTTGACTTCCCTCTCTTACTCCTTGAAGCCTCACTTTGGGCAGAAGTCTTCCCAAGGAAGCCTTTGAGCTCAAAAAAAAGAGAGATACCCGATTTTAAGGTACTGTGTTCACTTGAGTCCTTTTGTTTTATTTTGCTTCTCCATCCCCCTAAACTATTTTTATTTATTTCTTTCGTAACAACTCCAGTATCTTCAATATACTAGGATTTTGTTATAAGAAGGATTCGAGCTACACTTACACACACCTACATCTAATGGTTAAAGGACATACTCTTTCCGTGGATGGTGAATTTATGCCTCCCGAAACGATGATTGTACAACATTATTTTAACACCTTCAAAGGTGGCCATTAAGATGTCACTATATTTATATATGATATATAATATGTTTATGTTTTCCTTAAGCCTATGTTTTTTTCATTTTGGGCATACCTTTATGGTTTCCATTATGGGTAAACGCGATATCTTCATTTAAGGAAGTGCGGACTACCGCCCCCTCAAAGTGATTTGATTCGTTAAATACCATATGTGGGACGTATAAAGGATGGAAATATGATATTATATATGATATTATACTGGAATTATAATATACCTTTATATCATTATGATTCCATTCTATAAAGTATGAAATAGAAATGAAAGTAGCGTTCATGCGTACGTACGGCTTACCGTCTCCAGGAACGGGGCATTTCATTTATTACCTCTAAATGATTATGTAATATTATAAATGCACGTATATACTGGATATATATGATATATATGATATATACATCATGATTATATTTCTGGATTTAAGGGATACATGAACAACTTGTAATTATAAAGGGCTTATTTTTGACTCAAGTACTAATGATCATTAAAACGTCCATTATTAACTTAAATAATTAAATAGTGTTCATGACATGGAAATAAGTGATATAAAAAGAATAATGAACTTGAAAAAGGTTCTTAAACAAGTATATTTTAACTCAAGTTTATTATTCAGGAGATTAAAGAATGACCGAGTCAAGTCAGACCTAAGGTATGAGACATCGTCTCAATCTCCTTTCATTGAGGCATATTTCATTTTATACACAACCTTCTTTTATACGGTGTATAAACCCCTTTGACATTCATGTCTATCCAAAAGGAATCTTTTTTATGAGGCTTTTTACAAAACGACAAAAGGAAATCTTTTTGTCGTACGTATGTGGCGACAACGACTTCTCCGCCACCGTGACCATTATTTGAGTTTCGGCTTCCTCTACAAGCCATTCCTTTTTTTAAAAGAAAAATAAATACAATTTTTTACTTTTCTTTTATTTTGGTATTGGAAATAGTTTTCATGATATTTTTATATCAATGTGTGGTATTGATATCTTGTGATTGAAAGGTGGAAATGTTATGTTTCCATTATGCATGTTTTATGTGATACGATTATGTTGAGTTTCTTGGGAATTATTATGAAGACGGGTGGTTCCATGATAGACTAAGGGCGGGTGAGCCCGATATAGCTCTCCAATGCATTGGGTAACCCGAAGGAGTGAAATGTAAAGGTTTCTCCGAAGAGATTTAGGGAATATACTGTGATGGGTATTCCAAACGTAACCAAGAGGGTTACTCCCTATGTAAGAATGTTATGAATGCCTCAAGTTACCTAGATGTATTATGATTTCTATGATTTATTCATTATTTGATGAGGTATGTTAAAGTGTTTATGTTTTATGGGTAAAGTATGATTTCATTCTTATGCATATATGTACCTTTGTTTCCTTTCCCTGTTTTTATAACCCATACTGAGATTTTTATGCTCATCCCAAGTCTTTTTGAAATTTTTTTGACAGGTCAAGGGAAAGGTACATGATATGATGATAGTGTCAAGGAAGTGTCAAGAATGAATCCATGTTTTATTTCAAATGTGTTTCCATTGATGGGAAAAATGAATACTATCTTTATGTAACCACTTTGTTTATATGTGCAATTTAATGCAAGTTTTATGTTCTAATTCTCTAGAACTCTAAACCTGAAAAGATCCTCAATGTGTATTCTTGTAATAACTCAAGATTAAGTAAGGTTTAAGGCTGGAGCCTTATAGTTGGTATCAAAGGTTGGTTTACATAACTTTAGGAGTTAGAATTATATTAACTGATTATCCAAAAATATTTTTTTATGGTCAAATTGAAGTGATATAGAATTTGAAGATTACCATGTTTCTTCATCCAAGACATGTTTGTTCATAATGGTTTTCCGCAGAGGAAACAGGGAAGCAGTGCTAGGAAGCCATACAAAAGGAAATAACCTTCCGAATCCGCATCCCGAGATGGTCGGAATTGGAACTGAATAGTTTGTTGCAGTAATGGAGTAGTTGACTCATGCGATAAATGGTGGTGGTATCCATGCATGAGATCATCCAGACCAACCGCAGAGGAACATGTCAGTGGTGTAACATTTCATGAGGCAACATCCCCCATCATTCAGAGAATCATCTGACCCTGTGTTAGCTGAAGGGTGGATTAAAGCACTGGATAAGATTTTCGATGTCATGGGGTGTTCAGACAATCATAAGGTTAGTCTTTCTATTTACCATTTGGAGGGTGAAGCAGATCAGTGGTGGTTGATGGTTAAAAATATCAGGGACGCCGAGGAGATTGATGCTCTTGACTAGGATGAATTCAAAGGAATGTTTCTTAAGAAGTATTTTCATAAGGCTGTTCGACTTAGGATGGAAAATCTATTCTTGGAATTGAGGCAAGAGGAAGACTCAACGGCTGCCTATGAAGAAAGGTTCACTCGATTGGCAAGGTATGCTCCAAATTTTATACGAGATCTTGATAGTAAAATTAATCGTTTTTACTTATGATTAAGTCCAAAATATCAAAGGGAATTAGCTTCTCGTGGGTTTAAATGTTATGAAAAGCTTATTCGATGTGCTGAGAAGGTGTAAATAGAGTTTTCCGATGATCAAGTGTTCTATAACAACCAACAGAAGAAGAGACCGAGGTGGCATGAGAAAGGAAAGAATTCTTCAAAAAAGTCTGATGGTAAGAAAACTAAGTTTCCAGTTTGTGATAAATGTGGCAAAAGGCATGCTGGGGAATGTATTCTGAATTCTGGAAAGTGCTACTGATGTGGTAAGATGGGACATAAGGCTTGTGATTTCACTGAAAAAGATCAGGGTGATGGTAAGACCAAATTTGATTTATAGTTAGTGAAATGTTATAAGTGCAATGAGATGGGTCACTATGCAAACGAGTGTCCGACAGATAGCTTGAGTGATGGGAAGAAGTTAGACTACAAGCAGAAAGGGGTGGTGAAATCCTTTGAAACTACTTCAACAGACATCGGGCCATCAAATGAAGTTGTATCAGGTACATTGTTTGTTTTTTCAGATTATTCCAGTGTGTTGATTGATTCGGGGTCTACACATTCATTCATCTCAGAAACCATTTCTAGTAAAATGGGAATACCATCTCAAGAAATGACTCCTGAACTTCTAGTAAAAAAACATGGGGGAATGTTGATGCAAAAATAATTTATAAGAATCTTCCTATCCTTATCTGTGGAAAGAACCTACTTGCGAACCTTATTGTTTTACCTATAGTAGAGTTTGATGTTATATTGGGTATGGATTGGCTCTCTATTTACCATGATAATATTGACTATAGAGCTAAAGAAGTTTCTTTTCATAAAGACATTCAGTTTGTGTACAAGAATGAACCCTTACATTTTGATAACATATCAAGAGGCAGAGAAACTTGTAAAAGATGGAAATGAATGTTACCTTGCACACATCATTGAAAATAAAGGAACTATTTAGATTAATGAAGTGCCAGTGGTAAATGGGTATCCTGATGTTTTTCCTGATGAGTTGCCTGGAATAATACTAGATCGGGAAGTTTAGTTTACTATTGAATTAGTTCCTGATGGTAAGCCAATTTCAAAACCCCCTTATCGAATGGCTCAAATTGAACTTTTAGAGTTGAAGGAGAAATTGCAAGATTTATTAGAGAAAGGTTCCATTCGACCTAGCACGACACCATGAGGTGCTCCTGTTTTATTTTTTAAAAAGAAAGATGGTTCTATGAGACATTTCATTGATTATCGAGCCTTGAATAACATCACTGTTAAGAACAAATATCCATTGCCTCATATCGATGATTTGTTTGATCAGATCTAGGGAGCTCAGTTTTTTTCAAAGATTGACCTGAGATCGGGGTACCATCAGCTGAAGGTAAAAGAAGGCAGATATTCCGAAGACCGCGTTCTGTAAAAGATATGGCCATTATGAATTTTTAGTAATGCCTTTTCGGCTAACCAATGCACATTCTGTATTCATGGACATAATGAATAGAATTTTCCAAGAGTTCTTGGATAAGTTTGTGCTGGTTTTCATTGATGATATTTTGGTGTTTTCTAAAAGTAAAGAAGATCATGAAATACATTTAAGGGTTATTTTTCAAACCTTAAAAGAAAATAAATTGTATGGTAAATTCAGAAAGTGTTAGTTTTGGTTGCAACAAATTTCTTTCCTTGGTCATATTATTTCTAATGATGGGATAACTGTTGATCCTGCAAAAACAAAGGTTGTTGAAGAATGGCCAACACCCAAAAATGTAACAGAGATTCGTAGTTTCCTTGGTTTTTCAGGCTATTACTAAAGGTTTGTTAGAAATTTTTCACAGTTATCTAGTCCAATGACTAAGCTAACTCAAAAGGGTGTTAAGTTTATCTGGACAATAGAATGTGATGATTGTTTTCAGGAATTGTAAAAAAGATTATTGAATGCTCCAGTTTTGGAACTACCTTCCAGGAATGGTGAGTTTCTTATATAAAGTGATGCTTCATTGAAAGGACATGGTTGTGTCCTAATGCAGAATGATCAGGTAATTTCTTATGCTTAACGACAGTTGAAAACTCATGAGGTAAATTACCCTACCCATGATTTGGAATTAGCTCCTGTTGTTTTCGCTTTAAAAATTTGGAGGCATAATTTGTATGGAGTAAAGTGTGAAATATATACTGATCACAAAAGTTTAAAGTATATATTCACTCAGAAAGAGTTAAAAATGAGACAAAGGATATGGCTAGAATTAATCAAGTATTATGATTGTACAATTCATTACCATCCTGGAAAAGCAAATAAAGTGGCTGATTTTTTGAGTCGAAAAATTAATGCTCCATTAGCAATGTTGCATTTGGAACGTGATCCTTTGGTTAAGGATTTGATGAACTTTGGCATAGAAGTTGTTGGTGTAGGAAGTTCTTCTGTTTTGTTTCAGGTATCAGTGAAATCATCTCTATCAGACAGAATCAAGCAAGCACAGAAGCAAGATTGTGAGTTCTAGAAAAAGGTAGAGCTGGTTCAGAAAGGTGAGCTCCCTGAATTCAACATTGATAATGATTGTGTTTTGAGATTTAGTAAGAGATTGTGTGTGCCTTTTGATTCATAGTTGAAGAGAGAGTTGTTATGTGAAGCTCATAATTCTCCGTTTTCAGTTCATCCTGGCAGTACTAAGATGTACAGAGATCTGCGGGAGTATTACTGGTGGAATGGAATGAAAAGAGATATTGATGATTTTTCTGTGAAGTGTTTAACTTGTCAACAGGTTAAAGCAGAGAGGCAGTTACCAAAAGGTATGCTTCAGCCTTTACCAGTTCCAGAGTGGAAATGGGAGAATATATCCATGGACTTCGTTGTGGGATTGTCGATGACCCCTCGAGGTAATAATGCAATCTGGGTTATTGTTGATCGCTTGACTAAATCTTCTCATTTCCTTGCAATACGAGATACTTTTACCCTAGATCAACTTTCCAGTTTGTATCTTAAAGAGATAGTCAGGTTACATGGAGTTCCTCTCTCCATTGTATCTGACCGTGATCCCAGGTTCACTGCTAACTTTTGGAAAGGCCTTCAAAAGTCATTCGGTACTGAATTAAATTTTAGTACATCTTTTTATTCTCAATCAGAAAGGAAGTAATAACGAACAATTCATACATTGGAGGATATTCTATGAGCTTGTTAAATATATTATCAGGGAAGTTGGGACCAACATCTTTCTTTGGTTGAATTTTCATATAATAACATTTTTCATTCCAGTATACAGATGGCACCATTTCAGGCATTATATGGGAAGCAGTGTCGAACTCTAGCTTTCTTGGATGATGTGGGTGAAAGGAAGTTGATGGGACCAGAATTGGTAGAAGAGATGGTAGAAAATGTTTAGCTGATTCAGAAACACATGAGAACAGCTCAAAGTAGGCAGAAGAGTTATGCAGAAAACAGGAGGAAGGATCTATCTTTTGAGGTAGGTGATCATGTTTTTCTCAAAGTCTCACCAAGGAAATGTGTGATGCGATTTGGTAAGAAAGGAAATCTAAGTCCAAGGTTTATTGGAACATATGTAATTATGGAGAAAGTTGGATCAGTTGTTTACCGAGTGGCTTTACCTCTAAGTTTATCTCAGGTACACAATGTTTTTCATGTTTCGATGCTGAGAAAGTACATGTCAGATCCATCTCATGTTTTGAGTCCATAGGTAGTTCAGCTGGAAGAGAACCTATCTTATGTGGAAGAACATGTCCAGATTCTGGACCACATGGAGAAAGTGTTACGGAATAAGGTGATTAATCAGGTAAAGGTTTTGTGGAAAAACCACATGATGGAAGAGGCAACATGGGAATCTGAAAATGTAATGAGGGATAAGTACCCCCATTTATTCGATAAGTAAATAAATTGCAGAGATGCAATTTTTTAAAGGGGGGAGGATGTAACATCCCAAATAAGTAATGAATAATAGATATTTTTATCTCTGTCTATTAATGAATTAGATAGTGTTTTAGAGGCTTAAAATGTAAATAAATCCAATCTTAAGCATGGAATACACTAATATTTTTAAAAGATTGTTTTACTGCCTTTTGATGGAAAACCATTTTTAAATATATCTTTTGTCAATTTTGTAAGCTATTTTTGTCAAAATAAACTTATTCTTTATGATTGGGACATCAAAATTTACTTTGTGTGAATTTTTGGTATTTTTCGGACAATGTTCATTTTATAATGAATAGTGAAAAATACTGCATTTTGAATCAAAACTGCTTTTTAATCTAATTTATTTATATTATTAGATTATTTTTTGAATTGGTTTTAAAGTGAAATTAGAATATATTTTTACCATTTAATCCAATAGTGGTCATTGGAATTAATTTCACTTTGAAATTGGACTTAAACTGGTGTCAATCTTTTGATAAATATTGTTTCATAAAAACATGCTATTTGTCATGACAACTGGAATTAATTATTAAATTAATTAATGTAAATTATATGATTTGAATTTTTTAAAATAGAAATAATTTTTGAATTCAGAATATCAAATATAGCTTAGGGTGAAGATTCAGTATCTTTCTGAAAAACTTCAATTTTTGATGAATAGTGAAACCACTAAATGGTAGTTAAAGAAACTAATTTTTTGTTTAAATGAAAATTTTCCACCTTTGTGTTTTGAATTTCAAAAATCCGACATACATGGTTGTCATTAAGAAGTAAAATGTGGTCCAACGGGATTAAAATAAATTTTTTGAGAATAGTAACTTATTAGGTTTTTAATCATGATTAGTGGTAATTAGTGTAGTTTAAGGAAAAAATAATGTTTTAATAGTATGAGATGAGCTTGAAACATGTCCTAACCTCATTGGATGTGTCATGGCCAACCAAGACAATCCATGGGTCAAATTGGGGACCCCATGGAGCCACTTTGGTTTGGAAATTACATAAATAACTTTTTATTTAATGAAAAGGTAAAAATGACACAAACATAATATGTTTTACGAAAAAAAATTTAAAAATGGGTTATACAAGTCATATTTTTGACTATAAATATTCATTGGAAATATAAAACGATTTCCTACATCATAGTATTTTTTTATAATTCGTAGTCCTTAAATAAATTAAATTATTTATGACATCATGATGATGCAGCGATTATCCCATTAATAAAGGATTTAAATAAAATGAAATGATAATGTAAAATCTATGAACTAAACATGTCCAAAACCTATTGGATGGGTGTATTTAGAACCCTTATCACCTTATCCTAGAATTATATCAATGTGGGACCTTTTAAATCCGAAACTCATTTTCAATTAATGTAATATTTCTTTACTTTCCAAGAGTGCCCCTCCTCTCCTCTTATAAAAGGCCCCCACCTCTACTTCCTTACCCACACTCCCAAAGCCTTTGGATCGGCCAACCCCTGCCCATTTTGTCTCTCAACTTCCCTCTCTTACTCCTTGAAGCCTCAGTTTGGGCAGAGGTCATCCCAAAGAAGCCTTTGAGCTCAAACAAAATAGAGTTACCCGATTTTTAGGTAATGTCTTCACTTGAGTCCTTTTGTTTTATTTTGCTTCTGAAACCCCCTAAACTCTTTTTATTTATTTATTTTGTAACAACTACAGTATATTAAATATACTAGGATGTTGTTATAAGAAGTATTCGAGCTACACTTACACACACCTACATCTAATGGTTAAAGTACATACTGTTTCTGTGGATAGTGAATTTATGCCTCTCGAAACGATGATTGTTTAGCATTATTTTAACACCTTCAATGGTGGCCGTTAAGATGTCACTGTATTTATATATGATATATAATATGTTTATGTATTCCTTAAGCCTCTGTATTTTTCATTTTGGGCATACCTTTATGGTTTCCATTATGGGTAAACGCGATATCTTCATTTAAGGATGTGCGGACTACCGCCCCCTCAATGTGATTTGATTCGTTAAATACCATATGTGGTACATATAAAGGATGGAACTATGATATTATATATGATATTATATTGGAATTATAATATACCTTTATATCATTATGATTCCATTCTATAAAATATGAAATAGAAATGAAAGTAGTGTTCATGCGTACGTACGGCTTACCGTCTCTATGAACGGTGCATTTTATTTCTTCCCTCTAAATGATTATGTAATATTATAAATGCACGTATATACTGGATATATATGATATATATGATATATACATCATGATTATAATTCTAGATATAATGGATACATGAAAAACTTGTAATTATAAAGGGCTAATTTTTTACTCAAGTACTAATGATCGTTAAAACGACCGTTATTAACATAAATACTTACATAGTGTTCATGACATGGCAATAAGTGATATAAAAGGAATAATGAACATGAAAAAGGTTCTTAAAAAAGTAGAAATTAACTCAAGTTTATTATTTATGAGATTAAAGAACGACCGAGTCAAGTCGGACCTGAGGTATGGGACTTCGTCTCAATCTCCTTTAATTGAAGAATATTTCATTTCATACACAACCTTCTATTATATGGTGTATAAACCCCTTTGACTTTTATGTCTATCCAAATGGAATCATTTTTTTTACGAATAATTTTACAAAATAACAAAAGGGAATGTTTTTTTCATACGTATGCGGCGACAATAACTTCTCCGCGTCCGTGACCATTATTTGAGTTTCGGCTTCCTCTACAAGCCATACCTTTTTTTAAAAGAAAAATAAATACCATGTTTTACTTTTCTTTTATTTTGGTATTGAAAATGGTTTTCATAATATTTTTATATCAATGTGTGGTATTGATATCTTGTGATTGAAGGGTGTAAATGTTATGTTTCCTTTATGCATGTTTTATGTGATACGATTATGTTGAGGTTCTTGGGCATTATTATGAAGACGTGTGGTTCCAAGATAGACTAAGGGAGGGTGAGTCCGATATAGCTCTCCAATGCATTGGGTAACGTGATGTAGTGAAATGTTAAGGTTTCTCCGAAGAGATTTAAGGCATATACTGTGATGGGTATTCCAAAAATAACCAAGAGGGTTACTCCCTACGTAAGAATGTTATGAATGCCTCAAGTTACCTTTATGTCTTATGATTTCTATGATTTATTCATGATTTGATGAGGTATGTTAAAGTGTTTATGTTTTATGGGTAAAGTATGATTTCATTCTTATGCATATATGTACCCTTGTTTCCTTTCCCTGTTTTTATAACCCATACTGAGCTTTTTATGCTCATCCCAAGTCTTTTTGAAATTTTTTTGACAGGTCAAGGGAAAGGTACATGATATGATGATAGTGTCAAGGAAGTGTCAAGAATGAATCCATGTTTTATTTAAAATTTGTTTCCATTGATGGAAAAATGAATACTATCTTTATGTAACCACTTTGTTTATATGTGGAATTTAATGCAAGTTTTATGTTCTAATTCTCTAAAACTCTAAACTTAAAAATATCCTCAATGTGTAATCTTGTAATTACTCAAGATTAAGTAAGGTTTAAGGATGGGGCCTTATATATTTACAATGGAAAAAATTATATCAAGAACTTTTAATTTCATAGGATATTCGTTATTATCTTCATAAAGTAAGAATTAACATTCTATAGCTCATTCCACTATTGAAATAAAATATGTAGAAGATAGAAGTTGATTTTTTTCATGTGTTGGGGATGAAAAATACACTCATTAATTATGGAAAGTGTTTTACTAAAACACAGATACTACAAGATAACAGTAGTTCCATTTCCTTAACACTCTACACAAGACTATTGTTCAGTGGAAATTGATATTATTAATCACATTCTTTGAGATAACACAATTAAAGAAGATATTTTTTTAAAATTTATTGTAATGGAATAACAACTTGCTGATATTTTTAGAAAATCATTACCATCTGATATATTTGAATACATTAAAAAAAATTTAGAGTATTAACTATAATTTAATCATTCATATATAATTTTTTAAACTATCTCTAAACATTAAGATACTCCATTTTATAGTGGGGGGGGTACACATCATCTCCTTTAACAATTGTTTTTTTCAGAACCTAAAAAAATGGAACATGAAAAATGATATTTAGAACATAAAAATTGTTTTTGGAATGTCCAAAATATTCTCAACTATAATATTTGTTTTTAATCTATGATATCTAATAATGATCGTATTATATACTAGAATATATTTTCAGAACATTAATGGGTATATCTTCTTACTTATTACATTTTATTTTCGTTAGTTTTTTAGGTTTTAAAACATTTTTTATGACATATGTCAACACATTCATTATTCATTAAATCCATTTATTTCATTAAAACCTTGATAGATCAGAACATATATACCTTATTTGAATTAATATCAACCATCATGTCAAATTCATTTATTTTATACCATTGGATTAATCCTAAAAATTGAACCATCATCTCTAACACATATATAAAGGAGAGACTATCTTGTGGTCCATATAGAAATCCATGGATTTTGGCCTGATTTTATAAAACCCTTTAATGTCTTTTTTATATTTTTTGATCTATTTATTTAGTTTCAGATACCACTCTTTTGTTCTTGATGCCTCTATTGATATCATATCGTACTTTGATACCTACCAAAGTGTTCAGGATTTGGTTCATTTATAGGGGAAAGTTAGTTTCTCAGGAATTCTACATAAGATAAAATTATTTAAAAAAATGATTATTATGTTTCAATGTTGGGAAAATGTTTGTATTATTAACATGAAGGGAGAATAAGATCCATTATATGAAAACATCTTGTTTGAATTTTATGAGTCATTTTAATTCTTCAAAGAAGGTGGAAATGATATGTTTCAGTTTATGATTAATGGGAATAATTATTCTTTGTTCTATAATAAATCATAGATATTCATGGGATACCATATGATGGTGAAGCATACAATCGATCTCCTATGTTACTATAATCTGAAAGATATTTTGATAGAGTTAGTGTTTTTTATTTCATAGGTTTTTAGGGAGTAAAGAATCCTAATATTTTATAATTTTTATCTAATATTATGATTTTGGCCTTATGGATGGAAGGACTTTTAATAGAAAATAAAGGAGACAAGGTCACCTATAAAATTAATAAAACCTTAATGATAGGTTTTTGATCAGTATAGGAAATATAAATCTGGTCAAATAAATCTTTCTTTAAATCTGTAAGATAGAAGATATATCCATCAAGTCATAGATT
The DNA here is from genome assembly GCA_963277665.1 of Viscum album. NCBI lineage: Eukaryota > Viridiplantae > Streptophyta > Magnoliopsida > Santalales > Viscaceae > Viscum > Viscum album. The sequence goes on along the minus strand of OY728145.1, from coordinate 929,014,010 downwards.
CTTGTGTTTCCAACGACTTTATCCAGGATTATTTTATTTTGTTTAACATTTTACAATATCTATTTCAAGTCGATGAAGAAGAAGATCAAGATTATTCTTTTAAGTGATGATCTACCTAAAAGAATAAAATTTTCATTTATTGTTAAAACCAATTAGTTTGATGATATTTCTGTAAAATCATACGATGTTGTAGAAATAATCTAGAAATAGTTAGTTGAAAATGAAAATATCATCTCTTCGAACTAAAAGGAACAACTCAAGATTAAGAACACCCAAATTCAATGTAACAGAAATCCTTCCCCGATGAAGTTGTAGGAATGTGCAGACAAGAATAAGAGGTATGAAATGAAGGATTTGTAGTGTTTTGAATTGATCTAGAAGAATACAACGATTTAAAAATTAGATAATCTGATGAACTTGAGATAAATTTAAAAGATAAGAAGCTAATGATGAAGTAAATTGATGCTATGATAGTTCAAACATTGATGAAAGATAAAAAATGTTCCTTAGAACAAATTGGTGTTCTGAAATCCTTTATTCAAAAAATAGAACATCCTCAACAATATAATATAGTTAGAGTAGAGTCAATCCAATTGGAAGAAAGAAAAGAAGTTGTCTCTGGATTAGTTTTGGTTTCTTATGAATAGATTCAAGAAGAATAAGAAGAAGAAAATATCCAATAGAATAAAAGTGATGATGAGATATAACATTTTGAAGAAACTCAGAAGTTCAGTCTATCTAATACATAATTCCTGAGAACCTCTAAAGCCTCATCATCTAAAGAATCTACAATAAAAAATCCTATTTAAAAAACTCCCTCATTACAGAACGATGATGTTGTTCATTCTGAAGTACATAAAATACGATATGATGTTGATGTTAATATTGTTGAATATAGTGATAATGACGGTGATAAAAATCAAGACGATGATGCTGGCAATGATGAAAATCAAGAACATAATGGTGATAATGATAATTATGAAAATATTATTCAGGTTTATTATAAAAGGGAATTGTTATTAAGTCATGGAAATTGGAATCCAATAATGGAAAAAGGAAATAAAGAAGTTGTTGTCACATCTAAATCAGATGAATCAGAATCAGAAATATCATCCTCTTCTATATGTGAAGAATTTTTTGTTTAAGCATTGAAGAAGTATGTGAAGTCCATTCCATACATTCCAAACTGTGATTCATGATGTCATCTTATTTGAGAGTCAAAAAATAATAAATATATTTTCATGTAAAATTTTATAAAACATGAAGTCGATTCAAATCAATTGTGTTGACTTATGGTTCTCATATGATATATTTTAGAGATATGGAAAAGTTGTCCAATTAGATAAATAATGATATTAATGATTTTTATGATATGTTTTAAATAGTAAATGGATCCTTAAATAAATAAAAAGCCTCATTAAAAACTCTTTTAAGTAACTTCTCAAAATGGATAAAAGAAGAAAAAGCTATTCATTTGCAAGAAGAGATGAATTTATATGAGGATCTGAATTATCTTTCTCATAAATGTAAAAGTGTAAAACTATATAGAGAAGAGGAGGATGAAAATATTAAGTCGCAGGATTAGAAACATATGTCTCATGAATATATGACAAATAACATGTGAGAAAATATTCAGAAACATCAGAAGAAGAGTGGGATCTAAGAGTACTCCTATAGATGTTCCAATATGATCACAAAAAGAAAGACAAGTTGAAGTCCAACATCAAAACCCTATTTCCAAAGAAGGATTAATTTTTCTTATATTTTTTATTATTTTTTAGTAAAATCATTTGTAAACTCAATGATTTTTATTTTTTTATATTTTGTTTCTTGAATTTTTAGGTACATTTTAATTTTTCCCATTCATTTTTGAAATTCAAAAAGCGGTAGAATAATGTTATAAAACAAAAGTATACTTGTTTAATAAGGAAAACATAATGGGGGAAAATTTATGAAGAAGAAATCCTTAACTGGGGGGTTATTTCCTTATGAAAGAGGAGAAATATATAAAGTAAAAATATGATCCTTAGGGTGATTTCAAAACATGGGGGGGGGTTTCATATTCATCATGAGTCATAAACTAAGCAGCATATATGATTTTGTATAAGTTAAAATCTGATTTCTTAAGGTCTTAATATTGATTTCCTATAACTTTTTTTTGTGCTTTCCCAAAAGGGGATGATTTTTTAATAAAATTTTTCTTTATGATATTTCTCATTCTATTATTTTTTGGAAATCACTATCATATTTTATTAATAATAATTTTTATTTGTATTACAATTGATATGTAATTTATTAAAAATTCATTATATCTATAAAGAAATATATAGGTATGTTCTTTAAACATTTAAATATATGTATAGCAATGATTTACTTTTTTAAAATAATTACTAGAATAAATATGATCCTTAATAAAACACAAAATCCTTCAATTTCTCAATTCCAAATTGTCTATAAAATTTAATTAGAATCATGTTTCTCAATTTTTGTTATATCAAAATCTAAATTTGGATTCTTATTTATCAAATCGAAATTAATACAAAAATAAAATTAGATTCACATAATCAATCCTAAATCATTCATTATTGTTATTCTAATTCTCATAGTATTTTTAATCAAAATTAAGTTTCTAAATTTTTAATCATTCAAAAATTAAAATCTGATTCACATATCAATAAATGATGATTCTCTCAGAATTGTAAATCTATTTTTGTGTTTCACAATTCCAAATCTCAATAATTTCTAGATTTGATATCATCTTTAATTATCTGATTCTATAATGATTAAGAATACAATTATATAATTTTCATAATGTTATAATATTTTTTGTAATCTAACAATTTTATAACATTATTAATATTACTATTTCTCTCAAAACATGATGTTTTATATTAACATTTTCATATATACATAATGTTTCTCATTATATTTTATTATTATAAATGTGGTCGTCTAATCTATTACTATATATTAATTGTATGTGAAAGTTGTACAGGTCCCTCCAAGATATCAAGAGAAATATGACTTTTGAATGAAAATCTGACTATTTGAGATCTGACCTATAAATACCAAGTCATTTGAATGATTTCAAAGCAGTGAAATTTTGAGATAATTGATACTCTGTGAGAGCTCGACCAAAATTGATTAATGAAAAAGCATTGAAGAGATTAATTTTTCAATTGCTAGTGCCCCATACATTGGATCTTAAATAAACAAGGTTCTTTATAGTGAAATTATGATTATTGCTGGCACAATCGAGGGATTCCAGGTGAAAGAATAAAATGTTTTAGATCACCTTATTGATCGAGGGAATTTTAGGATTGGAAGAATGATGTGTCGATCACCTTAAATATTAAGGGAATGTGGGGATATCAAGACTCATATTAATATTTGTATTGAGGGATTACCTAGGTGTGGTTAAGATATACTTTGTTGAAATTATAAATCATAAAAACCATTTCCAAGGTGTTTGGATACCCAAAACTTTGGTAGAAAATATTTATAATCTTTTTTATTTACATTAAATTTAACTTACAATTTATATCAAAAAGAATGTGTATATTATACATTATCTTTCATTATAACTCTGATATAAGATTATATATGCATTAAGGTGAAATATTAATTAAGTGTAACTATTTACATATTTCATTATGCTTAATATCAATCCTAATGTAATTTTTGTTATTCATACAAAAGAGGGTTTAGTGGATCGGATTTTTAACCATCTTAAAAAATGTTTCGTAATGGATAAAAATTAATTTTTTTATTCTCAAAATTCACCCCACTTGTATCTGAGAATGTATATAAATATTTCAGTCCAATGATATGTTAAAACTCTGTGTCACATGTAACACTATCTATTGAAAAATTAAATTTATTGGAAAACAAATATTGCATAAAATTTCATGCTATTACATTATACCCCCTTAAATAAATATCATCCTCTCAATTTCCAATTTATTTTATTGTCATAGGATTTACATTGGAAAATTTAATTGTGGAAAACCCTTATCATAAATGTATTAACAATCTATGCTTTAAAAAATGAAAAATATGAATGTCATATTGATTGAAACAGAACTATGATTTTTAATGAAACACAATAGATCAAAAAGACTATATAGGCATTTTGGAAATTAAATTCCCATATATGATTGAACATGATATATTGAATGATCATGAGAAATATAAAAACCAAAAGATAATAATAGAATAGGTGGGAAAATACCATCGTTTCAGTAGAAAATAAACTAATGGGATATATTTTTTTCAACCTACTTTTTGTAATGATGGGGGAATATAGAATATCATGATATAGAACAAGAGATATATATAATTGTTTTATTTTAAATTAATATCAATAATATAATCCCCTATTTGGGATTTGATTGGTCATTAGTTCATATCTTATTTTAATAAATGATTATAGAATTTCCTTTCCTAATTCTCTAATAGATCATATGATCTACTAAATGATGATATGTTATTCATCATTTCTCTCATTATATTTGAGACAAAAATGGTTAGAATTGTTTATAAAGTATGATTAAATATACATATTATGTATAAATAAATTACTCTCTAAAATATAATCCTAAGAGAAACAGAATAAATTCTATAAATGTTTAACCTTAAGAGCCATACAAAATTAAAAGAATTATAATGAAGTCTGAAAAAATTCCTACAGTCGACTATTACATTAATCCCGTAAAGATTTAAATTATATCTAAATTTTCCTATACAAAATATTCCACTAAATTGTTCATATGTTCTCATGATGTTTGGTAAGTATTAGAGCTACCTTTAAAATTTATGAAAACCTACCTCATTCATCATTGCTCAAATAAAACAAAAAATTTATAAATATATTCATAAATAAAAAAAAGTTTTAATTTATATCAATGATAACAAAAAAACATTTTCTATAAAATCATTAATCAGTACAAGGGTCATCAGTATTATCAAATTTACATTATCCATATCAATAATCTATTTATCCTAAATAAACACCATTATAAAAATATAATGAACATATTTTGAGTTATATGTCTCTTGATCATTTGAAATCAATAAATTTTGATATTTACATTAAATAAATTATCTAGTTTATCAGTACAGTTCTTAATATTATTTTATATCCCCAATTAAAAAAATAATTCTAAAAAATAACAACATATCTCATGATTCATATTACATAATTATTGATTATTTTTCAAAAACAAATCAATCATTCCATTTAATTAATAAAATTTTAGGTTGGTTTCATTATATTATTCCATAATACTTATTTCCTTTCATAATTCCTTTATAGTATCCCTATTATCAACATTAAATATTATACATAGTCATCTTCCTGATATTTTCACCTATGGCATTGATTTTTATAATACCACTAAATTCCACATTTGTTAAATTCAAAAAATAATGAATTAATTGGGAAACCATTATACACCTCCACTGTGTTAACTAGGCTAGTTATTTTTTCTTATAAATCGCTTACTCTATTCTCTTATTCTTTATAAATAAAACATATTATCATTCCTTTGAGACATTTGCTGGTGTACCTCATAAATAATTCTTAACATATATGACACCAAACCTTCTTTTATTCATAGTCTCCCCCACCTGAGCACTAATCAAAATATATCCGTCTCTATTTTTGGGATTTCTAATAGTTGGTTAATGTGAATGTTGTTAATAATATATCATGATACCTAATTATGAATAGTCAAAATATCCTTCACTCTAGTCATCATCAGATTTGGTTTCTCAATATCACATTTATTACTACATTCATCATTATTGAGTTCCATTTCGTACCCATCATGGTCAACTACTTAAAATCGTAGTTTTAAAAGAATTATTCATTGGGGGAATCCATATAATCAATAAACATAATTTATTTTATGTCTTGATCATTAAAAAAATCAATATATGAAATTTTATTTTTAACCATGACCATTAATGAACATCATATTTTACAACCATTCATTATGGTTAATAAAGTATATTAGAATATCGAAAACACATCCCCTAGTAGTGCCAAACAATATGTTCATCAATTCCTATCACGCTAATAATATGATGATCAATTCTATATAAATTAACCATTAATAGAGTTATTACACCTATGTATATATGTTCAAAATACACATCCACTCATAGTATATAGAAATGAAAGTGTTTTCTATAAAACCACTCAATATATCCTTTTCTAAAATGCAATGTATTTTTCCTATACATTGTTTTATCCAAATAATTATCATTATAGATATCCCTTGGGATCTCACTATGGTTTTCTTATCTATGTTCCAAAAATATTACATATCATTTTCTTTTATACCATCTTTAATGACCCAAGGTATATAGATATAGTAATTATATCATAAAAGATAATTATTAATTTCATTATTTATGAAACCAATGGGAATAGAAATACTTTTGTTTATTTGGACAGTAGTAATATAAATCATCATATTTTATGAAATATAATCAACATATTTGATAATGATCTTATAATATAGTACACATTATTAAAATACAATAGATAAAACATTCCTCATATCCTAGTGAAAGGAAACACATGACTGGGAGATATCATATGATTACAAGTAGTAAACCTTTAAGATTTAAATTGAATATCATTTAAAAACCATTATATTAGAATCAGAGGATTATATTTTGAAAATAAATTAAAATTTTCCTATATAGAAAATGATAAATCTTTTTCCCATTCCAGGGCATAAAATATTAATATTTAAAAGTAAATGTACAATAAGGGTGAAAGTAACAATAAATAAATCATAAAACATATGTTTGGGTCTTATATGTGTGTAGAAATAATATATATAAAACCATTTCATATGTCAATGATAACATATCAGACTATAAAATCAGAAAAAATAGGAATCAAAACATGTTTCAAATTTCATAATGGATCAGACATTATGAGTTGTTTTCTATATTTCATTAAGCACAATGACCTATTTCTCTTATTGTATCAGGAACATTATTATATTTACCATATCTTTCTAAGGAGATATAAAAAATTATCTAAATTTTTAGAAGGAGATATAGGTATCACTCATGAAATGGAAAATACCTTTCCCCCAAAAATAATATAAAACTTGCATCATGACATAACCCTTTAAAAAAAATGGGTTTATAAATAATTTCATAAAATAATTACATGTGGAAGAGAAATAGATCTTATAAACATTTCATTAATTTATCACCACATAACATGTAGATAAAGGAAGTGGTTTCATAAAAATATTTTCATAACAATAATAAATATAATTTGTCAAAATAATGAATTTTGATGCACCCATTGCATAATATCTCTTGTAAAATATAAGCATCACCAAGTGTTGTTGCTATTGAAAAATATAAATTGAATAAAAGTTCATTTGTACAATCTTGAGGGAAACCAATTTTCACATATAAAATTTTTATTTCAAAACATTAATTTAATAACATTATGTAAATTAATTTCATTGAAAAATAATCCTTCAAGCTTAAAAATTATTATTTAAACCATTTATTTTTTATGATAATGAGAAAAATAATTCACATTGCCATGTTAATGAAATTATACCTTTCTCATTATCAATAAAATCCAACAAGAGATTATTTTGAAAAATAAGATCATTCCATCTAAAATAATTTCTAAAAAACTTAAACATGGTTTAAAATTCCTTTAAAAATCATTAGATAAATTAAAATATTTCATCAAATTATTTTGAAAAACATTTACACGGGTGAAAATGGGTTTTATCTAAAGAATGAATTAACAATCATTTTTTTCTAAAATTATATCATGTGACAATAGAGTTAATAATGTGTGGGAAATAACTATAAAACATTTATTTTTATTTAATAACCAAATAAAAAAGAATATAAATTTGAATAATTAGTGGTATACCATAAAACATAATTGGTAGAAGTATATCACAAACAATCAAGTTAAACAATGTTATTAGAACATGAAACCATTACCACTTTGATAATAAATGAATAATAAGATCTATGAAATATTGAAAATTATATTAATATGTATATTAATATATATATATATATATAATTATCATAAAATAAATTAATGGGAATTCTATAATCCACCAATAAGAAATAATTTGTGTATAAGTTATGTGTCTCAAAAAAATTAACGTGAGACTATAATCCCATACATCTTTAGTAAAATTTCGCAAAAATAATAACCATAAATGAATAACCTAAAATAAAATATTAAATATAATTAAATCAAATTTATTCCAGATAAATCATGTTAAATTAGAAATATATACACCAAAAAAAATTCAACGACTGGTGAATATGTAAGGTGTATCCCAGAAATAAAAGAGAGACTATAATTACCTTACAGTAACTATATCCTTTAATTATAAATGTTTAATTCTCATGTAATAAATATATTTATATATTTTAAAATAAATCTATTAAAAATATGCTCATATGCTTCATACAATATATGATTTACTTTTTACCATTTATTACATGTTTATTTATAATTCCTTAAATAAATCACATTTTGTGTAATATTAGCTTCATTTTTCATATATATGATTGTGTAGTAATTTTGGCCTTTTTAATATGATCATGGATACATCATCACCATAATTTAATCCATGATATAAATTCATATAAATTTATTATACATTTATTTATGGTAATCAATTAATGTAACTAATATAAAATTTATTACACGATTCTTAAAGATACTAGGCCATACATAAAAATAAATAATGTTACCATTTTTAAAAAATAAATCAAAATAAAGGTATATAAGATAATAAAATTTAATTTTTATTCTTATTTAATTTATATCACATATTTTCTTTAAATATTTCAATATTACCATCAATGTATTGTGAAATTCATGAACAAATCGCATTGCTATGTCATGTGGTAATTTTCGGTACAAATGAGTGACGTTATCATATTACCACAAAAGGGAAAATAATAATTATAATATTATATTATAAATATAAAAAAATTATTTATAAATCATCATATGCATTATTTTAATCAATTATAATATCCATTCATGAGAGGTTGCGATTGAAAATGTACTACATCGGTTCATGTGGCAGTAATTCATCGTAATCATGATCGATAGTCTTATTTCACATTAGATTTAAGAGGATAAATATACTGAATATTACATGAATATTAGAACCTAATTTTAAATATTAGATAATGGTGATATTATATTTTAATTTTTAAAACATTAATTATGGTGGTATTATAATAATTAAAAATAATGAGATTGTTTATAACAATAAAATTCTCATATAAAACCCTCCTTTTTTATATTATTAATTCATTATGATTATTCAAATTTAGGAGAATATAATATATATAAAATGAAAAGGATTATGTTGAAATATTTGTTCCTTTCGTTTCATTACAATACCTTATAATGTATTAAAATCTTACCGGATGCAGTCCAATTTTATAATTGAGGAGGTTTGTAAATTATTTAAATGTATAATTCTATTCAAAAATGGTAATTAAGACTCATGATATGTGAATAAAATTAATAAATAAATTATTTGTGGGATTCTAATTTTGATCCACACCTCCAAGAACTAAAGAAAGGTTTCAAAAATGAGGTTTCATAATTTTCATTTTTTCCCACATTAAATATTGTGTTTTTCACCATGATAACTAGTGTATTTTTTAACCTAGGAAATTTATCTTTTATGATTATAATTAAGATTATAATTATTAGATAATTTAAAAAAAATAAATATATATTTTAAATCGAATTAATGAAATAATAATCCAATTATTGTTGAATATTAATTTTAAGACACATGTTCATAAAATGAAAAATATGTTCTAACCATAATAAAGAGATTTTATTATTTTACTAATCATTATGGAAAAAATACTTTTTAAATTTTGTATAATATAATTTATTATTATTCCAAACACTGAATCATTTTCTCAAATTAAACTCATATATGTGGTAGAATTTAATCTTAAACAAAACCTGAAGTGGTGATCGAAAAATGATTTTCCAAATAAAATGCATTCATAAGGATAAAATGTTTACATATTAAAATTAAATATAAAAATTACTCCAATGGACAATATTGGATTAACAAATATAAAATTTAAATAATTTTACTTATAAAAAAATTTATAAAAAAATTATATTTTTTATTCATCAATAAAAAACATAGATAAATAGTTTCATAAAATTTTCGAAAGTTTACTCAAAAACTAATTTGGACATTTAAATTTCTATAATAATGTATATTTAGTAGAATATGTTTCTAAAATTTATAAAATCTGAATTTTAAATATTTTAAAAAAATATAAATAAAAACATTTGCGTTTATAAAATAGAATTTTCAATACACATAAATATTATACTTGAAATGATCTATTATATGATAAATATGTTTTCATTATATTAATCTGTAAATCATAATATTTAAAATGGTTTTATTCAAATTCATACTACCATGTTTAATGATTATATAATAAAATTCATTTTTAAATAATAATAATTATTATTATAAATTATGGTAAGTTAAAAATGGGTGTTCGGTATATTACAAGAAATAGAAGAAATTAAATTAAATTTTAAGAAAATGTGTTTTTTAAATTTTAGAGGTGTTGAAAGATTTAGGTTGAAGTATATATAATACCATTATTCCCATTATGTTCAATAGATACTATGATATCTAGAATATATGTCACTTTATTTAAATTATATTGTTAATATTGAGGAATTGAATGATATATAAACATGGGAATTCAGATGATACATACCCAACCTATATGTTGAAATATGAACTTGTAAGTAATTTTATATAATAATAATAATTTAATCAATTATTTAAGAAATGAATTTATCATGGAATGGAGTTTCTTTTACCTTAATGGTCTAATCAATGTAAAATCACGGTGTATTATTTTTATTTATTAATTACAATAATTTATATTTTCTTATGATCTTGAATGAATACTTATATATATATATATATATATGTGTATATTAATTTGGATATAGGATTCAATATAAATAGGTTTAATTAAAGGAAAAAACAATGAACCAAAACATAATAACACAACAAATAACCCCATTCTATTTTCCCTATACATTTCACTTGGAACATGATAATATATTTTCAATTTATTGAGTTAGTAATACAATATCATATATCTTGTGTCTTCTGACATTAGATCCCCCTCTCAAGGCCTTTTGGTGTTTGAAATACAATTGTAATTACTCTAGTATTTTTTATATGGAAAGTAGATAATATCAATTAAATGTAAATTACTAATCCAAGAGGAGCATCACAACTCATCAATTTTTCTAAATTAAAAAGTGTTTACATGATATTAGTGAAATAAAAATTGGGAATTATAATCATACATTGAAAAGTAGTATGATGCACGAATATATATCCACGATGGTATGGGAATCCAATTCCAATAATGTATTTAAGAAATATAAAATCAATACATATGAGTTTTTGAGGCAATCAAAAATTATTATTTGAAGTAAAAGTTCACTATTAATTATACACAGATAACAAAATCATAGTCAGAAAATAGTGGATGGAGATGGAGGGGGTTTGTCTTCTAGAATGAGAAGAATGAACTAAGTATTTCTTATATACTAATAACCAAATGTACTATTAACTGTAATTATGATATGTACTTTTAGATATGTAATTGATCGTATTATCAATATTTATTAGTGAATTATAAAATATGAGAGTATCCAATCATTGATTTTAGTTAACAAAAGAAGAAATTCAAATTCAAAAATGTCTATGTGATAATGACTTATGTATAAAAGGATTGTAATGAATGTATGGTCAAGATAATGATAAATAATGGTTCAACCATAGTTCTATGTATATCATTTTAACTCAAACCCCAACTATATATATATATACATGTTAAGATATAGGATTTGTTTATGGAGATGAAGGGAAACCTACTTAACGTGATGGTGTGATATTGTTTTGTATTATGATGCACCTATGACCCTTTGAAATATCACATCAATGAATCAAGATGGTTTTGGTTGGTCATTTTTCTAGAACAACGGGAAATTGATCATATCATGTCATTTTGTAGGGGAAGGTGTTGGTACCTAAATAATTTTTATTCCATTACTTATTATTTTTTTACTTCATTACTAAAAATTAAATAGAAAATAATTGTGGGAGAATATGTATCTTATTCCCATGCTTTGTGTCTATATTTTAATATGAAGTGCACTATGTTGCATTTGTTGTCAATGAGACATGTTGTTGTCTTAGAATGAATGGATGTTGAGGAATGTCAAGATGTGAATGAAAAAGGTTGTGTTGGTGTTGGTGGTGAAGGATAATGGCCATGGTACTAAGATGCATGTCACTTAGGAGATTCACTAAGTGGTATTGGAAATTGTGGTTGAAACATTCTCCATGGAAATCTGACGATTGTTGAGCTGCTCTTTAAGTTCAAAGAACTTGTATCAAGATGATACAAAGTCACAACATGATTAGAAGACCATGCATTGTATTGACAATGCATGAGGAGAGGAAGATGATCCATCCACAACCACTGAGTTTATGAAGTGAGCAGAAGAAGTCCATGCACGATCTCTTAGTGCATGTGAATCAGAAGAAGATCCAATTGATCTCTGATTAGATCAATAAAGAACATTGAAGATTATAAGTGATTCAGGAGCTCGGTTGATGAAGAACCTTCAAGAATTTCCCTCCTAAGTAATGACTATATGTTGAGGAGATTGGAAGAATTCTTATGAAGAAGAAATGAAGAAATGGGAGGAAGAAAGAAGGGCACTTGGTTTGGCATTTGGCATTTTATATTGGGAGTACATTGTTTTCTAACAAAGTCTTTATCATTTCCTTAGCCAAAAATATGGCCAGCCCATGGACACCTTGAGGGTTCAACCCCAAGGCATGGGCGCTAGGCACCACACACATGGGGGAACCAGTGGGGCGAGCCCAGGGCGGCAGGACGCACCCAAGACACCGCATGGGCGTCTGGGGTACGCCCGGAGGAGCGCGGTAGGGGCGCATGAGCGCACCCACGAGTGTCAAGCAGAGCATAGTGGGCGCAGAGCGCGCCCGCAGGGAGAACTCGGTGCGGGGCGGCACCGAGAGGGGAGGAGATTCAATTGCTGAGCTAATGGAAGCGCTTGGGTGATAAACCGCAGAAAAATCGGCCGCCGTTTCGATGTGGGACGCGCATTTTTTCACCGGGTGCGAATCCTGGCCGCTCGATCGATCGCGCACCAGATCTCGACCGCACGATCGATCCCGCGCGAGATCTTCAGATCCAGGCCGTCCAAAGTCTTCTGATCGCCCGATCCAACGGCTGGAGAGTTCGTCCTCTTCCTTGAGCTCGCTCGAAGCCACCCGCGTGCCTCCGTCGAACCAGGAGCAACCCGAGCACGGTTTTTGAGTTCCCGGCCACCTCCGAGCAAACCGAGACCTCCATGGTGATCGTCTGGCCTCTACGAACACATTCATGTATAAATATGAGTTTGCATGCGATGTGAAGAAGAATTTGAGATTTGGCCGAAGGCAGACCGAAGGTGCCGAGTCCATGTGATGTTCGTGCTTTGCATGCATGGGCCTAAACAGAGGCATGCACACGTTCCATGCATGTAGAGGTGAAAGAAAAGGAGGAAAATAAAAAGAAGAGAGAACCCGCGTGAAACAGATGAGAAACGAGATTTGAAAAAATCTTTAAAGAACCGAAATCTTCGGGGTTTCGAAAGATATCTCACGCGGAGGACATAGGCTTCTACTTCCTATAAAAAGAGAGGCTGAACTCTTGTTTTTTCTTGCTGATCCTTTTAATATTTGAAGTCCCGTGAGTGCCTTTTGTGCCTCGTGAAGTTTGGATCTCCGCGCAACCCACTTGCGCGACGAAGCAGCCCGAAGCCACCCTTGGCTTCGTGAAGTCCCTTTTGCGCACATTTGCGCAAACGAAGTTGGAGGAGACCCTGCGCGCATCCCTTGTGCGACAGGAAGGAGCCGAGCCACATCACCTACGCACCTTCGTGGTTCGTTGAGGCTTGCGCGACAGAAGCGCCCGCGGCAGTGTTGCACCCTTGCACACTTGAGCCTGCGCGGCATTTGAAGACAAGAAGAGGGCCACACCTCCTTGCGCGCCTCCTTGAGTTCGGGTGAAGGGTATCTACATCCTACGGGTTAAGTGAGTGCAACAAGACAAAGACACCCTACAGGTGTGTGTGTGCAAAGTGAAGACCCTACGGTATTGTGTGTGCAAGGAGAACCCGAGGCCATATCTTGTGTGTGTGCCAAGTGAAGACACCCTACGGGTGGTTTATGTGAAAAGCAACAAGAGGTCGTAGCCTTGTGTGGGTGAAAAGTGAAGAGAACACTTTGTGTTTGTGCGTGCTAAGAAAGTGAAAGAGGCCAAGCTCACTTGTGTGCAAAAAGTCAAAGAAGTGTGTGCAATGAGACAAGAAGGTTGAACCTATGTGTGTGCACTAAGAGGTGTGTGTACACTTAGAAGAAGAAGAACAAGACCCACACTAAAGTATAACACACATTCAAGTGTGTAAGAAAATTGAATAAAGTGTGTGAAGAGGTGAGAAGCAGGTGTGTGCTTAAAGATACTACACCCTTTGTGGGTTTATTGCACCAAGAGAAGAAAGAGGGAAGTGCTTGCTTGCATGCATGCACGTGCATATGTGAACAAGTCTGAATCTGCTTGTGTGCATTTGAGGAGTCCAAGACCAGGAGATCTTGAAGATATTGTGATTCCATGCATTCAGTGCATGAAGTTGATGTGATGTGAGACTGATCCAGACTAAAGTGAATGATATTGTTTGTCTGAGTTTTTCAGTAATTGAGAAGACCCTGATCAACAGAAGTGATCCGATGTTGTGAGAAAGATCAACAGACCTTATCAGAGTCTGTTGAAGATTCTTGAAGAGAGAAGCCAGGTCATCCTTAGAAGAAGGAGATAAATCCTGAGCAAGACGAGAAGACCTGATCAACTCAAGTGATCAGAGGTACAGAGCAAGGCCATCAGTCTTTATCCCAGACTGCTGAAGATACTTGAAGAAGCTTAAAGTGAAGAAGAGCTACTCGTGTGACTCGAGGAGCCAGGAGAAGCCCCCTGTGAGACTCAGGGTGGAAGAAGTCTTCAGTGGGATTCTGGAGCAGGCCAGTGGGACTCTGGTGACACTGTGGGACGCAGTATAAAGACACTCCTGTGGGACTCAGGAGAGATACAGTGGGATGCTGTATCGACCATTGTAATACTAACAGATTGTAATGGAAGAAACCGTGTTGGGGTGTATAAAAAACATGGCAAGGACGTAGGCCTTTGGTGCCGAACCTTGTAAATCCTTGTGTCCAGTGCCTTTACATTTACTGCATTATCCGGGAAAGGTTGAGAGACAGAAGAAGAGTGGATCGAGGCCTTAACAAGCCATAGAGGTTTAATTGACAAGAATCAATGAGTAAAAAGTTTTAAGGGATCACTGATTCACCCCCTCCCCCTCTTAGTGATTCACACTGTTCTGGGCACTTCAATTGGTATCAGAGCGAGGTTACCTCTAAAAGATCCAAGAGAGTCTATATGGAGTGCAGATTTGAGGAAATGAAAGAACAGCCTCAAATGGAGATATCTTCCAAGACTCTGAAAAACAGAATGAAGAAACAGGCAAATAAGATGAAGAAGAAGGTTGTCGCAATCAGAGAAACTCCTTCTATGGAAAGAAATGTGAAATTCACATAAGATGACAATTCCTTTTATCATTCTTCTGATGAAGCCTGCTCTAGCTGTGATGAAGATGGAAGGAACAATGATCTTCTAAATGCAATCAAATATCTTTAGAAGGCAGTCCCCAAGGAAGTGGCAATGTGTATAGCTACAGGCCTCCTTGATCTTCAAGAAGAAAAATTACAGCTAGAAGATGAAGCCAATTCTCTGGAAGTCCAATTGGCAAAAAGGGTTGGCATAACCAACACTCTCAGAAAGCTGGTGAAGGCTAAAGATGAAACTATTTCTCTTTGCAATGAAAGATATGAAGACACTGCTGAAGAATTGCCAAGAAGCCTTTCTGAGAAATAATTCTTTATGATAATGGTCAAAGAAGTTTTCCATGCACTGGAAAAATTGCACAGAGTTTCAATGGTTGTCAAAGATGCTCAACTAGAAGACAAAGTCAAAAGGGTGAAGGAGCTTGACAACTCATTGCATGAAATAAAGAATGTGCATGATGACCAGATGGAACAGCTGAAACAGAATTGGGAAGGTAGGCTAAGATTGGTTGAGGATGAGAAGAACTCCATCAACATGAAATGCTTTGAACTGGAGGTGATATTGAAAAATCTGCAATCACCCAAAGCTGAAGCCTCCCAGTCAGCTGAAAGGAGAAATGTTGCTACTCATGTATGCATTGAGCAGGATGATTCTAAAAGAAAGACATCCTCTAATAAAAGGGCAACAACTTCTAAAAAGAAGGTACCATCCATACCATCTTGTACTCATGCTTCTAAAAGTGTTTCTACTAAAAGTGCAGGATGGAAGAATGAATCCAAACAAGTATGGATGAAGACAGTGAAGAAAGAAAGCTCTCCTGAAGCAGCACAACAATTCAAGACAAGTACCCTACAATCAGAAGGAATCAAAAAGACATGATTTGTGGGTCAATGTTGGTGTTGTAACAAGTATGAGCACTGTGCAAAGGATTGTTGGTACAATCCAATGAATTCCAAAACACAGAAGAAACCCATGCCTAGGGGGAGCAAGCCAGAAGAAAAGAAGCAGTATCCACAGGTCCAGAGACATCTGTTTACTGCAAATAGATTTGGATTACTTGACAACATCTGGGATGATTGCAAAAGTGGTCAAATAGATACATGTCAATCTCCAACTGTATCCAGAGCTCAAAAGAAGAAAAGATCACAGAACCTGGCTCAGAAAGAATCCTTGGGAAGCAAACAGAAGAAAGGTGACAATGCTCCCAAGAAGATGTTGAAAAAGGAAGAGAAGTCCTTGGAGTCTAAATCCAAGAAGGGTGATGCATCCAGAAGGACCACCAAGAAGAAATGCTTCTACTGTGGAAAGAAAGGTCATACCATGGATCTTTGTGAACAAGCCATGGAACTGAATAGAAGCAGGCTGGACTCAAAAAGACAATCAATCTAGAAGAAGCAGAAGGGATTGGTTGAAAACAAGTTGCCTAAGAAAGGTAGCTTGAAAGCATCAAAGGAACCATGTGGAATATCCAGAACTGAGGCCACACTTCCAAGTGACTTACTAGTCATATGGCCAAATCAGTTGTAACTTGCCAAAGATCTGCAAAGAGCTGAAGATGAAGTTCTGGCAATTGCTAAGGCAAAAGGGAAGAAGAATATTTCACATGAAGATGTATTGAGTTCCACACCAGCACAAACATCATTGAAGATCAAATGTGCAAGTGTGAAGAATGGTGAAAATGGGACATCTTGGTTGAGAGAATCTTCTCAACCTTGTTGTTCACATTGATGAACCAAGGAGGTTCCATCTTATTCCCTAATCACTTGTATTTACATGTTCTAACATTACAGGGAATTGAAGATGATGATCATTCTCAACTGGAGGATGGTTTGGACAGAATGGAGTGCACCCCTTGAGGGGGAGACAATCTGGAGAAGATGGTATTCTAAGATTTAATATCATCTTGAGAAAAGTGAAGGTATTCCAATCATAATTTCATCCCTTGTTTCTTAATTGAATTCATCATGACAATTAATGGGGAGTATTGATTGAAGTCAAATGGATGAAAGGGGAAGCTTTATCTGTGCACCTGAACTTTCTAATGAGTTTTGTGAAGTATGTGCAGGATTTAGCAAATTCATTGTTATATCTGAAAAATTTAAAACCCCTAAGCATGATCTCACATGTGTAGAGAATTATGGAAAACTTTGAATTCCTTGGTCATATCACTCTTGTTTTCTACACCGGGTTAGCCCAAGTAGACTTAGAGGTGATTTACTAAAGGTTCTTTGCTAAAGAGAACATGTGACATCATCCCTCTCTCAGTGTTTTTCAAGAAAATGCTTTTATAAGGGAGGAAGAGATTTTTGAAAGAGAACCACACCACACCTTTGCATTTGATTGCCAATAATGGGGAGAATAGATTGGCACACATATTGACCCATTCATATGTGCTGAAGAAGTGTATTGACAACAAATACAAAGGGGGAGATTGAAGTGCACTATGTTGCATTTGTTGTCAATGAGACATGTTGTTGTCTTAGAATGAATGGATGTCGAGGAATGTCAAGATGTGAATGACAAAGGTTGTGTTGGTGTTGGTGGTGAAGGAGAATGGCCATGGTACTAAGATGCATGTCACTTAGGAGATTCACTAAGTGGTATTGGAAATTGTGGTTCAAACATTCTCCATGGAAATCTGATGATTGTTGAGCTGCTCTTTAAGTTCAAAGAACTTGTATCAAGATGATACAAAGTCACAACATGATTAGAAGACCATGCATTGTATTGACAATGCATGAGGAGAGGAAGATGATCCATCCACAACCATTGAGTTGATGAAGTGAGCAGAAGAAGTCCATGCACGATCTCTTAGTGCATGTGAATCAGAAGAAGATCCAATTGATCTCTAATTAGATCAATAAAGAACATTGAAGATTATAAGTGATTCAGGAGCTCGGTTGATGAAGAACCTTCAAGAATTTCCCTCCTAAGTAATGACTATATGTTGAGGAGATTGGAAGAATTCTTATGAAGAAGAAATGAAGAAATGGGAGGAAGAAAGAAGGGCACTTGGTTTGGCATTTGGCATTTTATATTGGGAGTACATGGTTTTCTAACAAAGTCTTTATCATTTCCTTAGCCAAAAATATGGCCAGCCCGTGGACACCTTGAGGGTTCAACCCCAAGGCATGGGCGCTAGGCACCACACACATGGGGGAACCCGTGGGGGAGCCCAGGGCGGCAGGACGCACCCAAGACACCGCATGGGCATCTGGGGTACGCCCGAAGGAGCGCGGTAGGGGCGCATGAGCGCACCCGCGAGTGTCAAGCAGAGCATAGGGGGCGCAGAGCGCGCCCGCAGGGAGAACTCGGTGCGGGGCGGCACCGAGAGGGGAGGAGATTCAATTGCTGAGCTAATGGAAGCGCTTGGGTGATAAACCGCGGAAAAATAGGCCGCCGTTTCGATGTGGGACGCGCATCTTTTCACCAGGAGCGAATCCTGGCCGCTCGATCGATCGCGCGCCAGATCTCTACCGCACGATCGATCCCGCACGAGATCTTCAGATCCAGGCCGTACAAAGTCTTCTGATCGCCCGATCCAACGGCTGGAGAGTTCGTCCTCTTCCTTGAGCTCGCTCGAAGCCATTCGCGTGCCTCCGTCGAACCAGGAGCAACCCGAGCACGGTTTTTGAGTTCCCGGACACCTCCGAGCAAACCGAGACCTCCATGGTGATCGTCTGTCCTCTACGAACACATTCATGTATAAATATGAGTTTGCATGCGATGAGAAGAATAATTTGAGATTTGGCCAAAGGCAAACCGAAGGTGCCGAGGCCATGTGATGTTCGTGCTTTGCATGCATGGGCCTAAACAGAGGCATGCACACGTTCCATGCACGTAGAGGTGAAAGAAAAGGAGGAAAATAAAAAGAAGAGAGAAACCGCGTGAAACAGATGAGAAACGAGATTTAAAAAAATCTTTAAAGAACCGAAATCATCGGGGTTTCGAAAGATATCTCACGCGGAGGACAGAGGCTTCTACTGCCTATAAATAGAGAGGCTGAACTCTCGGTTTTTCTTGCTGATCCTTTGAATATTTGAAGTCCCGTGAGAGCCTTTTGTGCCTCGTGAAGTTTGGAGCTCCGCGCAACCCACTTGCGCGACGAAGCAGCCCGAAGCCACCCTTGGCTTCGTGAAGTCCCTTTTGCGCACATTTGCGCAAAAGAAGTTGGAGGAGACCCTGCGCGCATCCCTTGCGCGACAGGACGGAGCCGAGCCACATCACCTGCGCGCCTTCGTGGTTCGTTGAGGCTTGCGTGACAGAAGCGCACGCGGCAGTGTTGCACCCTTGCACACCCGAGCCTGCGCGGCATTTGAAGACAAGAAGAAGGCCACACCTCCTTGCGCGCCTCCTTGAGTTCGGGTGAAGGGTATCTACATCCTACGGGTTAAGTGAGTGCAACAAGACAAAGACACCCTACAGGTGTGTGTGTGCAAAGTGAAGACCCTACGGTATTGTGTGTGCAAGGAGAACCCGAGGCCATATCTTGTGTGTGTGCCAAGTGAAGACACCCTACGGGTGGTTTATGTGCAAAGCAACAAGAGGTCGTAGCCTTGTGTGGGTGAAAAGTGAAGAGCACACTTTGTGTTTGTGTGTGCTAAGAAAGTGAAAGAGGCCAAGCTCACTTGTGTGCAAAAAGTGAAAGAAGTGTGTGCAACGAGACAAGAAGGCTGAACCTATGTGTGTGCACTAAGAGGTGTGTGTACACTTAGAAGAAGAATAACAAGACCCACACTAAAGTATAACACACATTCAAGTGTGTAAGCAAATTGAATAAAGTGTGTGAAGAGGTGAGAATCAGGTGTGTGCTTAAAGATACTACACCCTTTGTGGGTTTATTGCACCAAGAGAAGAAAGAGGGAAGTGCATGCTTGCATGCATTCACATGCACACGTGAACAAGTCTAAATCTTCTTGTGTTCATTTGAGGAGTCCAAGACCAGGAGATCTTGAAGATATTGTGATGCCATGCATTCAGTGCATGAAGTTGATGTGATGTGAGACTGAGCCAGACTGAAGTGAATGATATTGTTTGTCTGAGTTTTTCAGTAATTGAGAAGACCCTGATCAACAAAAGTGATCAAAAGTTGTGAGCAAGATCAACAGACCTTATCAGAGGCTGTTGAAGATTCTTGAAGAGAGAAGCCAGGTCATCCTTAGAAGAAGGAGATAAATCCTGAGCAAGACGAGAAGACCTGATCAACTCAAGTGATCAGAGGTACATAGCAAGGCCAGCAGTCTTTATCCCAGACTGCTGAAGATACTTGAAGAAGCTTAAAGTGAAGAAGAGATACTTGTGTGACTCGAGGAGCCAGGAGAAGCCCCCTGTGAGACTCAGGGGGGAAGAAGTCTTCAGTGGGATTCTAAAGCAGGCTAGTGGGACTCTGGTGACACTGTGGGACGCAGTATAAAGACCCTCCTGTGGGACTCAGGAGAGATACAGTGGGATGCTGTATCGACCATTGTAATACTAACAGATTATAATGGAAGAAACCATGTTGGGGTGTATAACCAACATGGCAAGGACGTAGGCCTTTGGTGCCGAACCTTGTAAATCCTTGTGTCCAGTGACTTTACATTTACTGCATTATCCGGGAAAGGTTGAGAGACAGAAGAAGAGTGGATCGAGGCCTTAACAAGCCATAGAGGTTTAATTGATAAGAATCAATTAGTAAAAAGTTTTAAGGGATAACTGATTCACCCCCTCCCCCTCTTAGTGATTCACACTGATCTGGGCACTTCATAATACTAAAAAAATATTTCTATGACAGTTATTTTTAGTTCTCTATATTTCATTAATCCATGAAATTAAATTCGATATTGTTAATGAAATTACATTTTCATGTGTTTATTGATATGGGTTTTCTATATTTAAAATAATATATATCAATATAAATTATTGTTTAGGATGTTAATTTTAAAAAATTTGTTATAGGGAATTGAATAGTGAATAGATGTGTTTTAATTATTTTCTAATCATTTCCATTGTTGGTAAAAAAAAATATACATTTGAGTCTCTTTCATTTTTCAGTTTATGTTTACGCTATTCTGTATAGAAAATTCCTAATAGATGTTCAAGGTAAAAAATATAATCTAATCATATGATGATGTTTATGGTCATATTTCATTAACAAATAGTCATATCATATGTCTCTTATTACCCTTGTTTTCTGGTTTTTAGCATCAATTTACCTATATCGAGTAAAATGCATATTTCTCTAAGGCCTATTTTGATTAAAAATCACTAATATTAGATTTATAGGGTTTAATACAGGATTTAGTATAGGTACTTGTCATGTACCTAATGTACACGATGTGTGATTGGGGTTGGAGTCATGTTGTGATGTAGGGAACACGCCGCGAGTAGGTACACGTAATGTACATGAGGTATATGTCGTTTAGGGTGTAAATATTGGGTTATTAACTTGAGGCAATGGGTTTTTTTGGCGTAATTATACAGTGTGTCCTATATGACATAACCAAGGGGTAAATTCCATGACCCAGCATGCGTCCAAATTAAAATCATGCACGTGTCTATTCCGTCTCATTCTATTGGTTGGATCATTCATGGATCTCAACCCTCAACAGCCCAAGGAGAGATTTAGAGGTGCTCCCCTTTCTAGGTTGGGGTTTTTCTTCCCTTTCTTTATTATGGTCCATAATTCATCTTCAATCATCTCAGATCACCATACATATACATCTCATATCATCTTGGTTTCTTTGATTTAAACCCATTAAGGGAAGATATTGTTTTTTGAATTATAATTTAGTTGTGTTTTGGATGTTTTTTTTTGATAGGATAAGAGAGCTAAGGTCATTTCTTTGTTGAATGAAATCTATTTTTTGAGCTTTCATTTTCGATTTTTGGGTTTCATCAAAACCTTCAGGGAAGGTGGCTTCACTATCATCTCATAATAGTATAACTGAATGAAATTCATTCAATTGAATGTATTATTCTAATTTGATTGTGGCATGATTATTGAAAAATCATTTGAAGGTTCTTAAGTGATGGATTTTTAAATCTAGAAAATTGGTTAATATAGAATGTTCTTTTATTCAAACATATAAAATACAGATTTTAAAATAGGTATTTTTCTAGAATGTTGGAATTGAAATTGGATTATATGTTTTCAATAAAAGGGAATGTTTTATTGATATGAAATTTTTCTTTGAAATTGGTTATGGTTTGGTTTTTAATACAAAATTTGTTTTATTGAAGTGGTTTATATTGGT
This sequence comes from Viscum album, assembly GCA_963277665.1. Classification (NCBI taxonomy): domain Eukaryota; kingdom Viridiplantae; phylum Streptophyta; class Magnoliopsida; order Santalales; family Viscaceae; genus Viscum; species Viscum album. The sequence goes on along the minus strand of OY728145.1, from coordinate 928,990,968 downwards.
AATTGGAAATATTTGGAGAACATAGTGTTGGTGTGAGTTCATGCTTAACAAGCCCTAAATAATGGATGAGTGCCATGGGGCACAAAGTAGGTGACCTTGGATGGGGGTTTGGTGTCAGTGAGACACAAATTGATTGGACAAGAGATCGCTAATTAGTATGGAACTATCAAACAAAACATGCATGTGTTGGTGTCTGGTGAATTATGGAATGGGAATTCCAAAATAATAAACAAAATTTGATTATAATAATTCATTAGTTATTTTATAGAAATTAAAATTCTAAAATGTGGTTTGATTAGTTCTATTTTTACATGGTTATAATTGGTTTTTGAACTTGTTTATTTTTGTTTGTTAACTGTTTTGGGTAAATAGTTTTATTTAAATTGATATATATAAACTCATAATCTTTGTATACTAGTGGCACAAGAAGGGATGTCATTTCGAAAACATAGTGATTTTTATACTACCCACTACTTTGGCACTTTAGTGCCTTTGTAGATGCTACCTTCTGGGACAAGCGAAAGGGAAAATTATGACACTTTTTAGGACTATGTCATGATACATTGGGACTACATGGTGATTTTGGAGTATGGATCTTGTATGGCATGGATTCTCATTGTCCTCTTGGAGTGTATTCATTTTCTTTCTACTATTTACTTTATTGTTGGTTTGTCTTTTGTTGTGGCATAACATGGTTTATTTTTTAATGATATTGATTTGAAATGTATTATTTTATTCCCTGCATCATTTTGGAATATTTTTTAGATTTTTTTATTGGGATTCTTTCTTTATACATTAAATGGTAAATTTCCCCCACATTCATTGAAACCCTTTGGCCTTTATTGTTATCCTTTGGCACCTTGGGGGTTTTGGTTATGTCCTAGTAAAAACTAAACGTACTCTAAAGCCAATGTGATTTAGCGAGTGAAGACATGTCGAGTGGTAATAGAATAAAATAACTATATTTTAATGATAAACATAACAAAGTTCCTGAAATATGGATATATGGGAAGATAAGAAGTGTTATGAATGATATACCCCAAGAATATGTTGGAAAACTCTATGGGATTAAATTGGATTGATGTATAGGGTTATAAAATTAGGAAATATGGTATATAATAGTTAAAGCAATATATATTAAATTAATAGTGAGGATTATCATTTTGTGGGAATGGTGAAATTATCCAAAAAATTATTTATGAAACAAATAAAATGTTGATAAACCATGAATATGGGATTATTCATGTAGTTTGTGGAGATAATTCATATAACAACGAATTTTACAAATTTTAAGGACCAATAACAAAGACCATGTTATGTTTCAAGTTCCCTATATGTATATATGGTTCAATTGTATGGTTGAATTTAGTAGAATGGGTGAAGAATTATAGAGAAGAGATAAAATTCTACAACAATTGTTAAAATTTAAGAGTTAATTATTATGGTGGGATTGAGGACTTATTGGAATTATGAAAGTAAATGTTCGAATGATTTGACATCATGGAATAGATACATATCCTATGATACTATTAATATATATATATATATATATATATATATATGATTTAGATTATTTTTAATATTTTCATCCAACAGTATAGCCATTAGAGGAAAAATGATAGGAACTAGAAAACTCATGCACAACCACGTAAATAAAAATTAAAAGGGATTTCTTGGTCATGTTGATCTTGAGATAGGAGATCATGTCACCATTATATATTCTACAAAAATAGAAAAAATGTTATGCAATATTATACTATTTGAGATTTTTTTCAATAATTAAGTGATACAAAATAATAGGAAAAAATATATATAATAGATAGTAAATCTTATGGGAAAGAGAATACATTTCAATATAAATATCATAGGTAAAAAGGTTCTACCATTTCTTATTCAAGTGTATAAGATAACGTAAATTTATTTTGGGTTTTATGGTATACAACATTCAATCTTTTAGATTAATTCCATAATGGATTGAAAATTCTTATGTTTTTTTATTATGATGTCATATAAAACATCATCAATATAATTTCTATTTCATTTGGAATGAAAACATAGAATTATTTTACATATATTTGAACATGAAGGAAACATATTTGGAAAATAGAATCTATATGTGTCAAATTATGATATAGTGGAATGATGACTTGTCGGAATAGTTTACCAACATCTAATGGAGAATTATAATTCTCCTTCGATGTGAATATATCAATTATATAATTCAATGGAAATATTGATATAAAATAAATTCCCATGAAAATATATGTTTATAATCATACATAATTAGAAATAAATAACATATAAATACCATATCATTTTAAAAAAATTAACATTTTTCAAATACATAACATGTTAATTAATTAATAAAAAGTCCAAAATATTTTTTAGGAATATATACATAAATTACATTTGTACTACCATTTTAAGTATTTCATTTCTTCAAATCCTACAGAGGAAAAAATATAATAAAGAGGTGATATTAAATTCTATTTAAGGGTAAAAATTAGTGATAACAATAAATGATTTCATGTCTGTATAAGATGAAAAATTCCGATATTCTAGATACATAATAATTTAATACACATAAAATAAGATATCATAAATTATGGAATAATGAATTTAATTACATAAATGTTGTGTAATATCATAGAAAAGTACAATAAATCTAGAAATATAGCTAGTACAATAATTAGAAACCATCATCAAATTATGGAATAACATGAAAAGAAATATGGAGAAATGGAAAAACCATTTTCAATTGAATCCAAGTTAGAAAAATCATTATTACATTCACTATGTAAACAAACTAATTATGTTCGTGTTTTGAATGATATAAAAATGACATGTTCATTCCTATGTGTAAAAACTCATTATCACAATGCCTATATATTTCATGAGATATCACCATAATCTAATGAATTATTGGTTGATATGGGAAACTGCCTATCATCATCATTATATGTGTTTATTATAGGAAATCAATAATTATTCCAAAGTAAACCAGGTAATAAAAATATTATTCGTATCCCATTAAAGTGGAATCATATATTGAAAACATTCAAAACTAAATCAATAAGAAAACCATAATATATGAAAAGGAAAAAATTGTTATCGAAATATATTACGAAAATTCCATGGTAAATACCACTAAACCATGATAATATAGAATATTACATTTAAACTATATAGATAATTATCATATAGTTATGTTAGTATATTATCAATATAAATGTTGTATTATTATCTACATGAACACCTTTTAATATATGAAATAAAAAATTGAAATCACTGATGAAATGATATTGCTATTAATTGAATATTATTTGGAATGATATAGAAAGATATCAATCATTTACCATATGTATATTTAGAAATTAACATTTGTGATTTCATATGTAAAAAACTAATAGTTGGATGAAAATACATTTCAACGAATAGTGTAATTATACTTTGAAATTCATGATGACGAGAACCCTTTTCCTTGAATAAAAATTTAGATTAAAATCACATAATAGTATAAGAATAATTTACTATGTTCATCGATGAATTTTTAAATTTTTTTTCAAAATTTTGTGATATTTTATATTGTGAAAAAATTTAAATAATAATACTTATTTATTATTATTTTAAAACAATTTAAGCAAAAAAGAAAAAAATTTCCAGTATAGAGAAACTTTATATATTGTTGGAATGAATAATTTTAGAATTATTAGAATAAATTTTTTTATGAAATGTATAATTATATAATCATTAATAGCACCTAATAATTGTTTATATAATATATGGAGTAGAAAATAATGTATATATAAATGATACAGAAATAATTTTCAATATTCAGAATAACCTTTATTGAAAACCCACATCAAAATTAGGGAAATAAAATTTATATTTGAAAAGTATATATTAGAAGTATGGGGATAACAATAATTAAATAGTATTTGGGTTCTTAAAAAAATAATAAAATATTACTAGAAATGAAAATATGTCATTTAGGAGAATGATTTGTTATATTTAATGGGAGTACTTCTTACCAACATCAAACATTACATTGAAAAATTATTTTATCAATAAAGATGACATTGATGAAATGAAGCAACATCCCCATAAAGGTATGGAAATTATGATTATGTAAATTAAATGGAAATATAATAAGTGACTAATGAGGTAAATTTAATATAAGTAATTAATGAGTCAATGAGAAATAATTGGGTTTATAAAATCAATTAAATATGCATTAATAGAGAAATTAAAACAAAATTGAGGATATATATTCAAATGAATAATTAATTACTATTAATAAACATGATAAATATGCATAAAAAATATGAAAAATATGTCTAAAAAATTAAAAAAAAATATGTTGAACAAATATATTAAATGGTTTCTCGATAAAACCTACTAAAACATTAGAAATAGGTTTCCGAAACTTATTTATCAGTTCAAAACACAAACTCTAAATCCCATCTTTGTCTAATGCACTATAAATTCTTATTAAACTTGTATAACTATCTTAATAAACTTTTCTTAGATTATTAATGTATATTTACTTTTATACACCTAATATATTATCAAATATTTTATTTTGACCCTCAAATGATATAAATATTTATTGATTCATATGTGCACTGTAATGCTTGTTTTATTACCCATTAATTGTTTTAAAGTTATTCATTAATATAATGAATATTTAATTGTAATAGAAAACTTGTATTAATATAAAATACTCCTCTTTGATTTAAGATGTTTCTCATTTCATCTTCTTGAACGTGAAATTAGTGTAAAAATATTTAGGCTATTTTGGTTATTAGTGATGATATATTACAAATAAGTTAAATATATATTATAATCATTATTGAAAAATAAATCAATCATGATTTTATTACTATCTTATAATAACACATTCATCAATGTTCACATATTTATTAATGATATAATATAAAAGTATTATTTAATTAGGTGGTTTTACGAAATTAATTAAGAATATTACATAACTCACTATTGATTATGTTTATTAATGTTGTTTCATAATTAATATCACCAATATTAAATAAGAATAATGAAATTATTTTAAAAATATAACTTCATATATATTTTTATAATATTTTATTATATAAAATATCATCGTTATTAAATAAGAACAGCGTTAATAGAGAGCATAATGCATAGTAAAAAAAATTCATTTCACAATGAATGAGAATGAATGGGGATGAAATATATTATTCCGCATGATAATCCAATTAATATAATATAAGATAAATTTATTAAATAATTACGTCCTTATAATGAATGAATAGATGTGGTATTATAAAATAAAACATGTCACATTTTTTGAAGGTAGAATACACCAAGGTATGATTAATGTTATTTTGTTTTTCTATAATGATTTAACTGGATAAATAATTTTATTTCAAATAAAATAATGTCCCTTTATCATAATTATATTACTATGATAATTATAATATATAGTATAATGATGGTTTAAAAGATAATGATTATGAAGAAAATGAAAAGGATTGAGTAATATTCACTTCGAGATGTTGAACATTAACTTATAGTATCATTGTAAATGATGGGATTAGAAATAATTATTATGACCATGAGCATTAGTAAATGAATTTGGTGGCTCAGACAGGAATATTGGGTTCGTGTTTATGGAATATTTGAACATTTATGTGAATATTATATGTTTTATGTGATCGAAATTTACAGGTGAATAAAATGGAAAATAAACATTATGAGGACACACCCTCTCTCAGATATCTAATGAAGAGACATAGCTTCCATATAACCCACCATCATAAAATCCCAATGCGAGTGGATCTGTATTAACTAGTCAATCTTTTTTTAATGATAATCATCAGTTATTCAGATAGTATGGGATTCAAGATGATTGGAGTCATCTTCTACTATCTAGGAGTGTCTTTTATCATCTACTTCATAGGGTTCTCTAGGTGTGGAGACCAATTACAGATCTAGGAAAAAAAATACAAAATGAGCATTATCATTGTAGTTTGAATAACATCATGTTTTATATGGTTGAAATGCACATCATAACATTTTAAAAATATCTCCAAGGCCACATATCGACCCCATAGTCTATCTACAATAACATATAATGACATAGGACCACCATAAAAAATTTCATTCATAACCATAACACATGAAATGATAGAGAAAATGAGTCAAATATTCATTCATCCAAGGCCTCATAATATGTCTATTTTATAATGTTTTCTAGTTAGTGAAACATTTCCCTAGAATATGTTAATATTGTTTGAGTGGATTCACACAGGATCCACTAATTTATACCCTATTGATCCATATTTTTCGATTATTAATGATTTTGTTTTTAGTCTCTCTTTTTCCAATAATAATATTAACATTTGTTGAGGTGTGATACAGTATTCATATCCATGATAATTCATTTTTATATATTTTTTATACATGATTCTGGCCTTTTAAAACAATATTTGAATATTTAAAATTTAGGTCTTTTTTACTTTTGTAAAATTTTATAATAAATTATTTTAAATTTTATTGAAAATAAAATGTAACCACAACTAAATAAATTCAATGTTGAAATGAAATATAGTATCCATATAATTTAATTCAATTAATAAAAAAACCAATATCGAAATATCATTTAAAAAATTAAATATTCACAAATAGTTTTATTTAAAAAATGACATTTTAAATATTAAGAGTTCTAAATATTATTTTTTATCAATTACTAATTCACTATGTTATAATATATATAAATATAGGACAAAAAATATTAGTAAATTAATATTTTAAAATCTCAAATTTTATTTTATTTTATAAAACATAAACTATATTATTTAAATAATTCTATAAAATTATATTCTTTCTAATATCTTGGTAATTAACATTAATTATAGGAATAATTATTTATTACTCAAGTGGATAATATATAATTTAAATAATTTAAAAAAATTTAAATAAAAAATGAAATAAATTATTGATTTTTTATGTATTGAAAGTAAATTATTAATAAAGGTTATTATGAAAGTTTTTAGGGTAAAAAAATATTTATGTTTCCTAAATATTATTCATGGATTTTATAAATTTTAAATATGGTTTATAAAATAAATAATTTTTATACAAATATATATATTTATTTATAGAAAAAAAATTAAATTAGTTTTATTCATTTTTATTTAATGATGTTCTCAAAAAAGTGACGATCTAATAAAAATAGTTATTTTTCATTGATCCCATAAAAAATTAATACTTTAAAAATATAAAAACAATTTATACACATATAATATTGAAATAATTATTCCAAAAAAATAAGGAATTTAATTAAATTGAATATTCTAAAATCTATAAATTTTTTTAAATGAAAAAAATAAATTTCAAGAGAAAATGATTTCATTGGAAATAACACTTTTATCATTAAAAATTATTAAATATTGACTAATTAAAGGTAGTAATTTTTAATTCACATTTTCCATTGGCATTTTAATATTGGTTATTAGTAATGATTATTCAATATCTCATGGTTATAATGTATTTACTATATTATGTAAAACAAGTTATCAAATATAGTATTAATTTGGAATTTTTTCAAATTCTGATTCATTACATTCTACATAGTTAAATAATTTTTTCCATCTACATTTAGTTTATTACACTTTGTTAAATATTTTTTGGGTATTCATATCATATAAATAATTTCAAATATATTTTATAAAATGAAATATTTCAACAATATTAATTTATATTATGTTACTTTTATTCCACCAAAAATATTAATCATTCAAACAATTAGATTCCAATGTATGTATACACCATAAAAATATATTATCCGTAACATAACAGTCGCAAAACCATTTAAATCCAAAAGAAATTAAACCAAATCAAAATAATATATTCATCCAAATTTTGAAATAGTTTTTAATCATCAAATGATATCAACCACTATCATATAATGTCAAACAAATTATTATATATACCATTTACCAAAAAATGTGGAAATAATCAACAAAATAGCCATTGTTCAATTTTTTATTTATTCAATAATTTGTTCCACAAATATCTATATTATCTACCTCTCTACTCTAAAAATTATTCCCCCCTTTTAACCTCATAATGAATTATTTATTGAACTGAAAATTATTCATAATAAAATATTCTATTCTCCATTATTTATCCACAATAATATAACGTTTTTTTAATCCTAATTCATGAATATTAAAATGGTTTGAAAAAAAATTAAAATAATTGAAGAAAATATATTTAATAATAGGCCATAAATGTTTCAGATAATCCTTATAAATATTAAAATATACTAATATATCATAAAACAATTACATATTTATAAAAAAACTAAGAGAATAAAAATTTATAATATATTAAGATAGCATCCTCGCTACCTTGTAATTTATTAGGACAATATCAACTCCCATCAGGTCATGATTATTAAAGGATCCTACAAATGTTTTGTATTATCCATTATTTGGAAATACAAAATAGTGTATTCTATAAACATATCTTTCTCAACGTCACTTCCAAGATCCTATATAAAAAAGTATCAAAACAAAAAATTTGTAACTTCAAAATAAAGCTAAATGATCAATGATTATGGAATATCAATCCTAAGATGTATTCTCTAATAATAACATCTCTTCATCCATTTATAATTTAATTAAACATACATTTCATTAATTTAGGTTATCAAAAACATAATTTCCTAGTCTTAAAAATTATTGTCTCAAAATTCACATCTACATTCACATAATTTTATAATCATGAATATCATTGGAATTTATCTCTAAATAAGTGGATTAATATTTACACATAAAATCACTTACCAATTAAAATATATGCAACTCATGAAACTATATGATTTAGTCTTTTTCTTTATTAATTTCCAATTAAGATATGTAACCTATAAATTTTAAAATTATTAATAATGGTTCATAATGAAAATTTCAATTGTCAAATGAAAGTTCACTTGGAGATTTTAATTAGGCTTCTAGTCTCAGTCCCACCTATCCAGACCCAAATTGACGATTTAGTTTATATTCATCCAACCATTCTTAGGATTACACCCATGTGGATTCGTTCTACCACCACAACCAATTTCAATATTCCAGACACTAATGTGGTTTCTAAGAGAACCAATCATTCCATACATTACCAAAACATTGTTGGGTTATCCTACATATAAAAATATTTCTTATACATATACATAAGGATTCACTAAATATCAAATATACTATTCCAAAAAAATATTTAATATTATCTCAAATAACTTAAGAAATTTTATATACCATTTATATGTAGATCAACATTAATATACCAATCAAACATATAACCTAAATTAATATTATATCCTCTATAGCTCTCTAAATCCAGCTCTGATACAATATATAATGCCCCAAAAACCTAACTGTCTCAATTTTATAACAGAAAAGAAATATTTCATTATAATAAATTCCAATGAAATAATATAACTATTTTATTAATGATATATGAAAACAATTAACCAAAAAATCCATGACTTGTTTAACAGATGGACATTCACACCAGTTTAAAATCAACTACTTATGGAAAAGCAATTTTTTAATATTTCCCCAAAATATCCACACTAGCTACTCTACTAGGAAATCATTTTTATTTCTTTTTATCATTTACATATTAAATTCAATTTTATGAATGTGGTGTGAAAAAATGCTTAGTAATGGTATACATAAATTATAAAAATCAAATAACATAAGTGTGAATATGATGACTATATTGGTGCACTCAATATATATGATACTTTTCTTAATTTAAAATCATGTTTGAAAAAAATTACAATATAGAATATAATGACAAAAAATCATAGGGTGTCGATTAAAATATGTATAAACATGAAAATGTTGTGTAGCTTGTAAATTAATGTAATCATAGAATTATGGTATTACATTAAAACTAACATAATGATATGGGACAACCATAACAATAGGAAACCATTTACGAAAACATATTATTCCCAATCCCATGCAATGAAACTCTTTATATACATGCAAAAAAATGTGAAAAAAATTAGTATGATCATGTCTATGTGAACAAACTCATTATATCCATGCCTGACTATCTCGAGAGATTTCAATATAAAATGATACATTGGAGAGTGACATTTAACACACCCTTTAACATAATAAGATATTTCTTTTATATAAAATAAATATTTTATTACAAATTAAATATTTATATTTTATGGGATTCCGTTCTTTTTTAAATAAAATAATATTTAGAAAAAAATCATAATACCATTAGTAATCATAACATGATATATCTGTTGAAAAAAACATAGTATCCAAATATATTTAGAAACATTCTAGGTAAATATGCGTCTGCCATGATAATATATAATATGGTATTTATATCATATAGGTAAATGGAATGATGGAAAGGGAATAATTTACCCAATCAATAATGAATAAAAATCTTGGTGAGAACCTTTGAATTAGAGAAATAAAAAAATCTATACTTAGTTGAATGGAATTGAACTAAAAAATATGTTTATACACATAAGATGATTATACAAAAAAAATTCCATGATATATCATTTATATTTTATATATTTAATGTTATTGAATTATGAAATACTTAGAAAATAATTAATTGAAAATTGAGGAATATTTATAGAAGGGTATTATAATTTTACATTGAAAATATTGAATATAGTCACCCTTTTATATTAAAACCAATATAAATAGAACTCATAGGCTAATTAGAAATTTACGTACCATTTACTATTACTAAAAATGGGAGTTCTGTTTCTATATAGTCTAAAATAATTTTTATTGAAAATACTTTAAAAATATGATTCATTTATTATTTTTATAAATTATGTATTTGTGACAAGGTCACCATTTTATTTTGAAAATCAACAATATAAGTTATTTAAGTGAATTATTTTGAGATAAATTAAAATATTAAAACTTAAATAGTATATAATGTGTTGTCCCATAAAATAAATAAAAAATATATATAGTCAACATATAGTGGATGATAAAATATTTATCCATGATACAAAAAATAATTTTAAATTTTGAGAAACAATTTTTGAAAACCTACATCACAAATAGGGAAAAATTGTATTTAAAGTTTTTTATGATAATTATTAATAAAAAATTAGTTATTAAATATTTTAGTTACCAGTAAAAAGTGAAAAAAATTTACATTATGTATTATTTTAATATAGGGTGAAATATATCATAACATGAATCAAAATTGTTTTCAACAATGATGAAAATTAATTTGGGATGTTATTTCTTCGAATAATATAATGCAGATGAATCCAATTAAACTGAAACTAGATTAGAGAAATTTACCAATGTAATAAAGAAATATTAGGACAAAAACTATCATATAATATTATAACAAATTGGTGGATATATGATCAAATGAGAATAAATTTGAGAAATGAAATATATTAGAGATTGAGTAAAATCATAAATGGTTCCTCTTGAAAGATATGATTTCTTATTAAACATTAAATAATATGAATATCTTTTATCATGTTAAAATATATTAATTTTTAATGGTATAAACCATTCAAATGAAACCACTTCCTATAATAAGAAATATTAAACTGTAATTTGAATTATCGACAAAATACCCTTACCTTTCTTCACCACACAGATGAATGTAGTCTAATATCACATATTATAGACATTTCTATATAGATATTCTATTTTCGAACAATATTCTTTTACATTACATTCAATAGACACTAATTTTGATTATTTATTATTACAATATAAGTTATCATATAATATTTCAATGAGTTATTAACAATGTTTTTCGTTTCACTCAAGATTTATGAATAATTTTTCTATCCATTAATTGATAAAAGGTTTATAATTCATAGATAATCTTAGTTGGATGAATATAAAATCTATGATGATATATAATGATCTAATATCATTTTTCCATTATTTTTCATTGTGTTCTGTGAATGTGGAATTAATATTGTGTTATATCGGTAATCATGGAAATTGGAAATTGTATTTTAATAATCAGATAAATAGTTAATGAAATCTTATTAGAAATAATAATTTATTATTATTTTATGAATAAAAAAAATAAAAAATATTAATTCTATTTCCAAATAATTTATAATACATTTTAATATTATTTTTTATGTAGGTTGTTAGGTCAAACCAAACATGAATGTATCATAATGAATGGGTTAATTTTTTATATAAATGTTTCTATTTAATAATATTTTCATTATTAAAAAATGTTTATTATTATATATTGATATTTCCCTACCTATCTATCACAATTATTATGATTTTAATAAATTATAGCAAAATAGATTGAATCTCAGATACATTACTTCATGGTGGTTATGGTTCATACAACACATGATTAACTAGTTAATTTCCCAAATAATGATGGATAATAATGGTGGAATATAATTTACCAATTCATAATCATATTTATTTTATAATTTTCACAATTATTACACAAATTTTTCTTTAAAAATAATTATTTTAGGTGTTGGTGAAAAATGGAAGGCATTACTTCATGATGTTGGTAATTCTGAGAAATGAATAATTGACCTTAATTTATTTTTATATATTGATTAAGTGGAATAAATAATGGATGTTATGGTAAAAATATTGAATATAAAATATAGTTATTTTATTTAGTAAATAATATTTTTATTTATATGTTTATTTTACAAGAGATTGATTAGGAATAAAATAATAAATATAATGTAATACTCACACAAAGACCATGAAATTATTATAGAAAGAATCCATTTAAATGAATGTATTATCCCAAAAAATTGTTAAATAGGTATTTAGGGAATGGAAGAGAAGTTATATAGGGAAATTTAATTTTTTTTCAAATGAACATTTAATAGGTACATGTATCCTTGATAGAGTGGAAATCATCCAATCTTATATTTCGTAAATTTGGTTTATTGATGAACAACAATAATTTTTAGTAATTAAAAGATGCCATTCAAAGTAAATTGTTTTTAATGTGTTAAATAACATAGTGTAGGTTCATATATGGTCTATAATACATTTAATAATAAATTTTGAACATTTTATTACCATGTTTCAATTTGTTTACCAATAGAAACATAAATTTCACTATAAAGGGTATTCTATTTTGTGACATATTTTTTCCAAAAACATTTATTATTTGTTAAAAACATAATTTAGAAACAATTAAAAATAAGTTTATAATGATCCTAAATTTAATCAATATATATTTTATATTAACTTTTTTATAAAAGAATATTTTCTTTTAATGAATAAAAATTATTATACATGAATTTTTTTAGAGAAAATATTATATTGAGAATTAGATATTTTAGGCATATTTATTGATTATTATCATTCTAATGCACGATAATTTGTTTAAATTTTTTTCTCAAATTCTTTTAATATTAGGTTTTTATGATATTACTTTATTTTATAAGTTTACAAATATTCATTATAAATAAAATATTTATGTTAAACAGATAGTTTTATCAGTATAATCATAATTATAATTAATAATGGTCAACATAATATTATGCATTACATGAAATTTAAGACATAATATTATATGGAAATATTGATCTAAAACAAGAAATACATTTTTATTTGTTTTATCTTCTTTAGACAATGATAAATAAAAGTGTTTTTAGAGTAATGAATTACTAAATCTTCATAAACAGTAACAATTTGTTTAATAAATTTGAATTTTATTTTTAAATAATTTAAATTACACTAAAATTATAAAATTTTATTGATATTTTTTTAATTTTTTTTCATTCTTGTTTAATGAGTATTTAATAAAATTTATGATATTTACAAATTTTTTTTTTCACAATTCCACTAAAAATTATTTATTTTGTACAGTATAATATAAATTATTTTATTTTAATATTGATATTTGTTATAAAAAAAAGTGATTTTTTATTTTTAAATATTAATATTTATAATTTTTTTAAATGATAATAATATTTTCAATAAAAATAGAATTTATTAAAAATAAACAATTTATTATTGTATCATATGACTTATATTCCAACTAATGGTAAGAATTTTTATTAGATACAATCTTAATGTTTTATATAATTTTTTATTAAAAATTATTATTTAATATTTCAAGGCTAATTTATGTCAAGAATTGTATGTAAAAAAAGATATCAAATATATTATTAATTTTAAATGATCTATAATATTGGGTCCTCACAAGAAACAACAATGAAACCCTTAAAACATATTTCATGGTACTCAGTGAATTTTCCTTTGAGAGACCAAATATTATTTCTGGGTCACGTAGTAGCACAATGGTAATAATGTTTTTTCCTAACTATTCCGAGGGGCACACAAATTTTTCAAAGCACACATCACAAGTTTCTATTACAAGCATAACAAAGAGCTAAATATCAGCGACCAAAATATGAGTTTGATGAATCTAATATTAAAGTAATAATTTATGTTAGTTGTATAGGATATATTCAAAAGGGAAAATAATACCCATTATTTATGTCCTACTGTGTTTTTCAAACATGGAAATTGGGAATGTTTTCAATAGAAAAGTCTATAATGAAAGACAATTTTTAAATTAAACCCTATAATATGCTAAATTTGGTTTCATCATGTAACAAATAAAATAATATATTCTTTTAAATATTGTCTCTATTTAATGATACATGAATTTGGTTTCAAAATGGTTTTGAACAACCTCAAGTAAAATATGGGTGAATTTTGAATATATATCCTTTAAATATAGTGGGGAAAATGTTGACTGTCATCTATGATCAATATATATGACTATATTAATGTCACATAAGATATACATTGCACTGTACAATTTGTGGTCATGTGTTAAGGACACTTTGTTACGTGGTGTGAGTTTTTGGATCTATGACAATGAATTAAAAAAATATTGGGTCTAATGAAAATGGCCAAGTGCCATAAAATTTAAAATCATCTCAGAATTGATAATATCTGTTTAGATTTTTCAGGCATGATAATCCACATTCTAGGTTATCATTATTCCAATATAATATATATGCTTTTTAGGATTCCCAAACACTATTTAGACATTATCTATCTTAAATAAAAATATTTAATTTTATAAAATGAATACTAAGATCATAAGAGACAAAAAACATGGTTGGGATAATAATTTTAAATATTTTAATGAATTACACCATCATATATATTTATTACTAAGAGAAATATAATATAATTTTAAATTTAATATATTAGTTATGATCAACCATATATGATCAAAACAAATTTGCTTTGTCGACTTAATAATAGTTGAGAGAATACATTAAATGCATTTAACATTTGTCACACCACTCACAGTTTAATAATCAATAATGTTGGAATTTGTGGGTAAATGATACCATATTATCCTCATTTATCTTATTTTCAAACCAACCCAATGTGATGAAAAACCACTCGATTGTATGACAAAACAAATGATGGAAGAGGACATAATTTGGATGGAATATAAAATATTCCTATGTGGATCAATCAATCCATATGATCTCAACAAAATTAATAATTAAGTAATTTGTTATGTACTCTTATAAATAAACATATTAAATTTAATATACCATATTATAAATGTCCCTATCAGCCTATAAACATTATGTAACTTGAATTCAACATATTAAATAAGTAATATTATCATAATTGTTTTTAGATATGTGAATACTTTCTTTAATCGCTATAAAATATGTGGAGTATGTTTCCACAATTTACTCAATTGACATTAATAGTGTCACCCCTATAATAAAGAAAATAAATATTTTGTAACAAACATGGTGACCACTAAGGTTGAACAAATTATATAATGCACCTAATGAGGTTGTGAATAATATGAAAATGATCTTATCACATTGGTTTATATAATTATATGAAAGGGGGATATAAGAGAAAATGAATGGAATTTTTCCAATTTAAAAACATAAAAAATTTTCTAACAAATATATTTTTATAATAATTTGTTATTAACATATCTATCCAAGTATTGAGTCAATATCTTTAAAAAAACTCAATATCAATTTTGATTTATTCTGGAGTAAAATATATTATTATATTCTATATATATTCATTTTCACAATGAAATATTGTGGTTTTTAATTCATTAGAAATATTCATGATAGTTTTTGTTGGTTAATGAGTAATCATTATTGAATTTTTCTTACTATTCCCAATGGGTTGTCTGGTGCGTGATACGGAAATTTTTTGTTGGGATATAAGTGACTAATTAAAAATTTCACTATTCAAATTCCCTATTATTGAAGCCTTATTAATAATAAATAGTTTTAGATATACATTCATTAGATAATGGTGGGGTATCACTATTCATTTATTTATAAATTAAATGAGTATAAGATGAGAAATATTATTGAAAAACTAATTATTAAATAATAGTTGGATCATATAATTTGGAATTATAATCATTAGAAATAATTATAAATTCCTTAGAAATAGTCAAACCCATGTGTATAAAAAAGAAAAATGTAATTTCCCAAATCAATTCCTCTATGGAATGATTGATCCTCAGTCAAATAAAAATTAAGGATGAGAACTATAGAATCCGATAGGTATAGGTTCCCTATCTAGTATGGGTCATGTTGGTTCTTATTATATGAAAATTTTATATTTTTAGAGGGATAAAACATATTACTTATCCATCAATAAATTTTGTCTTATTTAATGGTTCATTTCCCATTCATGATCTTCCTGAGAATAAGATCTTGATTGGTGGGTGAAGAGTAAATCATTTCCTTGTATTGAATAAGATCTCAGTTAGTGGGTCATTGCCCATTGGTTCCCATCCAATGAAAAATTACTCATTTTTTGGGATAGTGACCAGTGGTGCTCAATCAGAATGGCAGATTGTGATTTATTGTATAATTACCATTCACCCTCAACCTTATGTTATAATTTTTTGATTGATTGATTCCAATTAATTATTATATTGAAATACTAACTCATTTTTTTAATTATTTAATGTCTCTCAAAATTGTGATATTATGTTTATAACAAATAGGAATTGCATCTAGACACATGGAAACCCCTAATTATCCTTGAATCTCTAGTGATAAATCATTATATATTAGATGTTTGAGAATTTTATGTTTCTACTGATAGATTAATTTATTAATTTTCTGGAATAACTAGCTTATTTAGTTATTCCATGATTATTAAATGATCATGAACCATGATTATTCAAATCATAGAATTATAAATCATTGATGTGTCCCTATATATTTCCTTTTAAAATTATTCTCCATCATTAGTGATATTGGATGACACACATGAGAGAATCAATATATGAGTATATAACGGTACATGATATTCAAAAAAATTCATTTTAATATGATATTTTAATACAGATTATTCTAGGATCGTGTTACATTTCATATAATGATATGTGAAATATTATTGGTTATCAAACAGAGAAATTCATCAGGAAACATCATTTTTTCAAATTTGATCAAATTTTTTCCTAGATAAGTGATAATAGTTCCATAGACCTTCTCGTAATCAAAATAATAAATTTATTTTCCATTTATTCATTTTTAGATAATGTTGTCCATAATATTTCTCATGTGAGAGTAGAACCATTTCATATCATATCCTTTTTAATTCTCCATCAATAATAGTTTTTGTTGTGGAAAATGCTCCCTATATTTACAACTAGAATCCTACAAAACGTATTCCTGCAATAGTAAAGTAAAAAACCCACTAAGTAAATTTTGTAAGATCAAATGATTACTATCTCACCCTAGTGGGTCTATAAATATATATATATATATATATATACTTTTTAAGGGGAAATTGTACCTCATTATATAATATTTTAACCATCCATAATGAAATGATTATGATAACCACCACCAAATTATATCATTATAAAATTACAAGTTCATTGAGGGTTTTAATAGTCTAGTTACATAATTATTTATTGTCGAATTTATAATAGAAATATTTCAAACTAGATATAGAACTATAATTAATGTTGTGGTAATAAATTTTTTTTACACCTAACATGGGATACAAGATGAAAATATCATCATTGACACTTTTATTTTCAATTTAATCTCATTAAGAAGAGAACTTGAAAAAATAATACTCTATATCACCAATTATATTATAATTTTAAGTGTTTTTTATTTCAAAAATTATTTAGAGGAGAAATAAAATCCACAAACTCTTAGTAATGATTTATCTATTTATTTACATGTGAACATCATCCTATCATTATGTCTATCAAATTTATATAACATTAAATAATTCCAAGGACACCACAACCAATTTTGGTATGTGAGTATGACTATTTATAGATTCTATGTATTTCAACTTTCTTGAATTAAAATTGGGTGACATTTATGAGATTTTATTTCATAATTATAATAGAGAGATTTTTCTTGTTTTCATTAGTTTGAAGATTATGGATAATAAACGGGTGAAATGATCAGATGGACAATCTATCTCATGGTGGGGTTTATATGATAATATGAATCTATACATTATGATAAAATAATTTCTCATAAAAAGGGTTAATTAATTTAGTACCTAGATGTTTTATCATGGGGATAATATTTTGTAGTTTGTTTTCTCCATTGACCTCAAAATCAATATGCCACAATTATTCTATAATTCATTCATAAGATGAAAATATTTTATTCAAAAAAGATATCTTCACATACATTATGTAGTTAGTGGGAATTGGATATACACCCCACAATTTGTGCTTCTATGGATTCCATTTAAGTAATCAACAATGGAATATTAAGATGGGATCCAAAATAATTTGTATCCCATTGATGTTAGATAATTATTTTTTCTTCTTGTAACTATGTATGAGTGTAAATTCTAAAAATTCATTATCTTTTATATTTTCTTTATCATTATAATTTGGAATAAAATTATAAATATCAATAGTCACTAAATTTATTTATTATAACCATAAAGAGTAAATAATGATGTCATTGGAGAATATAAATCCATAATTTTTAACATATTAATTTCTGATTGATGAAACTCGAGGTGAATATGGAGGAAGAATTTCTCCAACACTGTGGGATTTTATTTCACATGTTATTTTACTCTAAAAAATATCAACGATTATAAATAATATATATGTTGAAAAGAATAGATTTATTGAATATTCTATCAGTTCATGGTAATAATAATTCAAAATATGAGATGATATTGTCATCAGTAGTTTATAATTACTAAAAACCAAATAATTATTTTAATTTTATAAATACCTCATTGACTAGTTTTGATTAATGGTCAAAATGTGGAAAACCATTATAGGTACAACAACCCTTAGTCTTGTAAAATATTGATTATGCCTAAATTTTTTAATTTGAATATATAAATTTATTCTATTCCTAAATGATCTTTTAGTTTAGTATCCTTTAATAACGACATACATAAATGATCCCATTTTTTCTAGGGAATATAATATAAAATATTAGAAATAGAATACTCATGTAATCCATGAAACTAAATCATTGAATTAATCATCATACCGTACTGAAATGAAAAAACGTGTGAGGTTAAATTATTATTAAGGGTTTGGTACAAAGTATTATATAATGAATAAGTAAGTAATAATTAATATATAAATGTAATTATCATAAAATTCATTTAATAAAATCAATAAAATTAGAAAAAAAACATCCTCTACTGATAAAATTAATTTAATAATATGATTTATATTAATAACAATATCGATAAATAACTAAATGCATAATATTAGATTTCATTATCTCAGACAACATCGTATTTATACTATTATGATATTACACCAATTTAGATAGATTGATAGGTAGGTACACATTAAATATCCATTTAATTTGGCCAATTAATTTATCTCATGAATCCTATTGATGTATTAAATGGATATATATAATAGATCCCAAATAATGAATTCATGTATAATAAATTCCTCCCATATTTAGTGGCCTTTTCAATTCAAAAGTAATATCAGTTTTCAATAAATGTCTATCTAGAATAGTGAGTACAAAATATATGTATTTCCCTTGCCTATGAAACAATATTTACTAAAAAAAATATTGAATGAATATATGATTTATAAATAAAAAATATCCAATATAATTAATATTTATATGTAATGAAAATTGAATGTCCATAGATCATAATAAAGGACTATTTCATGAGAAGGATAATTAAGAAAAAATTAATAATATAAAATATTTGTCAATATATTCATTGAAAATGACTATTTTGTTATGAAATCATGTTCTATCTTGAAATAATGAAAATATAAAAAAATTTAAAATGAAATCATTTAACTTTTTTCATTGTAAAAATATTGAAAACATTTAGAAGAATATAAATATAGAAAAATGTTTTGGGTGAAGAAAATTTCTATTTATATCATATGAGATAAAAAAATCTATCATAATTTTTTAAATAAGGTAGAAAATGAATATATTTTAATATATTATAAATTTTTCTATCAATAAATTTTTAGAGGTCATTGATAAATTAAAATTTCTTTAATGAAATTTTTTTTCAACCACAAATTTGTTTG
Organism: Viscum album; assembly: GCA_963277665.1. Taxonomy (NCBI): domain Eukaryota; kingdom Viridiplantae; phylum Streptophyta; class Magnoliopsida; order Santalales; family Viscaceae; genus Viscum; species Viscum album. The sequence goes on along the minus strand of OY728145.1, from coordinate 928,970,400 downwards.
GTAGAACAATTTAAATAAATATTTATATAGATTTTTGATAAACAATATATAATGAGAAATAAAAATTCATTTTTGGTCTATAAATGTCATTTCATGCTTTTAGTACGAAATAGTGGAAATATTGGAAGAAAAAATGGAAAATAAATAAGTATACCTAGGATAGTAAAATGATTAATTCATAATAATGATAAATCATACTATTTCATCAATGAAAATATATAGAATCCAAAATGAACTTGGAATTGTAAAATAAATTATTACTACTTGGATAAATTGGGAACTAAAAACCCCTACAAAAATAAAACTGAAATTTTAGATTAATCATCATGAATAAAAAAAATTCATGTTAAATATACCAAATGGGGATTTTCTGATACACAAAAAAATAAAATAGGTTCATAAAAAGAAATATTTCTTAATGGAGTGGAAAATGAGATGGAGGTCCATACCCCCATGATTCCCATTTGTTCAACATGATTTATAAACATCTATATATATTATAATATTTATTAATTAATACCATAACGATATTCATATTTATACATGGTAATATTATTCTATTTTATCATCCTATTATTCAATCATAAATAATATGTCACTATTACCACTATTTCTGATGTGAACTGCTTTGTTTTATAATGAATTTTTAGTCCTTGATGAAAAAGTTCATGTCAACTGGATATAAATAAATCATAACCATATTAAATTAATATTGAAAATAACATATTTACTATTTAGATAAATTTTTAAATCAAATCTTGATATTTGTACATGAAAAATGAATCACATCAATTTGTTAAGAAGGTAGACCATACGTGTGTATGAGCAAAGATACCACTTATTTAATGGTGGAACTAGTAAGAATATGGATGATATATTAATTTTTCATAATCAATATCATTTCATTGTAATCATATATATTAATTATTTCTATAATTAAAACTTTCATTCTAATTCTGTGAGAAATGAAAAATTACATCTGTTTGTGAGGTTTTAATCTCTCATAGACGAGGGATGGTTTTTTATCCCATTTGATATAGATGGAGACATATTATTATTATTACAACTACACAGTATAATTTATTTATAAGGGTCAAAAATTAATTATGTTATAAACAGAAAAATGTAATAAATTTTGGTAAAACAATATGTTAAAATATAGAGTCTGTTGAAGACAATTACCATCTCCTAGAAGAAAAATGTTTTGATATTTTCTAAGGACCCTGAGATCAATATTTTTTAGAATATTAGCACCTCAAAAATTATTCATTGGAATATGGGGTTTTATTTAAACATGTTTAGGTCTAGATAAATGGATTTAGAGATGTTAATACGTGAAGGGAGGAGGATCCGTTTAATAAATGATGTGTGAGGAACACCTGGGATGTTTCAAATCTTCTGAAAATTTTCAAGTCACATTCCTGGAAATATTACTAAAAAATAGAATATATTATAATGGATATCTTATATTATTTTAATTGAAAAACCTAAGTCTTTTCAATATGATTTCAAGTCATATTCACAATTATCTTTATAGATCAACCACAATGTTAGCCCATTTTAAACATATCTGTAGTAATTAATTTGGAAATAATTTAATATTCAAAATTATAAAATTAGGTAAAACATATTTATTAATATATATTATGATTATTATAAATATTGAATCCATTTTATAATTTTCAATTAATAGTATTGGAAGATATTAATTTAAATATTAACCAAAAAATAGTGTCAAAAAACTATTTTCAAGAAATACATTTTTCAAGCCTAACATGGTTTCAAATTAACTATATGAGAATTAATAATCATTATATGGATTTAAATTAATATTTATATATATATAAATTATTAATTTCATTTAAAAAAATCATTAATAAATATATTTAAAATTAATTACAGTTGAATGAGATTATGCCTTTTTGGAATATTGGATTCTGAAAAATAACAATCTTTACCACCAAATGTTATTACCTATATTTATATCAAATTCATTGTAAATATGTTCTAAGTTATACATATTATAAGACATAATTATAAATGAAAATTTTAATATCTATATACTTATTTTTCATTTATTCATAAAATATTATTTCTATGGGATATTTTTAGAAATTCATTATTTGCGTATTTTTACCATGTATGTTCGAAATAGATATTCATTAAATAAAATTTTTTTGAACTAAAATATGAGAATGATAAATTCAAAGAAATGATAGCATTTCTTTTTTATAATATAATATGGTCATCACACTTCTTCCATAATTTTATGATTTCTTTAAGAGACATCACTAGTTTAGTCATATGATTCCTCCATACATTCATTATACAATTAAGAATCTGGAAGGGAATTTCATGGTAATATAATTCATGTTTAAAATTGGTTTCCTCATATGGTATAACATGATCTATTTATTTTGTGAAATTTATTTATTATGATATTTGAAATTCCCCATGTTCTATAAGGGTTATTGGTTAAATTTATAATCAGCAATCTTCAACTACAATCAATTATCGAATTTAAAAATTAGTGATATACCATGGAGTTAGTTTCCCATCCTTTCCAAAAAATATAATTCCCTTTAATTTAGTTACATTAAATAAAAAATGTTCTCAATAATGAAATTTTCAATGATTTCTCTAGTTATGAAATCAAATTGTTTTTCTGTAATGACTTAATTTAATGTGAGTCTATGTAATCATTACATATCCATTGTCTCCTAAACAAATTCCTAGTCCGACAAGCATCCTTTACCAAATATCACCCAATATATGATATCAATTTCTATATTGATGATCACATATATCCATTGGAATTATAAAAGGAAAATTATTTTTATTAGAAAACTCAATAAAATGGTCAATTCATATACAGAAAACATTGAATGTCTTGTGAGAATGATCTCAATATATCTTATAATATCTGAATAGTCCACTTAGTCTATCCAATAGTTTGAGGATGTAATAAAAATATCAAATTAAACTCAGTATCATGTCTCTTATAAAGAATATTCCAAAATTTTGATTTAAATCAATGATCAAAATACTAGAAAAAATTAATAGAGTAGCACCATGATGTTTTTAAACATCATTAATATAGATTCGTGCAAGGAAAACAAGAGGTTATTCATCCCTTACTAAATTGATTGGTCTATATCTGTTTATTCAATCAATAATAACACATATTAAATCATTTTTACATGGAATTGTTGGTATTCTTGTGTAAATGTCTTTTGTAATGTCTCTCTCTTCCACATAGGAATTGGTAGAGGTTGTATTAAACCTCTAGAATGTTGTTTCAGAAAATTAATTTGTAGACACATCATTCTTCTTGATACATTTTAATAAAAAAATTCACTTCATGTTATCCATCCTAAATAGTTCCCTAAAATCATTATACATCTTTCTACTACTAGGGTGAATAGTGAAATTTGAGTTTTGATCATCATTCAACAATTCCATATTGATAGGTGTAGATTGACTACATATACTCCTTCCAATTTTTGTAATTCCATATTTCATATGATGTCTAAAAGATTCCCATCATTTATTGATAATATTTTCATCCAAAAATTTGCATCATCAGATTATGAACATTTTTTTCTTCTAATAATTATTATTTGGCATTAATTTGGGCAATAAGTTATGTATATCCTTCTTTATTACATCTAGAATCCATATTTACTACATCCAAGACCATAAGATATTTTTAAATCCTTATTTTCCTCAAAACACAATGATTCATCTTGGTCGATCAATCAACTACATTTTTTTACATTGTTGGGTTGTAGTGAATTGGGAAATAATAATCATTATGTAATTTTACACATCCCAATTGCCTAATATTGAGCTCTTTATATGAAAATAAGTATTTCAATTACATTTTTCAATATATATATCATACCATTTACTATTGTGATAATGTATCAATACCATAAAAGAAATTATTTTGACTAAAAACTAATGATCATGAGTTATATAGTTCTTTAAATTACTCTTCAAATACCATAATGAACATTCAAGAACAATATAATAATATATATGTATACAAATAATCTTGTTTTCGATTTATAATTATATATTACAAATACATCATTTCATGATTGTAGTTTTAGAATGTGATCATTGATCAATAAACCCATATATTTTCAAAATTATAATTCACTATTTATTTTCAATGTTAAATTAACAATGATAGGTTATACTAGTAAATGAGTTAGGAAATCTGCAATTTTTTTAAACCAATCTCTCATAGTAACATATCTACCCAATGATATTGTATACCTAATTTATTTTCATTATTGTTGGAAATTAATTACTATCATTTTTGTCACAGTTTTAACTGAGATTCAATCAATAGAGGAAACATTTTCATGAAATTAAACATCATGAATCATGTTTTTTGACATGGTAGGTTAGAAATATAACACTTTTCCTCTAATAGTCACAAGAATAGATTAAAATTGATTATCACAATACTCATTGATATAGAATACATCAAGATATCATAGAATAATACCAATGATATTATAATTATATTCCTTGAGTAGTTTATTAATTACATCTATAAAATTAAATATTCATTAGTCAATAAAAATGGAATTATGAAAAACTTGTAATTTTAATTCATTATTTGAAATATTGTTTTTTTAATATAGTCTTTATTTTACTGCAATTTTTGCTACCACTAGGGAATTTCAATCATATAATATATTATGTTCATTGATTTGATGCATTGAGAAATAATTGAGAGGAAGAGGATACATGTTCATTATCAAAAATTAAATGATTCTTTATAATCAATAAACAACCCCATGGATTCATCATTGTTTTTAATATAAATAACTACTAATCCCAAAGGTTAAACACTAGGGTGAATATATCTCAATTTTCAAAATTGTACTCATGTTAGTTTACAAACTCCACTAATTGTATAGTGGATGTTATATATGGTTTCTATGATATAGGTCTTGCAACCTTGATTAAATCAACTGGAAACTGAAATTTGGGATATGGTGGATACCAAGGTGATTCATTCAAAAACTAATAAATATATTCATATAAAAATGATGAATCCAAAATTTAATGATTATAATTTCCATTTATAGATTTTTTCCTCTTCTTCCTCATGAATCTAATTTTTATGTTTTACTAGGGTTGAATCTACAAAATTCTCAAATGATGAAGTCTCTACTCTATTGATAATGAATTCCATATCATTATCAGGAATCATAATTTTATTCACTATGTGACATTTTTTTTTTCATTTTTTGAAATATACTAAATATAACATATTATATCAATGCATACAAATTTTACAATAATATGTTACACAAATTGGGAATGTTTATCTATCATGGTGTATACTTACTAGTACATCATTATTTCCAGGAGATTAAAAGTATGATTTATTTCTAAAAACTTTGTTCTTATTGTGAAGTAAATTTATAAAAAAATTTGGATAACAAGTAACATATAATAGATTGGATGAATCCAAAATCAGTTAATTAATTAGATAATTTTGGAAATATGATTAATTTAAAATCATAAATATCTCTGGTAACATCAGCCTCACATGTACTGATCGAATAAACATTCTATTCTCTGCATGTATTATTCAGTTGTATATCTCTTTGATTCTTGGGATATCATTTTGAATAATGATTTATATATTTATAGTTGAATTGGAGTATAAAATTAGTCTCAGTAATAACCTAATATTCATGATAATGTAGACCATTGATACCACCCTTGTAACACTCTCTAATTCATATTAGTAACTTCCTAGGAAATTTGATACTATAAATTACATATAATAGAAATGGAAGCATTTTCATTATCTCATTGATTAATTCTTTATTTCATAGTTTTTATCTAACATGTTTTTATTTTTATATTTCTTGAATTTATAGGATCAAGTATATTCCTTTTATATTTTGACGGCATATACAACTATATCACCCTATAATGTAAATTTTCCACATATTAATTATTATCAGACACATGGAAGAATACATTCAATTAAATGGTCAATATTACAATCTCTACATGGTATACAATCAGCATCATAAATATATTTTTTATGTAAAGTGTTATTATAATCTATAACATATTTTTTTTTATTTCTCAATAAGGTACGGATATTATTTTTCTTTTTTTATTTGTTTCCTATAAAGAATTTTTTTGAAGAATACTTAATTAAAATATCATCATTCCATTTTATATTTATTATATTCCTTATATGTTTTATACAGAAATAAAAACCATTAATCATTATTTCCTTTCAAATGTTATTCTTCCAACACAACCACTTTCATTTCAACTAATCTAAAAGCCAGCAATATATTTTCAAAGGGGTTCATCCACATCTTAGAAACCACTATATCAGTATCCCCAATATAACATGGGAGAACATGTTATATGTAATTATCCAATATAGGTGTATCATTCCTTGGAGAATCATTTTTAAATATAAGTGAATTTTTTTACCCATTACCTATGTAAAATTCCTAAATAAATTCATGATATTCTCATCTCAAGTACATGTTTTATTGGCTTGAAATGTAGGGAAATTTCTACATTGATCATGGTTTTTTATTATATTATTAGTTCCAAGATATATTTTGATACAATGCAATGTATTAAAATATTGTATAAAATTATAATTTTTAAATCATAATTTATAATTCTAATTTTTTCTCACATAATATACAGTGAAAAGTAATATGTTGTAAATCTAATAATCCTAAACATTGTTTATTTTAGAATATCATCAATTGAAAAAAATGTTATAAAATATATCATAATCATTTGTAAAAAATTAGTTAACTAGATCATATCTCATGGGGGTTTCAAACTAGGTGATCAGAAAGTGAACACTAAAAAATCAACATTATGTTGTCTGGAAAATAATCAAACCCACAATTTATAGGGTTGTAACCCAGGGAATCTTCTAATCCAGAACAGCTTCCACTTATAGTATCTATAAATATATCATTAATAGGATAAACCATATAATCTATAAAATACCAACAAAAATTATATTATTCAATATTTGTTCATATACTAAATTTCTATCATCGAGCTATGTTACCTCATATATGTTTTTCAAGATATTGTTTATAATGATAGTACTAAGCATAATATGATACTCACTAAACCAACATAGACTCCATTATCCAAAATTTATTTTCAACATTATTACATTTGATATGGATATAAGTTTTCTAATCACTAAATATTGATCAGATTAGGACTCCAATAGAATAAGATATATCCACGATAATAAAATTCATTAGGAATATAGTATAAAACATAAAAATTTACAATGATTGTCATCCATGAAAATCATTCAATTCATTCATGATTATATCTAGGGGAATAGGAAACTATAAGGGAGATAGAAAATGATTAGTAAGGATTTAATAAAGTGGATGGTATCAACACTATATAATTCATAATCAATATGAAATGGTAAATAACTAAACACACATCGCATGATATCACGAACATGAGAAAAAAAGTATCCACATATAATATCAGCTCTATTTTCTAATAAATAGTAATAACAGAATTATAAATGATGGATATGTGTACTATTATACATCATGATATCTCAACCATTATGAACATTCCCTAACAAAATTTAATCAATTTTTGGAGTAGACCAAAACCAAATTTAATTTAGACAAATGATTGTTCTCTTGAAACATTTTGATCAATTAAGGAATTATCTACAATGGGACCCACCTATCCTTTCATGTCTAAGGCATTCCACATACATTGAATGATAAATTTAATTCATAAACCATACATCTTATCAATAATGTTTTTCATTTTACAATGATCACTTAATTGAAATATTTTACTAATAAATCAAAAAACATTCAATGTAGAAAACCATTTATAAAAATTTTATATGGTTTATGAATGAATAATATCCATTATAATGAATAAGATTTTACACAGTAAATTTAATATAAAATGTTATTAAAAATTAATTGTTTTATGATAATGAAGACATCAAAAAAATTAATAAGTGGTAATATTCGACCACATATGCTATGAAAATATAGGTATTGACTTAAAATATTTTCAATTGGAGAAATGAATAAAATTTATTTAATATATTAAACATATATATCATTTAATTTTATTATTTTTATAATCATTATTAATTTCTAGAAGAGGCTAAAGGTCATAAAATGATTACAATGGTGGGAATGTCACACCCCGACGGTAGACACCAATTCATTTGGTTTAATTTTTATTAAATACATGGTCCAATGTCATTTTGACGAGGTTAGTTGGGCCCTAGTTTTAAATTTTTCAAGGTTGATGTTTTTGGAGGGTCTTGGGCTGGTGCGCCGTCCCCGCACCGCTAGCGGCGATCGTGCATTCGGTCCTGGAGACTACGCAGTTGACCAAGTATTATAATCATTCAAAAAAATGAAATGGTACAAAGTTTTCTTTGGATTAACATTTAGTTAATATTATTACTATTTTTTTGTTATTAATATTATTAATATTATTATCTCTTTTTTTACCAACAATAATAATAGTATCATCATGGAGAAAGAAACTTTTTCTTTTATAATTCTATTATTGATGTTAATATTATTTAAAATGAAATGGATACGAAATAATAACAATATTTATTAATTTTTTTATTAATATTTATTAGTTTTATTATTAATATTAATATTATTATGTTTTATCATCATTATTATTTATTTATTTATTTTATTTATTTATTTTACCTTAACCCTAAATGACCCCTTTATGCATTTTTTTGGTCTGTTGTGCCGCCACCCCCATCTCTATCCCTCACTTTTCTCCCGTGTGACCCGCCTTGTAGAGACCCGAAACTTGATGTACATGGACATTACATTACTTTTGCGGAATACTTGGTACATAACAAAAACACACACACAAGGATCATAATAGTTTAGTGTCTTTGGAAACTCAGAACATAATCTTCTAATCGTGGTGAAAGATCTTCAATATCTCCCATAAAGATCTTCCCTTTTTTTTAACCTAAAACCTTTCTTTATATCCTGGGGAAAAGAAAACATAAAAGGGTGAGCTCAAATGCTCAGTAAGGGTAAACAAAATAAATATCAATCACATCATTTTCATAAGAACATTACATTTTGGAAATCATAACCTGCAAAAGAGAGCATAATTTCATAATCATGGGATAAATCATGGCAGTGAAAAAGTAATCCCAATAATCATAACTTAAAACATTAAACTTTGTGGCATACACACATAATCATAGATAATCATTTCTTGTTAGTCAAGACTAATTGCCAAGACTATCTTAGTGGACAAAGTCCCTTTCTGAATCGAGTAACCCTCGTTTCAGTCCTGTTTCACTGAACCGGTATAACCTACCGTTCCAGCCCTGTCTATCTCATGAGATATAAAATCTTTACCCAATGCATTGGAGGGAGATATAGGTCCCACCCATCTTATAATGAATCCTTTCTTATGTGTGCCACATAATCATAAAACATACATCATCACATAACACATGTAAAAAAATGGGATTCTTGAAACATCATGACATCATAAATCAATTCATATAAGATAAAGGAATTCATAAAAATAATTCCATCACAACATGAACAAATCAATTTAATAATAGGGATAAAAACAGAACCCTTTATTATCTTAGATGGAAAATAATTTTGATAAAACACTTGAACTCCATTCTTGAGGAAAATATCCTTTCTTCTTCAAAAACAGTTTTCCTTTCATAAAATTTCATACAACTTTAAAATAAAAGAAGTTGATTAAAAATAAACTTGAAAACTTGTAAAGGAAGCTTCTTGGAAACAATGTTTTAAAAATCCATTCATGTCGTATAAGTTAAAAAAAACATTCTTCGTACTTTTGTCGGAAAAGTCAAAAAGTACCTCGTACGAAAAACGAAAAAAGATTCCTTTCATTTCTTTTAATAAAAACTCACCAAAGGGTAAAAATGGATTTAAACAATTGTATGTGGATGTAAATAATATTACATATTTATGAAACATGGATGTGGATGATAAAATACACCCCAGTAAATACATAGGAATAAACAATCTCGGATAAAAATGAGATTGTGATATTTCCCTTACCTTAGGTCCGATTAGCTTCGTATGTGTCCGAACCTCCTGTATAATGATTTAAATAATGTCATTGACTTATTATAGAATCATATTCATTGTTATGATATCATATATGGTTCACTTATGACATTATATTACCCGTTCTTTTGTAAATTTCATGTTAAAGAAGCGTTTTGGGTAAAATCGTTTCATTTATCGTAGGTGTTTTGACTTGTTGTTCTTGACATTATTATTACTTATATCATGATTTACTTACTTCCAGAATATAAAATATGATTAATGTATCATATATATTCAGTATATATATACATATTATAGATAGATAAATGAAATGAAAAACACCGTTCATGGAGACGGTAGTCCGTACGTACGCATGAACGCTGTTTTCCTTTCCTTATTGTCTTGAATGGAAGTAATTAGATGACATACATATATATATATATATACATAAATCCAGTAGCTTTATAATGTCATATATTTCATTATTATTTCTTATATATACTTTATAATCATTCTTAAATGGTTAACATGGAGAATGAATCTCATCGCGTCGTGGAGACGGTAGTCCGTACGTACGCACGAGCGATGATATCATTTCCATAAATATTGAATTGAATTGGAGTGGATTATACAATATATCAGAATCAATATGATGTTTTAATAACTATGTATAGTTATTCTTTACACCATTATACCCATCCATGTAAGGTGGTGGTGGAAAATAGATTACACCACGGCGTGGAGACGGTATTCCGTAGGTACGCACGCGCGGTGATTTCTTTTTCCGTAGGATAGATAGATGGTGAAATAGGGTTGTTTCATACTTATAATAACATATAAGTATATTACTGATACTGATGTTATTACTTCATAATGAAACAACATAAGAAGAAGAAGTGGAAGAAGAAATAAAGATGAAAGAATTGGTAACGGTAATTACCTCTTCTTTGAAGCGCCTTTTGGAGACCTCCTCTTAGGGAACGAAAATTGGTCTTTGAGGAAGACCAGAACCTCTAGGATGTTGCTAGGGAAGTGGAGAAGAGATTTTGGCAGGGGTTGGCCGAGCTTGAGTGCTCAAATTGGTGTGAGGAGGAGGGGGAGGAGGTGTCCTTTTATAAGGGAGGAGAGGGGCACCTTAGGAATATCTCAAAATATTATTTTATATTAAAGTCAAAATCGGTTTATAATGGTTCCAAAGGGTCTTATTTGGAAGATAAAGTGGGGATGGGTCGAAACCATATCAACCAATAGGATTTAGACAAGTTTAGGTTATTATTTTAGCCTTATCAATTAGATTTAACTCTAAGCTAAATAATTTAACTTTTACCGTGTCTTTTTGTTTTCTTTCACTATATGGTTAATAAACTTACTATAACATGCCAAACGAACCCAAAATTGTTTATTATTAATATATATATCCTTATATAAGTCATTAGGCCGAACCTTAGATTTTGAGGAATAAAATAACAATTAATAATATAATATGTGATTTAAAAACTATTTTGTGTCAATTTTGACACTATTTGATATATGATTTTTGTGAAAGTCATAACAGAATTAATTGTTCAAACCAAGTTAATTAAATCAACACTAATATATCATAGTAACCTAGAAAATTAGTGGAATTTATAAAAAGTCTCAAATTACATTCAGTTTGGTGTTTATAACATCAATTATGTCAATATTTCATTAATAAGATAATTACTGCATCATCTTTGTGTCATAAATAAATTAAATTATTTGATGTCTAAAAATTACAAATAAAATACCATTATGTAGGAAATCTTTTTATATTTCTAATAAATATTTATAGTAGAATTTATCTTATGTATAACCCCATATTAAAAATGATTTACTTATTAAACATTGATTTTAACTATTTTAACCCTTCTTTAAATAAATTAATAATAAATGTCCTAATCTAATCCAAGTGGGCCTAAATGATAATATTTTACACTTAAGGTTGTTTTTGGTCGAGATACACTTGTCCAATAGAATTAGGACTTGTGTTAGGGTAATATTAATATCATTCTTACCCTTAATTACCCTATTTACTTTTAACCGTGGTAAAGAAAAGTAAAAAGTTACTATTCACCAAAAATTATTTTCATCTCATTGAACCACATTTTACTTACTGACATCAACCGTGTCTCTCGGATTTTTGAAATTCCATTCACAGAAGTGGTAAAATTAAGTTTTATGAAAAATTCAGTTTTTTAACTACCACTTAGTAGTTTCACTATTCATCAAAAAATGAAGGTTTTCAGAAAAATGCCAAAATTTCATCCTAAGCTATATTTCATATTCCGAATTCAAAAATGAATTCTATTTTACCAAATTCATAAAATAGAAGTTGCATTAATTAATTTTATAATTAAATCCCGCTGTTAAAACAAATAGCGTGTTTTTAAGAAACAATATCTATCAAAAGATTGACACTTGTTTATGTCTGGTTTAAATGTGCAATTACATCCAATGACCAACATTGTATTAAATTGTAAAAATATATTCTAAATATACTTTAAAACTACTCCAATTAATAATTTATCACTATTAATTATTTCGATTAAAAAAGTTTTTTTTAGTAATTTTCACTATTCATCAGAATATGAAAGTTATCCGAAATGTACCAAAATTTCACCTTAGGCTAAATTCGATACTCCGAATCCAAAAATGAAGTTCATTTTGAAAAGTAAGATTTACAGAATTTTAAAAAGTGGTTATTACTATTCATACCGGGTAGTTTTAATAATATTTTAATAGCATATCGTTGTTTAGTGAAACTCGGTATTGCGTATTACACACGCTATCGAGGAAGGTCGCGATTGCGTGTAATGCAAGGCAAGTCAAGGATGCGTGTTGTGCAAGCTCCTTTTGGTGTAGCGTACAACACAAGACATTAATAAAATTAAAAAGAATATTTTTTATAAAATTTTGGGCTGTTACATTCTACCCCCCTTAAAATGAATTTCGCCCTCGAAATTCGTCGGGGTTATAAATGGTTTACTATTTGAAAGTTTCTTTAATAGAAACCTACATCATAAAAAGGAATATCACAACCAATCTTTAAAAACAAAAGTATGAAACGTAACGGTTACCCAAATATACTAATCATTGGGTTTCCACATAGGTGAAAATATGGATATGGAAGAGAAATCTAACCATCATGTTCTGATGGAGAGTGGTAGAGAACATGGCTATAGAAAATCCAATAATCACAAATCCATAAATTTGTGACGATCTAAGGTACCATCCGATTCATCAGGTATAAGATCACTAGGACAACATTTTTGGTTTTCAAGATCATTTCCCTAAAGTTGAAAATTTGAATTGGAATAAATACTTTCTTTATTTTGGTACAATCTCACTATTGTTCGTGCCTAGAACAATTTCCACTTCATCTCTTAAATAAATGAAGTTGAATTTGTTATTCGTGAAGTGTTAGCAGATCATGTGATAGAATGACGGGTCATTCCATCTACAAAAGGTTAGAAAAAATTATATACATAAGTCGATCCATAGTGAGATTAATCATATATGGTTCCTAAAATGGACTTTATACTTCATATATCATACTGCTTAATATAATAAAACTAGTTTCTAATAAACCGGGACTTCATGTAGGCCACTGATAGGCGATAAAGGCCAGTCGCACTTCGGTTGTGGGTTCGATTTCCATAGCCTTGTCCGACGCGATGGGCTGCCGCCCGTCCTACAGGTTGTCCTTTTCTAAAACTATAATACTATAACATCCCATCAATAACATCGAGAAAACTTCTATCCTTAAACAATACTAACTTTTGTCCAACATAATCCATTCCAATCTTTAGGATTATCTATAATACTTGAATCCACTCTCATAACATAGTGAAAATGATTACCAGAGATTTAATACCATCGTCAATTCCCATATATCATAAGATATGTTTTGTTGGTTACATTCCAAACATTCAAAGTCCTTAATCATGTATTCTCTTGAATACCTTTGTGAAAACATGAATGCAGTTAAAAGTTAACACCTTCCACATACTAAAATCCTCAAAATTCTATATACTCAAACCATGATATCACTTAGTCCTTATATCAATCATGAGCTCATGAATACAATCAAACATCTCATTATTGTCTTATCCCTTCATTATGCACATATCATCTACATTCCAAAAATATCTGAATAACCTTTCATGGATACTTGTACCATTAATCATACACTTTCAAAACTCAAGGAAGGACAACAGTGTAATAATCCTTAGATGTCTCTTTATTCCATAGTACCATGAGATTACTTATACAAAATTACACATGATAAACAAGTCATCATTCCACTACATTCTTAAACCTTTGACCGAGCTTCAACAATTCTTTCATCTCACATATCATTTGTAGTCTCTTCATCATCATCCACATAAATACTACCCATATGACCATACTGATTCTCTTCATGAGTCTTTCCCTTAGGGCATTTGTTTGCATAATGCCCATACATTCCACATTTAAAACACTTAACCATTTTTGATGTCATAGCAATACCATTATCTTCATCCCTGGTGTTAACTGAACCTTTTACTTTGCACTTACTGGCTTTGTGTCCTTCTTTTCCACACCCAAAGCATCTTCCAGTTCCTTTGAAACATTCTCCTTGATGCCTCTTCCCACATTATTTACATAGGGGAAATTTAACTTTCTTTCCTCTATGATCATCATGAAACTCCATCTTTATCTTATTAGCCGAGTCAGGAAACTTACCAAATTTTACTTTATTGATCATATAATGAGATTGTTGATTCGGAATAATAATGATCTTTGGACTTCCAAATCCCATTTCATCTGGTTTCTCATGAAGAATATCATTCCATTGTCCATCATATCCTCCATTATCGTGAATCATCTTGTTTCCAGCCATTTTCTAAAACCCAAAATGAATAGTGTGAGAGGAAAAAATCAAGCTAGGGAAAACAACATAATAAAGGGGGAGTACCTTCAATATCTAACATCTTAGGTTTAATTCTATGATCGTTAGCGTAGTTCTAGTACTATAACTTATACGTCTACTTAACCTTAGGGACATCCCTAGACATACCGTAGAAATATCTCTAGGGATCTCACTAACGTTTTCGCATCCTAGTTTCCAAAGGTTGACTAAACCTTTCCTTTGATACCAACTGTAGAGACCCAAAACTTGACGTACATGGACATTACATTACTTTTGCGGAATACTTGGTACATAACAAAAACACACACACAAGGATCGTAATAGTTTAGTGTCTTTGGAAACTCGGAACATAATCTTCTAATCGTGGTGAAAGATCTTCAATATCTCCCATAAAGATCTTCCCTTTTTTTAAACCTAAAACCTTTATTTATATCCTGGGAAAAGAAAACATAAAAGGGTGAGATCAAATGCTCAGTAAGGGTAAACAAAATAAATATCAATCACATCATATTCATAAGAACATAACATTTTGGAAATCATAACCTGCAAAAGAGAGCATAATTTCATAATCATGGGATAAATCATGGCAGTGAAAAAGTAATCCCAATAATCATAACTTAAAACATGAAACTTTGTGGCATACACACATAATCATAGATAATAATTTCTTGTTAGTCAAGACTAATTGCCAAGACTATCTTAGTGGAAAAAGTCCCTTTCTGAATCGAGTAACCCTCGTTTCAGTCCTGTTTCACTGAACCGGTATAACCTACCGTTCCAGCCCTGTCTATCTCATGAGATATAAAATCTTTACCCAATGCATTGGAGGGAGATATAGGTCCCACCCATCGTATAATGAATCCTTTCTTATGTGTGCCACATAATCATAAAATATACATCATCGCATAACACATGTAACAAAAATGGGATTCTTGAAACATCATGACATCATAAAAAAATTCATATAAGATAAAGGAATTCATAAAAATAATTCCATCACAACATGAACAAATCAATTTAACAATAGGGATAAAAACAGAACCCTTTATTATCTTAGATGGAAAATAATTTTGATAAAACACTTGAACTCCATTCTTGAGGAAAATATCCTTTCTTCTTCAAAAACATTTTTCCTTTCATAACATATCATAAAACTTTAAAATAAAAGAAGTTGATTAAAAATAAACTTGAAAACTTGTAAAGGAAGCTTCTTGGAAACAATGTTTTAAAAATCCATTCATGCCGTATAAGTTAAAAAAAACATTCTTCGTACTTTTGTCGGAAAAGTCAAAAAGTACCTCGTACGAAAAGTGACAAAAGATTCCTTTCATTTATTTTACTAAAAACTCACCGAAGGGTAAAAATGGATTTAAACAATTGTATGTGGATGTAAATAATATTAAATATTTATGAAACATGGATGTGGATGATAAAATACACCCCAGTAAATACTTACGAATAAACAATCTCGGATAAAAATGAGATTGTGATATTTCCCTTACCTTAGGTCCGATTAGCTTCGTATGTGTCTGAACCTCCTGTATAATGATTTAAATAATGTCATTGACTTATTATAGAATCATATTCATTGTTATGATATCATATATGGTTCACTTATGACATTATATTACCCGTTCTTTTGTAAATTCCATGTTAAAGAAGTGTTTTGGGTAAAATCGTTTCATTTATCGTAGGTGTTTTGACTTGTTGTTCTTGACATTATTATTACTTATATCATGATTTACTTACTTCCAGAATATAAAATATTATTAATGTATCATATATATTTAGTATATATATACATATTATAGATAGATAATTGAAATGAAAAACACCGTTCATGGAGACGGTAGTCCGTACGTACGCATGAACGCTGTTTTCCTTTCCTTATAGTCTTGAATGGAAGTAATTAGATGACATACATATATATATATATATACATAAATCCAGTATCTTTATAATGTCATATATTTCAATATTATTTCTTATATATACTTTATAATCATTCTTAAATGGTTAACATGGAGAATGAATCTCATCGCGTCGTGGAGACGGTAGTCCGTACGTACGCACGAGCGATGATATCATTTCCATAAATATTGAATTGAATTGGAGTGGATTATACAATATATCAGAATCAATATGATGTTTTAATAACTATGTATAGTTATTCTTTACACCATTATACCCATCCATGTAAGGTGGTGGTGGAAAATAGATTACACCACGGCGTGGAGACGGTATTCCGTAGGTACGCACGCGCGGTGATTTATTTTTCCGTAGGATAGATAGATGGTGAAATAGGGTTGTTTCATACTTATAATAACATATCAGTATATGAGTGATACTGATGTTATTACTTCATAATGAAACAACCTAAGAAGAAGAAGTGGAAGAAGAAATAAAGATGAAAGAATTGGTAATGGTAATTACCTCTTCTTTGAAGCGCCTTTTGGAGACCTCCTCTTAGGGAACTAAAATTGGTCTTTGAGGAAGACCAGAACCTCTAGGATGTTTCTAGGGAAGTGGAGAAGAGATTTTGGCAGGGGTTGGCCGAGCTTGAGTGCTCAAATTGGTGTGAGGAGGAGGGGGAGGAGGTGTCCTTTTATAAGGGAGGAGAGGGGCACCTTAGGAATAGCTCAAAATATTATTTTATATTAAAGTCAAAATCGGTTTATAATGGTTCCAAAGGGTCTTATTTTGAATCTAAAGTGGGGATGGGTCGAAATCCTATCAAACAATAGGATTTAGACAAGTTTAGGTTATTATTTTAACCTTATCAATTAGATTTAACTCTAGGTTAAATAATTTAACTTTTACCGTGTCTTTTTGTTTTCTTTCCCTATATGGTTAATACACTTACTATAACATGCCAAACGAACCCCAAATTGTTTATTATTGATATATATATCCTTATCTAAGTCATTTGGCCGAACCTTAGATTTTTAGGAATAAAATAACAATAAATAATATAATATTTGATTTAAAAACTATTTTGTGTCAATTTTGACACTATTTGATATATGATTTTTGTGAAAGTCATAACAGAATTATATGTTCGAACCAAGTTGATTAAATCAACACTAATATATCATAGTAACCTAGAAAATTAGTGGAATTCATAAAAAGTCTCAAATTACATTCAGTTTGGTGTTTATAACATCAATTATGTCAATATTTCATTAATAAGATAATTACTGCATTATCTTTGTGTCATAAATAAATTAAATTATTTGATGTATAAAAATTACAAATAAAATACCATTATGTAGGAAAGCTTTTTAGCTTTTTAATTAATATTCATAGTCTAATTTATCTTATGTATAACCCCATATTAAAAATGATTTACTTATTAAACATTGATTTTAACTATTTTAACCCTTCTTTCAATAAATTAATAATAAATGTCCTAATCTAATCCAAGTGGGCCTAAATGATAATATTTTACACTTAAGGTTGTTTTTGGTCGAGATACACTTGTCCAATAGAAATAGGACATGTGTTAGGGTAATATTAATATCATTCTTACCCTTAATTACCCTATTTACTTTTAACCGTGGTAAATAAAAGTAAAAAGTTACTATTCACCAAAAATTATTTTCATCTCATTGAACCACATTTTACTTACTGAAATCAACCGTGTCTCTCGGATTTTTGAAATTCCATTCACAGAAGCGGTAAAATTAAGTTTTATGAAAAATTCAGTTTTTTAACTACCACTTAGTAGTTTCACTATTTCTCAAAAAATGAAGGATTTCAGAAAAATGCCAAAATTTCATCCTAAGCTATATTTCATATTCCGAATTCAAAAATGAAGTCTATTTTACCAAATTCATAACATAGAAGTTTCATTAATTTATTTTATAATTAAATCCCGCTGTTAAAACAAATAGCGTGTTTTTAAGAAATAATATCTATCAAAAGATTGACACTTGTTTATGTCTGGTTTAAATGTGCAATTACATCCAATGACCAACATTGTATTAAATCGTAAAAATATATTCTAAATATACTTTAAAACTACTCCAATTAATAATTTATCACTATTAATTATTTCGATTAAAAAAGTTGTTTTTTAGTAATTTTCACTATTCATCAGAATATGAAAGTTATCCGAAATGTACCAAAATTTCACCTTAGGCTAAATTCGATACTCCGAATCCAAAAATGAAGTTCATTTTGAAAAGTAAGATTTACAGAATTTTAAAAAGTGGTTATTACTATTCATACCGGCTAGTTTTAATAATATTTTAATAGCATATCGTTGTTTAGTGAAACTCGGTATTGCGTATTACACACGCTATCGAGGAAGGTCGCGATTGCGTGTAATGCAAGGCAAGTCAAGGATGCGTGTTGTGCAAGCTCCTTTTGGTGTAGCGTACAACACAAGAAATTAATAAAATTAAAAAGAATATTTTTTATAAAATCTTGGGCTGTTACACGCCTCCTCCTTCGGCCTCCCCTCCTCCCAGCCGCGCCAGCCTCCACCTCCCTTTGTAGCCAACACTGCGCCACCACCCTGCCGGTCATCGTCACCGCCCCGTGCCACCACCCTGCCGACCAGCCCCCTGTTTCCTATTGTGCGCCGCGAGCCACGCCCCCCATTATCCCTGCCTTCCCCCCAGTTCTCCCCACATCATGCCCCTGTTGCGCACTCCTCGTTGCCTCCTCATCGCACCGTGTGAGATGCCCCCTCCTAGCGGTGCAACGCTACAAGTCTCCGCCGCTGGATCCCGCATTCATCACCTCCGCACTCGCCCCATGTTTACCCCCTACGCAGCAGTGCCCCCATCACACCAGCCTCCCTTGTTGCAGGACCTCGCACCCCCCCTGTTGGCTCTCCCTACTCAGCACCACCCAAAAATGCCCATGCACAGTGTCCCAGCCCCAACATCTCCTCTGTGCTCCATTTTTCCGCCTTGCACCAGACCCCTGTTCTCCTTGCAACCTCACACCGCCATCCCCAACCACAATAGCCATCCTTCTTGCAAAACCAAGTCGTGCCACACCTTTACCTGGCCGCACCACACTCCGTGCCGGAGAGCCGCGATGCCCCCTTTCATCCCAGCCGGATACCCTCACCCCCTTTCCTACTTCTCTTTCAACAAAATATGTTGGTGCCCCCACCTGTCCAGTAAGCAGCACACGCCGCCCCGCACCCTCCCTCTCGTGCCACTCCCCTTAGCCGATTTCCACATATCATTATCGGCTGGAATTTCTGGTGTGGCTAACATCCGACACCAATCCATCTTACTCAACCAGCTTCCCATAACCTTTACGTAGCATTTATCTGAATTTGTTATTGTTCGATTGGAGAAAAATTGATTTTTTGCACTAAACTTTGGGGTTTAAACACCCAAGGTATGGGTTTGGCACATAATATTTATCTGGAGTTTTATTTTTTTTGTTTAGTCAATTAAGTATATTATATGATTAATGTTCTATGTGAAAATATGGATTTTATTGATTTTTAATTAGTTTTTGAAGTGTTTAGTAACGTGTTTATTTGGTTGGAGTGTTTAGTTCTTTGGAAACCCATGTTGAGCCATTTGAAGTGTTTTATAAACTGTGTCCTTGGTTTATTAAAATGTTTAAGGGTTGCAGTTGTGTTATGGTGTGATGTCACAGTGCGTTTAGAAGTTTTGAGTGAGTTCATGATATTTTGAGTCATGCGGCACATTTTGAATTTGTTTAATAAATTCTCTTAGTTTTTTGGTCAGTTTTGAAAATGGTTTACTTAATTGTGTAGATAGTTTATTAGTCTGCACAAGTGGGGTAAATTGTGTTTTTTGATACAGCATTGTGTACATTTCGATGTGAAATAGGGTTTTGAACAGGGTATGGGGTGTGTAAGTCGTGGGTTACTATTTGGAATTTGTTTTATAAAATTTAATGTGGTTTATTAAATGGTATATATGATGCTAGTTGTGTTTTGAAAATGGGTCAAGGTGGTTATTTTGCACAGTTTGTTTGTTTGAATTTTTTAAGTCTGTTTTTATGTATTTTATTTATCTTTTCGGTTGCAGCGCGTTGGCGGGGTAACTCCGCATTACCGTGATCATCGGCTTGTGTGTGCTTGTGCGTTTGTGCGAGGCGTGATGCGCCCTTGTGTTTGGACAAAAAGCCGAGGTAGGTCCCCCATTTCACTCACCCTTATATTTAGAATTTATTACTTTCTTGATGTTTTGTTAATTTTAATGAATGATAAATAATATAAGATAATAAAATTTTAAATCATTATTTAGTGTGAAAAGTGTCGTTTATTTTATACTGAACACTTGGAACATTTTCATGACGGGCGGACACCCAGTTTTGAAAGAATGCCTATTTATTCTTTAAACATAATTCACGTAATTTCAAACGTACATTTAGTTTTAAAGATAATTGATTTCATCTGAAAAAGTGTTTTGGGATTTCTCAAAAAAAAATGTGGTTTTGCTTAAAAAGTTGTGAAGGCCTGTTTGGCACTTTAGTAAAATAAATTATTTTTGAAAAGCCATTCAGGTGTGATATTTGGTGTGCGTTTATTGCGTGAGATGTATGTGATGTTTTTGAATTGTGACTAATTGTTTGGAATTGTTGATTCACCCCTCTTTTATTATATGTGTTCACATGGGAACTTGACATAGTGAGTGAATCTTCCGAGAACGATTGTTGCACTAGTTTAGACCACGCACTGGCTAGTGGCCCCATAGCAGGGGAATACTTAGTTATTTCTACTATGGGGATTGGGCCCCTCGGTTAGGCCATGCAAGGATATGCTAGGTAGTAGTATGGGCGTTATGACGTCATCGAGCTAGGGCATGCCTTCAGGATGAGTCAGATGTATAGTATGTTCTGGATTGTTCACAATCACCAAGGTTCAAACCATGTTTTATTTAGTGTTTATTTGTGTGTGGCGCACGATTGAGGAGTCTAGTTCGGTTGCTGGCTCATGTGTGCCATTTTTCCCATTTCCCTTGGCGTGTGTTGTGTGTTATGAGTAGTTTTCCCTCTTGGCTAACAACTAAAATTTGGATTTCTAAATTGTTCACAAAAATGTGGTAAAACTTCAATGCACCTATTTCTTCCAAACACTCAACATGTTTTAAATAAAAATGGAAACATACTTTTACTTGTTTTAAAAATGAATGTGTGTGTGGAAAAAATATTTTATATAGTTTAGTGCAAACCTGGAATTGATAAATTCTTTATTTAATGGTATGTGCTTTGGGAATAGAATTAGTCAGGCCTACCTATTGAGTTTTAATACTCACACCTATAGTGTTTTCTTATTTTTAGTTCTGTTGCAGGTTCCAGCTTCAGTTGTTCTCCTTGAGCAATGTTTGTTGTGGTATTGGAGAGTGACCCACGGGGTCACATGGGGGTTTTGGTCGTCGTCAGCTTAGTAGTGTTGTTGTTTGTTCTTTATTTATTTTCCTTTGTTCTATTTATTTTCTGCTTCTTAGTTTGTTTTCTTTTGAGACAAATCGTTCCCACCTGTTAAATTTTGATGCCTGGCACTAGTTGCCAGCCCGTGGGGATTGGGAACGCCCCTCGGGCCATGCCGCGGGCCAGCACGGGTGACCGATTCAGGTTCGACCCGGGTTGGTTCATGAAAAAATGGTATCATAGGGGGCCCTTGTTATTTAGGGTGTTTGGTAGATAGAGATTAGGACAATCGGAATTCGGTTGGTAAGTGTGGGAAGAGCGTCGCGAACTCTTGCTCGCACTGATTCTCGATTTACCAGGGTAGTCTGGGATTTGAGTCA
Source organism: Viscum album (assembly GCA_963277665.1). Lineage (NCBI taxonomy): Eukaryota > Viridiplantae > Streptophyta > Magnoliopsida > Santalales > Viscaceae > Viscum > Viscum album. Next base: position 928,947,601 of record OY728145.1, on the reverse strand, counting down.
TCTGCTTTTGTTTTGGATTGAGGAATGACAATAGAGGCGAGCCAGTGTCACGTCGTGACCTCACATGGACTTGTGACCCATGTGTAGTCCGAGTGCATGGTTTATGATCCTCCTAGTTGTTGTTTCTTACCTGGGCGTGGCTCACAACCATGTCACCAGGTTAAGTGCGACTGCTAGTTCCTCATTTCAGTGCTTCGTTGTGGATTGGGTTTTGTTTGGATCGGGTTGGTTTAACTGTGATTTTGGAAATGAATGTGGATCTTGAAATGAATGTGTTTTATCTAAACTGGTTTTAAATTGATAAAGTGGGTTTTTAAATTGAAGGATCATTGGTTTGAAAGTTAATGTTTGTTTAGATTTGGTAATGGGTGGCTTGGTGTGACCCTTCGTATTCTTTATGGAGGATCGCATGTGTGTGGGTATGAACGAAAAGTGCATGGGGGAACATGTTCGTGGATGATGTGGATAGAAATGGATGGACACACATGTGATGATTCATGGGATGCCATGTGTGAGTTTTTGAAATATAAAGGTATTGGAAATTGATTATTCTATGAAAAATGGATTTATGACCAGTGAAAAATGGATTTTGTTTTTGAAAAATAGTCTTGGGAATAAAGCAGTTTTGAAGATTTAAATGAAAATGGTGATTTTGAAAAAGAAGATTTTGATTGTATTTATATTCGTTTAACTTCCGAGATGGTTGTCTCAGCTTGGGGTGTTTATCTCGATTGTGTTTTGGCTTGATTTCGGGTTTTGGTTTTGTGCCCTATGTGTTGTTCCGAATATTCCGCCCAGAAAAGTCTCTGAAAGTTGCTAACGAGTCATGCCTAATTCGGTTCCTATCATGTGTTGCTTGTTCATCGAGGGGATTTATGTCTGTTAGAGGCAGTTGTGTGGTTTTTGGAATTAGAGAGTGACTTCGGGTTATTGGTAACTCTTAAGGTTGTTCAAGTCCGTGTTGCCTCAGGTTTGTTTGAGGGTCCAGTTTTGGACCAGTGAAGGATTGATGTCTCATCATGGTAGGATTTGGGTTCACATGGTAGGTTTTGAAGTCCGCATTCATCCAATTGATCATATCTGAGAATGTGAAGTCCTGTGTTGGCTGCTTTAAGGAGTCGACATCTGGAGCGCATGTTCTTGGAAAATCCAACTCCCTTCTTCATTCATAATGGTTCCCCATTTCATGAGCGGGGTGTACGAGAGGAAACTACCTCTGAAGAAATACCTTTTTTCGGTGTTGACTTCTAGTTCGTCAGACAATTCTCTGATGTTCTATCAATGTTATCAGTTCGAGAATCCTAATACATTTCTTCTCATTCCCCCGAAGTCCTGATATTGTGTGACCATTCAGGTCAATGGGAATGGTTTCAAAATAAGTTTCATTCGAATAAGGAGCCCTGATCAGGGGATGCTCGTGTCTAACTGTGAGGCATAAGATGCTTCTGCCATCAGATCCCCAACCTCAGGTCTCGGGGGGAAGCTCGCACACAGTCAGGGCATCAGAGGCATGCGACACCTTTGCTTGGTTTTCTATATTTTGTCTTATAATAGAGACATTCAGGGATTCCATGTCCTTGTTTTCCTGCTATTGTAAGTTAATTTTTATTTCATTAATTGTGCGATGAACTTACTCTTTAGTGATCATTTGGAGATGTGAGTTTTGGGGGTTTTCTTCCTGTCCTGATAGTTCTGAGTTTTAGTGGAATCTTTGTCTCTCTTCTACTAAGGGATTTGGATGTGTTGGGGGTTTTAAATTGTTTTGCGGAATTCTTAGTTCCAACAGTGTTGTTATAGGGTGTTCATTGTCTTGGTGCCCCGATATCTCGGGTGGCCTTGTAGTGGCGTTTCGTTTAAATCTCAGTGGTCCTGGTCAACTTAGGTAGAGAAGTCATAGGTTCATGTTGGGGGTTTCCTGGTTTCTAGTTGTGACGAGGGTGTTTTTTGGATAATGTAGAGATGTTAAGATGGGTTTTGGGACTTGGGTTTTTCGGGTTTCTCTGTAGTAGGTTTCTCATTTAAGTCATGGTGGATTTGTTCTGTTAGCGTTGAGAAGGTGGGATGAGTTTTGTTTGGGAGTTCCCATGTTACCCCCCTAGGGGTGGGGGGTTGTTCGAGTTTCAAAGGTTTCGGTATTAGTGAATTCTTGTGGTTGGGAGAACCCTCTCATGTTCTCCCCTCAATTTTAGGCAATTATTTTCCTTGAATTGGTTGGGTGTGACTTATGTTGGGAATAGTTACTCTGAGGATCACGTTTTCCTTTGGTTTTGTATGGGCATGGACTCTACTTGTGTCAACTGTTGGCTTGGTGACTTTCTGGGGGCAGAAAGAGTCTGTAGTGGGGAGAATTGTCACACCCCGACGGAAGACACCAATTCATTTTATTTTATTTTTATTAATTACTTGGTCCTACGTCATTTTGTTGAGGTTAGTTGGGCCCTGGTTTTAAATTTTTCGAAGGTTGATGTTTTTGGTGGGTCTCAGGCTGGTTCGTGGTCCCCGCCCTACTAGCGGCAATCGTGCGTTCGGTACTGGAGACTGCGCGGTTGAGCAAGTATTATAATCATTCAAAAAAATGAAATGTCACAATGTTTTCTTTGGATTAACATTCAGTTAATATTTGTACTATTTTTTGTTGTTAATATTATTAATATTATTATCTTTTTTCCAACAATAATAATAGTATTGTCATGAGAAAGAAATTTTTTTTTTCTAATTCAATTGTTGATGTTATTATTATTTAAAATGAAATAGATATAAAATAACAACAATATTTATTATTTATATTATTAATGTTTATTAGTTTTATTATTAATATTAATATTATTATGGTTTATCATTATTATTATTATTTAATTATTTAATTATTTATTTTATTTATTTTACTTTAACCCTAAATGTCCCCTTTTTGCATTTTTTTGGTCTGCTGCGCCGCCACCCCCATCTATGTCCCTCTCTATTCTCCCGTGTGCCCTGCCTCCTCCTTCGGCCTCCCCACCTCCCGGTCGCGCCAGCCTCCAGCCTCCACCTCCCGTTGCAGCCAGCCCCTCGCCACCACCCTGCCAGTCACCGTCGCCGCCCCGCGCCACCACCCAACAGACCAGCCCCCATGTTTCCTACTGTGCGCCGCAAGCTGCACCCCCATTATCCTTGCCTTCCCCCCTGTTCTCCCCACATCATTCCCCTGCTGCGCACTCCCCGTTTCCTCCTCACTGCACCGTGCGAGCCGCCCCCTCCTAGCGGTGCAACGCAGCAAGTCTCCGCCGCCGGCTCCCGCTTGCACCACCTCCGCACTCACCCCCTGTTTACCCCATGCGCAACAGTGCCTCCCGTCACACCATCCTCCCTTGTTGCAGGACCTCACCCCCCCCCCCTCGTTGGCTCTCCCTACTCAGCACCACCGGAAAATGCCCCTGCACAGCACCCCAGTCCCGACTTCTATGCACTCCATTTTCAGCCTTGCACCAGACCCCCATTCTCCTTGCAACCTCACGCCGCCATCACCAACCACAATGGCCCTCCTACTTGCGAAACCAAGTTATGCCACACCTTTACCTGGCCACACCACACTCCGCACCGGACAGCCGAGATGCCCCATTTCTTCCCTACCGGCTACCCTCACCCCCTTTCCTGCCTCTCCTTCAACGAACCAAGTCGGCACACCCTCCTGTCCAGCAAGCAGTGCACGCCGCCCCACACCCTCCCTCTCGCGCCACTCCCCTTAGCCGATTTCCACATATCATTCTTGGCTGTAATTTCTGGTGTGGCTCACTTCCGAAACCAATCCATCCTGCTCATCCAGCTTCCCGCACCCTTTCCGTAGAATTTATATGAATTTTTTATTGTGAGATTGGCGTAAAGTTGAAGTTTGGAACTAAAATTTGGGGTTTCAACACCCAAGGTATGGGCTTGGCACATAATCATTATCTTGAGTTTTATTTTTATTGTTTAGTCAATTCAATATGTTATGTGATTAATCTTTATTGTGAAAAGATGGTTTTTCATGATTTTTAGTTATGTTTTTGAAGTGTTTAGTAACATGTTTATGTGATGCGAGTGTTTAGTTCTCTGGCAACCCATGTTGAGCCATTTGAAGTGTTTTATAGACGATGTCGTTGGTTTATTAAAATATTTAAGGGTTGTTGTTCTGTTTTGGTGTGATTTCACAGTGCATTTAGAAGTTTTGAGTGAGTTCATGATATTTTGAGCCATTAGCCACATTTTGAATTTGTTTAATAAATTTTCTTAGTTGTTTGGTCAGTTGTGAAAATGGATAACTTAATTGTGTAGATAGTTTATTAGTCTGCGCAAGTGGGTTAAATTATGTTTTTTGATGCAGCATTGTGTACATTTGGATGTGAAATCGGGTTTTGAAGAGGGTATGGGGTGCGTAAGTCGTGGGTTACTATTTGGAATTTGTTTTATAAAATTTAAAGTGGTTTATTAAATGGTACATATGATGTTAGTTGTGTTTTGAAAATGGGTCGAGGTGGTTCTTTTGCACTGTTTGTTCGTTTGAACTTTATTAAGTTTATGTTTATGTATTTTATTTATCTTTTTGGTTGCTGCGCGTTGGCGGGGTAACCCCGCGTTACCGCGATCATCTGCTTGCATGTGCTTATGCGTCTGTGCGAGGCGTGACGCGCCCTTGTGTTTGGACAAAGAGCCGAGGTAGGTCCCCCATTGCACTCACCTTTAAACTTAGAATTTATTACTTTATTGATGTTTTGTTAATTTTAATGAATTATAAATAATATTAGATAATAAAATTTTAAATGATTATTTAGTGTGAAAAGAGCCGTTTATTTTATACCGAACACATGGAACATTTTCTTGATGGGCGGACACCTAGTTTTGAAAGAATGCGTGTTTGTCCTTTAATCATAATTCAAGGAATTTCAAACGTACTTTTAGTTTTAAAGATAAATGATTTCATCTGAACAAGTGTTTTAGGCTTTCTCAAAAAAATGAGGTTTTTCTTTAAATGTTGTGAAGGCCCGTTTAGCACTTTATTAAAATAAATTATTTTGGAAAACCCATTTAGGGGTGATCATTGGTGTGCGTTGATTGCGTGTTCCATATGTGAAGTTTGTGCATCATGACTGATTGTTTGGGAATGTTTATTCACCCCTATTTTATTATATGTATTGACATGGGAACCTGACATAGTTAGTGAATCTTCCGAGAACGATAGCTACACTAGTTTAGACCACACACTGGATAGTGGCCCCATAGCAGGGGAATACTGAGTTATTTCTTATATGGGGATTACGCCCCTCGGTTAGGCCATGTAGGGATATGTCGGGTTGTAGTATGGGCATTATGACATCATCGAGTTAGGGAATTACTTTAGGATGAGTCAGATGTATAGTATGTTCTGGATTTTTCACGATCTCCAAGGTTCGACCCATGTTTTATTTATTATTTATTTGTCTGTGGTGCACGATTGAGGAGTCTTGTTTGGTTGCTGGCTCGTGTGTTACATTTCTCCCATTTATCTTGGCATGTGTTGTGTGTTATGAGAAGTTTTCCCTCTTGTATAACAAATAAAATTTGGATTTCTAAATTGTTTGCAAAAATGTGGTAAAAATGCAATGCATCTATTTCTCTAAAACACTCAACATGTTTTAAATTTCAAAGGGCAATGGACCGTTACTTGTTTTAAAAATGAAAGTGTGTGTGGAAACCAAATTTTATATAATTTAGTGCAAACCTGGAATTGATAAATTCTTTGTTTAATGGTATTTTCTTTGGGAATAGAATTAGTCGGTCCTACCTACTGAGTTTTAATACTCACGCCTATAGTGTTTTCTGGTTTTTAGTCCTGTTTCAGGTTCCAGCTTCAGTTGTTCGCCATGAGCAATGTTGGTTGTGGTATTGGAGAGTGACCCATGGGCTCACATGGGGTTTTGGTCGTGGTCACGTTAGTAGCGTTGTTGGTTGTTCTTTATTTATTTGCCTTTGTTCAATTTATTTTCCGCTTCTGAGTTTGTTTTCTTTTGGGACAAATCATTCCCACCTATTAAATTTTGATGCCCGACACTAGTTGCCAGCCTATGGGGATCGGGAACGCCCCTCGGGCCATGTCGCGGGTTGGCTCGGGTGACCGGTTCAGGTTCGACCCGGGTTGGTTCGTGATAGGGAATGTCTGTAAATGAGGTATACATTAAAAAAATCCACATGATTTTTTTTATGCAAGCAGAAAATGACTATTTAGGAAAAAATTATACATTTTCCGTTAATATATTTATAAAATGTAACGGATGACATAAAATTAAAATAATATATAATTTGGGTAATAATAAGAATTTTTTTAAATTTTTTTCCATATATATGGATATAGATGAAAATCATATTTTCCCATATAAGTTCTGAAAAAAAATTTAAGAGTGGTTGAATTGAGTTCCTAATATTTTGTTTTTATAAAACATCCCTCTTCATGAATGTTATTTCATATATTTTCATTATCTTCTCTATGTAGTGGAAATATAAAATCATAAAGAATATATATTGAACACATGATATTTATAGTTTTTCAAGGAATAATATAATGGTAGTCTACTTCACCAACACTTTACTCTATGTGTTTTGATATTTTAATTATAACAACACTTTTAACATGGGTTCCCAAGAGTGTACAAGGATTCACTAAATTAAACGGTGCAAGACTATTAATTTAGGTTATCCAATTACAAGACATATCCAGATTCTCAACCCACACTCTTATAATGAGTGTAAACCATATATAATGAATTATATTATGAATTAATAACTACAACATATTATTTCAAGTTGAACATATAGTAGTCAAAGATATGTAATTAGAAGATGATAGTGGACAAGGTATATCTCAGAATGATCTCTAGTGAAAACTCTATAATTGTGAGAACAAACATGAGAACTAAAATTTGATATTTTCTATATATTTTATTTATAAGTATTCATATGTCTGAAATTTTGTTCTATTCATTATTTACTCCCATTAAATTTCATTTATCTAGTGTATTATTATTACTTATATATATATATATCTTTATTAATTTTGATCATAAAAATGACATAATCATAACATTTTTGTGGAAAACCCATTTAAATGTTGATATGATATCCCAATAATGGTATGTATTAAATCCATCGAAATATAGAACATTAATCTCCAGTAGCAATTTCAGTAATATTTTGCTTTTTTGCTTTCTAGTCGTGAAAACATGACACTTTATATATGTCAATATTTTTGGAAATTAAAATTCTCTTTTCTAATATGCTGGAATTTTTATGAAATGACCTCTCTAGATATTAGAAATGTAATCATTACATTCTCTAGAAAATATAATTTCATCAAAATATAGTAAAATGAAAATAATTATATTTGTAATATAAACATATGAGAGACCTTAGAGGATAAAACATAGCATTTTATTCTTCAATTTATAAAAAATCTAATTTCAACACTACTTTGGATAATTCTTTAGGGTGATGTGAATATGTTAGTGTGGTTAAATACAAAGATCAAAAAATTCGTACTCGAATTCACAAGACAATGTTTTATGAATATCCTTTTCATAGGATAAAAACATTTCACAACATCATTCAATCTAAAATATCTAACTCTTATCAAACAATAACTCAATTATAATATTCTGATGATAATGTCATACGAATTAAGATAAAATTTTAACACTGAGATTTTTATATTCTGTGTCAATAGTTGTTACTAATTAATTCTCATAATATAAAATAAATTTTCATCAAACGAATACTTCACAAATATTAAGATAATAATTTCTGATGTCAATGTATGTTAATTTATTCTGAATAATTTTTTTTTGAAAAACTGAAATAAGACATGTTAGAATAAAATTTGGTATTTTATGAATCATAAAAACACATAATAAAAAAACATATAATGGAAGAAATTATGTCATTCGAACACACCCTAATGATCTCTAAATCCAATAAATTGAACATAATTCACAAAATGAGAATTAAAACAATATTTTAAATTTTTAATGACACTTATAGAACATTATTTTTACTTTTTATTACATTTTTGGAAAAAAATATCCACATTTGTAATAAATTTAGATGTTAAATTTTTGTAAATAAAAATTTATGTTTCAGACCACTTAAATTCTACTTTTCTTATTTTGAGAAAAATAAATTTTACTTTTTTGTATTTTTATTTTATTCTCCCTTGTTTCATGACAATAAAAAAAGGTGAAAAATTAATATAATCAATATTAAACATTAATAATTATAACTAGTGAATGTTACTGACAGTAAACATAATTTCCTAAAAAGAAATTACATGATTATTTATAAAGGAATCATATAAATCATAATATAAAAGTAAATGCTTGAAAATGATTAGAAACAAACTCATGATGTGATTAAATACATTCAACCAAACATTATAAAATAAAGAGTGAAAAATATCATAATATAAGAATAGTTATTAACTACAATAGAGATAAAAACACATTGAAAATAAACACTATATTTTGAAAGATAAAAGTGATAAAAGTACAAAAAATAATAATTCATAACATAAAAAATTATCTTTTAAAAGCATAAAAATTATGCCAAACTAATCAGGATTATAATTTTTATGAAATATCATTCAAAATAATAATAAATAATTTTCAAAATGATAAAATGATATCTTTAAAAAAATAATTATTTTAATTTTTATGAACTTCCTATCCATTAAAAATCAATCACAAAAACTACTAATGATTCATCAAATCTATAATGTGAAAAAAATAGTGGTCATCTCCTAGAACATTGATTGTTGCCTGATGGTAAAGAGGATAAATGTTAATGAGCAATATCTATTCCTCCAATAAAACATCATATTTTTGTATAATTGATCCAATCCCCTCTTGATCACACTGAGAGATTCTTATTGATATGAATTTAATGTTCTAAATAAATTATTGATCCCTCTCCATATCAATCTATTATGTAGGTAGAAAAGATCGTATAGAAAAGGGTTGAAGTTTAGTGAATGAAATTTATTTAAAAACAATATATTTCTCATTTCATAAAGATCTATGGGATCAATGATTTCAATTATCATTTACATATGTAATTCAAGGAAATCGATGTATAGAGGTCCTAGAAGGTTCATCCCTCTAATATGAAACAGGTCTTCTACACAACAATCGATACTTTTCACATTTTTTTTCTTGAAATAGCCTAAAATCAATACCAATCTATTCCATATCCCTTGTGAGGAATTCCCAAAAAAAATCCTGAACATATCATTTATTCTCTCAACTCGTCACCATATATATAAAAGAATTTAAATAATTATATAATATCAAAATCTAAATATAAAATTGAACATTTGTTTTCCCCCTTACTCATACTATATGTTCATGAGTATTAAAAAATGAATCAGACACTTCTTCTTCATTATATTATGATTATTTTTTATTCAAATTGGTTCTAAAATTTATATTTAAATGTTCAAATTTGTTCTCTATTACATAAATGTTATTGGGTATGGATCCAAACATCTTCTATAAAACTATAATAGTGGAAATGATATATAATTTCCCTTAAAATTTCATATATTTAACTATATGATTCATTTCTAGAAAAAGGATATTGATTTATTTTTTATAATGATCAATTAATTAGGCATAATTTTTAGGAAACATATTCATATATCTGATTTCGATAATTATGTCCTTTTGAAGATCATTAATTACTTCCTTTGGTATGAGGTCATACTATATATAGGTGGCTATATAATTCATTGGGTTTTTCACAACATGTTATCATTCTAATCATGATCATACATCTAAATGATTCAAGCATTCCACACATGTTTTTACCATTATGTTTTGAACCATTAACATAACTAACAACATAATATCTTAAACATAATCAATTAAAACAACTTTATCATGAAGAGTCTAAATTTCTTTCCTCGAATCTTGGAAGTAAACATCTATTAATTTGACTTCTAATATCCACTCAATGTTGTTTTCTCTAATTCATTCATTAGTTGTATGCAATTGATTTATAGGGATATCTGATCTTGTCATCCATGTATTGCGGAAAAATTGTCTTATGGAAATCGTGTACATCTTGCATCATCATTTGTTTATTTTCATCAACTTTAGGTGCCTCTTATAATGATAGTTCTTGAGAAAATGATCTAACTATTTCACTTTATTCTGATTTAGTTTCATTTCCTTTTTCACTTTATTAGTGTTCGCCATTTAAATTAAGACAATCAATGAAAAACGATTCAGGTCTGATTCTCTACTCATTTTCTTGGTCATATGAACTTCAATTAATGGTGTTTCATCTAACCAAATCGATATCCATCATTGAATAAAACATTCCAGTCATATTATTCTAAAGACTAATTATTACCAATTGGATGAAAATTTACTATCATCAGGTACATATGATAAAGGATTAGGGTTGAATGAAATTCAAGAGCATATTATCCTCTACAATATATAGTAACTCTACCACAACTTCCACTATCCATGAGGTTCTCATTGTCAAGTAAATATCATACCTCAAGATATTGGATTGGTTATTCTATCAAAACATGAAAAAATTTAAGAACCTCAACCCCAAAAGATGAAACCATTCTAGATTCTTCACACGATGTTAACGAATGGTATATTCCAATATCATATTCATATGTTATTGGAACCAATATGATAATAGAAGAGTTCCAAAAAACACTTCTTTCTCACTATAATTTTTCTCTACATTATCAACCCATGAAAATGTTGTTGGTATCATCATCCAATAAAAAACTATATTCTAAAAAATGATGGATAACATTCTTCAGAAATCAAAGAAATTTATAGACTTATTTTTTATATTCAACATGTAACATAGGACATACCATTTTGGATTAATAGAATTTTAAATAAAAAATAAAAAGTAAAGAATATTGAAATAAATCATTTTCAAACACTCTATTATGTTGAGTGAAGTTGAATTGGACATATATAATGAGGTATTTTATTTCTGGTTTTAGATCCTTCAATGGTATCTTCTCTTTAGTAAATGATCTAAATAGATACTTCATAATCAGTGGTGGGATAACATCATATATGGAATGCAATAATATACGTAAATTTGTGTAGCATTCATATGGGCACATGAATGTTTCATCCATTTCCAATGAGTATAATGAAAAAAAAATTCTAATTCATGATTAATATTAAAAAAATAATCATATTCAAAACAATTTTATTCTTCTATGTTGTAAAATTCTAAAACATTTTTTTCCATCACCAAATCAGTTTGTTTCCAAAAAAATGCATTTTCTCATCCATTATTATTGATGAATTACCTAAAAAAATATATGTTACATCGATCAAAGAATATTTTATTTCTCATTTAATGATAACATTTATTAAAGTTTATTTATGTTTAAATAATCTTTAGAAACATCGATCAGTTATTTTTTGTCCAATTTTGAAAGGATTCATATGATTATTGGGTGATGTTAACATAGTTTTCGTAGCAATGTGAATGTGTGGGTTTGATTGATTACGAAAGTTTCTTGAATAGTGCTAACAAAAAACATTTTAATTTAATGCAATCTAGGGGCCATAAAATAATGTGTAAGGTAATTATTAAAAAATATTGGCGACATGTCCTACTATAATATGACTAATAATAAAATTATTTATACAATATATGAAAAAAATATGTATTTAATCAAATAAAAAAATTATTTCTAGAAATATTATGAAATAAAAATAAATAAAATTAGAAAAACCAAAATATAATTTAGTAAAATAAAATCAACCATCATTAAATGATTTAGTAAAAATTTATGTTACTCATTCCCTGCAAAAATTGATTTTAAAGTTATATCATAATTTTGTATATGATCTCTAACGAAATGATATCATAAATCATTATTAATTATTATTTAGTGGGTTTCATAGTAATTAAACACATTCATAAAAGTACTATTTTCACATATGATTAGAACCCAATTAAAATTATTTACAAATTCCATTATGGTTTGTTTCATCCACAAAACATAGGCATAAAAACATCTTTCTATAAATTATTCAACATTAGTAGTTGATAATGCTACGGTGCTTTGTCTCATACTGGGCCCATATACTAGATAATTATAAAAAAATTATAGGTTCTTAAGGACCATATAACATATAGTCTAAATTCTTTAAAATCAACAAATAAAATATAAATATACATTATTGTCATAAGTATTGGATAATAAAGTGAAAGGGAAATAGTTCGTTCTAAAAATCATAATCATCATTTTGTTGTATATAAATTAGACTCTTAAAGATTTGATTGAAATAATGGAAAAATAAATACTAGGAACATAATGTGTGGTCTAATTTCAGTAAGATTCAATAAATATCCAATTATTTCTATAGAGAAGATTTTATCCACTTGTTTTCTAGATTCACCAATATCATGTTTAATATTTTCACTCATCAGAGTTTATTTAATATTATAGTTTTGAATTTAAAACTTCATATATATATAAAATCTGTATTTTACTTTTTAAAAACATTTAAAAAATAATTTTTATATATTTAATATCATAGATAATATTTTAACACAAAAAACATAAACATTTCAAAAATCATTTATTATATTTTTTGAAAAATTATTATATAATTTTTTTGTTTTTTATCCGAAAATAGCATCATCCACATATATTTATATAACAAAATATGCATGGATTATGTTTTCCAGAAATATGATCAAGACTCCCTTACTACTATAAGACCATTTGTTAAAAAATATATTATCCTTCCATATCATTTATTTGTTCATGTTTATGTCCATATAATTCATCGGTAAGATTAGACATTGAATTTCTAAAGTGACGGTCTTTAAAAAATACAATGTTTTATCTACAATGAAATCCTCCATTAAAAATACATTTATAAATTAAGATTGAAAATACATCTGCTTTAATTTAAAATTCATACAAAATGAAAATATTAGAAGAATTCAAATTTCTTCTATCATAACAATAGGTGAAAAGGATTATTAAAAATCCATTCTATATTTCTTATTGCAACATTGTTCATATAATAAATATTTATATCTATTGATCACACCATGATCATATTATTTGATTCTAAAAACCCATTTTTTTTAATTACATGATTTTCAGTCGCTTGATTAAAATATATCCATACATTCTCCCATTTTAAACTGATTTAACGCTTTTTTCTTATCTACAAACCAATTTTCTATGGATAAACATTCTTCTATAGTTCTAGTCTATTGTTGGGATAGAGAGGAAGAGAACTCTACTAGGTATCCATTATTTATTCAAATAATTACTCCTTCATTTAGTTTTCATATAAATATTAATATAGGATAAAATTTAATATTTATAGATTATCTAGGAAATACAGTTTTTGGTTCTTTAATATCAACTATTATCTGAATTGGATTAAGGTAATCATAATACCAAGTCAATAACCTTGTGGTTTTGGATGAATAGTGGTTCTTGTATCATATCCTTGACAGAATAACTTTGTTATTTAGTTTTAGTAATACTATAATCAATATGATCACTTTTATCAAACATCACATGAGTTGACTCTTCAACAACACTTAACCTTTTGTAGGCTACTCTATAAGATTTTGAAGTATTATAGTGACCTGGGAATAAACCTTAATAATAAAAGAGGTCATATTTACTATGATTATTTTTGTTTTTAATGATATAGATCATAATGAAACTACATTTTTCTATCATACCATTTGGTTTCTTTTAGAACATAACTCGTAGATTTTTTCCATTAATTGAAGTCCTATTAGAACTCTTTTAATGACATAAGATGATATATTAATAGATTCATCCGAAATTTTAGTTGGATTGTTATATTTAAAAAGCATTGTCTTAACAATTTGGTTTAATTTCTAATTCTTCCTTTCAACAATATTATTCTATTGTGGTCCCTGTAAACATAGAATATATGTTTTATCCAATGCAATAAGAAATATTATTTAAATTTATGATTCTCAAATTCATATCCATGATCACATATTCAAGTTACAATTTTAGAATCCTTATAATTTTTCACCATCTAAATGATATTACTAAAAATAGAAGAGAAATAACTCTTATTTATTAATATGTAAAACCAATCTAAATCTTGAAAAAACATCAACCAACACATAAAAAAATTATTTTCTGGCAATATGTTAATTTATTTAGCTCTAGATATATCCATAAGGATAATATCAATAGTTCTATATATAGTAATATATTTAATAGGAAGAAAGTTGATTTATTTTTTCTTTCCCATTTTACATGAATCACCTATAAATTTTTTTCCCAATTTATTGTTAGGTAAGTTGGAAATAAATGTTTTAATACCCAAAATTCTAAATATAATAACATTATATTTTCCATGAATTATATGGTAAATCCAAGATTCCTCAATTGTTACATTCATAAATTAAAATTCTATGAAAATATGGAATTATGATCTAATTTATATGTATTTTGAAATCTATGTTGGTTTAATTATATATAATTTCCATTAAAATTTTAAAAAAAATTGATAAAAAAATAAACTAAAAAAACCATCACCACAATGTTGAGAGATACTTATCTTGTATTTCCTCAAGCATTCATTATAAAAATATATTAGTGATGAGAATCGATTTACGATTGACAATAGATCTCACTCTAACAAAATTTCAATTGTATTGTAACCATATTTGAAAAGGCCCGAATAAATCATGGATAATGAGTGGTTGTTTTAGAAATCTCTATACATATGTCTTGAAAAAAAAAATTCATATATCATTTTTCATTAAAGTTCACATGGTTTGTTCCCCAAAATGTATAATGAAGGATATAATTCCTTTCTACCCATACTCTTTTGGGTCCATATTTTATAGTTATAAGATACTTTCGAATCAAAATTTGTATTTGTTTTCAAGAAAAGTTAACAACATTGATTGAAAAATATTTTCCATGAAAATAATTTTTGTTTCTCTGAAAATGAGAGTTTTTTGAAATAATTATTTTAGAATATATCCATTTTCTTCTACATAAAAATATGTAACATAAGTAACATATTTTGTTTTTATAATTATGTAAAAATTGTTTTTATAAAATATATGCTTCAAAAAATAATTTATAATTCACAACATTACTTTCATAAGATGATTTCGACCACGAAGTTTTGTAGATAATATTATCATCTTAGTATATATAATTGATACATCATAAATATTTTCAACCTCCTTCTAGAAATTTAATATTACAATAGTATGTTCTATACATGGTGTAGTATAATTTTTCAGTTTATTATTTGACTCTAATATTTGATTATTTGGGTTCTCTACTTTATGAAAAATCTTATTGTATCAATTTCTGAGGGTTATTTTATGATTTCATACATCAATTCAATCATAATTAAATATAAATTTATTTCATCATATGATTAGTTTTTATTTTCTGATTCATTCTTACTCTCAATTTAGTATTAATAATTTATAGAATATAAAATCACCTTAAATAATAATATAAGATTTTGATTCAGAGCTTCATCTTTGTATTCTAATGATGTTTATAGACGGTTATAATCAGAATCACTCAAGGTGGTCTTCCTATTATTCATTGATTTCTTATTATAACCAACATTATTTATATTATTATTTTTTATTTTTTATCATCCTTATTACATATAATATCAAGGTAGATGTTTCTTAGATCCATTCACACCTATAATCAAAATTAATTGTATTTATCCCCACTAAACCTCTACATGATGAATGGTCTTTTGAAACCCCATCAATTCATATAGAATTCTCATAAAATTCAAGGAATTATGAAATATATACATTTTATCTACAATTACATGTGAAAACTTCTTGTTCATATGTTTGAAATGTTTTTATTCTTTTTATTCATCCTATCATTATTATAACTAGATTAGTTTAAGGATTCATTCTTATTCCTGATAATTTAAGGTTCTCTAAATTTGGTTTCTATTTCAGATTCATACAATAAAATAATTTCAATGAGTTATTATAATTATCCATATTTTACATCTATATAATTTATGATATTAGATGAGATTCCACTCCTATTAGTTAGTAAACAATTAGAAAATTCAATGATATTTCTTTATTGTGGTATGTGTTCCTAGAGAAAAAATATTATTTACAATATTATTTATAAATCAATTAAATGTAGTAGCAATTTCTCCTTAATTTTTTTTATTTTATAGAACATTAGTTTGGAATTATCATAATTGAGATCATTCTCATTTCATGTACCTTGATAAGGATATACTACGCTAGTGCACATTTCAAATGTTTTTTAACACTATGAAAAAGTGTCTACCTCATCGAGTCAAAATCCATATATTATAGATTCATTAAAACAGAGATCTGATCGATATTTTATTTAGATATATAATTCCATGTTTTTTTATTGTATTAGGAATTTCATTGGGCATTAGTGCAATGAAATAATAATTCAATATAATATTAAAATGATAGATAAATATGTGAGCCTTCCAATAACATCAATTTTTATAATGAATGTAATGATCTCCAAACATTGACATACCTTCTAGGTTATTATCCATTAAATACACTTTCAAATATATTTTGTCACTCGATCCTATGAAATCTATGACCTCAAGAGTCATGATCTTTGATAAAAATTATATTCCCAGATAATAGCTCATTATAAACTTAAAAGGGGGTTAATTGAGTTCCTAAAATGATATATATAGGAGAACTCCATCTTCAGGCATGATAATTAAAATACTTCCCATTATATAATCTTATTGATGAAATATAAAAAACCGTTGATAATATTTTGAACACATTATATTTATAGTTCTTTATGGATTAGAAATACCCAAGTTCGATCTACACATACTCTACTCCCTGAGTTTTGTGATTTCCACTATAAAAACCCCTTTAGTGGGAACTCCTAGGTGAGTTCAACAAGATGGCACATAAAAAATGTACAAGTGATATTAACCATTATATAACACAAAAAATCTTATCCCTAGTCTCAACACACATTATTAAAATGAGTGTAAACAAAATAAAATGAATGATATTTTCAATAAATGATTTCAAAAAATAATCAGATGTAACATCTTACAGTAGTTTAATATATATTCTTAGAAGGGGATTGTTTCCATGTTTTATCATTGAATGATCTAAAATTGAATTAATAAAATAGTGTTATAAAAATAATAATATACATTTTATCTTTTATGTGTACTAGAATTAAGAGTATTCATGTCTATGGATGTGTTTTTTATTTGTTCATATAACATATTCAATGTCATTAAAACATAATCTAACATTTCCTTTTATATATATCATTTATTTTTAGCACATGCATGGGAGAATCATAATGGTCAATTTGATAATCAATTGAATCGATGACATGTTATTCCATTAATTTTATCTGTTAATTCCTTCCAAATATGAAATTGGATTCTGTAATAGCATTGTTTCTCATATTCTTATTTTGATATTTCAATTCATGTAAACATGATACATTATATAAGTCTATAGTTCCCAAAATATAAAATCCCTTTTATGATGCTCTCTAAATTATTAAAATGTTATTTCTTGCTATTATAAATGTAATCATGAAATTGTATATAAAATTTAATTTCTTCTTATGACATTTAGATGGAAATGATGTTCATTGTAAGGTAAAATTGTGTGAGACTTCATATGATAAAATAAGTCATTTCATTTTTCAAGTTATATAATAAAAATAAATTAAATAATACATTGTAATATTATTATATTTATGATAAATATGCTATTGATGTGAGATATTGGTCTATAAAAATATTTTTTGGCATTATTAGAAAATATTTTTCGTATATTCATATCATAATATAACAGTGTCTCCCAACATCATTCAATTTGAATTGTTTGAATAAGAACGGAAAACAACTAAATCATAATTTCTATAAGATAATATATTATGTAGTATGATAAAAAACCGACACTGATCTTTCTAATTCTGAGTAAACATAAGGTTATCTTCGATTCTTGTATGATAAAATACGTTATTATAAAATGAATACTAAACTGGTCATAAGGAAATCCTTTATGGAATCAATGCAAGATTAATTATTTTGATAAATTTATTCTACAACACTTAATAAACTTTTGTATGAATGAAAATATATATATATATTGTTATCAAAAAACATAAAAAAACTAATATATAATAGTGTGCCATAAGTCTTTCTAACAAAATATACATTATTAAATGGGAAATACATAAAAATATCATAAACATTTCATTTCATGATTCAAGTTCCATATAAAAGGAAAATTGGTATAAAATTGGAAAACATGTTATATATATAATTTATATGATGATAATAGGATAATGTAAATTATAAATGATAAGATTCTTTCAATGCAAATATAAGAAATCCCAAAATAATGTGATATTGTAAAATAAATTCACAAAACATTTGTAACATTAAAATGGAAGAAACATGAAATAATACACTAGAATTAAAAAATTATAATAAATTATTAAATATTAATGGATTTAAATATATCAAAATTAAAATTCACACACCACATAAATGTCATTATTTTCATAATTAGAAATATTTCCCAATGGATTAGATATTCAGAATGAATTCTCAATCCTCAAACATCACTTTTTTTAATATTATTTATCTTATTTTATAATGGTTTTAAATAGGTTATTTATTTGTAAATTAGATATATTAATATTTATTTCATCGTATGTGATTTTATTATTACATCTTATCAGTCATTCCTTTTAAATATTTCATTATTAACACTATTTCACGTGTTAACTGCTTTGTTTTTTCTAGTGTGTTTTCCACTGTAGTACCAGTTAATATTAGTTGTATGTAGTTACATTATATGTGTTATGATATTAATTTTATGAATATCATATTAACTCAATTGAATCATTTATATAAACATTAATTATTTTTTTTATTTGGAAGATAATCACACCTCTTTATGGAGAAGATAGGTCACATATACACATGAGTGATAATATCATTTCCATAAATCATTATAGGGAAATTAATTCCATAAAATATTAATATTAATGAATATATATCATGTTATATTTATCATATGTATTAATTATTTCAATCATTACAAATATCCATCTGACTCTATGATGGAAAAATTAAAATTTGTTAGTGATGATGTAGCCTAGCATAGGCACGAGAGATAGTTTTGTTTCACATTAAATGCAAAATGATAAAGTTAAATATTATTCCATCATTATAATAAAATTTCATTACATTGTAAAAACATGTGTTATCATATAATATATTTTAATAAATGAGTATTATTAGTAAAATATGTAGTTTGAAAAAAACAATTAGTCAGGTGAAGAGAATTTACTGCAGATAGATAAATCTTCATTGGATAATTCATTAAGGACTATAGAGTTGATATTTTGGGAGGAAAATATGTTATTTAATGTTGATAAGGATTCCTAGAAGAGGAGGTTTTTAGGTTTTTAGGAAAATATGGATTGAGTGTTTTCAATAACTGAGTGGAGAATGCTCCATTTTCTAAGTGAGGTGAGTTGTATAATATTAATTATTCAATGTTTCTAAAATACTTCCTTTCACTTTCATACTCATATGACTCCAAAGTGGTTTATATTTTAAGGGTACATGTTTAGTGATTAAATATTACAAGTAATAATTTTTATTATATTTTTAATTCATTTTAACCCTATTCATTGTAGATTAAACTAGTGAAAATAATCTTTTACCTAAATCAATATTATTTATTTTTACTATTTCTATAATTCATTATTAAAAATAATTATGTTGAAGACATAGAATAATATCTATTATTATGATTATAAATATTTAATAAATTTTCAAAATTCAATTCATAGATTTTATATAATTTTATATAATAAAATCTGGTAATGTGTGTCATAAAATAGATTTTCAAGAAATGTGTTTTCAAGCCTGATATGATCTTACATAAGTAATATTGTTATTAATAATTATTATATGTATTTAAATATATTTATATATATATATTATAAATATTATTAGAATCATTCATTATTAATTATTAATTCCATTAGTTATGAGTAAAATACAAGAATCCATTGTTAATAAAAATAATTTTAGAAAAAATGTTAATGTTTACCCATAAATGACATTATCAGTGTTTATATCATATTTTTTCTCTATAAACTATAAATTATATGAATTATGACTCATTATTATAAAAAATCTTAGTAATTGTTAAATACTACATTTTTTAATATTCATAGATGCTTGTTTCATAGGGAATGAGTCCAAAATTCATTATAGGCCTATTTTTATAATGAAAGTATTAAATTAGAATTATTATTATAAAATTTGTCTTTTGGGAAAAAAATTTATTTATTTATTTATTATTTATATTTTCATTAAAAAATGTTTCTATTAAAATACAATTGTGGATTTATTTTAATAAACATGTAATTAACTCTCCCTCTTAGTGGAAGAATTGGATCATGGAGTCACAAACATTCTCCATAAATGTATCATTTCACTTTTAATGATAGTGACCTTTAATCAATATTTTAATAAAAAATTAATATCATAATTTATATTTTATATGGTATTAGTTAATAATATGTGTTCATACTACCAAGATATAGTGATTAGTTTCCTGATACGGGATGACCTGCTATGTTCCCCAATCCTCATCACTACGGAGGAAGTAGATTCATTAGTACATCCCTATGTATTTTGAGTTCTATAATGATGCTGATGAAAATAGTAATTCTTGTCGTACAACAGGGTTTTATAGGTTAAAAAACTAATAAATAAATATCATTCCTCATAATCCATTTTTAGGTTATGAAGCTAAAAATTTCCTCACTCTTGGGAGAGACAGCTGATTTTTTGAGATTGGATCTTACTATAATATATTGATTTATCAATACTATTTTGGCCTAATATTATTAAACATCAACTACAATTCATGATATATTTATTGGGTTCATGTTATTCTAAAATATTGTTATTATTATAATATTTCATTCACAATCTTCTACCATAGGTTATGGGAAGGTTATAATTTAGGTTATTTACTCATATATGATATCAATGTATGGTGAATATTGAATATTTATTGAGTCCACAATACCTGATGGTTCAAGGAACCCTTCAATAGAATTTCGTTTTATCTAGGATGGTTATATAAAAAAATCCCACATTTTATGTTCACAATATCTTCTTTTTTTATTTTTATAGAGTTTGAAAAATACACAATTAATATACCCCAAGAAATTTTATATTCAATCATTGTATTTAAAAATAAATGTACATCAATCAAATTTCAATGAAAATAATTATTTTTGTTCCATAGATAAATTAATTTTATAGGTCCTTTATGAATATCCCCCATTTCAATGTTAAGCAGCCTCTTATCCTCCAGTTGTGGTGATGATAGAACCATTTTCCAAAAAAATGTATGGGAGGATATTTAATTACATAGGGGGTTATGATTCATAGTAAGACACATAATTATAGATTAATTAAATGGTAATGAAATCCTTTAAGTAAACAATATTGGTTAGCATATTGTAGATAATTATTGAATAAAAAACATACCATAGAGGTTATTTCACACAAGGATTATACTACCTCGAAATTAGTCAATGTATTTTTCTACTAAAGAGTTTTATTCAGAGTGGATAAAACAATATAATTTATGATCATAAATAGAATCTTTAGACTCCTATGAAATAAATAGATATGTTTTATTGTGTTTTTAATATTTACATGAGAGAGGATTCCAGGATATCCATAAGATGATAAACATAATCCACATTCTATGGTCTTATCTGAAATTATATTTAATATGTTTTAATTTCATATCAGATAGACTATATTAGAAAATTTTACATTGGGTTATACCTAACTACTTTCAATAAGATAAATTGATTTATCCTGGACTATATAGTGAATAGTACCTAGTTATAGATTAGCCATAGACATAAACAGGAATATATCATTATGTGTTTATTCTAACTAATAATTCGGTTTTTGGTATTTTATTGATCATTGAAGAAAATATAAAAATATAGAATTTGAGGCTACCATGATGTGGATCTCAAATCAATGTGTTTACTTGAATGAAGAATTAAATATCAACTCAATCAAAATAATTAATACAACAAGATAATATAAATACAAATCATTATAGGGAAACATGATAAGGGTTCCTAAAAATTTAATTTATAGGAATTAAACTATAGGATATGAATTAACTACATTTTTATGAACTAATAGTGTAATATAGACTATTAGCATATGCGGAAATCTAGAGGATATTCTTTGTTCAATGAATTAAAAGAAACCATTTGGATTATAATGATTTATGGTCTTTTATGTAAAATATGAGTGGGTAAAATCTTAAAATCATATGTGGAAAATTTAAAAGGGAATAAAAAATCATGTTATTTTAGGTAATGAAGAGGAATATCTCACTTCAAAAAAATTTTAAATGTGGGGTGTATCAAAAGTAAATTTGATTTATAGATTACACATTCCTGTCATAGGGTGTGGCAAAAATATTATTTCCTATGTTAAAATGAAGTAATTTGGTTGACCTAGGATGTCTCTAGAAGAGGAGCACACACAAAATAGTTTATCACTTTAAAATGAGGGTAAAAATGATGTGTTTTTGAAGAAAAATTGAATTTCAAATGATTGAAAAAAACTATGATATTAAAAAAGGTGATTAGGTCAGGGTCGGTTTCCTAATAATAATATTATCGTTGTTCAATTTAATTCAAAACTATTCTTATTAGTTGACTAAAGTGAGTTTCCACAATTGTTTCCTCTCACACCCTTGGTGAAATTATGATGGTTAGAGAAAACATAACCAAGATCTCGGTTTGGCCAACATTCCATCAATGTGTAAAATAGATGTATTGAATATCTTTAATTTAAATGGAAAATACCCGATTGGGTCTTGTTTATCCCATGTAATCAAGAACATTCAATACCCATTTTACACGTACTGACGATTGTCGAGTACTTCACCACTAATCCATGGTCTATTCAATTATATATAAACCAGAAATTAATGTAGGGATATAATGATTATTTTACCAATGAAAAAATAAATATCAGAATCAAAATTCAAGAATGATCTAAGTTGATAATAAAATTCACTATATGAAATTGAAAACAACTTTAAAGAAAGAATAAATTTCATTTAATTGTATCCAAGAACTCAAGAACAATAATGTAGAAAACAAACCCTACTCCAATCACTCAAATTGATTACCCCACTATAGTGACGGTAATCGAGATTAATTGTGAAGAATAAGGAATTAAAAAACTGTGAAATAGAAAATAAATAAAAGAGAAAGCAAAATTGTTCTCCATCTTGGTGTCATAGAATAAGTGGGATGGAAAGAGAGATGCTTTGAGAGGGAGGAGCTCTGCTCCATTTATATACAGAATTCATCCCTCGAATTTTGATGTGTTGTATCCAAACTAAATGAAATCTTCACATGTTGAACCCTTCTTGAATGTGTTTTATAATTAACTTTGAGGTTTCCTTGAAAATCATAGTATATTTGGAAAAGTATTCCGAGAGTTATGTCTGTTTTACTCTGATCATTTATTCTATCTAGTCAGACTCTCCATATCCAAAACCTCAAAATAAGGATGAATTAATGACCCCTTAAACAGCCAATTAATGCATCACTTCCTCCATAAAAGATGTTCCAAAACGTGTGGCGCATAAATCCACCAAATGTCACAATGATTTGGCCCACCAATAATGAGTTAGGGACCCCACAAAAATAATAGACAGAAATGAAAACAGTTTTCTTGAGCCAATTTGTGAGCTTCTTTTTAGCTTCCATTTTGTCAATTATGCTTTTTTCCCAAAAAGAGAAAATAAATCTCTGGATGTTTAGAATCTAGAAAATAAACAATTCTTATATTTGTATTAGTGTAGAAAATGTTATGGCCAAACTACTGAAATTATTTAAAATATTTAAAAATATGAAATGATCCATTTTTACTGTTCATTTAAAAATAACACCAATATCATAAAAATGCAGCAATTCATCATGAAGTAACGCTTTTTTAGATTTAAAATTATGAAATTAAATGTAAATTGAATTGAAAATATTTACTCTATCAATTTTCCCACAGTTAGAATATGGACTTCTATACGTGTAAAAATCAAATCAAATCAAATCCAAAACACATTTCAATGTGATCTAGCAAATCCGTAATACAAAACAAAAAGATATTTTCCCTCATCAAAAATAACTTTTTAATGTTCTACATTTCAGATGATTTAGTATATTTACACTTCATTTCTTATCTCATTCACACAAAACACCTTCCTCACATTAATTTTCTCTCATCTCAAAAATGTAAATACTGAACAAGGCTTTCTCATCCAAACTCAAGGAAGAGTTACCATAGGTTTGATAAATTCCTACTTCTTCACCTAATGTGATTCAAATAAATGTGTTTCTAAAGTGGTATTTTTATGGTTTTTATCTATCTTCCAGTTGGTAGGAATTATATTTTAAAAATTATGAGGCCGAAAAATGAGTGTTTGGCTCTTTTTGAAACAAAATTGCAAGATTCTAAATTTCACTCAAGCATGGTCTCCATCTCTGCCTCTGTAAAAAAATATGATCTATCATTATTAAATCAGCTCAGGATTTTAGAAAAAAAATCAATATTTTCAAACATTATTATTTTTGAAAGCTCTAGATTGGCACACCTTTTTTTACATCAGAAGCTCTAGAAAGGCACAGATTCTCTTATCATGAAATCTCCAGAAAATTCATAGCTCTCAATATAATAATTTTACCGTAGCGAACACATCTCTTTGATAATTGATTTTCTACCCAAATATTCTCCAAATGATGTAGCACAACACAAGACAGCATCCCCCACACTTAAGTTTAACTATGTCATGCAATTTTACATCAAGAGCGAGTTGGTTAGAAAAAATTGGATTGTATTGTGGCTAACCTAACAATTAGTTGATAGATTTTAAGGTTACAAAAAATAATTTAAGGTAGGATATAATGAAAAATTTTATTTTAAAAATGGGGGTTAAAACCAAATAAAGTCCTCAATCATTTAAAACACATGTACCCCAAACCCTCACATTTTGAAAGAAATAAATCAAATTCTAGTTAATGTATTCATGGTATGGTTCTCTTGTGAAATGAGGTAAATGAAAATAATTTGAAAAAATTGGTTCAGAAACCTCACAAAGAAGTGATTTTAATGATATAGGTAGCAAAATATGGCATGATATTAAAAAAACAGTGAACATTTCATGAAATTCCAAAAGATTTGAACTCAAAACAATGTCATGTCTACATTCATTTAAGCTCAGTTTCATGGAATAGATTGTTTAACTCACTAACATGGGTTTAAAAAATGGTAATGATAATCATTTCATCTCAAAAGTATCAAAAACACACCAAAAATAGAAAAACAAAGACACAAAATTATAAAAACACTCAATTGTTTTTATAAAAACAAACACAAAATTAAAATACAAAACTACAAAGGTTCCCTCCCCCATAGTTAAATGATGTTGTGTCCTTAATGAATTTAAGTTTATTTAAAATGTAAGAATATTTTAGATTGATTGATAACAAAAAAATAATTATAAAGGAGAGGTACAACCTGACTTGTTGGAAATGAAACGTTGAGTTAGGCTCCTAAATGTTGCTCTTTGAAAACCTAAATATAAAAGAAATTGTAATATATTTATAAAAATAAACTAATGTAAAAATAGAATAATAATAGAAGTATAAAACATGGATTAATCCCCCATGTGGACCTTGGGTTTTGAGTTCCTCCAGAGGGGTAGTTATAATCAATTATCCCCAATCTGATGGTGGGTGTGGTTTATTTTTGATGAACCACCAAATGTGAGTTTATCTGATTTCTACGATTAAACAGTGAAAGTAGAGAACCCCAAATCAGATAAGAAACTTCCCAACACATGTGAAAGACGAATTATAAACTTTGAGTTCAACACTGAGAGGGACTAGAATATAGGGGTGACCCCTAATGACTTTTGTGGTGTCTTCCTCTATATGGTATGTAAATTGTTGTAGAGGAGGTAGTCCCACCACCACATGATTTTCCATCTATTCCTCTTTAATCACCACCACATGGGTAGTTTCTTCTTTAACATCCATGGCCTCATCCATTTGTGTTGTATAATAAATTTCTGAGAAAGAGAAATCAGAAAACAATTCAACTTGAATAAGATTTAAACATGAGTAATTAATAGAGAAATCTTCCCTTTCAAGTAATTCATCTTGGAATTTGACCTTTTCATAAAAATCTACCTTGATCACTTCATTATCTCCCTCCAATAAATGATCAACATGTTTGGGGAGCTCTAGTTTTTCCTCTATAGGTTCATCTTATTTTTCATAATCATCCTCCAATGAAAAACATAGATTTTCTGAATCTAAAAACTCTTGGAGATGATTAGTAACATATAGAGGTAGGGAGTCAATCTCCACCATTTTTTAGATATCCATATAAAAATATGGTATAACCACGGGGGGACATCTTGGACAATGAAGACTTCATAAAATTCTGGAAAGTATTGGGAGAACTCAGTTAGCTTTCAGTCCATCGATTTGAAATCATGTTTGTTCATGTCCTCCCTTAATCAATCCATGAATTCATTGAATGTTTTATCATCATTTTTTGTTTTCTAAAATAAACTCTTGACTTTAGAAATAGAAGATAAAAAATCCTCCATGGAAAAGGTTGAGTCAATAATTGGTTCATTTATCAGTCGGTAATTGTTCCATGAATTTAAGAAATATTGAATTGAAAACAACATGGCAAGTGTTTTTTTAATTTACAAAGAGTCAAATATTTACAATTTGATTGTGGCACTACCTCCCTAGAAAGAGTGCCAATTTTGACACACGTCTGTCATAGGGTGTGGAAAAGTAATTATTTACCATGTTAAAATGAATTGATATGGTTGACCTAGGATGTTTCCTGATGAAGAGTGGAGACAAAATAGTTTGTCACATTAAAATGAAGGTATAAAATGTTGTGTTTTTAAAAGAAATTTGAAATTCAAAGGATTGAAAAAAAACTATGAGACTAAAAAGGGTGATTAGGTCGGGGTCAGTTTCCTATTTTTAATGCTATTCTTGTTCAATTTAATTCAAACCTCTTCTTCTTAGTTGATTAAAGTGAGTTTCCACAATTGTTTCCTCTCATATCCTTGGTGAAATTATGATGGTGAGAGAAAACCTTACCAAGATCTTGGTTTGGTCAAATCTCCTTCCATGTGTAAAATAGTTTTTTTTAATATCCTTATTAATAATGACAATAATCGATCAAATATTGTTTATCCAAAACAATCAAGAACATTCACTACCCCTTTTACAGGTACTAATGATCGTAGAGTACCTCACCACTAATCACTTGTCCATTCCATCATATATAAATGAGAAATTAGTGGAGGGAGATAATGATTATTTAATCAAGGTAAAAATAAATTAGTGAATTAAAATTCAAGAACAATCACAGTTGATAATAAAATCCTCTATATAAAATTAAAAACAACTATGAATAATAAATAAATTTCATTCAATTACATCCAAGAACTCAAGAATTACAATGTAGAAAACCAACCCTTCTCTGATCACCTAAAATGTTTATCCCACTGTGCTAAGGGTAATCAAGATGAATTGGGAAGAAGAAGACATTACAAAACTATGAAAATAAATAAATAAAAGAGAAAGTTGAAAAGTACTTCTCCTTGGTGTCCTAGAAGGAATGGGATGGAATGATAGATGCTTTGAGATGGAGGAGCTCTCCTCCTTTTATAGCCAGAATTTGTCCCCCTAATGTTGACGCGTTGTAGCCCCATTAAATGACATATTCACGCATGGAACACTTCTTAAATGCTGTTCATAATTATCTTGGGCGTTTACCCTCAAAATGTCAGTGATTTTGGACAATTATTTTGAGAGTTATGTATGTCTTACTACGATCATTTATTCACTCAAGTCAGACTATTCAATTTTCAAACCTCCAGATTATGGAGCATTAATTACCCCTTAAATGGACAATTAACACATCCTTGCCTTTATAAAAGATGTTCTGAAACTCCGTGCGTGTCCATACACCAATGTTCCCAACAATTACGCCCACCAATAATGAGTTAGGGACACCACACCAAAATTATCCAGAACTATAAACAGCTTTCTTGAGCCAACTTATGAGCTTCTTTTTAGAATTCATATGGTCAATTTAGCTTTTGATCCAAATACATTAAATGAATCCTAGGATATATAGAATATGGAATAGAAGAATTTGGAAATTATATTAGTGTATAAAATATTATGGCCAAAATACAGAAATAAATTAAAACTGTTAAAAATATGAAATGGGCCATTTTTACAATTCAACTCAAAATAACACCAATATCATAAAAATTCAGAAATTAATCATGAAGTAACACTTTTGTGCATTTAAAATAATGAAATTAAATATAAATTGAATTGAAAATATTTTCTCTACCAATTCCCCCACACATAGCATTTGGACTCCAGAATAAGTAAAAATCCAATCAAAACAAATCCAAAACACATTCCAATGAGATCTACCAAATCCATACTACGAAACAAAATGATATCATGCCTTATAAAAAATAATCGTTTAAAGATCTCCATTTAAGATTATTTAATATATTTCCACTTCATTTCTTATCCCATACACACAAAACACCTACCTCACATGAATTTTCTCTCATCTCACAAATGTAAATGCTGAACAAGGCATTCTCATCCAAACTCACAGAAGAGTCACCATAGGTTTGATAAATTCATAATTTTCCACCTGATGTGAGTCAATGACATGTGTTTCCCCTGAGTTCTTTCTAGGGTTGTTATGTGGCCTCCGGTTGGTAGGATTTAGATGTTAAAAATTTTGAGGCCGAAAAAGGAGGGCTTGGCACTTTTAGAAGCCAAATTGCCAGATTCTAAATTTTACACAAGAATGTGCTCCTTCTCTTCCCCCTTTTTTAAAAAATAAGCTCTATCATTTTCAGCCATCCTAGGATTTTAGCAGCAAAAAATTCAATCTTTTCAAACATGAATTTTCTTGGATGCTCTAGATAGGAACAACTTATTTTTACATCGGAAGCTCTAGAAAGGCACAGCTTCTCTTATCAGGAAATCTCCAGAAAAGGCACAACTTTCAAAAGAATAATTTTTCCGCAACACAAATATCTCTTAAATAATTTATTTTCCACAAAAATATTCACCAAATGTGGTATCACAATAGAAGACATCTACCACCACACTTAAGCATAACAAGGTCATTTAATTTCACTTCAAGATTAGGTTAGATTTGGAAAATTGGCTTGTAATGTGGAAAACCTTACAAGTTTTTCATTGATTCTAAGAGCTATAAGGATTAATGTAAGATATTCCATAATGAAAAAAAAAATATTATTTTGAAAAGGGGTCTTCAAACCAAATTAATACCTCATTAATTTAAAACACTTTTATCCAAAACCCACATATTTTGAAAGGAATTAATCAAATTCTGGTTAAATCAAGTATGGTCTGGTTCTCTCAATAAATGAGGTGAATAAAAATAATATGACAAAAATGGTTCAGAAGCCTCCCAAGGAAGTGATTTCAATGATATAGGTATTGAAATATGGCATGGGATTCAAGAATCAGTGTACTTTTCATGAAATTCCAAAAGATTTAAACACAAAACAAAGTCATTTCCAAAATCATTTAAGCTCAGTTTCATGTAATATATTGGTTCAGTCATTGAAATGGGTTTCAAAAATGGTAATGATAATCATTTTAACTGAAAAGTTTTAAAAACACAAAAAAATTGAAAAATAAACACACAAATTTATGAAAACACTCAATTTTTTAAAAAACAAACACAAAAGAGAAATACTAAACTACAAAGGTTCCCTCCCCCACACTTAAATTATGTATTATACTCAATTAATTGAAGTGGATTTAACATGTTAGTATATTTTTAATTGATTCACAACAAACAAGTTACTATAAAAGAGAGTTATGACCTGACTTATGGAAAATGCAATGTTCTGTTAGGATCCTAAATGTTGGTCTTTGAAAACATAAAAATAAAAGAAAACATAAGATATTTATAGAATGAAACCAAAGATAAAATATGATGAGAATAGATAGATGAAACACAGATTAATCCCCCAAGTGGGCCCTGGGTTTTGACTGCCTTAAGAGGGGATGTTCTAATCGGTTATCCCCAATCTCATGGTGGGTGTGGATTATTTGTGATGAACCATCACATGTGAGTTTTTTGGATGTCCATGATTAAAAAATGAAAGTAGAGAACCCCAATGCATATAAGAAACTTCCCAACCCCCGATAATGAATAAAGATAAAATTTGGGTTCAACACTTAGAGGGACTAGAATATAGGGGTAATCCCTGTTGATTATCATGGTGTCTTCTTCTAAATGTAATGTAAATTGTTGTTGAGGAGGTAGTCGTACCACCACATTAAAGTCCAACTCTGCTTCTTTAAACTCCACCACATGGGTAGTCTCTTCTTTAATATCCAAGGCCTCTTTTATTTGTGTTGTATAAGAAATTTTTGTGAACGATAAATCAAGAAACAATTCAACTTGAATAAGATTAAAACATGAAGAATTAATAGGGAAATCTTCCATTTCATGTAATTAATCTTGGTAGTAGATATCTTCATGAAAATACACCATGATCACTTCTTAATCTCCCTCTAGTAAATGATCAACATGTTTAGGGGGATCCAATTGTCCACTTTTGGTACATTTTCTTTTTCATAATCATCCTCCAATGAAAAACATAAGTTCTCTGAATATGAAAACTCTTGTTATTGATTGGTAGCATATAGGGGTAGAGCCACTGTCCACCATTTATTGGATCTTAATAGAAAAATCAGGTATGAATAAGGGGGGTCTTCTTGGACCTTGTAAACTTCATAAAATTCTTGAAAGTATTGGGAGAACTCAGTTATATTTTGGGAGCATCACTTCAAAAACATCATTGTTCATGTCCTCCCTTAGTCCATCAATGAATTATAAGAATTTTTTCTCATCGTTATTTATTTTCCTAAATATCCTCACATGTCTATATAGAGAAGAAACAACATCTTCCATGGAAAAGGTTGAGTTAATAATTGGTTCAATTATCGGTGGATAATTGTTCCATGAATTAATGAAATAGTCATTTGAAAACAACATGGTAAGTGTTTTATTAAAAAATTTGAAAAGAGTCAAACATTTATAGTTTGATTGTGGCACTAACTCCCCAGCAACGACATCAAGTTTGACGCAATCCTACCATAGGGAATGGAAAAGTAATTATTTCCTAAGTTAAAATTATGTTATTTGGTTGAAATAGGAAGTCTCTTAAAGAGGAGTGCAAACAAAATAGTTTGTCACAATAACATGAGGGTAAAAATGTTGTGTTTCAAATGATTGAAAAAACAATGATATTAAAAAGGTTAATTAGGTCATAGTCTATTTTCTAATTATAATGACATAATTTTCCAATTTAATTCAAACCTCATCTTCATAGTTGATTAAAGTGAGTTGCCACAATTGTTTCCTCTCACTTCCTTTGTGAAATTATGATGGTTAGAGAAAACCTTACAATGATCTTGTTTTGGTAAACTCTCCTTCAATGTGTAAAATAATTGTATTGAATATCCTTAATTGACATTGACAATACCTGATCGAGTCTTGTTTGTCCCAAACCATCAAGAACATTCAGGACCCCTTTTACACATACTGACGATCGTTGAGTACTTAACCACTAATCCCTGGTCTATTCCATCATATATAAACCTGAAATTAGTGGAGGAAGATAATCCTTTTTTTACGAAGTAAAAAATCAATAATGGAATTACAATTAAAGAACAAAATCACTTGATAATAAAATTTGCTTTATGAAATTGAAAACAACATTGAAGAAGAAATAAATTTCATTCAATTACGTCCAAGAACTCAAGCATTACAATCTAGAAAACCAACCCTACCCCAATTACTGAAAATTACTACCCCACCATGGTAAGGGTAATAGAGACTAATTGGGAAGAATAAGGAATTACAAAACTATGTAAAAAATAAATAAAAAAGAAAGCTTAAAAGTTATCATCCATTGTGTACTAGAAGGAATGTGATGGAATGAGAGATGCTTTGAGAGGGAGGAGCTCTTATCCTTTTATTGCCAAAATTCGTTCCAAAACTCCTGCACGTCCATCCACAAAATGTCTCAACAATTAGGCCCACCAATAATGTGTTAGGGAACCCACACCAAAACTAGGCAGTACTATAAATAGTTTTCTTGATCCATTTTGTGAGCCTCTTTTTAGATTATATATGGTCGATTCAGATTTTGGTCCAAAGAGATTAAATGAATCCCGGGATGTGTATAATATGAAAGAGAAAGAAATTTAAAATATGTATTAGTGTATAATATTTTATGTCCAAACTACAGAAATAAATTAAAACAATTAAAAATCTGAAAGGGGCCATTTTTTTGTTCCGCTCAAAATAACTCCAACATCATAAAAATGCCGCAATTCATCATGAAGTAACACTTTTGTGGGTTTAAAATAATGAAATTTAATGTAAATTGAATTATAAATATTTTCTCTATCAATGGATGAGGAATGATTTTAATTGGTATTGGGGACCAAATATTATCTTACATGTCTTAAATAGTTCATGTTGAAATATAAAAATCAATATGTGGTCCATGATAAAATAAGAGTGATTAGTTTCATACCCAATGATGATATCAAATCACTAATTGGGACTGAGAGTATAGAGGTAAAGGCATAATTTTATTGAATATCATGATTTAATTAGGTAACCAGGAAGAGAATATTTTTAAATGAGAACCCAATTATATATCCTTTGTGAATTGGTTACTTCATAAGTGCTTTTGTGCGTGATCTATTGAATATTCCACAAGTGTTGGGTGTAGATCCACTTTGTTAAATGATGTGTAATACAATTTATTGGGATTAAAACAATATAAATTAATAAATTATTCAAACTAATATATACGAGTCTATTATTCAATGTTTTATCAACAAAACTTCATCTTAATATTGGGAAAATGATACCCATTATAGTTAAAAATCTTCATGAGCATACATCCTCATGAAGTAAATTCTTGAAGATACATTGTAGGACATGATATGGGTATTAGAAGGAGTATATTTTTCTCAAAAAAATCACTTTAATTATTATTGGAAGACATTAACAGTTCATGTGGGACATCATCCTCATGTTAAAAAAAAATATAACTATCAATTATCACATAATGTTGGGAACTAGTATATAGTTAACTAGATATAGGGAAAACCTGCTAACTATTTCCTTGCATGAAATATTATGGCATGATACAGGTCATTCATATATAAATAAATAATTAATGAGTGTAGAAATTATAAAATATCCAAAATAAAAAATGTAAACATGAAAGTTCTATATATTGAATTTAATTTTTTTGTCTTTATTATAAGTGAAAAAAAGGATATAAAATAATTTTAACCACTCCATAATGATTTTAACCCTTCAATATTTATTTCATAGAAAAATGTCAAAAAAATTTCTTTGTATGATCGTACAATACATTTCCGAAAATGATAATGGTGTTTCTGACATCCTGTATATAGGGGATTTTAACTAGTGACTCATAATCTTAAAAGGCATTTCAAAAAAAAGTCGTAATTCCTCAATGTGTGATTAGATGGAATATAGACTTATCATTTCATTCATCTTCATAGATGAAGATATTCCACCAAACTAATCATAACACATGAAATGAAATTGACTCTCATATTGTTATTATTATGTAAATGTGTCTACCCCATGGTTTGGAATATATATATATAAGAATCTAAATAATATATCATGTTTTATTTGTATGAATCATGATATTATTGGAAATATTTATAGACTATAGAAATATATTAATGACTGATACTATGAAATATGTCCAGAATAAGATATCAATGGAATAGTAATAAAATAATTTTACTAGAATAATATCAAAATAAAAGATAATTTGAAAGAGAATATGAAAAATCTATAATATTGAATTAATGAAAATGTAAATTAAGGATAAAAGTGAAACTATTTTCGTAGACTATATATAAAATATATAAATATCAAATTTTTTCAAAATTAATGATATTGATACGGGATAAACTCCTTGTGAATGATATTAATAGGGGAATTAATATTTTAATGAGAAAAATGTTAGTATATCTGTCTATTTAATTGTGTATATAATTTGAATATTTGAATATTAAATTGAATATATCTTTATGACTATCAAAATGGATCCATTACACACATTAATACTCCACTGACACTGTTAGTGCTTTATAATAACATTTATGAACATAAAACATTATTTTTATATAATTAAATATGATTTTATTTATTCTTATATATTTATAATTTCATATTTACCATATTTAACAATATTAAAACATATATAACTTTTAATGCTATGAATTTTTAAATCTAACACCATACATAACTTTAATATTTTTTTCTTATATAAGGAATAATCATTAATTTTCTTTAACTATAATAAATATTAATTTTAATAAAGGATGATCAATGTCATTAACATTAGAAAATTTTCATAATTTTAAATTTGCTTGTAAAATAATTTACCAAAAAATAATTACATAACCTCTATATTTTTATCAAATTATTAACCTATCATAAATTTTTTTTGATGCATTAAAAATTGTTACATTCATTTTATGGATAAAAACAGATTTAACTTTTACAAATTTCAACTAACTTATACATCTCAAAAATATGGTTCTACTTGAACCAAAATTACTTATTCACATCATGATAATACATTGAGGAAAAACATAGTTATTCTACCAACATCCATATATAATGTAATTTTATTTCAAATTAATTTATTACACTTCCAAAATCAATGGTATCCCTATACTATAAAAATAATCTCATATTGATACCCTTGTTAATATAAACTAATTCTTAATTTAAAGTTATAATTTTTATATACACTCTTAACATCAACTATATTCACTCTATACAATTCCATGAAATAAAACATCATATATATAGATATATTTTATATAATTTTTGATTTCTGGATTTTACAATTTATCAACTACATAATACAAGTTTTATTCAAGACATTTACTGTAGAATTTAAATTTTGATTGTTTTCTTGAATCTCATTTTGTTATCAATTTCTATAATCCTAAATTTTTTATTGAAATGTTATTAAATCTATTTCAAGGAATGGTTTTCATTAAAAATTATTGAAATATGCAATAATTATTATTTTAAAAATATTTGTTTAAATCCCCCCAAGAATCACTTTTTAATAAAAGGATGTCCCTGAATATGTGTTATAGTCATTATTATCACATATTTAGATTCCTTATTTCATACTATACTTATAATTTCATCATAATATACATTAAAGTTGATTTTATTATCATTTTTTGATCTTTTCATATCATGATTCAGAAATTATTATTCACTATATGATATTTGTTGCTGAAAAAAAATTATGATTGATCTAGGAACATGAGAATTGATTAGTGTATAATTTCTAAAAAATTGTATATTTAGAATATAATAAATATTATAATGGGTTTTTTGGAATGAAAATCTGATATTTCATAGTTAATATTCACTAGAATATTTTGGATTTTCAATCATTCCTTTTAATTATCCATACATTCATTCCAATTTTTATCAACCATTTAAATTGTGATATATTTAGGAATACATATCCTTATTTAAAATTAATTACATATCCCAAAATTATAAAATAAGATATTTGTCTAATTTTTTATGTAATGTTACATTTTAGGATTGAGTGTAATTTTATTAATTTCAATTTTACAAAATATTGAACTAATAATATTATATTGGTAACATCATTCTACGATGATGGGGTTTGACATCCCCTTACATAGAATATTTCATAAGGATGTATTTTTATATTGATATGTTTAATATATTTTAATGTAATATCAATAATTGGTAATGAAAATATTGAAATAAATGAATACATTGTGATCAATAACATATAATTACTTTCCATGTCTGTATTTTCCTTTCTGACTAACCATTCATTATAGGATTATATGTTATACTAAGAATAAGAAATATATTTAAGGCCCCCAATATAATATATAAAAATTATGATGTGATTCCATATCATAGATTTTAGGTCCTGAAGGCTAGATACCCTGAGAGGGCGAGGGTGAATCAGGATATGAAAGATTAAAATAACTACACCTTTTGATGTTGTTTTTCTATTAGACAAAATCCCTATTCTCTCTCCTTCCCGATTCAGAGTATAGATAAACCTTAATTCATGCATAAGACACAACGATTTTTACATTTTTCACCCTCACTGGGCTATATCCAAGGATCATACACCGACATAGTGTCGATGTACTAATTCCACTATAAGTGAACTATTGTTTACAAAATCGAAGTGGACTC
Source organism: Viscum album (assembly GCA_963277665.1). Classification (NCBI taxonomy): domain Eukaryota; kingdom Viridiplantae; phylum Streptophyta; class Magnoliopsida; order Santalales; family Viscaceae; genus Viscum; species Viscum album. Next base: position 928,911,008 of record OY728145.1, on the reverse strand, counting down.
ACTATCCCTTCTAGTTTACAACCACTCACAATTTGAGAACTAACTGCTCTCTCAAGTGAAGTGAGCTCACTGCTTCTTCATAAGATCCACTCCCAATTTATAGACCTGTAGTCATTTTCATTTCATCTAATGAATACTTTCTCCACTATATATAGATTCTCTATTGATGTCCAAATTTCATCCATTGATGAATACCACTTTTCCCTTTAACAATGAATAATAACCTTTTGGAGGATCCTTTGCATAGCACCCTACTTCACAAAGCTCAAAATTTAGTAAATCTCAAACAAGACTTATTGAAGTTGCTGCCTTTTCGCATAGCACTCTCGCGAAGCTCACTAAGCCGATGCGGAACTCACAACTTTCACGGAGTTAAATTAGCCACCTCGATGTTCTTCTTTTGTGAAGCACGCTGCCTTCGCGAACTACCTTCGTGAGGCGAGAGAAAAATATTTTCTTCAAAACAACTCTCCCTTTTTCTCTACTTCACTCGAGGGGGTCGATGTCTATTTATAGGAGATTCCGCCGACCCTTGAACTTTGCACGCGAAGTCAATGCCATGTCTGCTCAAATCACGAAGCTCTGAAGATCCTACTGAAATTTACTCAAAATCGTGAAGCCCCACAGAAATTTTTGGATCGTGGAGCTCATCATAATCATAGATCATACCATCATTTCCTTTGCGCCTTCACCGCGAATCTCCACTCGCAATGCTCTTCTCCGCCGCAATGCTCTTCAACTTTGTCATTCGTGAAGCTCAATGTAATCGCGAATCATCACCGACAACATTCTTCTAGTCTTCGTGATTTCCAAACCATGAAGCATATCTTCATGAAATTCATGCCTTTTCCATATTTTATTATGATCTCTAAGTATATCTACTTTTTGTGATGCTCACCAAAATCCAAATTTTGGACCCAAAAAATTTGGAAAACACTGAAAAATGAGGTCACCTTGTATTTGTTATTTTGTACCGCCTCCAGATCTTATGTTCCATTTTCATGGTTCTTTGCAAACATGGATTTTCAACAACATCTCTAGAACTCAATAATTCACCATGGAAACCTGCATTTTCAACAAACACAAGAAACCAAAAAATACTGCAATGATATCTTGATGGATTTTTTCCCAACAACATTCAAATATAAATAAACAATGATCACCATGGAGTAACTCAACATAACATATATATATATATATATACTAATAAAAATACTGGGATAATAATCTTCTAAAATTATTATAAAACATATTAAATTTATAAGAGTGTATATAATAGCCCTTATTTCATTATTCTTTTTTATTTTTTTTTGGAATATCATAATTTATGTGAATAGAAATAGTACAGGAAATATAATCTTGTATCTTTAAAAGATTCATAGCCCCTCCAATTTGGTTTCTTTTAAAATTTATATATTTGTATAATAATAAACTATTAAGGTGGTTTTAAATTCATATCATAAAAAATGCTCTCAAATATGCGAATTAATTTTTTTACAACCATGATATGTTTATAAATGTTTTCTATGACTATAATATTCTTTCTCATTCATAACCTATAATATTGATGAAAAAATATATTCTTACTAAATCATGTGACTATAACCCCAAATATTAATCATTGGATGTTTCTTATTTCTTATAATATAAATAATTTTTTTAATGATTTATATTCTTATCAATTCTTTATAACCATATCTATTAATGAAGGTTGGGTAAATATAATGAATATTTATGCGATTCTCACTAAAATAATTATACCTAGATATATATCTTCTATATCTACCATAATTACATCACATAGTGTGATAATCATAGATACGATATACTAATAAAAAGTACAGTCCATATTTATAGAAATTAGAATGAATATTCTTCCTTGATAGATAATTTATATTATATTATTATGCTTTTTGTGTACACTAATTTATCATTAATGTAAACAATATATATTTATTTTCACCATTAAAAATTTTCTATATAAATAAAATATCTTCTCTCCATAATTGATAACAAATAGCTTGACACTAAAACAGTTAATTAATAATTTTGAAAAAATAATTGTAATTGTCAATATGATTTTTCTCGAAATATGATTAATTTTTTCAAATAGTTTTCAATGTCCAAGAAGCAAGATAAGTCATGAAAATTATATTAATAATGTATCCATCCCATGAATAATTATTTATATCAATATAAACATATTACTCCACATTTTTTGTAATGGCCTAGTATATCCCACGATCAAGATATTGTTCGCTTTGGGTCTAACCTGCACAGTTTTGTTTTCCTGGGGCTCTGGCCCTCAAGAACCCCCCAGGAAAGGGCCTCATGATGGGAGATGTATCCCCAAAACCATATAAAAGTGTTCTTCATTATCCTCATCTTTTGATGTGGGATTTCCATAACCCCCCCCCCCCTCGAAAAGGGCCCAACGTCCTTGTTGGAACATCAAATGGACACCAGCTCTGATACCATTTGTAACGACCTAGTCTTTCCCACGATCATGATATTGTCTTCTTTGGTTATAGCCCACACAATTTTGTTTTCATTGGGCCCTGGCCCTCAGGCACCCCCCAGTAAAAGGCCTCATTATGGGAGAGGTATCCATACAACAATATAAAGGGGTGGATTGTGCTCCTTCTCCTTCGATGTAGGATTTCCACAACCACTTTGTAACGTATTTATTCCATAATCCTCTCAGATGTGCCCCGTACCCAGTTGGTCACTTGGCCTCAAGAACATTTCCCCGAATTCCAGAGGCTACCAACTAGCAGCGAGGGCCTTGGGTGTGATAGTGGGGAAACTATTCTTTCATTGGAAGATTACACAGCAGAAGTAAAAAAATACATACAAAAGTGGATGCAGTAGTAATATAATACAATAACAAATTACGAATGACAGATTGAATAAGCTGGAGCCCATATATAAAATAATTCATGATACATATGTCTAGGAAATTAGCGAAACAATACACAATGCTAAAATATAGTACTAAACCAAGTACAAAAGAAAAATAGTAATGAGCTCAATATCATCACAAGCCTATGATTAGTCCTGTGTTGTATAGATCCACAACATGTCAAGTACATGAAGTAGAATTTCACCAGCCCTTGTCTATACCTGAAATGATATAATCTTTTTGGGCCCAAAAGGATGGCCCAAATAGGTTGTGAGACCAAATCACAGTAGGCAACCACCACAAGATCTATGAGGAACAGTCAATGAGTATTTGGGAGGTAAAAGTACAAGAAACAATAACTTGGAAATTAATCAATAGTAAACAATAACAAATTTCAATTTCAATCAATAACTAAGCTATAAAATAAACACAAACATGTAACCCTCGGGGAAGTACCCACAACCAATCGCCTGTGGTCCTACCAAGAAATGCAAGCAACCAGGTAACACAATGGTAACCCTCTGCGGAGTACCCACACCCTATCCCCTCTTGTCCTACCTAACAAGTAAAAGCATCCTTCTGGGTAGTACACTCATTATAACCCCTCTGTTTCAGCTTAAGCATAAACTCTCTGAGAAATCACTCACCATCCATTCCCTCTATAGTCTCATAGGGTATCTAAAGGTGCTCTAGGGAAGAAATTACATCACATTCTCTTTGTGGCCCAGTTCTAGGAACTACTGACTCTCTGAGGAAGCACTCAATATCAATTCCCCATATTTTATCACATCGTAACTATGAAAGACGCAATGGAGAAGACCTTACGTACTTTCCTCCTATTATCTATACATCAGGTTCACACATCCCTCTGTAACTCAAGCAAGGGTCAAAACACATATCAGGCAAAGTAACCCTCAAGAACCACATGGCTAGAATTATACAGCATAACAACATAACAGCACAACAGTCACACCATCCTACAATAATGGGCATGGGAACATAAACAGCCGACTAACAGGAAAAATAGACCCAAAGGTCAAAATAGGAAAAACATGCATGGTCAACAAAAGCAATTCACAACAATTCACCCTATTCACAATCAGATATAATCTACTCGAGTATACAATTATAGAAGACAATCAATAGAGCTAAAACGGTAAACTCCCAATACCCTGTTCATGGGTATTTGGAAAATTTTCACATAAAGCTCAAAGAAGTTGACAGAAAGGCACAAACCACATGCCTCGGCATTGGGAGATCACTATATGTGAACCTCGAGACATGAATCACATTATAACTCCAAAGATCTATAAAATCTTCTAAACTGTTCAATGGATGATGACTTGAGGATGAAAAGGAATCATGAAATGAATCTCTAGTAGAAGAGATATCCAACCGAGTCGATCCCAATGCAATCAAAGGTGGCCGAATCGGAGATCAGATTGAGGATTGGGGGCTTGGAGAATGATCGTGGTAGCATGAGTTCTCTAGGACGATGGAAACCTATAAGATGTTGGTTCTTGTGATTAGATGAAACCCCAGTGAATTTATTGAATAAAAATAAAGAACATGGTGTGTACTTTTGAAGTACACGGAGTGTACTCTCTATTTCCATACTCCACATTAGCAGACCCCAAGTCACCGCCACACGACCATGTGCATGACCGCTACATGGCCTGCACTCACTTACCTATGGTAACTCAGTCCAAAATGTGTACTCATAAATTACATGGCATGTACATAAAAAATATATAGAATTTACACTAATTCTCATAAACCTCTAGAAATGGAAAAACATACCTAAAAAGATGATACAGGTTCTTAAAAACTTCCGCCTTAAAAAAATTGTCCCCTAATTTCCCTATCATGGAATATAAGAAGAAAACCTGAACAACTCTGGCCACCATGATCATACATCAGCCTCCCTCTCCCAAGACATTTCTTGTACTCCGCCGTGCTGCCATAGCACTAGTACCAAAGGAACAGTCCGACCAAAGAGATCCTTTGTTCTTCAATCAACAATCCGGATAGGATTCTCCTCAATAGATGCGTCCAATTCCAAATAAAACTCCTCGGGAGGGAAATCATGAGGTGGGTCTGAAAATTAAAGTTGATGTTGAGAAACATGGATGTTGTCATGCATAAATCGGTACCTATGAGGTAACTTCAACCAATAGGCTACAGGCCCAACTCGCTCCAACACCTCAAACGGCCCGACGTGCCACAATGAAAGCTTACCCAATCTCTTGATCCACATGTTTCCCTACCTCGGTGTGACATGTAGAAAAACCTAATCCCCAACCTCAAACTATAGAGGTTGCCTCTGCTAATCAGCATATGAATTCTGATGAGACTAATTAGTAGCCATCCTCTTCCGAATCAAGTCTATCTACTCAGTGGTCTCCTCAATAAGAACAGGTCCCAGCAAAGCTGCCTCTCCTGCATCCAGCCAACATAAGGGTGATCGGCATGACCTACCATACAAAGACACGTAAGGTGCCATCTGTATAGTTTCTTGAAAACTATTTTTTTTTTATGAAAACACCACAAGAGGTATATGATTCTTCCATGAACCTCCAAAATCAAGGATTCATGCTCATATCAGGTCCTCAAGCACCTGAATCGTACACTCCGACTGACCATCTATCTTGTGGTGGTATGCTATACTCAAAAGTACATGTGTACCCAAATAATTCTATAGCCCCTTCCAGACTTGAGAACTAAAATGTGAATCCATATCTGAAATGATGGAGTGTAGAAATCCATGTAGATGTACAGTCTCACGAATGTACAACCGTCCCATATCATCAACACTAAAGGTCTTCTTGATTGGAAATAAGAGAGTGGGCTTCATAAGATTTTAAATGAGAACCCATACTGCATCATTTCCTCATAGCGACCTCAGTAACCCTGTTTCAAAATCCACCATGACATTAGTACACTTTCACTCAAGAATGGGTAACTCCTGCAAAAACCATGCTAGTCGCTGATGCTCTTCCTTCATCTGATGATAGGTGAAACACCTCATGATGAAACCTGAAACATCTCTCTTCATACCTCGCCAACAATACTGACAGTGTAGATGACGATACATCTTGGTGAAACTCGGATGAACTGCTGAAACAGAGGAATAAAAGTCTTGCATCAGCTTCTCTTATATATCTGTTGACACCCATATGCGCCCCTTGAAATGAATGATCTCATCCCCACCTGTGGTCCATCCAGGAATTGGGTCCTCTCCTGACACACTTTCCCAAAGGACTAGGCCTTCATGAACCAATAGTTGCCTCATTCGTACTCAATCAATAATGTTATATTTAACAACTACATAAGAAATGAATGTATGTCCCTTTCTTTTGTGCACCTACAAATGCATCTCATAAAACAGATCCATAAGCTACCACTCACTACTAGCCTCTTGGACGGCCTGTATCCGAGTCCTCCTGGTCAACTCATCTGCAACCATGTTACCTATCCCAGGCATGTAGGAAAGCTCAAATTCAAAATACAGAAGGTAATCAACCCACATTGGATGTCTCAAATTTATGGCCCACTGAGTGAATATATACAGGATAATTTTGTTGTCGGTGAAAACCACAAAATTCACTTCTTGATGATAATGTCTCCAACGACGTAAGACATGAACCACTGGTTTTAACTGAAGATGATGATTTTGGTAATTCCTCTCATGTGGTCTCAATTACCGAGACCTGTATACAACATCTATATTTTCCTGCATAAGCACAACTCCTATCCTGATACCTAAAGCATCACAAATAATAGTATAGATCTTCCCCGGCTTTGTCAATACTAGTATCGGTGTTGAACTCAACCCCCCTTTCAACTCCTGAAAAGATGAATCACAAGATTCTGAGCATGAGAACTTTTCACCCATCTTAGTCTTACCCATCAGCAGTGATACTAAGCGTGAAAAGTCCATAATGAGACATCTGTAGTATCCAGCCAGCCGTGGGAAACTCCGCACCTTAATGACATTCTTCGACTTCTCCCAGGAAACTAATTCCCCCACTTTCTATGGGTCTACTGACACTCCTGTCTCTAGGATAACATAACCCATGAAGTGAATCTGATCCATCCAAAAGTGGAATTTTCAGATCTTATCAAATAATTGATTTTCATTCTGTGTTCTCAGAACGATCTCAATATGGGTAGCATGGTCGTTTCGAGTGTGAGAGTACACAAACAAATCGTCCATGAAGACAACCATGAAAGAATCCAAGTATGGAAGGAACACTCGGTTCATTAGTGGCATAAAAACTACATGCATCTTTATGAGACCTAACGACATAACCATATACTCGTATAGACCATTCCTACTCCGGAAGGCTGTGGGAGGTATATTATATTGTCTAACGCACAACTAATGATAACTGGACATCAAGTTAATCTTTGTGAACATCTGGGCCCCTATAAGGTGATCAAAGAGATCATCAATAATTGGTAAAGGATATCGGTTCTTGACCATCAGCTGGTTCAACTTCTGATAATCCACACAAAGCCTAAGGGTTCCATCTTCCTACTTTGAAAACAGTACTGTAGAACCCCAAGGAGAAGTATTAGGTCAAATGAAACCCTTTTCATGCTACTCCTCCAACTAATTCTGGAGCTGTTTCAACTCTGGTGTATCCATCCTATAATGAGAAATGTACACCGGTGCAACTTCTTGCACGATATCAATAGAAAATTCCACCTCTCTCTCCGGAGGCAAAACTGAAAATTCCTCTAGAATGATGACCCTAAAACAATCCACCACTGGAGGAATGTCTAACTGCGATGTTCCCTGAACATCCAGATTTAAAATAGAAATCTGGGCTTTAACTCCTCCTAACTGATGAGTCACTGGACCTTCTCTACTTGCATGGACATACCATTCTCCCTTATGATGAAACGATATGCCCTTTGGTGATGTGAAACTCACCATATGATGATAATAGTCGACGACTACCTGGATGTGAAATGGCATGCCCATTCTGAGAGTGACATCATATCCTGTCATCCCTAAATCATATAGATCCCATAAAAAGTGACACCCACCAACCTCTAGAGATCACTCTTCGCACTAACGTACACAATTCATTCTATCCCCCCACAATGTTTTTTAGTGTCAAAATATTGGCATTAGAAAATATACAGAGCCCAAGGCTCTCCACAACAGCAACAAATATAAATATATTGGAAGCCCCCATATTGAAGAGATCTGAAAATAGAACTGATACAATGTGGATCGTACATAGAACTATAGAAGGTCCAAGATCCTGCTCCTGGTCTACTCTGCTACAATGGTCTGCCCTGCTCCATGGCCATGTGACCCTGCCTGGCCACACTGAGCTGATCCACTCTGTTATGGCTGAAAGACCAGTGAATAACCATCACAACCATGACCTCCACCTCAGGATGAATGGCCAGAAGAAATCCAATTCCCATACTAGTGAGAAATAGTTGGTGCTTCTCCCGAAAGCGGAGTCATAGTAGATCTGATGTTACTAACTGCCGATGAAATGATCTAATAGAAGCACTAAAGGTGACCCATATTTCACCATGATCGGCACACCACTAGGGAATTCGGGCAATGTGGCCTCATATGCATGCTCTTTCTGCACTAGTAGCACACTACATGGATACCAGAAGATGTTTCTCACCTCCTTTGGATCACCGTGCAAGGACTCCCTACGGTGCTTCCTACTATAAGTAGAAGGGATGCTAACACTAGATTTCGAGCCGACCTATCTCACAAATCTGGAATCCCTCAGATTGTGCTCCGTGATCAGTTCCTAGTTGATGATAGAAGTGATGGAAGTCAACCTAAAGATGTTCACCTATGAACGGATGTCATGCCTCAGACCATCATCGATCTTCCTTAGCAATAATAACTGATCACCCCTTGGGATGGGTGTTAAGTGATGTAGCTCAGTTAAGCATGTAGAATAATCCATAACAAAATGTACCATGCTCCAAACTCAATAACACCAAGGCTCGATCAGCCCTCAGGGTCTCCGGATAGATGTAATCATAGAATATGTGCTACAGCTCATCCCAAACCATAACCTGATAGCATCCAACTGGTGAGATCACATCTCACCACCTATTGGCAGTGTCTCGAAGCATATAGGTAGCAAGCTTGACCCTACTCTCTAGAGGCACCTCTAGATGCTCAAATATCATCAGAATGGTGTCTAGCCATGACTCTGCAGCCTGAGGGCCCCCTTCCATTTAGAGTGTGGGAGGATGGTATTGTTGGAAAACCCAAATCAAATCTTCCATCGACGGGGAAAGAGGCAATGCTCCCTGAAAGTTATGCATCATCCTCATAATTACATACTTGAATAGTGCATCAGAACCTATGTCTTGTATAATGGATGGTTCCAAGACTGAAAAAACAAGAGGATCTTACAGAAGTCCCGGATCAGCCATATCCAGTCTATGATCACCACCTGGAAACTGGTGGACAACCAGAGGATGTCTCGGTGGAATGACTATGGAAGGTCAAATGGAAGCCTTCGATCAATATTAATAGGGACTGAAACATAGAAGTGTTATAAGGGAAAAATAGAAAAAAAACATTCTAATTTTACAAAAAAAGACTACACAGTGTGTATAAACTCTACACGGCGTGTTTCTTTATGTCATTCACATGGGCGTGTACTTCGTCCAAAACTGGTCGTGTAACACCCAAACCACACAACGTGTTGTCCTAACACACGACGTGTACCTGAATTGTCTTCCCCTGTCGGATTCATTCTACATGGTTAATCCACACAACTCTCCTAAAAACAAGACAACCTGGTATGTTCAAGGAAAAACGATGTTTACTAGACGGGCTTCACCAACCCGGGTCGTTAGTGACACGATGGGGTACACGGCTCACACTACATGGTGTGTTCCAGCTGGACACGGCATGTTAAAGAAGAGACTCCACTGACCTGTGTGGTTAGCTACACGGCCAGGTTCCTAGGAATACACTACATGAGATGTTCAAGCCATGCACAATGTGTATAACCAAAGATTAATCTATCCGCGTTGTTAGTCACACGGGCAGATGCAGGGTCAACAACACATGGCGTGCACAACTGATAGATGGCGTGTTCCCAAAAAAATTTCCCTATCTCATGTCTCTGCTCACACGACCTACGACATAGTTAGAGACAACATGGTGTGTACATAACGTATACTGTGTGTACTTAAGAAAAAGTGTTTCTTCCCAAACAGAAGAACACATGGCATGTACTTAACATTAGACCACATGTATTCTGGGTTTTTATGAATAGTATAGCTTAGAAACTACTCCAAAACATAGAAAAAACACTGAAATTAACATTGATGGTGCCAAATTTCGATCTGTGAGGGCCCATACTTCCCACAAACTCGTGTTTGTCATATTATACATGTTTAGAAAGGTAAAAAAGTCAATGATCCACCATGTTCTGGTCCACAAGGGCCCATAGCACTTGAAGAACCATAGTTTGTCATTCATCCAGAAAAAACCTTACACAAACAATACCCTATCAAACAACAAGCATTCCATCAAGGATACAATCATGGAAGCATGAAGATTCTACACAAAATCTATCAAAACAACATGAAACTCCAAATTCACCCTAAATGTCATTGAAATAATCCATGAAATATGATTTCTGTTGAGTGCCTATATGATGCATGAGTTGGAATACCCTCATCTCCTCGGTATTTTATAGAAACAGAACCTCAATAACATAAATAATAACTAGTACAAACATGTTAGTCACCTAATGATTAAAATCAAGGAAACCATAAACATGAAAAACCTAGAAAATTGCATTAAAGAGGTAGATTGGTTTTTCCCTGTACATAGGTCATCTACTCCCAAGTAGAACATATTACCAAGTACCTATTTAATCCTATACATGACTATAGGATACAAAAATTAAGTCAAGTGAATAGAATTCCTCTGAAACCACATTGTAACATCTCCATTCTAGTAGCCACCCAGGGGCGCCCCATACCTGGTTGGTCACATGGCCTCAATCACATTTCCCCAAACACCATAGGTTGCTGACTAGTAGTGAGGGCCTTGGGTGTGATAGTGGGGAAACTATGCCCTCAATGGAAGAGTACACATTAGACATAAAAAAATACATATAAGAGCAGAAGAAGTAATAATATCATACAAAAACAAACTATGGAAGACTGATTGAATAAACTGGATCACATATATAAAATGATGCATGATATATATGTCTAGGAAAGCAGCGAAACAAAGCACAATTCTGAAATACAGTACCAAACCCTGTACTTAAGAAAAATAGTAATCATCTCCACAGCATCGCAAGCCTAAGATTGGTCCCGTGCTCTCGAACTCCACAACATGTCATGTACGTGAAGTAGAAGGGAGGTTTCCCTTGTCTATACCTGCAACAATATAATACTTTTGGGCCCAAAATCATGACCAAAATAGGGTGTGAGAAAATATATCAGTAGGAAACCACCACGAGATCTATTCCAAAATGTCAATGAGTATATGGAAGGTAATAGTATAGTAAAAAGTTAATAATAATGTACTAAATAGTAATCAATCCACAATTTCAATATCAGGAAACAACTAACTAAGAAAGAAAACACAAATAGGTAAACCTTTGGAAAGTACCCATATCATATCCCCACTAGTACTACATAGAAATGCAAGCATGAAGCTAACAAAAAGGTATCCCTATTGGAAGTACCCACAACCTTTCCCCTATGGTCATACATAACAAGTACAAGAATCCCACAGGGCTATACACTCATTCTAACCCCTCTAGTTTAGCATTAACATAGACTCTCTAGGGAAGCACCCGCCGTCAATTCCCTCTATAGTGTCGTATCACTACTAAAGGTTCTCTAGGGAAGCACTTATGTCACATTCCCTCTATGGCCCTACATCAATGAACAACAGACACTCCGAGGAAGTACTCAATGTCAATTCCCCATGAGGTCTCGCATCATAACTAGGAATGAAACTCCAGAGAAGCCCTTATGTACATTCTCCCTATGGTCTATACATTAGGTTCACACAGCCCTACGCAAGTCAAGCATGTGTCATAGTGCGTATCAGCCAAAGTAACCCTAAAGAACTACTTAGCAAGCATTCCATAGCATAACAACATAACAACATAACAGTCACACCATCCTACAATACTAGGCATGGGAAAGTAAACAACCGACTAATAGGAAAACTAGACCCAAAGGTCAAAACAAGAAAAACATGCATAGAAAACACAACCAAAGAACTTCAATTCACCATATTCATAATCAGATATAATTTACTCAAGCATACAAGCATAGTAGACAAACAATACGGTTGAAACAGAAAATGTGCAATACACCATTGAAGGGTATTGAGAAAAGATTCACATAAAACTCAAAGTATTTCAACGGAAAGGCTCAAAACACCTATCTCGACATTGGGAGATCACTATATGCGAGCCTCTATGATTTAATTACCATAGAATGCTGAAAATATACCAAAACATCTAAAAACATTCAGCTGGGGATAACATGAAGAAGAAGACGAATCATGAAATGAAACCCAAGGAGAAGAGAGAGCTTACCGAGGGAATCCCAATGCAATCGACGGTGGTGGAGTCAAAGATTGGATAGAGGCTCAGGTCCTCGGGGAAAGATCGTGGTTATGCGAGTTCCCTTGGATGAATAAAACCTAGAAGAATATGGTTCCATTGATTAGATGTGACCTCGGTGCATTTAATGAAAAACATAAAGTACATTGCTTGTAATTTTGAAGTATATTATGTGTACTCACCATTTCCGTACTCTACTTTAGGTGGCCCCGCCAAGTCATCCCCACATGGTCGTGTACATGGCCGCTACCCGGCCAGCACCTGGTTCCATTCGGCAACCGAGTACATGGTGTGTACTCATAAAGTACACGACATGTACTTAGAAAATTTCCAGAATTTCTTATTTTTCTAAAAAATGACCTGAAAAAGAAAAACATACCTGAAAAGAAGATCCAGATTATTACATTTTTTAACATCATAATGGATAAAATATAATCCAAAATATACTCTATGCCCATTTCTCAAAGATAATGAAATCAAATGCATACAAAAAATAATAAATTTGATTATCCACTATTTGTAAACCTTAATTATATTATATATGAATGTATTGTGATCAATCTATAAGAATATATTAGAAAGTATAAGAGTGGATGGAAACATGTTATTTTGAAAGAAAACTTCTAGAATCTTTCCCATTATGTTAGTGTAATTTACATAGGCCTATTTTAAAGTGATTCTATCATAGTATTTTTTTTAAATAACATAATGACCCACATATTTAAAACTTCTTCCTATATTTAAATCACAAGTATTAATGGAAATATCCAACTAGGCAGATCATTATTATGGTGTAAAAATATTTTCTTTTCAATGTAGTATATGATTGTATAAAGGATTATTAAACATTTAATGGAATATACATCAATAATTGGTGAGTGAGTGGATAAACAATATTGGTTTTATTTTTGAAAAATTTGATGTAAAATATCAAATGTGTAAGAATTATTTGAATCCATGTCATTAGGGTGTGATAGGGAGACAATAATTTCAAATTTATTTGTACAGGTCATGATGTATTCCTTATGTGAAAATATTGGGTCCATGTAATTTTCCATTGTGGATCAAGAAGTAGAACAGTTTTTAATAGTGTATCAAATTATTTTCATTGTACTTCTTTTATACTAAGTAATTCCTTTAACGATATATATCAAATGATCATCTATATTCTAAAAAATATTCCGTTAAATATTTATAAAACCCCCTTTACTATTTTATGACTTAAATTTTATATTGGTAATGTTCCAATTTATTACACAATAAAAAATAAATGTGATGAAAAATTAAGGTACATATAATCATGAGAAGGTTATTTTTTCTAACGTTGTTTGAAATAATGGTATTTTATTATATATAAGATAACCATATATAATGAAATAGAATAATTTTTTTCTTATCCATTCATGAATTTTTTCATCAAATATCTTTAAAAAGTTTCATTTATTAATTAATCATTAATTAATTTATACATACTCTATATCCCATTGATATAATTATTTGAATCAATTCAATTTCTTATCTCTTAATTGTGGTGATCCCTTCCTTCTTCGGCACAACATGAAGAAGACTATACCATTATCATTTTTCAATTGATATGATAATATATGAATAAGGGACCCCCATTAGATATTTATTGATTAAAAAATTCAAATGTGTTGTAAGATATCATCAAAATTAGAAACTGTGATTCCATTCTTTTTCTAATAAAAAATTATGTGAAAAAATTTCTTGATAAATAAAATATATTTTACAAATGATCTATGTCATTTCATTAAATGATGAATTCATCAAAATCACATTAATTAATAAATCGAAAAAATTAATTTTGATTTATAATTGGGTTAATGTTTTTAATATGATTAAATCAATAATTTATTATTAAATCAACTTAAATAGAATTATCTTATGAAAATATTGAAAATAATGAATTATTTTCTGATATTGATTAATATGTTATGATTTAATTTTTATCAAAATTTAATCCTCTTACAGATATCAAAATATACCTATATAAATTCTCATTCTAGACGAATTAATAATGATTAATTTAATAAATTAGTCTTATTATAATTATATATAAATACTATTCCATTAATCATATTTTTAAATAAATGGATTAATCCCTAATACATTTATTCCAAACCAATTTTTATTAAAGGTAATAGATACTCAAGGTCAAATAATATTCATCCATAAAAATAATGGTCATCAAGGGAGCTTAAATTTGAGAATAGATAAATTAATTTTATCTAATTATACTTATATAAATATTTAAATTCACGAAAATGAAATAAAAATATATTATGATTTATGTATTGTTGAACAAAGGGAGTTTTATGAAATTAAAAATTTAAAAAGTGAAAGGAAACATCTTAAGAACTATAATATTAAGTCCTTAAACTTCCTACAGTACATGTATATATATAAAATGTTTGAACATTGAGTTTTACAATATAGCAGGACTTGATTATATTAAAAATTTACAAGAATAGAATGTATTGTGTTTTTTCATTAATCAATTATGTAATTTTTTTTGTACAATATCCATTTATTATAATTTTATAAAATTTATATCATTATATAAAACCTCCATTATGGAGTAAATAAAATATCATATAATATATAATGCATTTAATATCATGTTACCAATTAAAATAATAAATGAATATGATGTTTATGTATATCAATGTAATATAAATTCTAATTTTAAATTTTAAATAAGAAAGATATGAAATAAATCTATGTTTTTATAACTTTATGAATATTGTTCCCAAAATATTGTATTATTATTTTCTATAAGGTTTTGGTTATTTAAATACCACATTGATATCTAATTTAATTACTTAAAAAATCACATGTGTTTCCGATTAGTAATGAAAGTAAATAATAAATTTCTCAAAAATATAATATTTTTTTTATATTTTTATATAGAAGGTTCAAGGAAAATTACAATAATGATTTTGGAATTACCTTACATATATTTTAGAATACAATTATTTTATGGACAATATATATTAATAAATTAATTTTTTTAATATTTATACTATCTATGTGGGTATAAATACATTTAGAGTGTATTGAATGTAACCTATTTTAAGACAAATCCATGTGTGAAAAAATTTTCTAATAGAATGATATATGTGGATAATAATTATGTGGATGATAAGAGTAAATTAAACAACCTTTATCATTACTCAAATAAGCCATTTTGACTACATATAATTTCACTTCTCCTATTATATTTGTAGTTGACATATGTTAATTATTTTCACTAAACACTTGATTGGTTCATCAGATGGAACCATGTATATACATCCTATGATTGATGTATTGGAGTGTAGGTGGTTTCTTTATGATTTTATTCTTTTCCATCTATTCCATCACATTGACTCTTCATTTCCCTTCCTCCCTCATATTCTTTATTATCTTCTCTTCCATTTTCAATGAATAACCCTATTCCTTGGATGAAATTATTCAAAGTATTGATCCAAAATATTAATTATATAATAAGATATAACATTATTATTGCATGGGTTAAGTAACTACAATAAAAATTTCTTCTTAACACATAAAATATTTTATAAACATTATTGGGACTTAGTTAACGACCAATGTGATGTTACAAGATTATTATACATCTAATATAAAAAATTAACAAAATTTTATTATTTTTAATATGTAAAAGTGTATTATTGAATGAAAAATACATTTCATATTAAAATGGGAGTTAAATATAAATTCTAACAACATGGGCACATCTTAAACAATAATTTTAACCTAGAGAAAAATATATTCAAATGGGGCCCAAAAGAGTTGGTGTCGTTGAAAGATTATTGTTTGTTTTAAAAATGGAATTTTATAAACATATTGATAGTTTATAATAGGAGGATAAATTTTATATCCTAATGATGTCTATCTATCTATTTTTACTAATCATATTTCTTCTTGTTTGATGATTGAACCCTAGGAATTGTGACTAAAACATTTGGTAAATTTATTAATAAAAAGAAGAATTATTTTTCAAGATTAACAGTGATAGATGATATGAATTGAATACTTTTCATCATTCAATATATATATAATGGATGTATTTTTTTGATTGTACAACTATATTCTTTATGATTTGAAACATGTTACTTTAAATTTCACTTTTCTTACAATGATTGTATTTCCTTTTAAAATGACTATTTTCTATTACATAAAAATTATTTATTTTGTTATTACCCATTGTTTTAAATGAATTTAAATTGCATGAATGATGGTATGGATTAAAAAAATTCCTTGATTTTATTTTTTGATATTTACCATGGATTTCATACCCCAATTCCTCAGAAGTCTAACTCTGATCTATGATTTGGACTAATATTTAACTATTCCATACTCGTTTAAAAATCGATAAAATTATGGGATTTTGATTATTTTTTGTTGATCGATATTAGTGATTCGTGAATATGGGATGTCTGATGGTAGTGGGTGTTTCATGGGTTTAATATTGGTATGTGTGTTCCCTTTTTTGAATTGATTGGAAAAGTATTTATTTCATTCAGGGAGTTGATGGGTTAATTTCATGAATCTTATGGAAGCAATTGTCCTATGATAGAAATATATCAATGACTTTGGATTATTGAGATGATTTTTCTATGAATAAAGTAGAGAATGGTGATAATGTAATCACTATTATTAAGAAAAAAAATATTGTTTTGAATACCTTATTAAATAGTGAATAATTCAAAATAATACACACTATGTACCATACTATCTTTTCTAGCTATGTTTGAGATTTTCATTAAATGTGAAATGAAATATAACCAATGTATACATCATGTATTTTCCTAATTGTCTTGTATCATGCATACATAGGGAGCCTCCCAAGTTCATATTTCACCACATTTTTCAGGTGGCTCAGGACTACATAGTGTAAACCATTGGTGGAAAAAAATTCATCCTTTAGGATTAAACACCATTATATATGGATATATATATATATAAGTAAATATCCATTAAAAATAAAATTTATTTGACCTCTCATTTTATGAGTTATTTTTCAATGCATCTAGTATGGAACTGGGAACACACATAATATAATTTTGTTTAAACATAAATTAATATGACCCATATATACAATATAATGAGTGGTTAAATAACCAATATAATAGATAAAGGGTATATATTCAATAAATATAGAATATATTAACATAAAATTTTCAAATGATGTGAATTTTTATATCTCACATCATGATAATCATATTTTGGGCACAAGGGTAGTCCCTCCTATGTCATTTTCATGGAATAACCATTTATGGTATCCTCTTTTGTATTCGAGGTGAGATATGAGGTTTTCATAGTTGAATTGATTTCATATATCTGTAATCCATTTGATTTTTTAGTCAATTCAATAAATGAATGATTATGGATATAAATCCCCTTGTATAATATATATGAATGTGAATGGTTTCTACACTCACATTGGATAGGTTTTGTATTGAAACTTCTACAAACTAAATTAATTGGATCCTATTATAGTGGGTAAAAAAATATTGAAATCTCCACTACTGATATTAGGTGGTTGATTCTATATCTAGGGATTCATTTTCTACAAAATATAACAATCATGGAAATAGAAAGATGTAAATCTCAGGCCTTTTACCTCCTACAGTCCATGGTTGTAGGATCTGTTAATATTGTATCTGAGATTTTATTCAAACTACTTGATTTAGTTTAATTTATATTCACAATGAAGTGTTTAATTTTCACTTATATCTTGTTGTGAAAAATGAGAAATCGCTCTATAATTTTTGTATCCCACCTTAATGAATATTTTGGTTTATAATTGTTATTCCATCATTCATAAATTTATTATTTTGAGATGAATTGTATTTTGTATTTCTATATTTTTTTTAGGTCTATCATTTGTGGTATATATTAACCCTTACAGGGTATTCATTCATGCATGAATTAAGTTTTATGAAGATGACATAATGTATAGTGCCAATCATTATTGATTAGTTTTTTCAAAGAATAATATTACTTGGGGTAGGTGATGGTAACTGTTCGTGTTGGGATTATAGAATTATGGGGTTATAATATATTATACTTATTTGTCCAGTGGCAATACATTTGAAATTATTAGTCATGTATTTTTGAATGGCATTTTTTATTCACGAAATCTATATTGTCAGATTTTTTTTCTTATGCGTTCTAATTTTCTTATTTAATACAATTTCTAATATTTTATCTTTGACATTATAGAATCATATTTGTAGTTATTTTTTATGTAGACATTCATTAGGATATCTTCATCATTCGTTAGATATGATTACATAGGATGACCACGAGACCCTATCCAAATAGACGTAATCTTATGGTGACATAATCTGAATAACACTACGTAGGATATTTTTTGACTAGTTTCATAATTTTCATAGGGAATTGAATTAGAGTTAATCATAATTTTTAGATTGAAAGGAATTCAGGTAAATGTTGTTAAATTGTCATTGGTTAATATTTTAGTTCAGTGATACTATTTATCATGTAGTAAAAAATGAATATAC
The DNA here is from genome assembly GCA_963277665.1 of Viscum album. Taxonomy (NCBI): domain Eukaryota; kingdom Viridiplantae; phylum Streptophyta; class Magnoliopsida; order Santalales; family Viscaceae; genus Viscum; species Viscum album. The sequence goes on along the minus strand of OY728145.1, from coordinate 928,891,944 downwards.
TCCCTAGGACTAAAACACCATAATTATTAATGACTATAACGACTATACTATTTTATTTTAGAAGTTTAAAAATAAATTAATAATAAATTTGTGGTAAAGAGATGAGTCGCTAGAGCGTTTTAGAGCTCGTGGGGCCTTGGTATTAATTTATTATAAATATTAAGCATAATATCTCACACACATAAGTATTTTACAGAAAAATAGAATATCTAATTATTTGATATTGAAATTGGAAAACTAAGCCTTTTAAGAATCCATAATATCGGTTATACCCAAAATCAGACATATGTTTTTTCAAAATCAAGTGTATAAGAATACTGTAGATGCTAGTGGAGAGATATGTAAAATAAATAAATTATTTTATTGTTTAATTGATTATCTAAAAAAATTTCCAAAAAAATAAAATTTATAACTACCATTTTTGATATTTTTTATCTTCTCTAAAATAATTGATTTAGGGAATGAGACGAGGCCCCTTGAGTGTTGGTTTTTGTGAAAAAAAAACAAATATATTTTGATCTATTTTAAGAATTCAACAAATCATATCCTCAATAAAGATTATTTAATTATTAACAATTGATACATTCAGATGTGGGTCTTCTATATTTTAATTTTTTCAATTTTTTTATTTTTTGAATATTATGAATTATTTTATTTATAAATTAATTCAAAGATAATTAATTTTTTTTCTCCCTGATTATTTCATTACACCGTAGTAATGATTTTTAAATTATAATTTTCTTTCTAATTTTCTTTCACTCATGATTTTGTACATTCATTTAATGATTTTGTTGATTCTCCTTTTCATCACATTGTCTAAAAAATGGAAAGGGAAATGACTTAGCAAAAATTCATTCATCCTCTGAAGAAAACATCAAAAAATCGACAAAGGCATGAACAAGGGATCAAAAGAACATGTGTCGCGCAAGTTATATCACTGTCACGCAAGTATACTTGCACGACGCATGATGTTTGCGCAAGTGACTTGCGCGACCTAAGTGATAACCGCCCTGGGTCTTCTCCTGCATATAAATAGACCATGTGAGCCCCCAATTCCGGGAGGATTTTTTCCAGAAACTCAGATTTGAGCTCCCGGTTCCCTCATCTCTTCTCAAAGCTTCCGAAACACTTCTAAGGTAATTTCTTACCTAGAACGGAAGATCTAAAGAGGGGGAGGAAGGCCTATGTGCTGAAACTCATCAACACATGCGCGCCTTGTGTGTCGTTTTACTCCTTCAATAGAACCTATGCGCCCCTCTCCTGGAATAACCTCAGGAGGATTCTAAAGGCCTTAACCAAAAGTCGCTCAAGTATTACCCTGCTGGATGAACACCACGCAAGTACCCAATGTGTCGTGCGGGTATACCTGCGCAACCAAGACTTGCGCGCCCACGCAATACCTACGCGCCTGCCAGGACTTGCACGCCCCTGACTTTTTGGGTTCCCTTCTTGCCCATTTTACCCCTCTTAAGCCATTCCTCCTCTCCTATTAATGATTTAGTCTTCAAGACACTCTTCAAATCCATTTATGGCGTGTTTTCTTGATTTGAAATCTTTATCTGAAAGGAATTCTGTGGAATATCCCTCAAAACATAGTGATTTACACATCTTTATGTCACTAAAGATTGAGATTTCATTCAATCAACCTTATCCTTTAAGATGAGAGAATCAAATATTGGGCCTCCTTTTCAGAAGTAAGTCCCAGTCATAATTCCTTTAACCTGGGCCTCCTTTTCAGGAGTAAGTCCGAGTCATAATTCCTTTAACCTAGGCCTCCTTTTTAGGAGTAAGTCCCTGTCATAATTCCTTTAACCTGGGCATCCTTTTCAAGAGTAAGTCCCAGTCATAATTCCTTTAACTTCAATCCTAATTTACCCTTGATCTGGGATTTCTTCTTAGGAAGTTAATCCTAATCTTCATCTATTTTGGGCAGTCATACATACATAAGTCCCACATCATTTATTATGATTGCATTTTTCGTGGCGTAATTGTTTAATTTTTTACTAATACCTCTTGTTTCTCACACCGAGCATGACTCATGTGAGCGTAGAGGGTAAAAGTAATTATGACATCCTTCTTTGATCCATCGTTCATAAACATCATACTCGCCACTCGAACTATGTGGGTTCTGGTTGCTTTTCCAAAACAAAGGATACGTAGGTAGCCCATCTACGGGTTCGATCCCAACTCCGATATAATCCATTTCCTACTCAATGACAATAATCTTCAAGTGCCCCACTGAGTGGCTTTGAAACCAGCATGGTCATCATAATGACCAAGAGACTTTTATATAAATATTTCAAAGGATACCATTGACCAAGAATCTTTAATAAATAAAGATTATTCTCTATTGATGAAAAACCTTGAATACATATAAAAGATTCTCTAAATTTCGTACATATTTTATCATTGATTGTATGATCTAAAGGAAAGCTCATTTTACACTTGGTAATGTAATAATGATTCATGAACATAACTTATATCTATAAAGAGAGTCCCGGAATAGACAATAATTCCCCTCAAAAAGGTGTGATGAGTCTGAACTCTCATCCTCTCGACCAATGAAAATTCCTAAGCCTCATTAGTCCACAAACTAATGAGCACCTACCTTTGGAAAGTAGGTCCAAATGGATGTGGAATCATCAGATTTTTCTGGTTCTACGAACAAACCCGTTAGAAACCGATCGGAACGATTGAACCTCCCATCAGGAGGTCATCCCCGAATTCCGAGGGAATCCAAAAATGGTGAACCAGACGTGAATCCTTAACCAAATTAAAAATGATGTTTTACCTATTTGTTAGGACACTATTTAAACTCAATGAGAGGTACAACAAGACAGTAAATAACATACGTGCTCATCCAAAAGATGTAGTAGCTGAATTTATCTTAATTACGTATGTTATATACAACAGTCACTCTTTTCCAAGATCTTCTGCATTTCCATAATGGCTACTCTCAAATTCACACCAGTGAATACTGCTGCTATAAATGCCGCTGCTGCTATTCCTGCTAGATCATCATCCTCTTTGAGGATGACATCACCCACTCCGCATCTTCAACGCTGGGTATCAAATGCGATGGTTAAGGAGTACCATCAACACGGTACCATCCCAACTCTGGAGGCTTCCCGACAAGCCCTCCAAGACAACAACTCACACCGGTCGTCCAGACAACGATGACCAATTATCAAGAAATAGGCGGTGCTGACTACCGTCTCCAACCGTTTCGGGTCGTTATCCCCAGAACGCAATCACCATTCACTCCCTTATTCTGAGAAAGTGAATGAGCAGGTCCCTCAGGGCCTTAATTCAAGAAGACATGAGTCCTTCCTGAAGGCTCCCCCCAATAATCGACAGCAGACTCGTGCGGCAGTATGACCTCAACATGATGAGGGTTCCAACCCCAGGCATTCAGCTCAGGTTCCTCGAACCTGAGTAGGAATGACGAACAACCAGAGGCGGAATCTGGTCAACAGTGAGCAGGTTCTCATCTCTTCCATATCCGGAGAAGTCTACCAACCTAACTTGGTGGAAAGAAACAAGTGGGCACATACACCTGCCCGTTTTAATTCTGCTGTCCGGCAGACTGGTCTGGAGGTATCACGCCAATCCCGCCAGGAAATTCCGCCAGAGTACTATAGGCAGGATCATACCCATTTCTATACATCATCAGCTGGTCACCAGGCTCGTCTGACTACATATGATGGATCTCGTCAACCACGTTTGGTGAAGTGAAATCAGGAGGAACATACACCTGCTAGTATTAATCAAGCCTTCTAATAGTCTCGCTTGGTAGCGTTCAGAGAAGTTAGTCGGAAAGCCCCAACAAGAAATAAGAAGCAGACTCAACTCTCTGCCCCCGCACATGAGTACTTTCAGGATTCAATGACAGGAAAAGGAGGACAGGAGCAGGCACATACTCCTGCTCCAAGCCTGGAATGGACATATTTTCCCATTCCGGTAGCTGAAGTCACCATGCATATTCTATCAATGGTGAAAGAGCAGAAGAAAATCCCTGCTCATATACTGGATGTCTGCCATGATATTATAACAACTTCAGCAGTATCTCAGGGAAGGACACATAAATATATCCCTGTCAGTGGAGTGACACATCAACAATTCACTACGGAACAGACACACACATCTATTCCAGTCCAAAAGGTTTGTGGGGCATACTCCCACATATCATACAGACAACCAAGTTAGGAACATACACCTGATTTGAGTGGAGATCGTTAGTCTAACCTGGTCGTCTTTCCTGATCTGGCACATACACCTGCTCAGAACAGCCACTTTCATCAACAAGTGGTTTCCAAAGAGAGTAAGAAGGCATATCAAAAAAGACCCGCCCATCACAGTCAGTAGATCAAGGTCCAATCTGTAACAAGTCTTTGCTCGATGCTGGAGTTCTTGAAGCCCTCAGACAATTATTTGTTGAAATTCAAGATTCTACTCCCTCATTTCACAATAGTGGGAACATTAATTCTGAAGGTTTTCAACAGACACTTCCTCATGAAATCTTGCTTCATGACAATTCGGTCAATCTTGAAGTTTCATCTTTAGATGAAAGCCACATGAACCCTTAGTGTGGTCAGAAGACCAAGAAGCAAGAGATCTCCTCTTTTGTTGCAACCCATTATGGTGGTCCTCCCCATGATGATGAATTTCACTATGAAAGTCCTCTCCCCAGTAGTGATGCACATTTCCCGAAAAATGCTCCAGTGGACAATGTAGTTCATAGAAATCCCTCTTATCTTGAGGCACTTGCAAATGCGAAACTAGTCATGTCTGAAGCTTCATCGCTAGAAGGTGAAATACTTTATCAATTAGAAGATATCCCAGGGTGTAGGTCATTCTACGAACCACCCCTAAGTCATGCATCTTCTAGTTTGACCAATGATTTCTCTACCAATCCTGTTGAATCCAATGAAGGAACAAGGAAACACCATCTCTGGTCAAATTAGGTAGAAGAATCTTCATCAAATGACAAAGAGGAAATGCTGAACATGAGAAAACACTGGCGAAAGGTGAAGTGCCAGTAATGTTTTGGCCTCTGCCTGACTCTCAGTATAATATTACAGAAATGTTGACAGAATATGAAATTCATGATATTCATCTCAACATATGGAAAACACTTTGTCAGTTGAAAAAGAAAGTATAATCTTATGATGAATATGAAAATCATCTTAAGATAATAGAAGGGTTACAAAATCATATTGATTTGGAATCTCTATCAGTCTCTCGATAGCCGAAGGCTGAAAAGAAGCAGAGAGACCTTCAACGTTCATGCCTTGGATCACTAAGAAGATTGTGTCAGTTAATTACCAATTCCCCATTTGGTATTCATGTCTGAGGATGGGGTGTTCATGGAGTAGTGCATTTCATTGTGCTCTCCAGTGAACAAAGCCCACCGGAAATGGTCTCATGAAATGTTATTCCCAGAACCGGCCACAGTCAATGGGCTTTGTTTGTAATCAAAAGCTTTCCCAAGAACATGCTTAAACTAGTTCCTCTAAAAATCAAGATTACAGAGAAAAAGTTGTTGAATTACTCTTACATCAAGAAAACAATAATATTAAACAGGCCTCTCGTTTGGAGAAAGCATGTCACCAAGTGACAGAAGTCTCAGAAATCATCCAATGGTATTTTGAACTGGGTGATAAAAGTAGATACAGGTTAATGCATCTAGCTAATTTCCAGACTAAGGTTCGTAAGATCAGGTGGACTTTTATGAAATTATCAGACATAGGATGTCAAGAACCACCCCAGCTCACAATAGTGGGGACTATTTTAAACCAACCCTCGAAATCAATAAATAGGTTCCAAGGAGTTGAGAGGGAACAACAGGAACAGCCCAAGTCAACTGGACTGTGGACTTTTTCAAGTCATCAATCCCCTCCTCAGAGAAAGTTGGTCTTTTCTCGATTGGGTAAGAAACCTAAAGAGGAACGAAGAGCCAAATTATCAGGAGATTCCCTCTAAATTACGGTTCATCAAGAAGTTCCTGAGGGATCAAATCAACAAAAGGCAATGTCACATAAAAGTCATGGAAGGAGACAATATCACAGAAATTATGATAGAAGGGATGCAATGAGTTATGCATCACTCAATGTTATCAATGATGTTGTTGCTGATCCACCAAATGAGGCTCACTTAGGGTACTCAGATGAAGAGGTTCCTGCTGAAGAAGATGTATGCACTGACACAAATTAAGAAGGTGTGCATACATGAAGTCAAAGGATTACTCAGAACCTATGTAATCCTTCGAGTAACCCACGTCCCCCTCTCCGAAAAGGATCCAACAAAGGGAAGGTAAATAACTAGGTTACATATCCTTCCTCTAAAGAAGGTCAATCGGTCTCACTAGAGAAAAGGTTTGCAAAACAGGTGGAAGAAATGAAGGAATTAAAGAGGTTGAATGCAAAACTAATTCAGGGTAGTCTTCTTCGTGAGCGTGCTGGAGTTAGTCAGCGAAGGGAATTTGTTGAAGCTACTGAGATGGATCAGGAATATCCTCCTCTATCAGTACACCCTTATAGGTCTAATACTACGGGTCAAGTGCAAGAACAGTTGGCAGTGCTACCATCAGTTGCAGCACCAATCTCCACATCTGTCCAAGCTCCAGTAATTGCACCAACCCAAGTCCAAGTTCAACCAGATGTTTCTCAAAAGTTAATAACTACTATTGAGTCATTAACAGCTTGGTTAAAACTATGGAAGGGAAACATGCGCAAGTTCAACCAGAAAAGAATGTTTCCCCTGAATGGGTAGATTCAATTTCTCCTCCATCCAGTTTTGGGAATCCTGTATTCCCTATTTTCAATGGATCAGGAGATCCTGAACAGCATTTGACACATTACGTGTCTTGTTGAGATCTTATTATGGGAACTCTGAATCACTAAGAAGTAGTAAAACTCGGATGCTTCATGCGAACCTTGCAAGGACCAAATTTTATTTGGTATACAAGCTTACAATCCCGGTCAATTACCGGATGGGAGGATCTTTGCCATAAATTCCTCCGTCAGTTCAGCTCAACTTTTCCAAAGACAACAGTTTTCGATCATACAAATTGTAATAAAAGGGAGAATGAAAGATTCACTGATTCCATTGCTCGCTGGAAGGGATTAACATATTCCTTGAGTTTAGCACTCCCTCAAGAAACATTTTGCCAACCTGTGTGGAAAATCTGCATGACGAATTACACACGCCATTAATCCCTGTGAAATACAAAAGATGGTTTTGAGACCATGCTTCAACCGCCCAACATATTGAAGATTCCCTTATATAGGCTAACGCTAAATCTAGTGTAATTCCATCACCTATAGGAAGGAGAATGGGTAAAGCAGAAACTGCTACATTTATGCTTAAACAAGCACCTGTACCTGTTTCTACTTCAAAACCTTCATCTTCTCGAAGGGATCCACCTCTTGAGCACCAACAACAAAGGTTGTTTCGTCCAGATGATCAAAGAGATCAAAGATGAAAACAATTTGAGGATTTTAAGAGTAAAACATACTCTTTATGAAATGAACAGGTTCCTGGTTACTTCATTTCGGCTCTGGAAAATGATCTGGTTCAATTGCCAAGGCCCAAAAGGCCAAACAAGGAAGGAGATGAAGACCGTCTCAATTATCACCCCTTTCATCAAATATTGGGGCATCCCATCCAGGAGTGTTTTGTCTTCAATGACCTCCTGCAAAAGATGGTCAGCTCGGGACAAGTCAAATTGAAATGTTCTTCAGCTCAGGTAGCATGTGTTACTGCTATAGTTCCAGTGGTGGAAGATGAATGGAAATAATTCAAAAGAAAAAATGCACAAAAGTATGATGATTGGATGGTCAGAAAGACAATCAATCGAACTCATGCTATTTTGCGAACACAATTAATGAAACCAATTGTGTATTTTGCCATGAATGTTGCTGAAAGACCATCTTTGTCAGAAGGAAAGTCCTCAAAGAAACGGCATAATTCAAAGAAGAAAAAAGTATCAGAAAAAGATGAGTATGCGTTAAAGCCTAAGTTGTCTTTGACTCTGGCAGACTTCATGCCATCTACTTCAAATCCTCGGGCACCGCCCCACCAAACGGCACAACCTAAACAGGCTAATCAGGTAGAGTCCTTATCAGACGAAGATTTAATCTTCGGTTCTGTTAATATGATTCAATTAACAGATCCATATGCTAGTCGCAGTTTCAATTTTGATGAGCATGAATTCCCTATATCAAATAAGGGAATCAGAGGAAGTTCTAGAGGTTCAGAATACAGGGGAAGACATGGATCTTTCAGAAGCCACTACCCCAAATTCTACCCCTGCTAGAACTGTGTATGTAGCAGAAACTCGTGGTAGAGCCCTTCAGTGAGCTTAGCAAGAACAAGCAAGTTCTTCTACCCATAGCAAATTCAGTCCTAACACAGTTGTTTTGGAAGATCGATTGAAGGTTCCATCTCCTTCCTCTCAGCAGGTAAATGGATCTAATCGGTATAATCTTCCAAAACCAAGGATGTTGCCAACGCTTATCCCAATAAAAGATGTATCAACTTCCAAAGCATCTACTTCCACGTTACCTGCTAAACCACATATTCCTGTTGGGAAACGTATACCTCTGGATCAAAAGTATGATATATTGAAACACTTGGCCCAAATACCAGCCATGTTATCAATTTTGGATGCTTTGAATCTGTCAAAAGATCTTTGGGAAGCACTCATCGAGGCTTTGTCAAGTCCTCAGGAGTTTGAAACTGAAATTGTTGCAGCTAAAGTCTATCACATAGAGAATAATCCTGCAAAATGCCATACAATAATATCTTTTACTGATAAATAAGTAGATGATGTTGTGCATGGGCATATTCGACCTTTGTATTTATCTATCAAGGTCAATGGTGTAGACGTCCGAAGAGCATTCATTGACAATGGTTCAGGAGTCAACCTCATGCCCATTCGTACACTTCGTTGATTGGGCCTCACAGAATCTGATTTATCTCCTTCTACCATGATGTTACAAGGATATGATAAAAATGAACAAGAACCACTGGATGAACATACACTCAGAACTAAGTTTGGAGATCTTGCATCCAATTCATATTTCATGATTGTTGATCAAGACTCAACATTCAAAATCTTTCTTGGAAGACCCTGGCTACATCAGCATGTGGCTTTCCCTTCATCATACCATCAATGTCTCAAATACTGTTTCGATGGTCAAGTTAGAATATTATATGGTGATAAGGCCCCATTCAAGACATGTGAGTCTCAATACATTGAGGCGGAATTCTATCTCATGAAGTGAAAGGAGAAATCCACAATAAAGGAAACTACAAAATTTAATGCTCCATATGGTTTGGAGAAGATTCCAGTAAATCCATTTACACATGTGATTACAGATTATGTGTTTCCTATAAGTCAAATTGAAAAGGTATACTCAAATAAAAATACACTTATGTAATGATCTGTAATGTCAATTACGGAAATCGAGCCAGACAACATGGGAGAAATTGGTAACCCACCAAGCAGTAATGAAAGCACAAATGGTGACGTCTTCATTTCATCTTCTGAAATTCAACAAGTCTATACTTCTCCAATTAGGCCAGAAGGAGTTATAGCAACATTAGAGGTGAGAAGTGATTTCGATTCTCAATCCATCATTTCCACTTTATTACCCAAAGAAAACTCTTCATCCTCAATAGGGTCAAAAATGAAAACTTCCTCTTCAAAATGTATAAATTTTGACATCTCTTCTAATCATGATAATTCTACTTTTCCATCTACTATACAAGTAGAAACGGAAGAAATAACACATCATGAAGAAGAAGAGGAAGATCTCAGAGATGCTCCTCTAGCATTTGAAGTGGGTATCTCTACCATTGTGGATGAACTTAGAGAAAATAAATCTGGGTACAAAGGAAGATCCACGCCCCACTTTAATTAGTGCGGCCATGACCCTTGAAGAGCAAGATATGTATATTTCTTTTCTAAAGAGAAATAGAGATATTTTTGCTTGGAACTATACAAGAATTACCGATCTTTATCATGATGTTGTTACTCATCATTTGGGTTTACCAAAAGAACATCGAGGATTTAAGCAAGCGGCGAGAAGAACACACCCAACTTATGCTTCTAAAATTGAAGCTGAAGTGGATAAGCTTATAAAAGCTAACTTTGTTAGAGAAGTTCAGTATCCCAAGTAGTTGGCTAATATTGTCCCTGTAAAGAATAAGAATGGACAAATTAGAGTTTTTATCAATTTCAGAGATCTTAATCGGCATTGTCCTAAAGATGATTTCCTAGTTCCGATTACAGAACTTTTAATTGACGCAACAACTGGCTATGAAGCACTTTCCTTCATGGATGGATATTCTAGAAATAATCAGATCCGAATGTCCCCAGAAGATGAGGAATATCCAGCCTTCAGAGCCCCTCAGGGTGTGTTTTGTTACCGGGTAATTCCCTTTCGCTTAAAGAATGCAGGTGAAAGATATCACCGCACCATGTATCGTATCTTCAAACCCTTCTTAGGGATGTTTGTTGAATGATATGTAGACGATTTGGTGGATAAATACAAACAAATTTCTATTCACTTGGCTGATTTGGAAGTCATATTCTTCATGCATCGACAACATAATTTGAAGATGAACCCCTTAAAATATACTTTTGGGGTAACCTTAGGAAAATTTCTCGGCTTTGTTGTACGCCATCGTGGTATTGAAGTCAATCTTGAGAAGACCAATTCAATCCTTGGTATGTAACCTCCTCAAAATTTGAAATAATTAAGAGGACTTCAAGGACACTTAGCCTATATTCGTTGTTTCATCGCCAATTTGGCAGGAAAAAGTTTACCCTTTACCAAATTGATGAAGATGGGAGTCACTTACCAGTGGACTGAAGAATGTCAAGAAGAATTCAATATTCTCAATAAATACATCTTGAGTCCACTGGTACTCATGACACCTGTTGAAGGAAGACCACTTATCCTCTACGTGACAGCTCTAGAGCGATCATTGGGTGCCTTTCATGCTCAAAAGAATGTTTTTGGGAATGAAAACAACCTCTACTATCTCAGTCGAACTATGTTTTAAGCAGACACCTGGTATTCAAGTATTGAGAAGTGCTGTCTGGAATTAATCATTGCAATTCAGAAGTTGAGACATTACCTGAAACATCACGAGGTCCAATTTCTATCTCTCAATAACCCGATCAAATTCACCCTTAGTCGTCCAATGCTTACAGGACGTCTAGAAAGGTGGGCAGTTATTTTGCAACAATTTGACATTCATTATGTGTCTCAAAAGGCGATAAATGGACAAGCTCTAGCTGATTTCCTGGCTGAACACCCTTTAGTGGAAGACACGTCTTTAGATATTGAACTCCCTGATGAGGAAGTCTTCTCTATTCAAGAAAGTCCTCCAGCATGGGAAATGTATTTTGATGGTGATTCCAGAAGTCCAATAGGGAAGAAAATGGAAAATCCTAAATTCAACAAAGTTGGATTAGGAATTGTGCTCATTTATCCAGAAAAGGCAGTGTTACCTTATTCCTTCTTATTGTGGTAAGGTGGTTCCAATAATGAAGCTGAATACCAAGCTTTTATCATAGGCTTGGAATTAGCACTTCAAGCACAAGTGAATCACTTAAAGGTGAAGGGTGATTCAGACCTGGTAATCAAACAAGTCAATGGGGATTATGCCATCAGAAAATAAGAACTAATCCCATTGTATGATTACGTCAGAGATTTAATGGCAGAATTCCCTTTAGAACCAACATTTTCTTATCTCCCAAGATCACAAAATGCTCAAGATGATGTGCTGGCTAATATAGCCACAACTCTGGCAGATCCAAATCGGGATGAGACAACCATCAGTATTGCCCACCATCGTGCAATTTCTCCTTATGTTCGAATCAGAACAGAGGAAATTAATGCAATTAGTCCCATTCCTGAACCGTATGGTCATACTACAGGATGGAGGTCACCTATCAGAGAATACCTTCAAAATGGAAGACTTCCAGCTGATAGAGCCGAGAAAGAACAAATCCAGAGACATGTGGTCAATTTTACTCTTTATGATAGCCCAGATCACCTAGAGAAAATTATCTACAAACGTGGTTTTGATGGAGTTCTCTTCAGATGCATTGATGGTGAAGAGGCAATGGATGTCATGAAAGAAGTGCATGTAGGAGTCTGTGGTTCCCACCAGTCTGGACATAGATTGTCAGATCACATTCGAAGGCTTGGATACTTTTGGCCTTTAATGATATGAGATTGTGTTGATTTCACAAAGAAGTGTCATTCATGCCAAGGACATTCCAACATCATTCATAAACCTCCAGAGTTTCTTCATACATCTAAATACTCATAGCCATTTTCCACATGGGGAATGGATGTGGTGGGACCTTACCCTTCGGCTACGGCCAAGCAGTTTAAGTACATTCTTATTGCTACTGACTTCGTTTCCAAATGGGTAGAGGAAATAACTCTCAAGGAAGTCAGTTCAAAATGCATTGATAGCTTCATCAAGTCTAACATCATTACCAGAGTTGGTGTCCCTCATACCATATTGACGGACAATGGCACTAATTTCTGTTCATTCGAGGTGAAGAAATTTTATCAAGAATACAACATCAAATCGAACCATTCATCTCGGTATCAGGCAGCGGACAATGGCCAGATAGAAGCCTTCAACAAGACTCTTTAAAATATACTACAAAAGATGGTGGATAAAGATAAGAAGTCATGGCCTGATAAACTCTTTCATGCTTTATGGGCTTATCAGATTACCACCCACACTGCAATGCGATCAACTCCATATTCATTGGTATATGGAACGGATGGAGTCTTTCCAATTGAAGTTCAATTACCCTCGCTTAGAGTAGACATTTGTGATCAGTCGTCTAAAGATGAGAAATCTCAAAAGCGATTGAATGAATTGGAATGGTTAGATGAGAAAATATTGTGCACTTTTCACCACTTGGAAGTCATTCAGAATCGAATAGCACGAGCTTTTAAAAAAAGTTCGTCTTCGTTCATTCACTCAGGGAGAATTGGTATTAGTTCTCAGAACTTCAATGATACCAGGAAAGAAACATCCCAAACATAAACCAAAACGGGAAGGACCTTATTCAATACATAGGGTCTACTCCAATGGAGCTTATTCATTAATCTTAATGGATGGAGAATTCATTACTACTTTAACAAATGTCAGATTTTTGAAGAAGTATTTTGTATAAAATGAAATGTATGTACTTTGTCCCTGCAACATGACACTAAACTGTGCGGCACCAGTTCGTCCTTGATATATGATGTTAAACTATACAGCAATGGTCCATTATGACCTTAAAATCCCCCTTGGACTAGTATGACCTTAAACTATTTGCACTTTTGACCAACATGATGCTAAACTGTGGAGAAAATCATCCTTTCTATATGACGTTAAACTATACAGTAATGGTCCAGTATGACCTAAAACTGAAAATTCGTCCCACACGATGTTAAACTATGAAAAAGTTCCCTAAATGGTCCAGTGTGACCTTAAACTGCAACTAGGTCCTATATGACCTTAGACTGCATCACCAACGGTCCATGCATATGACCCTAAACTGTTTCCAAGTCCCTTACGTCCAGCAAGACGTTAAATTGTGACATCCTAACTACATGATGCTAAACTCTATAAAAGTCCCTTACATCCGGAAAGACGTTAAACTACATAATCATCAAAGGTCATGTATGACTTTAAACTACACTTTTTTCAGCATGACATTAAACTACACCATCAATGGTCCATGCATATGACCTTAAACTATTTACACTTTCATCCAATATGACGCTAAACAGTGGAAAAAAACCCCAATGCATCCAACATGACGATAAATGATGTACTCTTTTCTCCTCACTACATGACATTAAACTGCACAGTCCCCCTTTCGTCCAACATGACGTTAAACTCTATTGTCCCCATCGTCTTAACTACATGACACTAAACTGTACAGAAGGTTCGTGATGCATCCTAGATGACATTAAACTGTACTTTATCCCTACTACATGACACTAAACTGTTCAACACCAATAGTCCTAACTGCTAGACTTTAAACTGCATAGTCCCTTCATACATCCTACATGACGTTAAACTGTGTATAGTTAAGGTTGTTGATACATCTTATTTCTCACACCGAGTATGACTCACACGAGCATAGAGCAAACCTCAACCATAACACTCTCTTTGGGCCTCTAGCCATGTGTAAGTCCCAACAACATTTTTTTAGGTCGTCGTCCCCAAGAACAACTTGATCATTAATTCATTCTTTAATTTAACTACATTGACATTGATCCATGCCTTCTAGGATCGGTATGTAGGCAACTTTCCATGGCTCAAGCCCAAAAACAATCTCTTCACATCGGTTCACCTCCATCTCATGTGATGTTGATTCGTGAAACCGCCCATAGATTCAATATCTTTACATTGGTTCACATTCATCCTTGTTATACGACGTTAAATTACACTACACTTTTGTCCAGTATGACAATAAACTACAATATTCATTGATACCCTCACCTGATAGGGAACCATTATTTACATTTATTTTTCAATCATGTTTCATTTCAAAGACTACATGCATACATGGCAACGCCCAAACCTTTTATCTTGGGTTAAACCATCATTGTACTAAATTCCCCTTTCAACCTTCATATGTATGAACCATATTTGTACAAAGGGTATTTCTAGATCTATGTGGGCATGATTCCCATCCTTATGGGATACGTAGGAATGTTCGAGTGTCCCTTGAATCCAGCCCCAAGTCTTTGGGCCTAACCCCAAATTTCACTTTCAGTCCCTTGGCTGAAAAGTCCCCATGAAAACACACACTGTGGATTTCTTACAATGGACCATGCTCTATGACCCTAAACTAAGATCTATAATCCTTTTGTCCCACACGACGTTAAGCTGTATTTTAAGAACTACGTATGGCTTGATTCTCATCCTTATGGGATACATAGTGAAGTCCAACATTTAAATTCAGGACCCAACCACAACATGATTATGGTTAGCATTGATTTGTGTATCTCTATATACATTGAACAATATCCATCTTTATGTGTCATAATCCTAACCTTAAATATTTTCAAATCCTCATAACCCTTTTCATGACTTCTAGTCACAAAAATGTCAAACTTCTGAAATTTCTTTTTCCTGACTATGCAGCACATTCCCATAGGCGGCCTTGCATAAATAGTCTACATAACAGACTTGTTAGCCAAAAGATTCTATTATTTGACTATACAGCCAATGCCCTTAGGTGGCCCTGCATAATTCAACCCCCTAACGTGTTTATCGGATAGTGGTAACTTCATTCGTGGCAAGAATTCCTCTTTTGTCCTTATTTTTCATAAGTGACAGTATGTAGGGATCCACAAAAATAGCCATCCTTAACATACTTGTCCCATATCCTTTTTCTTGATCTGAAAGTATTCAAGTCTATGGATTATATTCTCCTTCCCTACATTTGGGTCAAACCTTCGTAGGAGTGATATTTATCCAGTTCATTGATAATATTGTTGGGAAATATCTTCTCTATATTCAAGTACCTCTTTCCATATAGAAATCTCTATACTTTGCAAGATTTGAATCTCTATAAACTTTCACTAGATTTTAGCACTAGGAAAGTAAATTTCTGAGAGTTCTTTTGCCTGACTATGAAGCACGTGCCCATAGGTGGCCTTGCATAAATGGTCTACATAATAGGGTTGTTAGCCAAAATATACTATTTTATTTAACTATGCAGCCAATGCCCTTAGGTGGCCCTGCATAATTCAACCCCCAAACGGTTTTGTTAAATAATGGTAACTTCATTCTTGGGAACTACTTCTTCTAATTCCTTTTATCTCATTCTCATATAATTCCTTGTATTCAAATATTATTAAGTCATAGTTTACATATTTTCCGTCATACTTGAGTATGGTACTATGTTTTTAGATGAGTTGTCAAGGAATTGAGTCAATTCTAATCCATTTTGATCAAAGCTATTTCGACCTTAAACATTAGGCTTTTTATGTATGATGTGCATGAATTTAAACTTCCCACAAATGACAAAGGAACTCTGAATAAAAGTCAAGTTCCAGCTCACTAAACCTACATTTAGTATGATTTAGGTAATATTGAGCAATTAAAAGGTTTGAAGTTTGTAGGGTTATTTACATTAATCCTAGTAAAAATCAAACTATGAAAACTAGGCCCATTGGCTTAGGTAAAATCTAAAGCATGTATTAAAAGAGAATGCAGGTACAAATGAGTGAAGGTGAAAGTGTTTTTCATCGATGCACAAGAGTTAAAAGGACATCCACAGACTGGATTCTCTTCTCTTTTTCAAGAATTACAAGAGGCTTCCAACATAACTCTTCATTTGATTTACGACATCATGAGCTTCATCAACAACCACCTAGAATTCATTCATTCAAAGGGATACAATAAGAGATGCAGTGATACCAGCTCTTCTTGGAACAATTGTAAAAGAATGTTCTTGAGTACGGTTTGAGAAAATTTTCTACTGATCAAACAGTGACTTTGTTTCTGTCCAAGAGACTTGGAAGATGGATACATGGATTTGAGAATGGAGCATTGGAAGTAATGATCCATTTGAAGAGAGTACTCTTTTCGGATATTGTTCTAATGCCATGTTTGTCTTCTCTCCACCAACCGGCAGCGGAAAACATTTCAGCCCATGGGTTTTCCATTTTCATATCTGTAAGGAAATGGCATGGATGAAAAATTGGAAAGTTCACACCATTGTTGTTGCTCTTAATGAACAACATAACCGAAATAGAGGAGTAACAGTGTAGCTGTATTTCAGGTGTATAGTTCTTTGCATTTGGAACATTGACTCCTTGCAGATGACCATGACCACACAGAGGAAGATCGATGCTCTGTGGGAAATTAATATGATATCTCTTCAAGTACTTAGCCAAATCTTGGAAAGTGCTATCATAGATATCATAGTAATCATGGCCAATGATGTTCATCATGTCATCAATCTGCTTGCTAGCCAGTTCATCAACCGTTCCAATTTTCCTGGGAGCTATTGAATCTGCACAAAAGTTGAACAAACTAACTCTTAAATGGGTTTATTCATTCATCAAAATTGTGAATATAATTCAGAAAAATGGCAAAGGAATTAAGGCACGCAAGTCTAAAAATTGGCGAGCAAGTATGGGTGTGTCGTGCTAATAATTGGCACGCATGTATCATCACGCAAGTCATGTTACCTTGACAGCAGCACCCCAATCAAGAAAAACCAGAAAATAGAGCAACCTGCGTGGTTAAGGTGACCTGCGTGGCGAGAGCTCGGAGGTTTGAAGTCCGGAAATCTGGATGCATTTGTATGGAAGCGAGGCCCTATATTTATAGACGCAACCAGAACCCTTCACGTTGTACCTTGGCCGACTAAAGGACGTCCTCTGTGCACTGGACTCTGCGCGCCCGAAGCTCATTTGCGCGCCCAAACTTGTGCGCCGCCTTTCCATTGGTTTTTTTCTTTTCCATAGAGTCAAATCCGCATTTCTTTTTTATCCAACTCTGAGGGGGGACTTTTGTTGATGCTCCTTTTGGTCACATTGTCTAAAAAAATGGAAAGGGAAATGACATAGCACAAATTGATTCATCCTTTGAAGAAAACATCAAAAAATTGACAAAGGAATGAACATGGGATCAACAACACATGTTTCGTGCAAGTTATATCACTGTCGCGCAAGTATACTTGTGTGACACATGATGGTTGCGCACGTGACTTGCGTGACCTAAGTGATAACCGCCCGGGGTCTTCTCTTGCCAATAAATAGACCCTGTGGGCCCCCATTCCGGGAGGATTTTTTCCAGGAACTCAGATTTGAGCTCCCGGCGCCTTCATCTTTTCTCAAAGCTTCCGGAACACTTCTAAGGTAATTTCATACCTAGAATGGAAGATCTAAAGATGTGGAGGAAGGCATAAGTGTTGAAACTCATCAACACTTGCATTCCTAGGTGGTCAACCCTTAAGGGAAATGGCCACACTTGCATGTCGCCTTACTCCTTCAATAGAACCTGCGCACCCCTCTCCTGGAAGAACCTCATGAGGATTCTAAAGGCCTTAACCAAAAGTTGCTCAAGTATTACCCTGCAAGTTGAACACTGCGCAAGTACCGAATGTTTCGTGCAGGTATACCTGCGCGACTAAGACTTGCGTGCCCACGCAGTACCTGCGTGCCTGCCAGGACTTGTGCGCCCCTAACTTTTTGGGTGCCCTTCTTGCTCATTTTACCCCTCTTAAGCCATTCAACCTATCCTATTAAAAATTTAGACTTCAAGACACTCATCAAATCCATTTATGGCGTGATTTATTGATTTGACTTCTTTATCTGAAAGGAATTCTGTGGAATATCCCTCAAAACATAGTGATTTACACATCTTTATGTCACTAAATATTGAGAGTTCATTCATTCAACCTAATCCTTTAAGATGAGAGAATCCAATATTGAGCCTCCTTTTCCAGATTAAGTCCCACTCATAATTCCGTTAACCTGGGCCTCCTTTTCAGGTGTATGTCCCAGTCATAATTCTTTTAACCTGGGCCTCCTTTTCATGAGTAAGTCCCAGTCATAATTCCTTTAACCCGGGCCTCCTTTTTAGGAGTAAGTCCCAGTCATAATTCCTTTAACCTCAATCCTAATTTAACCTTGATCTGGGATTTCTTCTCATGATGTTAATCCTAATCTTCATCTATTTTGGGCAGTCGTACATACATAAGTCCCACATCATTTCTTATGATTGCATCTTTCATGGCCCAATTGTCTAATTTCTTACGAATACCTCTTGTTTATCACACCAATCATGACTCACATGATCCTAGAGGGTAAAAGTAATTATGACATCCTTCTTTGAGCCTACTATAATAATCATCATACTCGCCACTCGAACTACGTGGGTTCTGATTCCTTTTCCAAAACAAAGGATACGTAGGTATCCCATCTGCGGGTTTGATCCCATCTCTGAAATAATCCATTTCCTTGTGAATGACAATAAAATTCAATTTCCCCACTGGGTGTCTTTGAAACCAGCCTGGTCATCATAATGACCAATAGACTTTTATATAAATATGCTAAATGATACCATTGACCAAGAATCATTAATAAATATTGATGATTCGCTATTGATGAAGAACCTAGAATACATATAAATGATTCTCTAAATTTCGTACATATTTTATCATTGATTGTAAGATCTAAAGGAAAGCTCATTTTATACTTGGTAATGTAATAAGGATTCACGAACATAACGTAAATCTATAAAGAGTGTCCTGGAATAGACAATAATTCCCCTAAAAAAGGTGTGATGAGTCCGACCTCCCATCCTCTCGACCAATGAAAATTCCTAAGCCTCATCATTCCACAAACTAATGAGCACCTACCATTGGAAAGTAGGTCCAAATGGATGTTGAATCATTAGATGTTTCCGGTTCTACGAATAAACCCATTAGAAACTGATCAGAACATTTGAACCTTTCATCAAGAGGTCATCCCCGAATTCCGAGGGAAATAGATGTAAAATTTAAAATTGTATTCATTTGATGATAAATGTTTTTCCATTCATCCTACCTTCGTTAATCAAAGGATTATTGTTAGGTCCACTAGGCTGAATACCCTAAGAGGGAGGGGGGGTGAATTAGGGTATGCCTATTTAAAAATTAATGCCCTTTCTGATCTTGTTTCGCTGTTAAGCAAAACACTCTTCTCTCTCTTTCCAAATTCACAATATAAACAGAAAGTATAGCAAGCACAGGACACATAAATTTTATTTCGTTCACCGCTAAGGGCTACGTCCATCGAGCATGCGCCGACAGGTTTCCGGTCGTACCAAATTCCACTAATCTTCACTAGCTGTGGATTACAAGGTTTGGGCTAGATCACTTCTATGACCAGGCTCAATGGCTATACAAGTTTAGGGTCAGCTCACTGCTTTCCCAAGGGTCACTCCCTGTCTCTCTCTCTCTGGCTCACTGCCGGTGGAGAGGATCACCTTCTTCCTCTTCCTAAGCTCACTGCTCTTGAGGGAATCCACTCACAGTTTATAGACATGTAGGTCTCTTCATTTGCATGAAAGAATGCATCTTCTCTTATATGAAGATGGTCTGTTGAAGTTAAACTTTCATCTATAGATGGATCTCTCTTTGCACCAAATGTATTGGGAAAACCTCCAGCTTCCACACAGCCCGAAAATCACTACTGGAAATAATCCTTACTTGGCACGCAAGTCAATCACGGCGTGCAAGTATCGGCCCGCAAGTCACAGCGGGCGTGCAAGTCCTCCTCAGACACTTGTGCGACTCAATCTTCCTCAAATCCAATCTTTCGCGACTCTCTTCCTTTTATGCCCAAACCGTTATTGGCGCACAACTGCCAACCGGAGCGGAACTTCTAACACCGGCGCACAACTTCAACCACTGGCGCGCAACTTCACCTGCGCGACCACACACACCACCTGCGCGACCAACACACCTGCGCTACGGGAGCTCTGATTTCTCAAAGAGTTGAACTTCGGTAAAAAATGAGGAGGGGTGGTCCAGTATTTATAGGAAATCTGACCACACTGCGCAACGACGTGCAAGTCACCTGCGCGACCCAGTTTCGGTGCGCAAGTCGTTTGTCCTTTTGGACACTTGTGCGACCAACTCCAAAACTTGCGCGAACCTACTTCCTTAGCCATATTTTGATCTCCTGATCTTGAAAAACATATGGCGCGCATGTTTCCTATACTCCAAGTCGACGGCGCGCAAATCCTTTGCCAAAAACACTTTTCTTCATTTGTCGATTTTCAGCCCCAAATATTTGGCAAACACTGGAAAACGGTGCCACCTTGTATCTGTTCTTTTGTACCGCCTCCAGATCATCCATTCCATTTATCGACGTTCTTGAATAAATCATGGATCATTGACCTTAGCTCTTGAACTCGACATTCCATCATGAAATCCTCTTTGTCAACAAATTTGAATGTCATAGTTATGCTTTGTCAACAATCACCACTCAGATGTCCACTTTGTCAACAAACACAATCACCTCAAAAATTCTTCAATGATACCTTGATGGATTTTTTCCCAATAATATCCCCCTTTGGTTTTGTTGACAACTCTTCCAAAACAATGATTCTTCGTTGATTCATTAGCCTCCATTCACCTCATTGCGATTCTGATAGCGATCAAGGATTTACTCAACACATACTCTAAGCCCACATAAGAAATGATCAGCGTGAGAAACAAGAGTAAATGAAAAGTTCATCAATGAATCACTTCATCTCTGAAATCCACTATTGACACCAAAATGATACCAATTTTTCTTTAACTGATACCAATTTTTGATGGGCTTGTTGGAAGATCAATGCATGGTTTGGAAATATTCTTACCACTTTCCAACACCACTCTTCTGCTTTCATCACGATCCTCAGCTGTCGTGACATCTATTCTTTGATCGACCACTTCTAGCATTGTCGGATTTAATAGGCTCCCCTTTCTGCTCATAGCTTCAACACCTCTTTAGCCATATTTCCAGTGTTGTCCAAGCTAATCTCTGGCTAAGCACGTTCAACTAGCTTCAACTCCCCCTATCTGGCTGCTCCACCTGTCAGCTTCTCCCCATATCATTCATGATTTATCAAATCTCCACATTGTCTCCCCCTTGAACAATCACTAATTTCTCCCCCTTTGTCAATGAACCCAAAGGAAGTCCTTGGCAGTCTGTAACAGAGTAGAAAACAAATTAGCACAATAGGGAAAAACACATCATACCTCAGGGTGAAGGGGGGGTTACACTTCCACGCGCATTTATGTGTGGGGAATCGACTAAACTCCCAGAGTTAGTCGATGCCTTTCAAATGCTTCCTTGGGTAAGGCCTTTTTCAGAATATCTGCAACCTGTAATTCTGTAGGCACATACTCCAACTTCACAATCCCTTGCTCCACCTTCACCTTAATAAAATGATATTTAATATCAATGTGATTTTTCATTCAGTGATGGACGGGATTTTTGCTGAGATTTATAGCACTTGAGTTATCACAATGGATTCTTATTGGAGACTTCACTTCAAATCCCATATCTTAAAGCTTCTGCTTCATCCACAATAACTGTGTGCATGCTTGAGTGGCTGCAATATACTCAGCTTCTGCGGTGCTTAATGAAATGCAATCCTGCTTCTTGCTTAACCAAGCAATACATATTCCGCCAAGATAAAATGAACCTCCAGTTATTGATTTCCTGTCATCCGCTGAACCAGCCCAGTCTGCATCAGTATATCCCATAAATCTGTCTGAGATTTGTCGTTGTATATCAAGCCGAATTCCACCGTGCCCTTGATATACGGAAGTTTTCTTTTAACTGCGAGCATGTGACTTTCCTTAGGATTACTTTGAAATCTTACTGCTTGGCATGTGGCGAAAACAATATCAGGACATGTTGTAGTTAGGTACAACAAACTTCCAATAATTTCCCTATATTCTGTGATATTACCTGCGTTGCCATCCTCATCTTTTGATAATTTCATCCGGGTAGCAACCAGAGTCTTCATCTCCTTGGAATTATCCATTCCAAACCATCATAGAACCTCCTTGGCATATCTGGATTGAGAAATGAAAGGTCCATTCCTTCCTTGTGTCACCTGTAGACCAAGGAAAAACATTATCTATCCAATCATTGACATTTCAAACTCATTTTTCATGAATTCGGAAAACTGTCTGCAATGATCTTCATCTAATACGCCAAAAATTATTTCATCAACATACACTAGCACCATCATCCTTTGATTACTGTCATTGCTGAAATAGAGGTTGTAATCAACTCCTCCACACTGGAAACCAAGCTTCTTCAAGTACTGATCAAGCCTTGAGTACCATGCCCTTGGTGCTTGTTTCAGCCCATACAACGCCTTCTTCAACCTGAAAACATTGTTCTCATCCTCATGAATGAGAAAACCATCTGGATGCTCAATATACACATCTTCTTCTAGAACCCCATTCAAGAATATGGATTTGACATCCATCTGTAACACTTTGAACTTTCATTGCACAGCTATGGCCAAAAATAATCTGATTGTCTCCAGCCTTGCAACCGGTGCAAATGTCTCATCTATATCTATTCCCTCAATCTAGTAGTACCCCTTGCACACTAGTCGTGCTTTGTTCCAAATCATTATGCCATCTTCATTCATCTTGTTGCGATAGACCCATTTAGTCCCAATGACATTCTAGTCAGATTGCCTCGAAACAATCTCCTCCCATGTCTAGTTTTTCTCAATCTGATCAAGCTCTTCATTCATAGCTTGAACCCCGTTTTCATCTTCAGCTACATCAGAAAAAAATTTCGGCTCCACCTGAGATAAAAACAATGTTTGCTGTAATGATTTCATTCTTCGAGCCTAAACTGGAGCTTTCTGACCACCAATGATATTTTTTCTATCAATTTCAGCTCGACTCTTTGGCTTCCTTGTAGATACAGACTTGACACTTTCTTGTTCATCATCAGTATCTTTTTCTGAGTCAGCCTCTACCACTTCTACTCCCCCTGTGTTGGTTACCTCATCATCACTTTCATCCAGAAACTGTTCACTGGGTCGTTGAGCAGTCTATTCATTTTTGACTATAGTGACATCATTGCTCTCAACAATTTTTCCCAGCCTCTTGTTGAATCATTTATATGTTTTTCTTTTCCCTGAATAGCCAAGGAATATCCCTTCATCTCCTCGTGCCTCAATCTTCCTATGATGTTATTTTTTGAGAATGAAACACTTACTTCCAAAGATTAGAAAGTATTTCAATGTTGGATTCTTTCCATACCACAGTTCATACGGAGTCTTCCCTTGCTTCAGACTTAACAGGGACCTGTTTGAAACATAGACCGTTGTCAAAACTTCTTCCTTCCAAAATATCTCTGGAAGATCCTTATCAATAAGAATTGTTCTGGCCATGTTTTTGATGATCCGATTTCTCCTTTCAACCACTCCACTCTGTTGGGGAGTTCTTACTGATGAAACTTGATGCCTTATCCCATGTTTCTCGAGATAGTTTTGACCTGACTTTTTGTAAATTCCGTACTGTTATCAGTACGAAACTTCAGAATTTTCTACCCAAGAATCTTTTCTAATTTCCTCTTATATTTCTTTATACAACTGAACACCTCTGTCTTATGAGTAATAATGAATACCCAGGACATTCTTCTATAGTCATCAATGAAAAGAACATAGTACCTTTGCCCATCTATAGCTCGTGGTGAGATAGGTCCACATACATCAGCATGCACCAATTCGAGCACTCCAGTTGGTTTTTGTTCCTTTTGTATGTATGTCTTCCGGATGATTTTTCCTTGTTGACAAGCATCACATGTATGAGTACGATCACGCGATAGTTTGGGAAGGTCTCTAGCAGCATCACACTTTACCAGATCTTCCATAGATGGTTGACATAGATGACCAAGTCGCTTATGCCACAGCTGATTTTCTTCTTATCTGGATAAAAGGCATGTATATTCTTACCCATCTACAAGGTAGAGATTTCCCTTTGATCTTTTTCCCTACAGAACAGATACTCCATATTTTCCTTTCACAACACACATCTTCATGGTAAATTGGATAGAGTTCCCAGAGTCACATAGTTGACTGACACTGAGTAAGTTATGACTGAGACCCTCTACTACCAAGACATCAGCACGTCTCATCTCTTTTCCCCCAATCTTGGCTTTCCCTGAGCCAACAATCTTCCCGGCTTCATCATTTCCAAATTTGACAACTCCTTCTTTGTCATATTTGATGCCTGTAAGAAGATCCTTATTACCTGTCATGTGGGATGTGCAACCACTATCTAGGATCCAAACACCAGATCGATCTGGTGCTTTAAGGGAAATCTCCACCACCACAACCTTCTCATTTTTCTTCTTCTTGGTCCATACGTTTTCTTTCACACTCAGAATGGATTGAGACTTCTGTTCTTTCTCAGAGTATGATGGACTAGCTTCATCTTGCAGAGTAGCAAATCTATTCTGAATTTTTAACTCACTTGTTGGTTCATTGATTCGCTGCTTATGAACATCTTGATTCTGCTTTGGCACATCTCTCTGAGTGGTCGAAGTGCAATACCTAGCCATGTGTCCAAGTCCTCCGCACCAAAAATAGTGTCCTTCAAAATATGTTCTAGAAAACCGTCCTCTGTTTGGCTACCATCTCTGTTCCTTTTCCCTTCTATATCTCTTGGATATGGAACACACATACTGTGAATGTCCCATATTTCCTCAACAATAACACCTGATATAAGGTGCATTCCTTCATGTTACTTCTTCACTACGAGTTTCCCCTTGGGATCTCTGAGTATTCTGATTCTTTTTTTGCTCAAATCTACTTTCAATCTCGGGACAGGTGCTTGCGGTCTAACTCCAACTGCCACAGATTTTTGTTTCTGATTAAGCCTTGAATCAGCCTTAACTCCTGAGTTAAATTGCTTCTTCATTCCTACTGAACAACTAGGCTCTTTTTTCTTCTTTTTAGTCTTCGTAACGACCTGATTTCCCAAGATTGTGTTGGGATTCAAAGGTTTTTCCTGGTATTTAACTTTTCTCCGCAGACAGACAACTTCCTATTCAAGATCGTCAATATGCTTTACGCGATCTTTCACTTTTTGACTCAAGAAATCGATCTCCCTTTTCTACTCTTCAATCTTGAGCTTATTCCCATCAACCTTTTCTGTGCGCTCTAGCCTGTAAGACTTAAGATTTACAATTTCATTCTCAAGATCAGACATCTCTTCTTTTTGTTGTTGCATGTAGAGTTTGGCATCACGTACTATCTTGTTGGATTTATTTGTTTTTGCTCGCCAACCATCTATATCTTCAAGAGATACTTCTAATTCAACTTCCATATCAACTCTCCCTTCAATTTCTTCTTTTTCTTCATCAGTTTCGGTTTCTTTCTTTTCTAGAGAACTACTTGCAACAGCCACCATCGCATTTTGTCCACGATCTTTGCAGTTTTCTATCTCTTCAACTTCTTCACCCTCAGACTTAGCTGAACTGTCTATTTCTTATGAAAGAAGATTCTTCTTCTTAAAGAAATTTCTCTTGAACTACTTCTTCCCTTTCACATAGGCTGAAGATTTTTTCATGGGAATATCAACTTCGTATTCATCGCTTTCTTCTTGAAACTTTTTGGGGCATCATGCAGCAAGATGACCAACCTTTCCGCATCAGAAGCATGCTTGTGGAAGTTTCCCTTTAAACATTCCTTTTCCTCTTTGCAGATTTTAAGAAAGGAACGACATCACCTCATCTGACTCTTCTTCCTCCTGAGAATCTTCAATAGTGAGCCTCTTCATGGCCTTAAATGTAACGCCCCGACCCCAGCTACCCAGAGCCGGTGCATTACTTCGTAACATTGGCATGATCACAAAAGATCAAGTCTCGAAAGACCGATTAGTTTAGTAGCCTTGGAAACACTAGATACATTCATAAGTCTTTCATTACATCAAAATTAAACAAACTACAAAAAAACATGGTCTTCATAGTCCACACTCATATCTTCACTGATTATTCTTGCAAGTCAGTCATAAAATACTTCTTCACAACCTGGAAAATTTTTAAACATTGAAAGGGGTGAGCTCAAATGCTCAGTAAGGATAACAATAATGCGGAAGCTTTCATAAATAAACATTAACATTTAAGGCAATGTATAACTAAAACAAAATCCTCTTAAACATGAACTTCAACATAATATGGCAAAAGTAAAATGAGATAATGCCATTTACTTCTTCACATGGATATTCTACTGGTCGAATAATCACATGTAATATCAATAACCACTTTCATAATGAGGGAATGTATAATGTCGGACATTCTAAAACATTTTGTCAAGGCCTCGGCCAAGACGTCTAAAATGATTAAGGCCTCGGCCAAAACCATAAATCAAATTGGGAAAGGGCCTCGGCCAATTCCACGTCTAGTTGTCTCATGAGACCTACCGATGCAATTTTTTTTAGAAGATACTTACATTTAAAATTGCTCAAATATACTCCAGTGTTTTTCTGAAAACATTATGCAAGCTTATGAAAACAAAATAACTAATTCTGAGACTTCTCGACTAATTACAGGCCATGATGGGTCCACGCCCAATCCCTTCCTGTCTACCACACTCGAGAGTCGGGTTTTCTAAAAACATTTTTAAGCTTGCGTTAAATACGTATACATTTGCACTGGATTTTCATATATTGGAGAGAAATATCTCTTTTTTGAAATCATTTAAAAATCACATAATTATAAAAGAAAACCTTTTGAATAAATGTAAAAGTCAAAGGGGTTTATACACCGTATAAAAGAAAGTTGTGTATAAAATAAAATATGCCTCAACGAAAGGAGATTGAGACGAAGTCCCATACAAAGATCATTTTTAAAATAAAATAGATATATTATGTGTATTCACTATAGGTACACATAAATAACATAAAAATACAAAATAGGACATAATAATATCATGACATAATTTGAATGTAGGAGATTAACCCAAAGAATGGAAGTTGGGTTAAGAAGATCCCTTACCTTGTGTCCGACTTGACTCAACCGTTCTTTAACCTCCTGAATAATAAACTAGAGTTAATATCTACCTTATTAAGAACCATTTTCAATTTCATTATCCTTTTTATATCACTTATTACAATGTTATGAACATTATGTAATTATTTAAGTTAATAACGGTCGTTTTGTCGATCTTTGGTACATGAGTCAACAATAAACTTCTTATAATTATAAGTTGTTCATGTGGTGAAATATCCATTATATCCAGAATTATATTAATGATGTAGATATCATATATATCATATATATACAGTATATACATTCATTTATAATATTACGTAACATTTAGAGGTAAGAAATGAAATGCACCGTTCATGGAGACGGTAAGCCGTACGTACGCATGAACGCTACTTTCATTTCAATTTCATATTTAATGGAATGAAATCATAATGATATAAATGTATAATATAATTCCAGTATAATATAGTGTATAATACCATTTACTCCATCCTTTATACATCCCACACATGGCATTAACGATTCAAATCACTTTGAGGGGGCGGTAGTCCGCACTTCCTAAAATGAAATTATCGCGTTTTACCCATAATGGAAATCATAAAGTATGCCATAAATGAGAAATACAGAAGCATAAGTAAAACAAAAACATATTATATATCATATATAAAAATAGTGACATCTTAATGGCCACCTTTGGAGGTGTTATATGAGTGTTGAACAATCATCGTTTCGTGAGGCAGAAATTCGCCATCCACAGAAACCGTATGTTCTTTAACCATTAGATGTAGGTGTGTGTAAGTGTAGCTCGAATCCTTCTTATAACAACATCCTAGTATATTGAGGATACTGGTGTTGTTACAAAAGAAATGAATAAAAAGAGTTTAGGGGGTTGGAGAAGAAAAATAAAACAAAACAACATTAGAAAAGACATTACCTCAAAATCGGGTAACTCTTTTTGATTTGAGCTAAAGGCTTCCTTGGGAAGAGTTCTGCCCAAAGTGAGGTTTCTAGGAGTAAGGAAGGAATGTTGGGAGAGTATTTGGGCAGAGGTTGGCCGATCCAAATGGCTTGATGGTGTGAATAAGGTGGAAGAGGTGGGGGCCTTTTATAAGTGGAGAGGAGGGGCACTTTTGGAAAGATTGAAATGTTACATTATTTCAAAATGCTTTTCGGATTCTAAAGGTCCCACACTAATATAATTCGAGGATAAGGTGATAAGGTTTCGAAATCTCCTCATCCAATTGGCTTTGGACAAGTGTAAGCCTTGGATTTTACATTATCTATTCATTTTATTAAAATCGTTAAATAATGAGGTCATCGCTGCATCATAATGATGTCATAAATAATTTAATTTATTTAATGTCTAAAAATTATAAAAAAAATACTATGATGTAGGAAATCTTTTTAGCTTTCCAATGACTATTTATAATCAAAATTTGGACTTGTATAACCCTACTTAAAAATTGTTTTCGTAAAACATATTATGTTTGTGTCATTTTCACTTTAACATTAAATAAAAAGTAATTTATGTTATTTCCCAACAAAAGTGGATCCATGGGGTCCCCAAGTTAGGCCATGGCTTGTCTTGGTCGGCCATGACTCAACCAATGAGGTTGGGACATGTGTCTAGGTCATTTCATATTATTAAAGTATTATTTATACCTTAAACTACACTAATTACCTCTAATCGCGATTAAGAACTTAAAAGTTACTATTCACCAAAAAATTATTTTGATCTCATTGAACCACATTTTACTTCTTAATGACAACCATGTATGTCGGATTTTTGAAAATCAAATCACAGAAGTGGTAATATTTCATTTAAACGAAAAAATCAGTTATTTAACTACCACTTAGTGGTTTCACTATTCATCAAAAATTGAAGTTTTTCAGAACAATGCCAAAATTTCACCCTAAGCTATAATTGATATTACGAATTCAAAAATGATGTCTATTTTACAAAATTCCAATCATATTAGTTTCATTAATTAATTTTATAATTAATTCCCGCTGTCACAACAAATAGCGTGTTTTTAAGAAACAATTTATATCAAAAGATTGGCAATTGTTTATGTCCAATTTCAATGTTAAATTAATTCTAATGACCACCATTGGATAAAATGGTAAAAATATATTCTAATTATACTCTAAAACCCCTCAATAGTATAATTTATCACTATGAATTATTTTGATTAAAAAAGTTGTTTTAAGTATTTTTCACTATTCATAAAAATTTTGAAGTTCTCAGAAAATTACAAAAAATTCAACATAGGCTAATTTCAATATTAGGAATACAAAAATGAAGTCCATTTTGAAATATAAAATTTATATAATTTTAAAAAGTGGTTATTACTATTCATAACGGCTATTTTGATTAGTTGTGGTGTGTTAGAACTCGAAGTTGCGTACAATGCAAGCTTTTGCATTATTGAATGAGAAGCGTATCGTGGAAGCTCGGGGTGTTACATTCTCCCCTCCTTTAATAAATTGCGTCCT
The DNA here is from genome assembly GCA_963277665.1 of Viscum album. Classification (NCBI taxonomy): domain Eukaryota; kingdom Viridiplantae; phylum Streptophyta; class Magnoliopsida; order Santalales; family Viscaceae; genus Viscum; species Viscum album. Next base: position 928,861,882 of record OY728145.1, on the reverse strand, counting down.
CGCAATTTGAAATTTTTCTTGGAAAATAAAAGGTTGAAAAGAGAAAATACCTTTGAGGAAAACCCACATCGGAAATAAGGTTAATAAATATATAACATTAAAAGAAAGCAGGATAATTACAAAGGTCACCCGATATAGCCCATTCTAGGATTATATAAAAATATGGATATGGAGGAGAAACAATCCATCAAGGTCTGATGGAGAGTTATAGAAAACAGGATTAGGAGAAAGTTTAACCACAAGAAAATCACAAACATGTGATTGGTTAAACGGTCATTGAATCCCCAGTTGGAAAAGTTAACCGAAAACATTTTTGTTTTAAGTTACCTTTTATAATGTTGAGGAATTTATTTAGAAGATTTACTAAGAACGTAAGGGAATATACATACTTGTTATGTATACTTTCATTCGTTAATAAATTTTTACCACAAACACAACTTTTACTCCAAATGGTAACGGAACTCAAAAATATTCTATTTATCCTAATTGTATAAGGTTCCAAATGTTAACACATACCATTTAGATTAGTAAAACGATTTTGTAATAACCAGGGACTTCCTGTAGGCTAGTGGTAGGAAATAAAGGCTTGTCGCACTATGGTTGTGGGTTCGATTCCTGCAGCTGTGTCCGACGTGACGGGTTATTCCCCACCCTGCAGGTTGTCCTTTTCCTAAAAATATAGTACTATACTATTCCAAAAATAATCTTCATAAATGTTTTAACCTTAAACAATACTTTCCAAAGTTCAACTTAATCCACTCCAACCTTTATAGTTATCCAAAATACCTTCATCCAGACTTTCTCTAAAAGGTCTCTAAATTCCAAAATCAATTGTAACATCAGATTCCCCAAACAAAGAAAAGTTTCTCTTATTGTCACATACTAAAAATATGATTACCTTAATCATATTAAAACCTTAATGAAATCAAAAAGTACTGCAGTACAATCCATATATATATATTACATTATTCTTATAACCAGAATATAATCCTTGAGTCCAAAAGCACCAATACATTAGTTATTCTGCTTCAACTGTAGTAACAGCATAAGATTGTCCTTGATCCCTTGGCCTTTTCTGAGGTAAGTTTCCTTGACTCTTAGGGCATTCATTTGCATAATGACCCATTTCTCTACAATTGTAGCATTCAACTTTGACAGCCTCTTTCTTTCCCTTGCAATCACGAGCCTGGTGACCCTTTTCTCCACATTTATAACAAACTCCCATTCCTTTTAGGCAAGTACCAGGGTGATTCTTCCCACAATTATCACATAATGGAAAATCCTTCTTTCCCTTTTTCCCTTTATCTGTCTCTTGTTCCACCGTTCTCTTCTTCTCTTGCTTTACTTTGTTGTCATAAGACTTAGAGAATTCCTTTTCTGTCTTGATAGCACATGAGACTATATCCTCGTATGTTGAGAAAGATTGTGACACTAGAGCTCGACGGAGAAATGGTTTTAACCCATCAAAGAAACGATCAATCTTACTTCTTGGGTTACGTATATAATCTGCAGCATGCCTCGCTAACCATGTAAAGTTAGCCTCATACTTTGCGACATTCTCATCCTCCTTCTGCCTCAGACTCAGAAATTGCCTTTCCATATCTGCTCGATGGTCACGAGGAAAGTATTTTTCTAAGAAAAGCTCTTTGAACTCCCACCATTCCATATTCGATATGTCATCATCTTCCTTTGTGTTTTGAATCAGCGACCACCACTGATCGGCATCTCCAGTGAGGCGGTAAACTGCCATGACAACCTTCTCCCTTTCACTACTCCCCAAGGCATGGAATATTTTCTCTAAGGAATTTATCCATTGCTCGGCTACTAAGGGATTTGTACTCCCATTAAAGGTTGGTGGTTGTTGCCTCATGAAGCGATCTAACATTGATCCTCCACGTTGCGGATCAGGGTGCTCCATACGAGTAAGGTTATTATTCATAACCTGAGTGAGTTGTCCCAGTATGGTAATAAGTTGATCAGCACCAGTTGTATCTCCAGATCCACAATAATTATCTTGATTAGGAGGGCAATCCCTACACGGAGTTCGTGCATTGATACGGTTTCCATTCCTTCCACTAGGCGCCATTTCTAAACAATGGCATAAACTAGATTAGTTTATGAATCAAAATACATAATTCCATACTTATAAAACACTTAACATAAATTGAACTATTTATGGATATAATCCATAATCATAAAAAGAAATGTTTTCTTTGAGAAAGTATATACTCATAACCCTTCATAGTGGTTTGTAAATAAAATGAGAATTATCCTAAGCATATCCCCCGGGAGTGTCGTAACCAAGAGTGCAGCAAGGCCCGTTGTCGTGCACCAGTTCCCGTTCGAGTCTAGCTCAAAGCGGTGTTTTCGGGTTTTACCCCTAGGTACATCTGTGCCAGAGCCGCCTCTACCTGCTCGTATCCAGACAGGGATGTATTGCTCGGAAAACTCACAAAATCTCTACAATAACAAAATTCTAGGAAGTTCTTCTATACTAATCCTCAAAGTCTATCTTTGGGCTATGTGCTCTAATCAGAGTTTATCTAAATCTAGCTTCCAAGGTTAGTACTAAACTGCCTCTGATACCAACTGTAACGCCCCGACCCCAGCTACCCAGAGCCGGTGCATTACTTCGTAACATTGGCATGATCACAAAAGATCAAGTCTCGAAAGACCGATTAGTTTAGTAGCCTTGGAAACACTAGATACATTCATAAGTCTTTCATTACATCAAAATTAAACAAACTACAAAAAAACATGGTCTTCATAGTCCACACTCATATCTTCACTGATTATTCTTGCAAGTCAGTCATAAAATACTTCTTCACAACCTGGAAAATTTTTAAACATTGAAAGGGGTGAGCTCAAATGCTCAGTAAGGATAACAATAATGCGGAAGCTTTCATAAATAAACATTAACATTTAAGGCAATGTATAACTAAAACAAAAGCCTCTTAAACATGAACTTCAACATAATATGGCAAAAGTAAAATGAGATAATGCCATTTACTTCTTCACATGGATATTCTACTGGTCGAATAATCACATGTAATATCAATAACCACTTTCATAATGAGGGAATGTATAATGCCGGACATTCTAAAACATTTTGTAAAGGCCTCGGCCAAGACGTCTAAAATGATTAAGGCCTCGGCCAAAACCATAAATCAAATTGGGAAAGGGCCTCGGCCAATTCCACGTCTAGTTGTCTCATGAGACCTACCGATGCAATTTTTTTTAGAAGATACTTACATTTAAAATTGCTCAAATATACTCCAGTGTTTTTCTGAAAACATTATGCAAGCTTATGAAAACAAAATAACTAATTCTGAGACTTCTCGACTAATTACAGGCCATGATGGGTCCACGCCCAATCCCTTCCTGTCTACCACACTCGAGAGTCGGGTTTTCTAAAAACATTTTTAAGCTTGCGTTAAATACGTATACATTTGCACTGGATTTTCATATATTGGAGAGAAATATCTCTTTTTTGAAATCATTTAAAAATCACATAATTATAAAAGAAAACCTTTTGAATAAATGTAAAAGTCAAAGGGGTTTATACACCGTATAAAAGAAAGTTGTGTATAAAATAAAATATGCCTCAACGAAAGGAGATTGAGACGAAGTCCCATACAAAGATCATTTTTAAAATAAAATAGATATATTATGTGTATTCACTATAGGTACACATAAATAACATAAAAATACAAAATAGGACATAATAATATCATGACATAATTTGAAAGTAGGAGATTAACCCAAAGAATGGAAGTTGGGTTAAGAAGATCCCTTACCTTGTGTCCGACTTGACTCAACCGTTCTTTAACCTCCTGAATAATAAACTAGAGTTAATATCTACCTTATTAAGAACCATTTTCAATTTCATTATCCTTTTTATATCACTTATTACAATGTTATGAACATTATGTAATTATTTAAGTTAATAACGGTCGTTTTGTCGATCTTTGGTACATGAGTCAACAATAAACTTCTTATAATTATAAGTTGTTCATGTGGTGAAATATCCATTATATCCAGAATTATATTAATGATGTAGATATCATATATATCATATATATACAGTATATACATTCATTTATAATATTACGTAACATTTAGAGGTAAGAAATGAAATGCACCGTTCATGGAGACGGTAAGCCGTACGTACGCATGAACGCTACCTTCATTTCAATTTCATATTTAATGGAATGAAATCATAATGATATAAATGTATAATATAATTCCAGTATAATATAGTGTATAATACCATTTACTCCATCCTTTATACATCCCACACATGGCATTAACGATTCAAATCACTTTGAGGGGGCGGTAGTCCGCACTTCCTAAAATGAAATTATCGCGTTTTACCCATAATGGAAATCATAAAGTATGCCATAAATGAGAAATACAGAAGCATAAGTAAAACAAAAACATATTATATATCATATATAAAAATAGTGACATCTTAATGGCCACCTTTGGAGGTGTTATATGAGTGTTGAACAATCATCGTTTCGTGAGGCAGAAATTCGCCATCCACAGAAACCGTATGTTCTTTAACCATTAGATGTAGGTGTGTGTAAGTGTAGCTCGAATCCTTCTTATAACAACATCCTAGTATATTGAGGATACTGGTGTTGTTACAAAAGAAATGAATAAAAAGAGTTTAGGGGGTTGGAGAAGAAAAATAAAACAAAACAACATTAGAAAAGACATTACCTCAAAATCGGGTAACTCTTTTTGATTTGAGCTAAAGGCTTCCTTGGGAAGAGTTCTGCCCAAAGTGAGGTTTCTAGGAGTAAGGAAGGAATGTTGGGAGAGTATTTGGGCAGAGGTTGGCCGAGCCAAATGGCTTGATGGTGTGAATAAGGTGGAAGAGGTGGGGGCCTTTTATAAGTGGAGAGGAGGGGCACTTTTGGAAAGATTGAAATGTTACATTATTTCAAAATGCTTTTCGGATTCTAAAGGTCCCACACTTATATAATTCGAGGATAAGGTGATAAGGTTTCGAAAGCTCCTCATCCAATTGGCTTTGGACAAGTGTAAGCCTTGGATTTTACATTATCTATTCATTTTATTAAAATCGTTAAATAATGAGGTCATCGCTGCATCATAATGATGTCATAAATAATTTAATTTATTTAATGTCTAAAAATTATAAAAAAAATACTATGATGTAGGAAATCTTTTTAGCTTTCCAATGACTATTTATAATCAAAATTTGGACTTGTATAACCCTACTTAAAAATTGTTTTCGTAAAACATATTATGTTTGTGTCATTTTCACTTTAACATTAAATAAAAAGTAATTTATGTTATTTCCCAACAAAAGTGGATCCATGGGGTCCCCAAGTTAGGCCATGGCTTGTCTTGGTCGGCCATGACTCAACCAATGAGGTTGGGACATGTGTCTAGGTCATTTCATATTATTAAAGTATTATTTATACCTTAAACTACACTAATTACCTCTAATCGCGATTAAGAACTTAAAAGTTACTATTCACCAAAAAATTATTTTGATCTCATTGAACCACATTTTACTTCTTAATGACAACCATGTATGTCGGATTTTTGAAAATCAAATCACAGAAGTGGTAATATTTCATTTAAACGAAAAAATCAGTTATTTAACTACCACTTAGTGGTTTCACTATTCATCAAAAATTGAAGTTTTTCAGAACAATGCCAAAATTTCACCCTAAGCTATAATTGATATTACGAATTCAAAAATGATGTCTATTTTACAAAATTCCAAACATATTAGTTTCATTAATTAATTTTATAATTAATTCCCGCTGTCACAACAAATAGCGTGTTTTTAAGAAACAATTTATATCAAAAGATTGGCAATTGTTTATGTCCAATTTCAATGTTAAATTAATTCTAATGACCACCATTGGATAAAATGGTAAAAATATATTCTAATTATACTCTAAAACCCCTCAATAGTATAATTTATCACTATGAATTATTTTGATTAAAAAAGTTGTTTTAAGTATTTTTCACTATTCATAAAAATTTTGAAGTTCTCAGAAAATTACAAAAAATTCAACATAGGCTAATTTCAATATTAGGAATACAAAAATGAAGTCCATTTTGAAATATAAAATTTATATAATTTTAAAAAGTGGTTATTACTATTCATAACGGCTATTTTGATTAGTTGTGGTGTGTTAGAACTCGAAGTTGCGTACAATGCAAGCTTTTGCATTATTGAATGAGAAGCGTATCGTGGAAGCTCGGGGTGTTACATTAAATGCCACCTCTTTAGATTTCCCCTTTTCCATAGCATCGTTGTCATCATTTTTAATTTCATATGCAACAAGAGTGTTGTGTAGGTTATCCAATGTCAGCTCTTTCGGATCTTTATCTTCCAAAACAGAAACTTTAGGATTGAACCGAGGTGGAAGCCTTCTCAAGATACGCTTCACAATTTTTATATCTTCCATAATTTCTCCAAGACCCCGCATATCTTCTACCACAACATTCACCCTGTCAAAGAACACATCAACAGACTCATTCGTGTTCATTCTCAGATCTTCATTCTTATTCCACAACACTTGCAGCTTTGCCTCTCTCACCTTTGTATCCCCTTCATATATATTTAGAAGCTTTTCCCACATGGCATGTGACGTTTTTCATGACATCACCATTGTATAGATGGGATTGGAGAGGGCTCCCCCTAAGGCGTTTATTGCTTTACAATCAGTATCCAAATCTTTGTGTTCAGCTTCGAATATGCACCACTATTAATATCAGCTGTGATACCATGCATAGCTGCTGAAAACACATCCATTCCCAAAGATCGGAAATAGTGTTGCATTCGATTATTGCATATCTGAAAATTGCACCTGTCGATGATCGGAATCCCTTTATGATTAGTGAACTCCATTGAGAGAAGAACAAATTTCAACCTTTCCCTCTGATACAATTTGTTAGGTCCACTAGGCTGAATACCCTGAGAGGGGGTGTGAATCAGGGTATGACTAATTATAAATTAATTCCCGTTCTGATCTTGTTTCGTTGTTAAGCAAAACACTCTTCTCTCTCTTTCCTGCTGTAAAATATAAACAGAAAGTAATGCAAGCATAGGACACAACAATTTTACTTGGTTCACCGCTAAGGGCTACGTCCAAAGAGCATACACCGACAGGTTGCCGGTCGTACCAAATTACACTAATCTTCACTAGCTGTGGATTACAAGGTTCGGGCTAGATCACTTCTATGCCCAGGCTCACTACCTATACAAGTTTAGGGTCAGCTCACTGCTTTCCCAAGGGTCACTCCCTGTCTCTCTCTCTGGCTCTCTGCTGGTGGAGAGGATCACCTTTTTCCTCTTCCTAATCTCACTGCTCTTGTAAAGAATCCACTCACAGTTTATAGACCTGTAGGTCTCTTCATTTGCATGAAAGAATGCATCTTCTCTTGTATGTAGATGCTCTGTTGAAGTTCAAATTTCATCCGTAGATGAATCTCTCTTTGCACCGAATTTATCGGGCAAACCTCCAGCTTCCACACAGCCCAAAAATCACTGCTAGAAATAATCCTTACTTGGCGTGAAAGTCAATCATAGCGCGCAAGTAACGGCGCGCAAGTCACAACGGGTGCGCAAGTCCTCCTCAGACACTTGCAAGACTCAAGCTTCCTCAACTCCAAACTTGCGCGACTCTCTTCCTTTTATGCCCAAACCGTTATTGGCGCACAACTACCAACCAACGTGCAACTTCTAACACGGGCGCACAACTTCAACCACTGGCGCGCAACTTCACCTGCGTGACCACACACACCACCTGCGCGACCAACACACCTGCATGACGAGAGCTCTGATTTCTCAAAGAGTTGAACTCTAGTACAGAATGAGGAGTGGTGGTCTAGTATTTATAGGCAACCTGACCACCCTGCGCGACGGCGCGCAAGTCACCTGCGTGACCCAGTTTCGGTGCGCAAGTCGTCTGTCCTTTTGGACACTTGTGCGACCAACTCCCAAACTTGCACGAACCTACTTCCTTATCCATATTTTGATCTTCTGATCTTGAAAAACATATGGCACGCAAGGTTCCTATAATCCATGTCGACGGCGCACATGTCCTTTTCCAAAAACACTCTTCTTCATTTGTCGATTTTCTGGCCCAAAAATTTGGCAAACACTGGAAAACAGCGCCACCTTGTATCTGTTCTTTTGTACCGCCTCCAGATCATCCATTCATTTTATCGACATTCTTGAATCAAACATGGATCGCTGACCTCAGATCTTGAAATCCACCTTCTATCATGAAATCCTCTTTGTCAACAAATTAATATGCCATAGTTATGCTTTTTCAACAATCACCACTCAGATGTCCACTTTGTCAACAAACACAATCACCTAAGAAATGCATCAATGATACCTTGAGGGATTTTTCCCAAACAATTATCATTGGTATTTTTATTATCATCGTATTATATTATATTTGGGAACAAATTTCATTGTGTGATTCCATACTAATATTACATTGATAATTATTATTATATTGAAAAATGGATTATGAAATGATATAGGATTGATGATGATGGAGGTAATATAATATCAAATTGAGGGATTTTGCTTCATGGAATTTATTGCATGGGTGAAGAACCATATAGTTTTGAATGATCCACTAAGCTGTTGGTTTCTAGAATTTGAAAACATATTATGTTATTTAATGATTAAATATGGATTTCAGAAATATTGTCATGATTCATAGTGGATGTAATGTATTTTTTATGGGGTAGATTTCATATGAACATTTTATGATTTAATATATTTATAGTTTAGAAAGATTATATTTTTTATAAATTGAAGTTGTTAATATCTATTGTGCGACAACAATGATTTATATTCATAAATAATATATCAAATTTCATGAAAAAAACCCCTCAATATGTGATAATTATTACACCTGGTTGGAATGTACAAAGGTTAAATGCCCCCAAATATTATTATCCACACATAGTATGTCCATTTTTCTCACAACATGCCTACTTTAGAGAGTAAACAAACGCATGAAGATGAACCAAGCTTGAGATATCATCCTAACATCATAATGCCATGTGCTATCAATGCACCACATGTATTTAGAAGAAAAAACCTATGAGATTTTCATAAATGTATACACAATTACATTACCAAAGAGCCCATACCCCCGTGGTAAGGGCTCCTGCTTGGTATCCAAGAGACTCAGGATCAAAACAGGGTGGAGGTGAATTTCCGGGTTATGGTAGCAGTATTGTAGCAGTTAATATTCGGTACTGTAGCATCCGGAACTATTCACCCGATTTGGGCCTTCGGGCCACCAGTTTTGGACTACGGGTCTCCAGGGCCTTCAGGTCATAAAATGCCTTCGGGATATAAGGTATTCACGTCACGTAGACCATGGAGTAGCCCAGTTCATAGAGAACATGACCCAAAAGTTGATCAGAGCCACAAGAGTAGTATCCACCAGATGTAGAGCTAACAAGATTGAAAGAATGAGAGGGTCTGGCAGCCGCCATTGGGACTAGACATCGTGCTGCTTTGTATGGGTAAATGCTAGTCGATCAATAATTCAAAGTGGGGAGATAAGGAGATCAATGATTGAAGACACTAGGGAGGTGCAGTTCTAGTGGTATGGGCCAATAGGTCATGTATTTGGCATGGTATGCCTTTGGGCCTTCGGGTCATGTATTGTGGGTCATGTCGGGTCTTGTTCTTTGGGCCAACGGGTCATGTTCGGGTTCCCATTCAACCCTTAAAAGGGGGATTATCTTTAAAAAAATAAAAAATAAGGCCTTCAGTCAATTCAGGGATAGAAGGAGACATGTCATATAACCCTTGTACACACCATGTACTCTATATTAATGGGTTAAATCTATTATTTTCCTCAATATAGCTATAGTTATTCATATGTAAATTTGATTGTTCCATTCCAATTAGTTTATAGTGTTTAATATATTATTGAGTATTCTATGAGTTTCCCCCTCTGGTGGATTATTCATGTTTGAGTACATTATCCCTTGGTGAGGCATGGTGTGTGATGCAATATCACAGTCATCTATATGAAGGATTAGGAATCATGTTTCAAATAGTCATGATGTGTGATCGACAATTAGTGGATTATGGTATATATTATTGGGTATCTACCATAAGATATAGGTGTGATCTCTGACCTATATATTAATAAAATATTTGTTCCATTTTATGATTAATCATGGAAATTCTCAATTATTAGAAACTCATGGATGAATTCAATCAAAATGTTAGCTGGTCCTGAGGGGTGAGTTCTCTTGTAAAAATGTTACCTTAGATCCATAAAATTAATCTAAATGATGGAAATATGGCCTGACCTCACCCAATGATATGAAGTCCATATAAATAAATATATTTAGTTTTAAAAATAATTCCTTATTTTTTATTTTTTGATTTAGATAGGACTCTCTGTATAATGCTTTGTGTTAAATGGTTCTCGGTTATCTTATAGAGTATTTTTACACTCACCGATTCCTGGGATCCTCTAAAAAATGTAGACACTTGTGTAGATGATAGTACTTATGAAAATGGTATAGGTGGTGGGGATAAGATATATATTAGTTTGGATACAATGACTTTGGACTAATCTTGATGTTTCATTTTGGTATTTATCCACATTTTTTGTATGATGTACCCATTTATATTATTGGTGGGTCTATACTTAGACCTTTTTAAATTTATATAATATTTTATCATACATTTATGAGGGGTGAAAATTATATTATTCATTCCCATTATTTGTTGTCCACCTTATGTATTATACTTGTGTATAGATATTTTTGTTTCTTTACACTTACCTTTGGATAAGTCTTCAAATGTTTTTGATATCCACGTTCGACACTAGTCACCAACATTTAAACTATTGTAGGTAGGTGTGTCTTGTTATTGTTTTATTACCAATGGCTTGGAATGAATAATATTTTCTATTATTAGAAGCATCGTATCAAATGATATGATGTATTTTTACTGATTTTTCGAGACAATCTTTATGAGGAATGATTTTGGAAATTGGAATATAGAGTCAATGTGTGTCGAGTTTGGATCTCATGCCAGGGAACCTAGTGATGGTGTAGAAACTAAAGAATACATTCACTAGAACCTTAATACACATATTATTTACTTAGTCTATGTAGGTACTTGTTGAATGTAAAATATTGGTTCATGAATCATATTTTAATTGGATTTTGCTACAATTTTCTTCTTGATTCTCTCAAAATATATTCTTTTATACCCATGGTGCTTCATAATAGTCCAGGATTCCTCAATGATGATAATTATCTTGGATTCTACATCAGGATCATGAATATGGTCTTCCAAGAGATGATACTATATTAATTTATCTTATGAAGGAGGTGGTTTCTCACAGAATATCATTGAAAATACCCCCAAATATTAAGTAGACTATTATTCTATTTTTACTACCAAATAACATGCATTTTGTGATCATTGATCATGATTTTTATAGGTAGATAATTTTAATATTTTTATATCGGAATCCCCCCTATAGAAGATTATTTGTTAAGGAAGTATAGAGAGTTTCTTTCATTGTTAGGACCCCTCTAATTAGATAATGGTTATAGTAATGAATCATTACCATATCCTTATAAGGATATAGATTATCCTGATTGTATAAGATTTTGTTAAGGTGATCCTAAAATGTATAGAGTTTAGCTGCAACTTGATAGAGTAATTTCACAATGAAATATTTTGGGCAATGTGTATCCAAGAACAAATAGATCTCTACTAAGGCATTTTTTACTCCCATATAATATTTAATTTATCATCAACCTATCATAATATTCCATTGATATTTTTTATAATATATTATTTAAATAAAATAATTTTTCTCATTGATTTCATTAATAAATATGATTTAGTGTGTTGTCGCATTACATCCATTATTTCATAACAAATATTTAATATTCATTATTTATGGAGAGATTCATAAAAATGAAGTCACTGAAAGATTATTCTTGAATTAGACACACTGAATATGAAAACATACTAGATGGTATTCATTGATTGACATTATGATTCGTGTGCCTAATGAGCCATCGAATGAAGTCTATTTATAAGGGTAGAAACTCTAGGCTACCTGGAAGGTTCTAGTTAACCGATGAGGAGGTGGTTCCCATTCTATGATGGGAGTGGCCTTAAATAATGGGATTGAGTATCCCACCATGTTGTATAAATATAGGATTTTGATTGGTATCCAATGTAGAGGAAGTGGATTGGGGAAAAGCCTTTCGTAGTTTCATACAAGGAATAAGATCTAGGAGAAATGATGAAAGTGTTAGAAGTAATGATTTGTTTTCACCAATACCATCCATATTCCATCCATAATAATCATAGGGATCTTCTGATAAGGGATATTGATAGCTATTAAAATTGTGTGGAAATTACCTAGTCTATATGTGTATGAATAATGGTGTTTTCTATTATTTAAGGTACATTAGTTTAAATTTGTAAGGACATATGTACAAGACACTCTTCTAATGTAGTACCCATTTTTAAATATATGGAGACTCATATTGATTGTTTTTACATCCATTGATATTGGTAACTCATATAAGGGTAGATTTGGTGATCACACCCTGCTACTGATAGTGTGACCTAACTCTTTGTGGTGGTAAATAATTATGTGATTTTTTCATTGGTTTAATGATTAATTATGATTTAATCTTGTGTGTCAAATTGATCCTTGAAATCCATGAAAAATTTTTATAGTCCCATGAGAATACTATAGAGAATAAAATTAGATCAGATGAAATTTCCATCATTGTTGATATTTAATCCCATGACGAGAAGATGTGATAATATGTAAGTGGTTACTACTGAATTATGTGGAGTTGGATAGTATGACCATTGATGACGCATATTTTATATGAATTTAGCTTCATGTTGTAGTGTAAGAGTATAAATATTTGATCCCAAAAGAAATTCAAGGATTAACTCCCCTTTAAGATATTCCATTTTGAAAAATTCTACACCTATATACTAGTTTTATTTAATATCCTTCATATTGGATGGACCATGTAGAGCTTTGAGACTTCATGGTGGAGTTGGGGGATCTATAGATGAAGTGATTCATTAAACTGAGTTTTTCTCATTAGGAATCCACATTATTGTTCACCAATAATATATATGGAATTTTGTGGTTATACCTTGATTATTGAAACATGTTTCATATGAATCAGTAAAATAAATATCATATTCTTTAAATTGACATCATATTTAACTAGTTGAGAAGGAAGATATGGATATAAATGATTAAACATCAATTAGGTTATCAGAAATTATATGTTTTAGTGGATAATATACCAAGAAACAAATTTTTACCCCTATTTTCAGTATGTTTACTTGCCGATAACCTTCCAAATGATGAATTTACCATAAATATTAATGGGAGTCATGAACTTTATTTTTCATCCATCCATGAACTGGTTCATGATAGTATTCAATAATGAAAGCCTCATATACATAGAGTTTTTGGAGAATCGAATGATGAATTTTATGATGTACCCATGACATACTATGAGAACAAAAAACATAGAATGACCTTAATTTGTCTATTATATATTCAATGGATCAACATAAAAGGATAAGTAATTATTAATAATGGATTGGATGTTAACCTAGAAATAGAAGATCTAACTAGGTATCCACCTAAGATATTGACTGAGGTGAATATCTAACATGTTTTCTTTGTCTATAATTATAGAATCATGCTTGATCTCACTATGATAATGTAACTTATTACTACCCAGATCATAAAGTGTCATTCTCTTTTATGCGTGTTGAAATGTATACTATATTTTTATGAGCTATTGGAGAGGCTATTGAGTGACCACATTTCAGACTAACTGCTAATTTTGTTGGGTAAATGGTATTCAGTTATGACTAATGTTATAGGATTCAATCCGTTTAGATATTGAGGAATGTGATTTTTGTAATATGTTTTATGGTAGATGAGAAACTATGAATATAATTTTGTGACTCATGAATTAGAGATTAAAATAGTAATTATCACACTACTATTAGGGATGAATTATCTTATCGGGTATTAATTAAACATTTATTATGAAAATTAGAGTTTCATATGTATATTCTCATAGAATAATATTATCTTATATAATAGGTAATTTTTGGGATCCTATATCACTATGATTTTGGGAAATTTCTTCATCCGTGTGAAAAAAATGTGGTGGAAGATAATCTTGATATGAAATATCATTCAAAATTAGTGTTTGAGTCAACTTGATTGTTAAAAAATTACTAGTAATCATCATGGATGATGGTGGAGTGGAATATCTCCATTTGATGATTATTCCCCCAATTGATTAGCTTATCAATGATGTGTAAATAGGTTATATCAATTTCATTTTATTTCATGAGAAAATATCCACAATAATTTTTTCCATATTATTTTCTAATGGTTGGTAAAATATAAAACTTTTTCAATGAAAGATGATATTATTCTCCAATCTATAGGAGTGGGTCCTTAAAATATTTCCAATATCAATATTAAAAGTAAATCTAAAAGTGTTAATGTTTCTCTAGGGACCATTGATGTATTGTTGGAGTCTATTGGTGAAGTGGAGTTTCAATGATTTCAGAACATAATACCTCACCTTCCATAAGGTGAAATCCATTCATGATAATCTATAGTATTACCCCAACCCATTATGTTACCAGATTGTATGTTAGATGGTAAATTTATATTTATTTATGGGAATCCCATGATCAACCTTGGATCATGCCAATATCTATGTGATTATAGACTCACTCTCCATTTATTCCCATATCAAAAACATTTAATCATATACTTGAATTTCACATTTTGAATACATATACATGTTATATATTATTCGGCTAATAGATTTTATGTCATGATAGTTTTGGATTGTTATTATTTCTAAAATTATCTACTATGAAGTGTAATTAATGTGGATTTTGGGACTCAAAAATCTATGATCATGATGTTGTATCATCATATGAACTTCTAAATATAGTGTCCCACTCACGTTTTGGAGGATGTGATGTATTATTTCTTGTTATATATTGGTCATATCAATAAGGCTCACATAACCTTGGAAGATTTTTCACATAACAAAAATAGCCCTTAAATCATTAGTATTTCACATTTTGTGGTGTTTTTGAGAGGCACTAAAGGTCACAGATTTTATGGATAATGCCAGGACATAATGTTTAAATAATTCCAATGTTGGTGAAAAATATAAAAGATAGTACATATCATCTTCGAGTGTATGAGGACTTCCTAGATCCACCGTATTTCTTATGTAGACCCATGATGGAGGACATTGGTGTCACATAATGGATACCAGGTGTTTATGACATTTTCAACATAGACATGAATATAATTGATTATCCTAGGTGGAAATATATCTATAATAGTTATTTAAACATTATAGATACTATTCATGGTTGGTATGTTGAAATAACACATAGCCATAGAATCACTATTAGATTGGGTGCATATTATTTTCAATGTGCCACATTAGAGGGGATAAAAGCATGATCAGTCACATGTTATTGACTGTATATATATTGAAATTAATTATAGAGATAACCATTTAGGGGAAAAATAATTATTCGGTGTATATAGAGGTAATATAGGAATGGTTATAGGATATACTTAATGTATTATTGGTACCATTGATGCACAATATTTGGATGTAAAGTAACTTTATATAGATCCCACAAGAGATGGATAATCATGTCATATCTTAGTTCCCTTATCTGGTTTTCTAGGGTATAGATTATTGAGATGAATTAAAATAAATGTGGGGAGATTTAAATTAATATCTTTTAATTTTTTTAACACATTAAGATATTTTAAATTATATTTTTAGAGTAAGGCGTGATGTCATCATGCAGTTATGTGGCCAGTAGACCCTCGATATTGACATATTATAAGAAATAAATTAAATATTCCGTGACCATGTAATTTTGATAAATATTGAAATATATCTGAAATAGTTTCAATAATTTTTCAAATGATACCCCAAATAATTTTTTTCTACATGTTAAATTTAAGGAATGATATATGTATTGTCATCATTCGACATTCTGGTTTTTTTATTCAATAGTGAAATGTTAGGTTAAAAAAATAAGTAAAAGATAATTATTTATTAATTATCTAAAAAAAATATTAACTACAATATACCAATTTAAATAATTGTATACAAAATACTTAGGGTTATCCCTTCAATCCATATTATTTCATAGAAATAGTGGAAAATCTAAACTATTCTTCATTAGATTCCAACTAAAAAAGTATGGAATGAAAATTGTAATTAATATGTGATTGTATTTGGATCGAATAAGATTTAATTATTAATCAACGGTCATTCCTATCTAAGGTAGGGATACTATATAGGTTAATCATTCTTCATAATTTTTCAAATTAATATTTATTAATTTATCAAAAATTTAAGTTTAGGATCATTCTTTTTTGTATAGCACATTTATTTTTTTATTTTTATATAAATACGAAATCAATAATATTTTCATTTGGATAATTTGATTACATTTTAAATTAATTAGATTTGATTAATTATGTAAATGAACATTCACAATATTTGATTCTCACATTTTGTTTCTTATATTATTTCAATTATCAACAGTGTTGCTTTGAACGGCTAGTTATTTGACATTATCAGGGAACCATTTGGTTGCATAATTTCATTATTGGGTTTCACATTTTTCTTCATTATGTATCAACACAATGGTCCATGACATGTTGAAGGGTATATATAGATGATTGGAGTATGATTATGGATCTAGGTATATTTGTTTTTTAGGATTATCTTCATGAGAGACATGTGGTGGGATAGGGAATGACTATTGAGCAATGTAGAAAGAATTCGTCCTCAAGTGATGTTATGTGATTTTTTAGTGGATATACCTGAATTGTGGTTGGTGATCATAGTGTCAGTGTTTGATTCTGGTTATATAATAAAATTAAAATATTGGTAATTGATTATTCTATAAAATAATAACCTTCAAACTCTGTAGTTCAAATGAACACATGTTTTGTATAAGTGTTGTGTAGATCCTATGGTTTGTGAAAAAACAATTACATATCACATTCTATGTGGTGGACCACATTTCATGAATTCATCAAACAACTATCACTCATTATAAATTGGATAAAAAACCATTTTATATATATACACATTCATACTATGTGGGAAGAAGCTAACAAATTTTATACAATAATGATAAGGGAAACAGATAAACGCCACATACCCGAGTACCTTGTTGAACCACAACCTGGTGTCTATCATAAAAAATCATTTATTTATAAGATCATGTTTTATATTATTAATGGGCATGGATAGGGACAATCATTGAGGAATAGAATTCATATACCTCTTTATGAAACCATGAACTTATTTTATGGCATGTTGGGGTATTTTTTCCTCAGGACAACTATAGCTATGCACAATTAAATTCTCTTGATCCATCCATATGAGGGTGTGGTCTAATATACCATGATTATAATAAGTTGAACATTATACTCTTGGGGTCAATTTTATTTGGAACACTGTATCCCTCATTGCAGATGGAGGTGTGATACTCTGTCACATTCTTCCCTTGGTATATGATGTTATCTCATATATGAAATTCAGGGTTATTGATACGAATATTGTTAGGTCATTACATGTCAGGCTAGGTATCCCCAATGTCCATTGAAATGATCTAATAATTAAATAAAAACATGATATGTGTTTGTTTTTATAAATCAACATAAAATGGAATGATGAATATAACTACATGGATGAGTTCCAATATTTCTTGTTAGTCCCAATTAGTGAGTTCATTTAGATGGGTGTAAATATAGAGCCTCATACTAATTCATTAGGATTGGAGTGAGGTTATATAATAGTTTTAATGTAATATTATACATATGATTATATCTGGGTAATCATTCTCATAATCCATAATTTATTAATTTTTATTTGAATCCCACATCGATATATTGCATTTGATGATTTTAGTGTGTCCAATTGGGTCTGTTTATACTCACCATTTCCTGGGATATTCTCGCATAAGTTTTGTGTCATGTAGAACAACCAACATTTGATGAAGTTTTAGTTAACCAATATAAACTAAAGTATTTTTATATATATATAAAGTGGGTAGATCTCAATGATTCATTTTAATAATTTATCCCTTTTTTGATTTGTCAAAATTATTCATTTTACAAGTTGGGTTATTTTAAGATATCATTTCATTTTCATAAACTTATTAAATACATTTTTGTCTCATTATATTTTATGAAGGAATATTGAATATAATTTGGTAACTTTTTTAAATTTTATTGATATATGTAAAACTATTATTTTGTATAGGTATATTAGGATAACTCCTCTATTGTGTCTGATATGCCTACAAGCCCCCTTTTATAGACAAGTTTGTTTTCCCATTTGGGTTAGGGAGTTAAAATTGGCCAAATATAAGTCAGGTGGACACCATTGGGTTGTGATATTAAAACTAGATAAAATTAGATAGTAAATACTAGATGGAGTAAATATAGATGAAACATTAGGGAATGGGAAATTGATTCCCATATTCATCTTGAGTCCTCTCTATATATTTAATTTTTTTCATTATTAGAAATAAAAATTTCATGATTATTTTAAAAAAATTAGTCATATAAGATTCCATGTGAATATTATGATGCACATGTTCTTAAATTATAGCCACTAATAGATAATTTGTTGCGGGATGAAGCTTCCTGTAAGAGGATGTATCATATGGTACATACACCAAATATGTCGATGGTTATGTATCAAACAATTCTGTAATGATAAAACCCACAAATCATAGAATAAAACTTGGTTTCTTTATAGTTTACCATCTTATGATTCAAGCATGTTAAGATAAATTAGACTAGAGGTTTATTGTGTTTCATGTCTTCTAGCGATAATGTCCACCAATATTATGAGGTGTTTCTGACCACCATAATGACAAGATTTGTCTCTATTCTATTGAAACATAATTCTTAATTGCTCATGTTATAGAGAAAAGGTATTTTTATACACTGGTATTAAATCATTTTAGATTAATATTCAGTACATTACAAAAATACATGTCAGACGCACATAGTAGTTTAGTGTCTTTAGAAACATGGAAACAAAATCGTATATCCTAGTGAAAGATCTTCCAAATATCCCATAAAGATCTCCACTTTTATTACATCTACCTAATACCATTTTTTATTCCCTGAGGATATGATTCATAAGAACGGGGTGAGAAAAGATGCTCAGTAAGGATAAATAAAGGAAATGCATAACAATAACATTAAAAAAATTTATGGATCATGGGAATAACATATAAATATCATGACCTACATAATTTAAAACATAATAAGTAATGTAATTTTATAAAACATGAATCTTGAAGAAATAAATAACATAGTATTAGTAATAATTAAAAATGAAATTATGTGTAATTTATGTCATGCACGTGGTTTATAATGCTTTGAACATGTATAAGTTGAAAGAGGTTTACTCATTAAGTTAAGGAAATGCAATTAGGCACCAACATCAACATATGGATATACAACCAGGTCCATGTATAACATTTTGAACATGTAATCATGTTTACACTATGGATGTGAAACCTACTCCATGAATAACATTGTGAACATGTAATTAGGTTTCCAAATTAAGTAATGGACATTAATCCAGGTCCCTGAATAACATTGTGAACATGTAATCAGGTTCACACAAAATATTGTGAACATGTAATCTGGTTCTCATGTAATCCTATGGACATGAAACTAGATCCATGAATACCATTTTGAATATGTAACAAGGATTACTCATAACATTGTGAACATGTAATCAGGTTCACACATAAATTTATTTACATGAAACAAGGTCCATGAATAAAATTATGAACATGTAATCAGTTTCACAAATAATAATTATACTCATGAGTAATTCATTATTACAGAATTCATTAAAGGTAGATATAGGTCCCTCCAATATTATAATAAAATAATTCATATATGTGCCGCAATAAAATAAGACTTTCATCATATCAATACCCCTAAAAGGAAATAGGTTTATTAAACATAAAATGAAAACTCATGAAATGAAACAGGTATCTTTAACATTTCATTTCATCAAAACCTATGGAATATATGTAGTATTCATTACAATTTCAGCAAATCATAACCCATGAAAAGAAGTGGTATACATAAATACTTAACTTGTGAATGTGAAACGAGCTTCACAAAGACCATGACATGATGCATAACCCATTCATAGAAAGGATATGAATATAACCATTAAATATTTTCCTATAATGGAATGAGTAACCTCAATGGATGTAATTTTATATGGAAAGTATTCTTGAAATATCATTCAATAATATTTCAAGAGAGAAAATATTTTTTCTTATTTGATTTTTATTTAATGTAAAACCATTTGACAACATTTTCCTTTGAAAATACCTTTGAAAACATATAAATAATTCTTTGAAAATAACTAAACATTTAAAATCATTTTCAATGAAAATGATCATCAATGATCCTTTGAAAATATTATCTAAAAATATATGGAAAATAATTATATTAATGAAATACCATGTAAAAATGATGTATATACATTATAAATAAAATATTAGGTGTATACCAAAACATTAGTCTCAAAGAAAGAAAATTGAGAGAAAACACCTTCACGGATTTGGAAACTTTTGAAACATAAACACCGTGAACGAAGGATTATAAAATGGAAAGGTAAATACCCATTATTTTACATATAATATATGATTAATTCAATCATGGGGTGTATAGAAACCACACAAAAATAAAGGGTGATTAACATAACATGAATCTCACATAAATTAAAAGTGAGATTAAATCCCCTTAACTTATGCCTTGAATATCATCATATTCATTCAAACCACCAGTATAATAAATAAAAATTAATAAAAATTATTTACTGAACCATATTAATATTTATAATACCCTATATCATTTTGTTATGACCTTTTATTACCTACTTGTAAACGATCATATGTTAAGGTTTCACTTCAGGTAATATTCACTTTGTTCTTTGCATGTGTCATAATTTTTAATATCGTTTTTTTTATAATTATATAATGATTTCATAAATTGAATAGTCATATATATATCATTTTTATCTAGTATATTTATATTATAATAATATAAAAAGTAAATATATATGAAAGGGAACATACAATTTTTGGAGACGGTAAACCATACATATGCATGAATGATGTTTCTGTTTTGATTTGTCTTATTAAAGGAAAGTATGTAAAGGATGTATATATATATATATATATATTAAATTATAATTATTATAAAATTTATATCATTTAGTTTCACTAAAACCATCGTTAAAGCATTACATGTGGTGTGTGAATGAATCACGTCGCTTTGTGGGGGCAGTAGTTCACACTTCCTCTAATGAGATTATCGTATTAACAACAAGTGGAATGTAAATATATGTCTATTTTAAAAATAATAAATATTATTAATGATATAATAAATGAAATATATGACATATATATGTTTATTTTCCATTATAATGGCCAACATGATTGGTGGTAATTTAAAAATGAAAAATCATCATTTTGTGATGCGGTAATTCTCCATACACAGAAAAAGTACGCTCGTTTCCATTAGATGAAGGTATGTGTAATTATATTTATATAAAATATCATAAAAATACAAGTATATTTTGAATACAATTTTTTTCAAACAATAATGGAATAAACAGTATGTAGGGGGTGAAGAAATAAAATAAAGGAAAAGAGTTTGAGAGAAGATGTTACCTCTTAATCGGGTAACTCCTTTTGGTTTGTGTCCAATGGGATCCTTGAGAATTTTTCATCCAAAATGGAGTAATAATGATCTATGGTAGGGTTTTTGGGTTGTTTATATGTCATATAATGGTAGCAAATAAGTGGTTTTAGTGGTGTGAGGAATGGGTAGAGGTGGTGGCCTTTCATAGTGGAGGAGGAGTGGCACACTTATAATTAGTTGAAGAGAGAATTACACCCACATTTTTCATGATGAAATTTAATACATTGATAGAAATATTTAGATAATATTTTTTATATGGTCAGAATATGCACATATTGTGTGTTTTCTAGAAATTTCTAGGTCATTTTGGGTCTTATATTAAATGTTAATTACTTTATTACTCTAATATTTCACTAAACTGATGTAATAAATTTAAATCACATTCACTAATATTTTTGGTCAAATAAATATTTTAACCTATTATACATTAAAAAATATTATTATTTTAAATAATAAATTCATTTTTCTAAATTATAATCACAAAGGTGTTTGAAATTAATTTAAAATTAATCCCTTTAATGGGATGACAATATGTGTTTTTAAGGTATAAAATATCACACATTTTCTTTGTTATTATATACATGTTCAATTTGGAATTGTTTTTTATGACCAAATTTTAATTAATTTATAAAAATATTACCTATATAACAATTAAATAAATTATAAATCTAATTTATTCTTATTATTTAATTATATGAATAGCAGTTTTGATTTAAAATCCATTGTTGTTATTTATTCATCAACAGATGAAACCTTACATTAAAATTCCAAAAAAAATTATCTTAACAAAATATTTATGTTTCTCTTTAAATTATAAAGTTTACTTTGACCTATTCAATCTTGAAGGGTTATAAAAATTTGATTAAAAAAGTGTTCCCCATTAAATGGTTGTAAAAGTAAATTTTAAAAAACATGTCTTTTTGCATAACATTGGTCTTGTTTTCATCTTATGTTCATAGAATATATGGGATGAATAACAAAAATATTTTATGTAATATATTACATATCAATTATATTAATATCACTTACCAATTTTAATTCATTTTATTTACTAGTTCTAAATAGCTTTGTAACTGTAACAATATTTTCCATTATATTCAATCAGTTTTCAAATTCATTTCTAATTAATTAGTATCGTATGAATTCATCTTGTATTTGTGTAAACAACATATTTTCAAAATTTAGTTAATACTATTTATATCTATCAACTTAATGGGTAGTTTATATATTATTATAATAATATTTTAAATAATATATTATATTTAGGTAACACTCGGTCTTGCGTGTTATGTAATCCATCAAAGATGGTCAATATTGAAACTAATATACACTATCCTAGTTGTTTTGTGTAATGTATTCCACATTGGTGTTGTGTGTAAAATAATCCATTCTCATTCCATGTGAATGGAATGTTTTACCAGGTGAAAATATATATTTACTGTCATGTGATGTCAAAAATATGATATGATTTAATTAATTCAAAAAAATAACAAAATTATAGGGTGTTACATTATACCCCCCTTAAAATAAATTTCCCCCTCATAATTATTATTTGTAATAAAATGTTTAATACATTAAATTTTAATTTATAGAAACCAAAATCATAGAAATGGTTACTAAAACATCAACTAAAAAGGAAAATTTGGCACCATAACAACTTCCCAAAGAATCATAAAAATTGGTTTCTACATGGGATAACATATGTGGAATGTGAAAACATGGATATGGAAGAAAACTATTACCATCAGGTTTTGTTGGAGAGTGATAGAGATCAAGGATAGAGAAAATTTAACATCCATAAATACATAAATCTTTTAAAGACCTAAGGGACCATCTGATTCATCGAAAACATAGGTATAATATAACATTATTGGTTTCAAGACCCATTGTCCCTAAAGTTAAAGAATTTTCATTAAAATTCATAATTTCATGATTTTTTAAAAAAGTAACCCTTATTGTTTTTTGATCTACATAACCTATTCCTCAAAAAATAAGGCGACCTTTTAATTCATGAAGTACTAATTGACCCCAAGAATCATGATACGGCATCTTATTTGTCCATATTTTCCATTAATAAAAGGTAGATTGAATAAGAAAACCAATACAAATAAATCCTTAAAGGATAGATAAAAATTTAATCTTACTGACATCATCCAAAAAATTAATTAATCATCCATAAATAGTTAACCATATAACCCTAAATAATAAAAAAAATAAATTATTTGGAAATAATGTCATGAAATTTGTTTAAATTTTATCCCCCATATATATCTATGTACAAAATGGTTGTCACATTCTAATCATGTGAATAACCTCATCTTATATTACAGTGAAACATGGTAATTACCAAAAATACCTTTGGAAAACATCTACCCATCCTTATTCCAATTATTACAGGATGTATTATTTAAATCCATGATGTTATTAAATTCATCCTTAATGACATAGATCAATTTTTCCAAAATCATTTCAATGGTTACCCTTACCATACAATTTAATTATTCATATTTAGCATAACATTCTCCAAACATCATTATCTAACATTATTCATTAATTAATGGATTCCTTCCCTTAATAAAAATATCATCATACCACGAAATTACTTTTATATGTGTCCATACCCATTTATAATTTAATTTTAATTCATTAAAGAAAACATACTCTTAAAATAAGTATATATTTCATGATTCATATAACCTAATCTCTGAAATCCAAGACATAATTACTTCAGTAATCAAAAGTTATTCTTAAATCATTTCATATGATTTTTTAACTTATTAAATAAATACATATTTACTATAATATGAAGTATAAATCATATATTTAATTTCATCAACCTCAATATAATCATGCTTTTTATGACTAGTGTAAAAAATACTGGTTGAACATCACATACCTTTCTCAATTCATTTTCAATTTCATTATCTTCATAAGTATATCAGATTCTCAAAAAACCTTCTTTATTCTCATTATGAGATTTCAACTTTGGAAATTAATTTTCATAATTCCCATACATTCCAAATTTTAAATAATCAATTTTATCCTTGTTCATTGTATTTCAATCCATTAAATAAAACCAGAAAGAATACTGTGAGAAACACATATCATCGAATAAAACGACATAATCATATAAATTTACTTATAGAATGTCTAAATAAAGAAAAAAATACCAAAATCAATGACACCTTAGGAGCATCCTAGTTTTTTCAAAAAAAAAACTTATATTTAAATCTTTCATGTTTTTTCATGATGAGTTTTTGAATTCCCTAACCACATATCATTGTAGCTTCAAACCAAGTGTGAAGCAAAGCCAGCTATTGTGTACTAGATTACCCCAAGTCAGGCCTCGAACATCATGCCATAGTTATTACCCCTAGTTACATCTGTGAAAATCCCACATCCACTTATAGTATCTAGACAAGGATGTATTTCTTTGAATAAACTTACTTAATCCTTTACCAAAATTTTGAGAAATTTTCCTAAATGATAACTAATCCTATTACTTATTATTAGAGACATACCTAGACATTTCCTTTGAAATATACCTAAAAATATCCTTAATGTTTTTTTTTATCATAGTTTACAATGGTTTACTAAAACTTTCCTCTGATACACACAACATAAAACTAGTCATTAAATACATGGATATTACATTATTTCATATGAATATCTGGTAAATTATAAAAATACACTCCTAATGAATATAGTAGTTCTGTGTATACTGAAATTTTTAAAAAAAAATCTTCAATGCTTGTAAGATATCTTCAACATCTCTCTTAAATATCTTCACCTTTAGTATTTCTTCCTATGAAATTTCTTTATACCCCAGGGAATGAAAACATAAGAAATGGGTGAGCTGAGATAGTCAGTAAGGGTAAATAAATAAAATACATAGGAATAACATAAAAAAATGTATGTAATATGATCATTAAATTTGGATATCATGCCCTTAACAATAGGGAAAATAATAAAGAATATTATTTCATAATATTTGAGTAATAATGAAATATAAAACACAGGACAAGGATGCATAACATAGTAAAATACATGTAAATTGTGGCATGTATGTTGGTTTATAATGTGTTAAACATGTATAAGTAGAGATAGGTTCATTCATTATGTTAATGACATGAAAATTTCCCCAAACCAATGTTTTGGACATGAAAACAGTTCCATGAATAACAGTTTTAACATGTAACGATGTTTATGGATAACCTTGGGATGTGAAACCAAGTGAATTCAAAACATTGTGAATTTCTAATCATGTTCACGAGTTACCTAATGGACAAAAAACAATGTCCATGAATAACATTGTTAACATGTAATTAGCTTCATAAATTACATTGTGAATGTGAAATCATGTTCATGCATAAACGTGTGGGATTGCAACCAGGTCCATGAATAACATTGGGAACACGTAAAAATGTCCACTCGTAACATTGTGAACATGTAATCAGGTTCATAGATAAACTTATGAACTTGAAACCTAGTCCATATATTAAATATTTAGAATATATTCAGGTTCACACATATAATTATACTCATGATTCATCTATCTTTCCAAAATTAATTCTATGGAGATATAGGTCCCACACATCTCATAATAAAATCATTTAAATATGTGCCACAAGATAATTAAACTTTCATCATATCAGGAACAATAAAAATATATATGTTTTATAAACCTCAAAATACTAACCCAAGAAATGAAATGTGTATCATTAGAATTTCACCACATCAAAACCTATTAGAAATATATGTTTCGTAAAGATTTTATTATAACATAACTAAATAAAATAATTATATTTCATAAAAATTTAACCCATATAATGAAATCATGATTCATAATGACAATGAAAATCAAAATAGCCCATTCATAGAATGGATATGAATGGAACCAATATAACAATTACTATAAAGTGATTATTTACATCAACAAATTTCATCTGAGATGGAAAATAATTTTGAAATATCTTTTAGAAAATGTTTCTTGATGAAAATATCCTTTCTTATTACAGAACATCATTTTTATAATGTAAACCATTTAGAAAAACTTTTTCCTTGAAAGTAGATTTTGAAAAAAAATAAATGAATCTTTGAAAATAATAAAACATTTAAAATCCTTTTCATTGAAAATTATCTTCAACGTTCTTTTCAATTTTTTTTTGAAAACATGGTTTTTGATTTCTATTGATTTTTAACCGTAGAGAAAGACGATCAGATTTTTCATAAAAACACTATCTTAACTACCAAACGGTGGAAAAGGGTATTAAAACATGAGGATGTCATGATCTAATAAATGGTAATTAAAGTCCTTACATTTCATGAGATATGTATAATAATATTTCGTCCAAGGAAGCACAAACAAAAACAATCTCTAAAAGAGATGACATTTCCTCAATAGACTCTTATTACTCAAAAAAATATGATCATACACTCCATATACGAAAAGTAAATTACATGAAGCTTAATATATAAATAAAATAAGTATATTAATTATATAACATTTAAACTGGAATTATATACACCTCAAAAATGAGTTTATGTGCACAACAGGACATGAGTCTCAATAAATGTAAATTGGGACAAAACATTATTACGGATATGGTATAATTTTATGAACACCCCATGAAAGAAAAATAATTAAATGGACATGGTAATACACCTAATATTTGGTATAATATACATATAATTTAATAATGTTTAGTCCATAAACCTCACAAGAGGAAAGGGTGGTGAATATAACATGAAAATTACTGAAATTAAAAGTTAGATGAACTCCCCTTACCTTGTGTCTGGACTATCATCGTACTAATTAAAACCACTGGTATAAAAACTAAAAAATTATTATAAATATTTTAAAAAACAATATTATTGTATACAATATCATATAATATTTTGTTATGGCCTTATACTACCATCTTGTTAAAGATCCTTTGTTATGGTTTCACTTTGATTAATATACACTTCGATTTTTTCATTTGACTTAATTTGTAATATTGTTGGCTATTATACTTCTCTCATGATTCCTGAATTTAAAAATCGATATAAATATCACTTATCTCAATTATATGTATATTATAATGATCAATATAATAATGAAGAATGAAAGAGAATACACTGTTCAAAGGGATGGTATGTCGTACCTTTGCAGAACCATTGTTTCTGTTTTTTAATTAACGTATAGAAATGAGTATATAAATTAAATATTTATATATATTAATACATGAATATATATATATATGTATATATTTTAAATTACCATTTTTATATATTATATATAATATAGGTTTATAAAACCCATCCTTGATACATTCCATGTGGTGTGTGAACGAATCACATCGCTTTGAGGGGGTGGTATTCCGCACTTTCTCAAATGAGATTATTGTATTAACAACAAATTGAATGTAGATAAAAGTGTGTTTCAAATGTAATAAAAAATATTAAATTCATATTAAATTTAATATACTAAATATATAAATAGAGTTTCAATCATAATGTCCAACATTATAAGTGGTAAATGAAAATTAACATTCATCATTTCGTAAGGCATAAATTCGCCAAACACAGATATTGTATGTCTGGTCTCTATTAGTTTTAGGAGTGTGTAAGTGTAGGTATAAAACATATAATAAAATATACATGTATATTTAGGATACTATTTTTTCACACAATAATATAATAATTATAGTGTAGGGGGTGAAGATGGAAAATAAAGGAAAAGAGCTTCCGAGAAAACATATCCTCTTAATCATGTAACTCCTATTGACTTTTTCCAAGGGGATTCCTTGAGATGATTTATAAAAAATGATAGGATCATTGGTATATGTTAGTATTGATGGAAATTTTATTGGTTAGGTCATTGAAAAAATTAAGCGGTTCGATTGGTTTGGGGAATGGGTTGAGGTGGAGGCCTTTTAAAGCGGAGCAGGAGTGACACTCGTGTAATTACTCAAAGGGAGAATTCCACCAACGTTTTTCTGGTTGAAATTGGATCAAATAATGGACCAAGGGAGATCTAATTGAATACAATGTTGAAATATGGACATCCAATTGTTTTTAGAAAAGTCCCAAGGTCATTTTGGGTCTTTAATTTATGGTTTAGTACTTTATTAGCCTTATTTTTCCCCTAACTAATGTCAGTAATTTAAATCAGCTTCTCTAATTTTTTGGGTAAAAAACACTGCTGAAATTATATGATATTATAAATTATTCCGATTCCATATATGGAATCTATTTTTTCATATTATAATCAAATAAATTTCAAAAATTAAATTAATATTAATCTTGTTAATGTGATGATAATGCTTATTTTTAATGTAAAAATGTTCAAAAGATTGATATGTTTTTATATATAATTTAAATGTGAAATTTTTAACAATGTCCTTAATTGGAAGAACTGGTAAATGTATTACCTATCTAAACTGTTAATATAATTAAAATTATAATTTGGTCATATAAATAAATTAGATGAAATTTTTTTTTGAATCAAAATCAAGAATTCTTAACAAATCGTTATAGGATGAACCCGTACATATTAATACGAAAAAAACTATCCTATCCTAATTTTCATGCTTTTCATCAAAATATGCAGTTTATTCTTACATTGATAACCTAAATAATTTCTAAAACTTGTATTTAAAAAGTTATTTCTATTAAAAGGTAGCAAAAAACTACATTTATAAAAAAAATTATACATAAAATTGGAATTTTTTATCATATGTCTATAGAATCTATTAAATGAATATGAAAAATAATTTATTAAATATATAAAAGATTTATTATATACATATCACTATACAATTGTAATTAATTAAATTTTCTAGGTTAATATATCATTTTGAATACAACAATATTTTCCTTTATATTCTATCTTTTTTGGTTTTCATTTCATACTAATTATAACCCATGAATTCTTCTTCTATTTATGTGAAATATATTGTTTAAAATTTTAGTTAATACTATTCATATCTGTCAACATAACAGCTAGGTTATATCTTATAATAATATTATTATTATTAATAAATTTTTGTTAGGTAACCCTTAGTCTTGCGTGTAACGCAAGAAATCGAAGAAGTTCAGTCTTGTTTATAATATCTTCTAGCCTTGTTTATCCATGTAATGTAAGCTAATTTTTTGTTGTGTGTAACATACTTCAAGCCAGTTCTATGTGACTGGAATGTCTGGATTAGTAAAAATCTAATTTTAGTGTCGCATGAAGTGAAAAATATCAACAGATTAAATTGATTCGAACAAAATAACAAAATCTTGGGTTGTGACACATATATCCAAAGAAATGATTGTGTTTAATGTTAACAATTGTCTTCATGTGACAACATACCATTTCTAAGACCATAACATCCAGAAAAATGATGAGTTTATCCTTATATAACATCCCAATATGTTACAATGTATTTTTCCATGATAAAAATTATTTTTTTCAAATATTTTGTAGATAAAAACCATATAAATATTTCAATAATGTTTATAAAAAAATAACACAGATTATATCACATTTTTTTAAAATATACTTCTTTATAATCCTTTCTTATTCACATGGTAAAATTGTTGACCCTATATAAAAATTGTAAAATATTTTTATTTGGAGAATTAAATTTGTAATATATTATATTTTGAAAAGCATATTATATTCATAAAACATTGAATAGATTATGTTTACACATTTATAAGATGAATTCAATGGATAAAAATGGTCCAGAAGTGGATGTAAATTCATTTTAATGTAAATTCGATGTTTTTATAACAAAATATCTTATGTGTAAAATATGTTTTTATCATAATAATAAAAATTAATCACTATTGATGAATGATATTAATGAAAATTTTAGATAATATATTCATCTAAATATTTTAACATTCATCTAATGGGCTTCAAAATGTATATATTTTTCATAAATTAAGTAATTTTCATAAAAAAAATTATAAACAGGGTTTTTTATTTTTTAATAAACAAAAATATTAAAATGATTGTTTTTCACTTATAGGAATAATATATCATATAATGGATTTCGTATTTTGAAAAATATTGTATAAAAAATTAAAATATGCTAATTTAATATTAATTTTATTATGAATGGTAACAATGGAAAAACAATTTCAACAGACTAAGGGTCAAAAGGATTAATAATGGTTAGAGATTGATATAAGGAATAAAATTTCACAAAAAAAGAGATACTTTTAATTTTTTTTCTTTGATTTCTACCCACAAAAAAATTATTTTAAAATATAGGTTACCGTAGATAAAATTTCACATTAATATTACTATATTACACTTTAGTTTTTTTAGTATATAAACAAGTTACACCCACATCGCATATAAAAGGGAACCCAATTCCTTTTATTATTCAAAATAAATTATGATCTCTGTTTACACTGATACCTACATAAATATATTTCTAAATTCCATCCCAATTTCCTAGGGATTATTTTCCTCTAAAATACCATCCATTAATTGAATAACGTTTAGAAAACTATTTTTACCCAAAGGATAGTTCCTTAAATTTTATGTTATGTATCAAATTTCCATCTAATGTAACCTAGAAATATATTATATATAATAATCTAAACATGAGAATATAATTTACATTTACACGCTAAAATCTATTTTTTATAATGTTTAAACCATTTTTACCCTCTGTCCAACCAAAGATAAATAAAAATATCATACATGCATAAATGTGGATTATCACCTACATGAATTAATGTATTTAATTTTTCATGTTTTCCATAAATGTATTGTAATATGTTTGTATTCAATTAATATATATATATATATGAAATTTATGATATTAGACAATATTATTTACCACAATTTTTTCCATTCTCTGGTTCTATTCATTACAATGTGAAAACTACACTTTTGTGTAGATACAAACTATCCTCTCGATGAAGTGATGTAATTCATTTTTCAGAAACCGAAATATATGAAAGATTAAAGATTGTATATAAAAACTGTTATAAAAATCGCATGAATATTATTCTTGATATTGTAAATCCATGAAAATTTTATGTACTGGAACATTCAAACTGAAACCTTCAAGGGAAATAGAATAGTTAAAATACTGATTACACATTTAAACGAATAATTGTTAATAAATGAGTAATTATATTATATAAGGGAATGTTTTATAGTGATGTAATATGTATTATGGATTTTTAAAATATTTATTATTTATAATTTATTTTATAATGTATCAATAGAATGTGTACGAATAATTTCACATCCTAAGGTAAAGTTTTATGTTGACGTCTCACTTTTTAATCGGGGTTATTTTCTTTCTAAACTGTTTTTGGGGAAATTATATGATATTTTCTCAAAACCCCCATATATTTTATTTTCCACAAGTTATATCTAGTTTCGTTTGGTTTTCCTTCTATTCGTTTCTCTTAGTTACATAAAATGATGAGGAATATTTTTTATAAAATCACAGTCTTATTTTAACTTTATTCAAATTAATTTTGTCCATTCAAATGTTTATCAAAATGTTTTCAAGAGAATATTTTTCTATGATAAAATCATTCATTAAATTAATTTATAGAAATAAATTTCTTTATTTTAATGTGAAAAAATATAAATCTTCAAAAATTTATTAAATATCACGATGTTTTTTATTTAAAATGAATCATTATTTTAAGTACTACCACAAGAATGGATGTTCCTATGGCATTAGAAATTTTTTTCCTTACAATATCAATAAAATTTTTTCAATTTTATTTTCTAGGAAACTAAATTTAACAATATTCTAGGAATATTAATTCAAAATCATATCCAATGAAGAATAATTTTTCTCTCTGAATCTCAATGAAAGCCTTAAATATTCTTTTAACAAAATTTTTCTTTTATATAAAATTCATGGTTGATTCTTATTCATAACATGGGGTAGGATATAATGATATTATCCTTATATTTCCTCTTTTATATTTATGAATATTTTATGCAGACATAATTATAAAACCCATTTCATTTTCTTGTACTATCTAGTAATTAATTAATTATTTTTCTTGTTATCTGGTGGTGCAAATATATATAGTTATTACATGGTGTTGTGTGAGTATATTAATTTTTTTCAATTAATTAGATACATCTCCTCACCCCAGGAAACTAATATCAGGGAATTTTCTTAGTTATAATGCGATGACCCGAATAGGAATTCAATGTAACTATTGATGGTAATGTTTTTGATGTTTTTCTTCTTCTTGTTTTATTAATTTCCCATTTTGGGTGGATTTCCACAATTCTGATAAAGAATTTGATTTCCTTAATATAAAAAGAGAATTTTTATTACCCCACCAGATAATATTAGGTTGATATATAGTTAACATATTCTAGGGATGATAACTAGTCAGGGGGTGATCCATATTCATTATGAGATATTATCTAATCTATGATAATGGTCATATAGGTGATCCTTCTCTTGTTAAATTACATTATTTTTACTGGATTATTCCAGGATCTTATAACATGTTCTTATGCTTATCATATAGTTTCGTGGATTATTTTTTATTGGAGATGATTCCTCACTCATAAATAAATTATATATATAACTATAAAAGAATTATTAAATGACTCGTGAGTTATAATCTACCAATGATTAGGTATGAAAATCATATGTTATGATCATAGTCTCATTTCACTTATATAATATTATTCTTACATGTGATCATTATCCAATATTAATAATGTTTTCCATTAATAAACTTCAAATAGTATCCATTGTTTTTTCAATTTTTCCCAATTTTATGGTATATGATTTTATATAGGATATATCTAGGATGGGTACTGTGAGAGAAGAAAATTTTAGTATATTTGAAATATATTTCATAAACAATGTATATTATGTATCTAATAACCAATGATAATTAACCATTATGATTCTGGTGTGTGTATTATTATTTGATATATTTTTTATTTATCAAAAATTAAGAAATATTTAATTATATTTTTCTTGGGTCACATCATGTGGTATTATTGGAGGGTTTTGTCAGATTTTGATATTTGATTATATAGAATATGAAAAAAGGATATAAATAAAAAATATTATAATCTAGATGTGTTAAACAGTGAAACTAGAAGTATCATATGTAGATAATAATGATTAATAATTTTGAACATCTATGGAATGATTTTCATGATTATATAACTCGCAACTCTGAATAATGTATCTATATTCTTACATAAAGGATTTTTATTTTAGAAAAAATTTCAAAGCATGAGGATTAATGTAATTAACCAATATGGTTAGAAATGAATTTACCATCCAATATAGAAACATACAAACATAGGATATGGAAATATAAAACTTTTTTTTATTCACACACAACTCAATTAAGAAAAAAAATTGTAGATATTTCAATATTAGTAATGTATAGACCAATGATCCTAAGATTCTATCATGAGGAAAAACCCACATTCATTATAGGGGTCCTATAATCCATTATATTCAAAGATATATACTAGTACAACTAGATTTATATCAAGAATTCTCTTAGATAAAAATATTGAACTTTTTTATATATTGTTTGTCATTTGGAATGGGAAATATATATTTGGTTCATTATTATTATGAAGATGATGAAATATGATTAAATTGACTCCATATAATGGGATGAGTTTAAGAAGGGATTTTTGTAATTACATTCCCCAATCTTTTTTCATGAATATGGGAAAAAAATAATCCATATTAATAAGTATAATTTTTAATATATATTTACATATGATGAAAACATTATAAATCATGTGAGGCAAACTTCTGGTTCTATCATCAACCATAATAGAAAAATTAATCAATACATTACTGTCTTAAAACTATGATTTCAAAATTCCATATGCATAATGGGATTTTTTAGCTATTAAAAAATAATTAAACATTATCTCAATGACAAAGAATTATAGTGGAGACTCCCATTATTTTCATGGAAATGATTATATAGGAATATTGTAGTTTTTAAAAAATTATAAAACTAAAACCAACAATGGAATAAAATAGTTCTTCATGCCAGAAGTGGTGAAACCAGCATGGTTGAAAATACATCTAATGGACGGGTAAATTATTCAACAATATAAAAAATTTCATTAAGAAACTGAATTCAAAAGCCATGTAAATTATAAAGTCAAATATATTAAATACAATAGTGAAACACCCTGGGATTTTGTGAATTAATATTTTGGGAAATAATTTAATCTTTTTGATATTAAGCATTTCACACAACACAAGAAATAGTTTATTTTATATTAATAAACTATGTTTTCCCCACATTATAGAAAACAACATGTAAAATCATGAACTATTGAAAACATGAATTTTATCATTCTATACATTGAATTATTAGGCTAGTTTATGTAACCCACAAGACAGGCATTCCTTAATAGCTTCCATAACACACAAAATCGAGTTGAACTGAAACGAAATATATTATTAAAAACATTATTATTTAATATAATAAGATATATTATATTCACTATGATGGAATTTAGGAATAATATTTATAAAATTGTTTAAATAAAATATTAAATTCATTTGTTACTATTTAGAAATGATTATAAAAACAAATTGAATATAATGGGAATGTTTTTATAAAAACAATTATTATTATAAAAAAAATCCTAATAAATTAAATTAATGATATTAATGAAATATATTCTTCACATGGTAAATAATATATCCATATACTCATATTATAAATTTGATAATAATAAAATAGGAACAAACTCAATTTTACACATAGTACTATTATTTTAATATAATAAATCTACCATCCTTTTATGCACAACCTATTTCAAATCAAAATTTGGGAATTTTTTTAAATTTTATAAGTCAAAATAAGCTATTATTTTAAAATAGAAACATAAAATTTGGTTTGGGTGAAGTTTTAATATTTCCTTAGGAAGATTCATTTTTTGATAAATAGTGAAAAATATTGAATTTTATTTGAAAGCGCTTTTTATTTAAATTTATTAATAAGGATAAATTTTGTAAATTTTGTTTTAAAAAAATATAGTTATATAAATTATACATCAATAAATAAATTTTTTTCATTTTTCTCAATTTGATATTGACATTAGATATAAAAACTTATCAAACATTTTGAACATTTTTTTACTATAAAAACCCCTATTGTTAACTTGTCTTCATGATTATTTTGAAATTAATTTTGTCCACTTATGTGAATTGAATTTTGAAAATGAATTTCATGTTTGAATTATATTAATTAATAATTTAAAATAACATCAAATTAGTGTTTTAAAAATATGATTAGTGAATGTAATTAACATTAACTACACCGATTATGAGGAAAATTAGTTTAAAATGAGACCAAACCATGAACCTTACTGAAAAATAACCTAGAATGTTTCAAAAAAATACATTTTATTATCATATTTACACCCTATACTCCCTTTTATATAATGTTTTCCATTCACGGAGTCACACGTTAGGGGAAAATTTTGTGTGGATTTCCCTTTCCCAAAAAATACAACAATGTCACTCATACTCCACTATAAAGAGGCACTCTTGATTACCTGTTATTCATGAAAACCATAGTAAATTATACCATCTAACCTATTAAAAAATATTCTCTAAACATCCCTAATTTTTTTGGAAGAAATCCATTATGAATAATTCCATCCAAGGAATACCTTTGATGCAAACCAAGTGGTGTTACTGAAATAAGAGGTAACATCCTTCCCCAATATCCATTTTTTTATTATCTTATTCCACACCCTCGAATATATTTTTCCATTTTTATATAATAACCATAGTATCCTCAATATATATATATATGTTCTTATTATAAGGGTTATACCTACACTTACACACACTTCCCTCAAATATGTAACGTCCTACCCCTTCTTATTTTCTTGAGATGGTAGTGAAAGTTTACAAGGAAATAAGAGTCACCCCCAAGACAGAAAGGCTGTAAATAAAATTAAATGGTCTTAAATAAATGTGGGGGATGATTATCTATTTATAAATAAAACAACTAACCAAACATTCCATAATGAACAACCACCATATGATGCATGATAACAATTAAAGACAACAAAATACATGAAATATCAAATAAAACAAAAGCAAAGTACCAGAGAAGTAAACTACAATATAAAAGTAAATAGAGTAAGAAAAAACTCATAGACTCTAATGAAAAATCATATCATCAAACATGGTCTATGCTTCAACACCATAAATGGCTCGTCTATTACAAGGTATTGTTAAATATTTTTAATACATTAACTTTTCCCATGTCTTAATAATCAACGACTAAAAAGATAAAAAGTGCCAAATGAGGGGTGTGTAATGAAACATAGTATATTTTTTCCAATAACATCCCAAATTATGGCACTAGTATAGAACATGTTATACCATTTATATAAATTTTTTAAGTAAATCAATTTCTAAAATAGTGTAACAACCTAGTTATTTATAGATTAATACTTTTTCATATCTATTAATATTAATGAATTAGATATTAATATTACATTAAATAGGACACATAGTCTGATATATTACTCTACACGTCCCAACAGGTTTTTCCGAAATCTTAAGTTGCACACAACGTTGAGTTGTAACAAAAAATAATACATTAATAATATTTTCATTTTAAATAGTTGTTAATGTATATCCATTATATTAGTAAGAATGACAATAATTTACTATACTACTATTTTACATGTTTTTAAATTTTTTTATCATTTATCCAATGAATATTGGAGGATTAAAATGTGAATGAATCCAATTTTAAGTTTAAAATAGTCTAATATTTTTAAAAGGTCATTTTACAGCCTATTGATGGAAAACTATTTTTAAAAATAGTTTTTGTCATTTTAATATGTTCTATTTTACAAAATAAAGTTCTTATATATAATAATGATATCAAAATTTCCATTTGAAAAAACTTTGGTAATTTTCTGATAGTGTTCACTTTTTAATGAATAGTGAAGAATACAACATTTTAAGTCAAAACTGTCTTTTCATCTGTTTTATTAATATAGTTAGATATTAAATTTAATTGGGTTTAAAATGTAATTGTATTATTTTTTATCATTTAAACCAATTTTTTTCATTGTTAGTAATTTCACATTTAAATTGGTCATAAATACATGACAATCATTCGATAGTTTTTACTTTTAAAAACACGTTTTTTAGTTTTGACAACATGATTTAATTTTAAATTAAATTTTGAATATTATTTGTTTGGAATATGGAAAAATTTATTCCATATTTGTAATCATATGGTAAATATATTTTAAATAAGTACCTTTTATTTATGGACATTAACAACACTATCTTCAGTAATTATTGTTATTTACAATGGTTAACGGGTAAATCTGGTAAATAAGGGTAAAAATAAAATTATAACAATATTAAACAACCATAACACAAGTAATAATCCTATTGTATGGAATATGTTCGTCCATGGTCATCCTTGGGTCGATTTGAGGAGCCAGTGGAGCAACTTGGGTGTGATAATGACATGTTATAAGAATTAATTTAAAGTAAAGGAAAATATGACATAAGCATATTTCTTTTACAAAAAAATTAATATGGGGTTATATAACTGATCCCTTTAACTATTAAAAATAATTTTAAATATAATAATATGTATTAAATCATTGTATTTTATTAATAATATTTATTCATTAAATGAATAATTTTATTTATGACATGATCATGATACAATTATTACCTAATTAACAAAATATAGAAATAAATTATATTATAATTTTTAAAATATATGAAATTTGATTATTTTAATGGAATACATGAATTTAGTAGATGATATATAAAAATTATATTTGTGTTAATGAGTTTTATTTAATGAATTATGATGTTTTAAATTTTACAAAAATCAATTAATAAATTGTATCATAATTGAAATAAATTATTTTTAAAAAAACATAATATTTTTTTAAAAAAATATAACAGTCCTAAAAATATATGATTTGGCCAAAAGACTTATATAATGCTAAAAATGTCATTAATGATACACTTTTGGTTCATTTTTTAATCTATAGTATATATAGTAGCTATATATTCTGAAAATACAAAAAGACATGGTAGTAGTTAACATTTATTACAACAGGTTACAGATAAAATATATAGTTAATTTTGGGATGTAAACATGTATAAATAATATTTGTTGAAATGATTTTGACCCATTATCATATTATCCTCAGATTATTTCACTTTTGAACTGTTATAATTTCAATATCATTTTATAATAAAATACTATTTAAAAACATTCCAAAAGTGACCCTCCACCCTCTTATAAAAGGGAATCACCTCCATCAACATAATCACACTACTCAAGACCCTTGGCTGATATGAATTCTACTAAAACAATTTCCTAGCATCCCACCCTTACTCTAATAATTATTATCCTCAGATGATGGAATTCCACTATATCCTTATGTCTCAAATAAAAAGATGTTACCCGATTTAGAGGAAACAACCTCTCTCAAATTTCTTTCTTTTGTTTTCCTCCTCCACAACCTATATTATTATTGTTATTTGATTACATAAAAACACTAGTATCCTCAATATACTATTATGTTGCTATGAAATGGATTCAAACTACACTTATACAAACCTCAATCTAAAGGAAAGAAACATATTGTTCATGTGTACGGTGAATTACTATATCATGAAATTATGATTGTTCATTTTTCTCCAACCTCTTCTAAAGTTATATATTATGATGCTAGTATATTTATATATATTATCTATTAGATATATATATTATCTATTTTCTTATGTATTTTTATTTACATCATACCTTTATGCTTTCCATTATGTGGAAATATGATACTTTCATTTGAGGATGTGCAGACTACTACCCCCTCAACGATATATGGATATTTCATTACATACATGGAATGTATAAAGGATGACATTAATGAACATATGTAACATATTAAACAAAAATAATATACATTAATTATATCATTCTAATTTATTATTTAGTCTTTATTCTGTTAAATATGTAAAAGAAATGAAAGTAGCGTTCATGCATATGTACGACTTACTATCTCCATGAATGGTGAATTTCATTTCATATCTCCAAATATTATGAAATATTTTAAAAGACATATATAATAGATATATGTGATATTTAAATTATTAATATCATTATGTAGATGATGTAATTTTAACTACAAGGATAATTTATATTGAAACATGTTCATTTTTCTACTCAAGAACCAATTATCTACAAAAACTCTAACATAAACTCGAATAATTAAATAATTATAATAACATGGAAATTTTTAATGTAATTTGAATAATAAACATGAAAATTTTTCTAAATCAAGTAGAAATTAAAATAAGTTCATTATTCAAGGAGATAAAGAAATAATAAGACACTCCATACTCAATGTAATAGACACCCTCTCAATCTCCTTTCATTGAGGCATATTTTGATTTATAAATTACAATATTTAAAATGTTGTATAAACCCATTTTAAATTTATTTTAATTAAAATGGAAAATTCATTCTATGAAGAATTTTAATAAATGATA
Organism: Viscum album; assembly: GCA_963277665.1. Classification (NCBI taxonomy): domain Eukaryota; kingdom Viridiplantae; phylum Streptophyta; class Magnoliopsida; order Santalales; family Viscaceae; genus Viscum; species Viscum album. The sequence goes on along the minus strand of OY728145.1, from coordinate 928,821,450 downwards.
AAAATATTGTTTCTTTTGAACAGATGCAGTGAAAACAGCCTTTCCACTATAGCGAGCATTATTTAATATTTGTCTTACATAGCAATCCACGATTATTTTAAAATGAAAACAAATACCATATATCAGTTTTATGTTTTTTGGTATTGTAAATTATTTTGAGAAATCATTTATTATGTCAATATCATGATATGATATTTTATGTTTTCAATATGGAAATGTTATTGTTCATCTATGTTTGTTTTATGTGTTATGATTATTTTGTGGTTCTTGGGACTTGTTTACATCTATGGGTGGTTCTGTGATAAAATGACTATGATTGTGGCCAATATAGATCTCCAATGCATTGGGTAATGCGATGGAGGTAAATAATAAAGTTTCTCCTTTGATATTTATGTAATATATTGTTATGGGTATTCCAAACATAACCATGAAGGTTACGCCCTATGTAGTAGTGAAAGCTATAATGTAAGCATGTTATAGAAGCCACAAGTTAACTTTTTGGTCAATGATTTCTACAAGTTATTCATAAATATTATGATTTTATGAGGTACGTTAAAGAGATTATGTTTAAAGAGTGAATAATATGATTTCATTGATTTGTATGTATTTATGGAATAATGTTTTTTGTCATTATTTATTATTCCTTTATCATGTTTTTATGCTCATCCCAAGTTTTTGAAATGTTTTTTCACATTTTATAATGAAGGGTAAGATAATGGAATAATTCAAGAATATTTTTATCAAGAAAATAATTCTTTTTTTATTTAATATGTCTTATTATTATGAAATAAATGGATATATTAGAAGTGTCAACTTTGTAATACTAGAGATGTAATGTAATAGTTAAGTCCTAATTCTCTAAAAATATGAATGAAAAACTATCCTTAATGTAAAAGAATGTAAATTATTGATCAAAAATCAAGATTATGTAATGTTTAAAATGGTGGCCTTATAGTTGGTATCAGAGGTTGGTTTAGATAACTCTCGGTGATTGGATATTGTTAAATTAATATATATAAATTCTCTATACTTATGGTAAGATTAAAATGAAATAGATTTTAAGGATTACTATGTTTATTCATCTAAGATATTTTTGTGTTCACAATAGTTTTCGATAGAGGAAAGAGGACAACTATAATGTGATGACATCAGGAGGAAAACAACCTACCAACTTAGAAACCAGAAATAGTCCGAAAATGGAACTGAGTAGTTTGTTGTGGGGATGGTAAAATTGATTCATGATATAAATGGTGGTGTTATTCATGTACAAGACCATCCATATCAACAACAAAAAAAACATGTTTTTAGTTGATCATTTAATGAATCTACATCATCCATCATTCATAATATCATCGGACCATATGTTATCTGAAGGGTGGATTGAAGCACTTGAAATGATTTTTTATGCCATGGGGTGTTCAAAATATCAAAAGGATAGTCTTACTATTTACCATTTTGAAGGTGATGCTGACATTTTTGGGTGATGGTTAAAAATATCAGGGGTAGTGAGGAGATTTACTCTCTTGATTGAGATACATTCAAAGGTATGTTTCTTGAGAAATATTTTCTTAAGGTGGTTCGACATAGGATGGAAACTCAATTCATTGATTTCATGTCATAGGATGACATAATGGCTGCTTCTGATGAAAAAATCACTCAACTGGTATGGTATGCTCCAAATTTAATATGGGATCATGATATTAAAATCAATCATTTTTACTCAACATTAATGAGAATGTATCAAATGGAATTAGCATCTCCAATGTTCAGAATTTATGAAAAACTTGTTTGATGTGTAGAGAAGTTGAAAATTGAGTTTTTCAATGATAGGCTGGTCATTGACAATACTAGAAAAAGAGTTCGATGTTTTAGACTAAAGGGAAGAAATCTAAAAAACATTATGATGGTAAAAATCTTATGTTTACAATTTTTTAATATTGTGTTGAAAAGAACTCTTGGGAATGCCTTTTGAATTCTGGTAAGTGCTTCTGGTGTGGTAAAATGATTAATAAGGAACCTAATAGAAATGAAAAATATTAGTGTAGTGGTGAGACAAATTCTAATTTACAGATAGTAAACAGTTTTATGTGTGGTGAAATGGGTCATTATAAAAATGTGTGTCCAACGAGGAAATCTAATGATGGAAAGAAGCCGAACTAAAAGCAGAAGGGGGGGGGGGCTTGAAATCCTCTTAATCTAGTTCATTAGATGTTGTACCATCATTTTATGTACTATAAGGTACATTGTTTTTTTATTCATAGAATACCAATGTGTTGTTTGATTTTGGGTCAACACATTCTTTCATTTCTAAGAAAGATTCTAGTAAACATATAATTCCATACCATGATATGAATCTTGAAATTTTGGTAAAAAACATGGGGAAATGATGAGATAAAAGGATATTATAAGTACCCTCATGTCCTTCTGTGCAGAAATAATCTACCTGCTACCCTTATTGTTTCTCCTCTAGTAGAGTTTGATTTTATTTTGGGTATGGATTAGCTTTATGTTTAACAAGCTAAGATTTATTGTTGAGCTAAATAGGTTTTTTTCAGAATTAATTTCAGTTTGTGTACAAGAACGAACCCTTACTTTGGATACCATATCAGGAATCTGAAAAAAAAAATCTGTAAAATATGGAAATGAATGTTACCTTAATGATATTGTTGAAAACAAAGAAACTATTTATATTAATTATGTGCCAGTGGCTAATGAGCATCATGATGTATTTACTGATGAGTTTCATGGTATAATACCTAATCTGAATGTTGAATTTAATGTTGACATGGATCCTGATGCTAATACAATTTCTAAACACCCTTATATAATGGATCAAAATGATCATTTAGAGTTAAAGAAGAAATTGAAGAAGTTATTAGATAATGGTTTTATTTGACCTAGTACTTGACTATTTGGATCTTCTCTATTTTTTGTGAACAAAATATGTTTCAATGATACTTTTCAATGATTATAGAGCCTTAAAAACATCACTGTTAAGAAAAGGTATATGTTGCCACGTATCGATGATTTGTTTGATCAGCTCTGAGGATTTCAGTATTTTTCGAAGATTAAAATTATATCAGGGTTCCATTTGAGGAATGTAATGGCAGAATACATTACAAAGACATCGTTTCGTACTTGATATGGACATTTCTAATTTTTAGTTATTCATTTTGGGTTGACCAATGAACATTTTTTATTCATCGATATCATGAATAGAATTTTACTTGTGTTCTTGGATAAGTGTGTGGTTGTTTTTATTCATGATAATTTGGTATATTCTAAAACAACAGAGGAGCATGAAAGACATTTAAGGGTTGTATTGAAAACATTAAATGAAAATAAACTATTTGGGATATTCAGAAAGTGGGAGTTTCGGTTAATTCAAATTTCATTCCTTGGTGACATTGTATCTAAAGATGGCATAACAGTTGACCCTTCTAAAACAAAATTTTTGATGAATGGCCAAGACCAAAAATTTTAACCTAAATTACTATCTTTCTAGGCTTATCAGGATATTAATAGAGTTTTTATGAAAAATTTCAATGGTAATCTAACCTGCTGACTACGTTAAGGAGAATAGGTGTTTAGTTCATATGGACAAAATAATGCGATGAATGTTTTTCCGGAATTGATTCAAAGAATGGAGAATGCTCCAGTTATGCAACTGCCTTCCAGAAATGGTGAATTTGTTATCAATAGTGATGATTCATGGAAAGGACATGGTTTTTTCCAAATTCAAAATGAATAGGTAATTTTTTATTCTTCACATCAATTTTAAAATCATTAGTTAAATAACCCTATACTTGATTTGGAATTTTTTTTGTTGTTTTTTCATTGAAAATTTAGAGGCATAATCTGAATAGTGTAAAGTTTGAAATATATAATGATCACACAAGATTGATGTATTTATTCCCTCAAATGTAATTAAATGTGAGATATATGATATGGATATAATTAATTAATGATTATTATTTCACTATTCATTACCATCTAAAAAAAGTAAAAATATTGGTTCATGCTTTGAGTAAAAATATTAACTCTACATTAAACATGTTATATTTGGAATGTGACCCTATGATTAATGATTTAATTAATTTCATCATGGATGTTTTTGGTGTAGAAAATTCCACTATTTTTATCATGTGTTAGTGAAATCATCACTATCAAACAGAATTAAAAAGGGCATATAGGAGACTGTGAGTTGTAGAAAAAGGAATAATTGGTTCCGAAGGGTAATTAAACTAATTCTAACAATGATAAAGACTATGTTTTGAGGTTTCAAAAGAGATTATGTGTGCCTTGTGATTCATATTTGATGTAATAGTTGTTACGTGAAGCTCATAGTTCATCATTTTTAGTTCATCTTGGCAGTATGGAAATGTATATAGATCTTTTGAAGTATTAGTGAAGGGATTTAATGATATGAGACATTGTTGAATTCAACCTGAAATGTTTGAGTTGTTGATAGGTTAAAGTAGAGTAGCAGTCACCAAAAGGGATGCATCATCCATTGTCACTGCCATTGTGGAAATGGAAAATTGTGCCCATTGATTTCTTTGTGGGATTAACAAAGACAGCTCAAGGTAACAATTCAATCTGGTTTATTGTTGATCGATTGACTAAGTCTTCTTATATTCTTCCAGTTCAAGATAATCTGCCTCTAGATCAACTCTCATGATTAAATATTAATGAGATAGTCAGGATACATAGAGTTCCTCTATTCATTGTATTTAATCATGATCATAGGTTCACTTCTAATTTCTGTAATAGCGTCTAGATGTCATTGTGTACTGAAATAAATTACAGTACAGATTTTCATCCACCATCCAATGGGTAGTCATAATGGAAAATTCAAACATTGGAAGATATGTTACGTGCATGTTCAGTGGATTACCAGGTAATTTGGGAAAAAAAAATTCTTTGGATGGGTTATCTTATAATAACAGTTTTCATTTCATTATATAGATGGCACCATTTCAATCATTATATTGAAATAGTCAGACACAAAATTTTGCAGACGAAATAGTTGAAATGATGTTTATGGGACCGTAGTTTTTAGTTTTGATGGAATAAAAATATCAGTTGATTTATATGAACATGAGAATACCTCAGAGCATGATGAAAGGTTATGTGGATAATTAGAGTAAGGGTCATTCGTTCAAGGTTGGTGATCATTCCTTTTACAATGTTTCTCCATGGAAAGGTGTGATGTGTTTGGTTAAGAAGGAAAAGATGCGTCTGAGGTTCTCTGGAACCTAGGAAATTGTGGATAATGTTGTTTTAGTTTCCTATATAGTGGATTTACCTCAAAATTTATCCCAGGTACACAATATTTTTCTTATTATAATGTTGAGAATGTATATGTCAGATCGGTCTCATGTTTTGAGTCTAGAGGTAGTTTCGTTGGGAGATAATCCTTCATGTGAGGAACAACCACTCAAGTTTTTTGACTACAGAGAAAAATTAAAACAGAATAAGTAAATTCATCTAGTAAATTATTTATGGAAAAAACATATGGTTGAATAGGAAATATGGGAATTTTAAAATTCCATGAGGTATAAAAACCCCCCACTTAATTTATAATTGAATAAAACTATAGGGATGCAATTCCCAAAAGGAAGGAATGATGTAAAAACCCAGGTATTTATAGAATAATACATTTTATATATATTAATAATTATTAATAATATATTAATTTTATGTAAAATAAGACACATTTTTTGATAGTGTCTTGGACACGCAAAAATAGGTTTCTCTGAAATCTTATGTAACATACAATGTTGGGTGATACAGAAAAATAATATAATAATAGAATTATTATTTTAAATGACAGTTAACACCATGACTTTTTATTAGAGTGAATAAACATAATTAACTATATTAGGATTTTACATATTAGTTCTATGTTTTTACAATTTTCTAATGAATATTAGAGACTTAAAATGAGAATGAATCCAATTTTAAACCTAAAATATCTAATTTTTTTAAATGGGTATTTATATACTTTTAATGGAGAACCATTTTAATAATATTTTTTTTCACTTTTATATGTTTTATTTGAAAAAATAAACTTCTTCTATAGAATTGGGACATCCAACTTTACTTTGATGATTTTTTGGTAATTCTTTGATAAAGTTTATTTAATAATAAACATCAGAAAATATTTCATTTTAAGTCAAAGATCTCATTTCATCTAAATTATTTATATAGTTATATTTTCCTTCAAAATGGTTTCAAAGTTTAATTTGATTTGGTTTTTATCATTTAATATAATTGTAGGTCATTAAGATTAATTTCACATTTAAATTGGATATAAACACATATCTATCATTCGATAGTTTTTACTTCCTAAAAACACACTTTTTTCTATTGAAAATACAAATTAATTTTAAAAACAATTTTAAAGAAATTACATGTTTTGAATTTAGAAATATGGATTCCATATTTTGAATCAGAATTTACAAATTGTGTAAATATAGTTCATTTATTTGTTGACATTACGAATAGTAACTTCAGTAATTATTTTTACTTACCCGGGTTAAAGGGAAAATTTAGTAAATTAGGGTAAACAATAATATAAAAATAATATTAAACTACCATAATTAATGTTATAATCCTATGGGAATATATATCTTGGAAAATGGGCATCCATGTGTCAATTATAGTACCCCATGGAGCCACATGACTGTTATAACGACATGTTATAAAAATTTATTTTAACTATCGAAAAATATGACATACACATGTATCTTTTACTAAAACATTTCAATATTGGTGTATATAACTGATATATTTGACTATAAATATTCATCAAAAATATAATAATATTTTATATTTCATAGTATTTTATTTTTAAATTTTTGACATCAAATAAAAAAATTTATCTATGACACAATGATGATGTAGTGACTACCTTATTGAAGAAAGATTCAAGTTAAAAATATTATAAATATTAAAATAAATGTAATTTAATTATTTTGATTCAATACACAAATTATGTGGATGATATTGACTTTTAATCTTTGATTTAATTATTTTTTTGAAGGAATCATTTTTTATATCTTTAATGAAAATCAATTACTAAATTCTGTCGAAGTTGACATAAATGAGTTTTAAAAAAAATAATATTTTATTATATGATACAATATTCAAAATAATATAAAATTTGGCCAAATTAGATATATAATGTTTAAAATATCATTATTGATAACTTGGGGTTCTGTTGGAATTGAATAGTAAATGTTGTTATTATATGTTATGAAAATACAAGAATACATAGTAAGAGTTAATGTTTTTAACTAAGGGTTAAAGATAAAATATAAGGAAAATTCTGTGACAATACATATCTAAACCATACCGGTTGAATGTATTTATACCCATTATCATATTATCCTAGAAGTATATTTCCTTGTAACAATTCATATTTGAAAATAATTTTATAATAAAATTACATTTCAAGACATTCCTAATGTGCCCTCCTCCCTCTTATAAATGGGCATCGCCTCCACCCACTTACTAAATCTTCTCACACCTCCTGGATCATCAAAATTAAGCTCAAATAATCTCACAAAATCCATACGTTCCTCTTAAAATCATTAACATGGAATGAAGTCAGTTTATGAAATCCTTTTTGGTCAAATCAAAATAATTTACCCGATTTAGCGGTAACGTCTTCTCTCTATTCGTTTATTTTATTTTACATCTCCACTACCAATGATATTATTATTATTTGATTACATAACAGGAGAAGTATCCTCACTAAACTAATATATTTCTATAAGAATTATTAGAACTACGCTTACACACACCTTCCTCTTACGGATATGAACATACAGTTACCTTGTACGGTGAAATACTGCCTCACAAAACGATGATTGTTAATATTTATCCTACTACATATCATAGTGGCCATTAATACGTCATTTTATTTATATATGATATATATATTTTCTATAATTCTTTATTTTTTATTCACATCATACCTATATTCATTCAATAATTTTTAAATATAATAATTTCATTTGAGGATGCGGGGACTATCTCCCCCTCAAAGTGAGCTGAATCATTCATTCCATACATGGAACAAATAAAGGATGAAATAAATGAACTTCTGTAACATAAATATCATAAATATAATACATTAATTATAATTTAATTATGTATCATTTAGTTTTTTTCTTTTAAAGATGACAATTAAATGAAAGTAGCGTTCCATCGTACGTGCGAATTACGGTCTCCATGAACGAGGAATTTCATTCCTTATCTTCAAATGTTATGAAATATTATAAAACTTATATATAATTGATATATGTGATAGTTAAATCATTTATATCATTATTTATATGATCTAATATTCACTACATGTGCAATTTCAATCAAAACATGTTAATATTTCGACTCAAAAACAAATTATTGACAAAACAAATGACAAATACTCAAATAATTAACTAATTATTGTAACATGGTCATAGGTAATGTAATGGGAATTAACTTATGCTTATTTTTTGGGAGATAAAGAACAAGATGGCCAAGTCAGACTCATGGTAAGGGACTTCACCTCAATCTCCATTCATTGTGGCATGTTTTGATTTATACATGACATTCTTTTATTCAGTGTATAAACACATAATAATATTAGTTTCATTCGAAGGGAATATTTTTTATATGAATCCTTTTACTAAATGATGAATGGAATGATTCTTTTTAATATACGTGGTGGAAATTACCTTTCCGCCACCACAAGCATTATTTGATATTGGGATTCCTTAACAAGTTGTAATGTTTTTTAAAGGATAATAAATATCATATTCCCTTTTTATGCATTTTGGTATTTACAATGGTTTTTATAAATAATTTATTATGTCAATATCATTAAATGAAAAAACATTTCTTCAATGTTGAAATGTTATATTTCCATTAGTGTGGTTTTATGTGTTAGGATAACATTTCAGTTTCTAGGTATTGTTTACATATACGGGTAGTTCTGTGATAAACTGAGGGTAGGTGAACCATTGATAGCACTCAAATGCATTGGGAAATGTGATAGAGGTCAACATTAATGTTTCTCCTAATATATTTAATGAATATAATGTGATTTGTACTCCAAACATAATGATAAAGGTTACTCCCTATATAGATGTGAAAGCTAAAAAGTTTGTATGTTATGGATGACACCTGTAAACTTTGTGATTTATCATATCTTGGAATTATTCATAAATATTATGATTTTAGTTGTACGTATTTATGGACTAATATTTTATGTCCTTATATAATATCCATTAAAGTTGTTTTAATGTTCATCCCATGTTTTTGAAATGTTTTTCACAGGGATTAATGAATGGAAAGAGAATAGAATAATTCATTAATATGTTTTACAAAAGAATAATTCTTGTTTTATTTATGTAGATTATTTATAGTGTAAAATATGGATGTATTAAAAGTGTTTACATTGTAATATTTGATATGTAATAAAATTTTTATGTCCTAATTCACAAAAAAATTAATCCTAAAAATATACTCAATGTGAAAAAATGTAAATTCGTGATATAAACTAAATATTATGTACTGTTTAAGGTTGGGGTATTATAAATAGTTTATATCAAAATATAAACAACTTCTAAAGTAAAACAATGATTAAAAAAACCAATTTCTTAGGAATGATGCCAAACGACATTACAAAACCATCTTATTAATTACCCTTTTCATTAGCACATTTCAATTCACACACCCCACATAAATAGATTCATGCTTCATTATGATTGATCCATACTAATGAGTGGTTTATCATTGATCAACTATTGCATCACAAGGTAATTAAATCCCTTGATCCACTACACCTATGGCACTGAGCACAAGGTTATATTTCAACCATGCCTTGTAATGAAATATGAACACACACACCTAGTATTACCAAAAACCATTAGAATATCATCATCCCTAAACCATTTTTATAATATTAAATTTATTTTGAAAACCATTTACCATAAACAAAATCACGAAACAATTTTAAAATAATCATTTTAAAATAATTTATCAATGAACATTATAAAATAATACCACAATTTCACTAAAATTCACAAACCATCACTATACAATGTTTATAACATGAATTAATCCCAAATTTTAAATGAAATTTTAGAAACATTAATCAATTTAAAACATGGAATTCATGTTCTAAATAGTGGAATTGAGAGTGATGCCACAGACCTTGGGTTTTATGATGAAATCAAAGAATAAATCATAAAAGCCCAGGAAACAATATTAAATCTCCAAGAACCCACCATTGATATCTTCTACTATAAAAAATTTTAAATTTGAACATATATGGAATTATGAACCTTATATCTACCCACAACGGGTGTAGATCTATGAAACTGAGAGAGATAGAGAATTACATCAAAGGAAAACTACTAAATAACACATAGAATGATGAATTACAACTAGAATCGATCTTTGACTCACCATGGAAAGGCTCCATATCAATTGAAATTCAAAGTGGAGAGGTTCAACAACATTTTAGGGAAAAACACCCAGAGTTATGGACAATTTATGGGGTAAACTATAGAATTTTAGGGAAAATGACTAACATCCACATTTTTAGGATTTCACTTTTTTCTTGTGCATAGTTTGGAAAAATGTTCTTTAACCACACACAAGCTACATCCTCAAGGGTTGAACCATTCATGGATAAATCACATGGATATGAAACCATACCTCAACAATTCCAAAGATAAATTCCTCTACATCCGCCCACTTAGAATTGTTTTTTCAACCCGTTTGCTTCTCGTGATCCTTCCCTTTATACTCTACCACATTGTGCATGGTTCCATGTAAGTTTTTCATGGTTCTCACAAACCCTTCATGAACAATACACCTATTTAAAGTCCAAAAAACATTCAAAATGGTCCCCAATTATTCCCAAACATAACCCATATATTTAACATACATAAAAAATTACTAAAGGGTCACATACATAAAACCAGGGGTGTTATATTATCCCCACCATTGGCCTTTCCATCCTCAAAAAGTAGAAAACACAAATTTCATTAAATGTGTTTTGTACATTTCTCTTTTATTTCTTTTTCACTTTCCCATGTATCTTTATTAACCTGGCCATGTTTCCACAAAACCCACACTAGATAGATGTTTTTTCTATGAAATGATTTCTCTTTACTATCCAAAATTTCTACTGAGATATAAAACAACAAATCATATGACTCTTGTGAAATGTGATCCCATCAAATCAATGAGTCTGGATTAGGCCAACATATTTTTAAATGAGATGCATGGAACACAATATTCACTACACTAAACCGTAATTGTAATTGTAATATAAATTCCACCTCTCCCGCACATTCTAGTATCTGAAAAGAGAATATATATCAAGGAGATAAGATTCCCTACATCCGAACAAGTCAGTGTTCAAGCCCTTGATATATCCTCAAGAACTCATGATCACTCACTACAATAGACATTTGTGATCAAAAATGATCTCCATATGATTTCTGATGACTCTGTTCCATCTACATCCATTTAATTATCAAATAAATTGTATACAATTCCTCTTGGACAATGTAATGACAAACTAGTTATTTATCACTTATTTCAACATAATAAAGTAAAGAAGTACTAGGAATCTCATGTAATGATACAAATGGATCCATTTTTAAATAGGCTAGATATCTGTGGTTATACAAAATCTCTACTAATGGAAAATCTTCCCATGAACCACCAAAATTAATTACAAAATCTCAAAACATGTATTCTAATGTTTTTATCGTCCTTTTGGATTTCCCACCCGTTTGGGGACGATATTCCATACATATTATCAACAGATTTACAAGGGATTTCTATAAGGATCTCTAGAAAGGAGATGTAAACCACAGATCTCTATCTAATACGATCATAGCATGCATTCCATACCACTTTTCCACTTCTTTAGAATATATTGTTTTTAGATTCCTCCACCACATGAGTTTCATGAATTGAAATTAAATTAGATGATTTTGTGATGCGGTCCACTATCACCCATATGAAATTATGTTTCTAAACTATTCTTTAGTGACCTATTACAATATCCATGTCTATCTTTTATCACGTTCAAATTGGGGTATGTAATGAGTGAAATATACCATCTGTTCACTGATGAACTTCCTTTACATGATGATAGGTTATGCATCTTGAAACAAGATCCATAAATTTCCTATTCAAGACACTTTACAAGAACTATTCTTTCAACACATTATACCTATTATGTATTCCTAGATGAACATCTCAACTTGAATGGTAGTAATTATAAATAAGTTGTTCCTAAAAACCCATTGGTATGAAAATATGATTTCTAAAACACAACACTAAACTCCAATTTAGTTTCATCCCCCAATTGTCTCTCAGCCATGGAGTTTTTACTTCATCACCACACATTCTACATCTAATAAATGTTCCTCTTTCATCATTATTACCATATCTAGAACCAATGAAACTGGAAAGAAAAACACAAAATCAAATCGATATTTACATTATAATATCATGTTTATAATCACTGACATCAATGGCCACTGATCAAAAGCCTATTTTTCACCTGAAAATATGAATTTATTCTTATTGAATCCACCACTGATTTTCCATTATGTTATATACATAATGATAATGTAAAAAATTTGGTGATACTGTGTTCGATAACTATATCTCAGGCTCAAATACTATTGTTATATAATATGCTTGAATATCAATGGATTTGTAAAAATAGTAACTTTATCACCAAAGAGATAATTAAGAGATGTTTTAAATCATTGAAAATTGAAGATAACTCCAAATCATATATTTGGTATTTCATATCATAAAATATTAATTTTTATGATAAATAAGAAACATCATTGTATCCATTCAAGAAAAAACACCCCAACCCTGGTCCTGAAGCATCACAATATACCATTTACCCTCTCCCAACAACCAAAAAACGTGATTGTAGTTAATGTAATGTGATAATTCAGCTCTTGGAAAGTATTTTTACATTCCACATCACATTGTAATAACACATTTTTTTCAATGATATTATTGGAGAAGATATCCACGAAACATCACACAAAAGGTGTCCATAATAACCAGTCACTCTAAGAAAAATTCATATCTCTATGGAATTATTTCATGGTTTCCAAGAGATAAAAGACACTATCATTTTGGGATCCACAGAAACGCTTTCCATAGAAATTAAATGGCCAGGAAAGAATACCTCTTGTATCCAAAAATGATACATTGACAATTTTGCATACAGACACTGATCCCTGATTCCCAAAATTGTTTCCAAGTGTTTTTCAGGCTTATCCATTTGACTTGAATAAAACTATATGTCATATATAGACACCACCACAAAATAATCTAAATGTCACTAAATTACTTGATTAATAATTCCATAGAGACTGCTGGTGAATTATAATGACTAAATCTGATTACCAAATAATAATAATTGTAATATCTACTTTTGAATGTTATTTTCGTAGTATCCTCCTTCAAATAAAACAATTTGTGATATTCTGATCGAAAGTCAATATTAAATAACCACTCATCTCCCATTAATTGATCAAATATATCATTAATGTGTAGAAATTGATACTAATTATTTATCATAACTTGGTTATTCTTTCAATAATCCACACACAGTTAGTTTGTTTTGTCCCCATTTATCTTGAACAAAATTGATGCTACCCACAGGGACATCTTTGGTCAAATGAAACCATTTCATTCCATCTCTTATAACTGCACATTCAATTCCCATAACACAGTTGGGGTCATCCAGTAAGATGTAATAGAAATAGTATTTCTTCCTTGAAGGATATCTATTGTAATGCAAACTTTTCTTATCAGTGGTTAGCTTGAAAAATTATCATGAAACATAGTGGGAAAATGATCCACCACAACTTGAATACCACTAATATCAATATAATCAATTGATTACAAGTTCCAATCCTCCAACTGGTACAAGTGTGTCCTAAATACTAGGGCAAGCATTCCCATTTCACCTTCTCATACATTTTGGTCACCGTGAATGAGATGCACGAAGCCATTTTTAGTTGGGAAATTGGCCTTCTAGTTTTAATAGTTGATGTGATCCTTAAGCATTGTCAAATAATCTATACCCAAGATTATATCAAAGAAATATATCTAAATCATAATGAAATCCCATTTTATCTTAGCTTCATCAATAGTTATAGAACATTATCTACACACAATGTCTTGACACTCTCTTTTTCAAAGTGGAGTTTGAATCATTACCATAGAATTCATCATCTCAGGTTTTAATATCATAAAATCAATGTCACCAGAATAAATAATGGAATGGGTTGAAAAAATATCAAAAAAACATCCATAAGCATTCAATTCAAAAGAATTGTACCACTAACTATAGATGGTCCACGATGATCATCCAAAAGAACCTATTCTACACCATATAATTACTTCTTCGTAACACTTTTCTAATTGTTTTACGATCGGGATTTCACTACCAAAGGAGTAATGGTATTCTATGTATCACCATGGGTAGCTCTATTCTACAAATGATTCTGATTTTGTTTCATCATACTATCATATAATATGACTCTTGTGATATCTGTGAAGTGTCCCAATCACCCAACCTTGGAGCACTACATTAAGAACACTGAAGAAACCCCATCTTATTGAAATTTTTTCATGACCTCAGTTGTGTCGTACACTCTAACTTCATGTGGTCGAGTGATCCACATTGGAAACCTCCATCCATAGTTGTGGGTCCCTACATATGATCACTAATCCATCCATCTAATTTTTATACATTATCGCACATTGAAAATAGGTTTCCCTATTACAAATAATCCCAGAATTAGAGTTACCACCATTTCCAATGTGTATCAACATTATTCCTCCCCCCATAGATCATGATCTGTCTCTATCATCATCTGTCAGATTATTGACTATCTCTATAAAAAATGTAACATAGAGAACATCAATCACTTAGTTAATATCATTTATTAGACCTAGTTAAAAAATGTCTTCTTTCAAGGAAACACTAGAAGTAACATTGGGTTCCAAAAACAATATATTCATAAATATAGCAACATGCTCCATGAAATAATTATTTTCTTATTATAAGATGATGAATATATCTTTACCTGAATCTTGAACATTTGAGGATATAATAATTTCATCAAAAAAAATTCAGTATCCTCACATGAAAGTCCTTGTTCTAATTTATCCTTAATAACGAAATCCAACAACTAATAATAAAGATTATCCAGCTTGTAATTCACCATCATGAAATTCATCTTTTCTAGTGTAACAACAAAATTGAAGATACAATTTATCCAGTTAATCCACACATCTTCATTCTTTGTTTTAGAGTCACCATAAAATATTGGTGGATTATATATTTATAATTAAAAGGAAATATCCACTTTCCATACCTCATCCCTCATGTTCCCACAACACATTCCCTAAAATGATTGGTAAATAATATGAACCAACTGTTGGTTCCCCTATGTCTTAGGTGAAACCACATATCCTATAGCTTCATCTTGTTGGTTTCTAGGATGTCTACAATGTTACATTTTCTAGAGTCAAAACAATGTCAAATATATCACTATCTATTAACTAAATTTCTATCAATTTTATTCATTTCACATCCAGCTATTAGATGAATTCGTTCCAAAATTAACCATTAATGATAATTCAATATTTTCTTTTGAGTATCATTTAATATTAAAAATATTTCAACCATTATCTTTATCATAATATCAAATTTGAAAATAATTCCGAAATAATCCAGAAATATAAACCTTTTAACAAATTCATATATCATTACTGAAAATGAAATTTGAAATCATAGTGGGATGTCATTCCTCTAATTCATGTCACAATTGTCTCATTGACTAAAACCATGACAGTGATATTAGAAATCTTATATGTGTCTACAAAAAACATATGAGATGAACTCCCTTCTAACATGAAAGTAAACACAATAAGTTTAGAAATTTATTTATTTTTTCTCAATTTATGTCCCAACAATCCTACTACATTCTAATTTCTCAACTCAAAGAATATACCAGAGTGAATTCTACTCTAAGAAGGATTATCATTACTAATTCAAAGTCCAACCAATACGTAGTCCAATGTTTTGAAAAAGTATGACCCAAAATGATACAACATGTTCAAAACATATTTTGGACTTAATATTCTTATACCACATGTAACACCTTACCCCATCTCATTTTCATGAGATAACAGTTGATGGATACATGGCCTTAAGCTACATCCCCAAGATGCCAAAGGTTGGAAATAAACTTTGAAGGTATTAAATACATGTGGGGGATGATTTCCATTTAAGAATAAAACAACTTACCGAACAATCCATAACCAAAAATCCAATATACGATGCATGATAACAATGAAAGACAACTCAAAATTTCATTTAATGAAATCAAACTATTACCACAAAACAAAAATGGAAGATTATAATATATAAGTAATGTGTTGATGGAAAAACTCAAATTCTCTAATGACAACTCCAAGATCCAAACATGCTTCGTGATCCAATTCCACAATAGCCAAACTATAACACATTACCACTAAATATGTGTGATACATTACATTTTCCCCTGTAATTATAAACACAATCTTCAAACACTTAACTTCCAAACCAGGGGTGGGTAATGAAAAATAGTATATTTTCCCTTATGAAACCCCAACTCATGAAACTAGTATAAAATGTGATAGTTAATTTATATAATAAACATATTATAAAACAACATCGAAAATAGTTTATATCAAATTATAAAAAAGGGACAATGTAAAACAGCTTTATCAAATAAAACCTATTTCCCTATAATATAAACAAACAACATTCCAAAACTATCTCATTAATCCCCCTTTGGAATACACCATTCTTATCAATAGATCCACACATCTAATAATGAATTCATTATTAGGGCGGTTTTATATTCATGAGTGGTTTCATGTCGATTAACCAATTAAACAAAAGGAAATTAATTTCCATGTGCTACTATATCATTAGCACATAGAAAAAAATAATATTTCCACTATGCCTCATAATACAATATGACCACACATTCCATGTATGCCTAATGGCCAGGAAATTATCATCATTTGAAAACCATTTCATTAAAAACAACATTTTATTGAAATCATTCTTCTATAACATGAATAAAAACTATTTTAAAATCATTTAACAAACCACTTTTTCATAATATTCCCATTATACCACAAAAATTCACAAAACAATATCTAAAGAAGGTTTCTACCATGATTTGTAAAAAAATTAATAATCAATATCAACAATTTTCAACAATTTGAAATTTTTGATTCATTTTATAAATAGAGGATTTGGGAGTGAATCCACCTACATCTAGTTTTTTTATGAAAATGAGGAACAAAACTTAAAAGCATGTGAAGATAGGTTAAATCTCTATGAAATTATCGTAGATCTCATCCCCTATCAACAAAATGACCAATTATAAAACTATTTGGTATCCAAAAACATATATCTAAACATTGTGGGTGTATATATAAGAAAGTGATTGAGAGAGAAGTATATCTTAGGAAAAATACCAAAAACCACCAAGAACATTGACCTACCACATGAATAGAGCTTCCACACACCATGAAAAGTCTCTAGATCTCTTAAAATTAGATGGGGATTGGTTCTCCAACCATTTAGAGAAATAAATACTAAGTTGTGACCATTTTTGGATAAAATGAACGAGTTATAGGGGATATAAAGTGGGATCATGAATTTTAGGATCTTAATTTAATTACATGAATGGTTAGTCTCACATTAGGAGAAACATGTGAAAACTCTGTGCAAGCTACTGCCTCAAGGGTAGAACCCCACATGGTAAGATTTTACAGTTACCAAATTGTTCACCAACCATGCCAATGATATTTTTATACACATTTCCCAAAATTGACTGATTTGGTCAAACCGTGTGTTTCCCGTACAGCTTCCCGTTAGCCAATGTCTCATTGTGTATGGTTTCTGGTATCCATTGCATGGTTTTCCCAAACTGTGAAGCTATCTATAAGCCAAAAAACATTCCAAAAGGTCTTTAAACCTTCCCAAACATAACCCATGTACTAGAAATACATAAAATATAAATTTTTACTTTCTTGAAACTAGTGTTCCACCATAATGGGAAATGAAATTACAATTGCTGTGTACAAAAAATACCACCTCATGAAATGATGTTCGTTATTCCATTACAACCTCACATAGATGGAAATTATGATGAAAACTCAATTTTTATATGATATATACAATATTAATGATTTATTTTATGATTATTTTAAATTATTATAACACAATCCATCAGGTTACCCATTTATTGTAAATATAATAATTTCATTTGGGAAGTGTGGACTACCACAACTTTAAAGAGCTGTCATTTGTTCAAACTCTACATAGAATGTATTAAAAATCTGTTTACTGAAATTATATGATATATATGATATACTAATTCTAATTTAATGATGATATATATATACACATATATTTCATTTATATTCTTTAATTCAATACAACAATACAATGGAAACACCATCCATGCGTATGTATGGACTACTATCTCCATGAATGGTGTATTCAATTCCATACTTATGTTTTTTATATATGATTATTAAAACATATATAATGAGTATATATTAATAGTATATCATGTTTTATGTAATTTAAATAATGAAATCCTGAACTATGTAATACAATTAATAATAATAAGTTAAAACATGTATGATAAACAAAGAAGATATTACCCGTAATAAATCTATAACATGGGGTTTTTAATAAGATTGTAATTTAAATACATAATAAAACAATATTTTATATTTTATATAATAATATGGTTATTTTAAAAATTTATGATAAAATTATCATTATTATAAAGTATATTCTTATTCATCTAAATAGTGTCAATAAATAATGTATGGGAATTTCATATCTCTTTTTATTTCATTTCCATACATGCCTCATTCAATACACATTTATTTTGTGTTCTATGTATAGATACTAATAATTAATTATATGATTCCCAGTCATATGTTTATGTTTATTAAAATAACCATTCATTATTGTTATTTCATGAATTTTATATATCAAATGATTCGAAATCGGCGAAGTAATTTTGTCTCAATTTTGATTTATTGAGACACATACCATGTTATGAATGTATATTATTTAATAATGTTTATACAATTACATTTTTAATGTAATATCATAATACAACTTATTTTTATGATTTTTTGGATTCTTGTAAATTTAATTTTTTAAAATGGGTAGTATAATTCAATATTACCAATTTGTAAGAGTTTATTGAATCAATATCATCGTTTAAATAGATTTATAATGATTATTATTCAATTGATGAAATGTTATGATCAATATTTACAGAAATATCATGAATTATATTCTAAACGATTCAATCATGAAATAATCATGTCTTGGTAAAAATAATTCCATGGTTTGGTACAAATATTATTAAGATTTTGTTATTAAAAAATTATGACTTTACATCCCACTTTTGCGGAAAATATATGTTCTTAATAATAATAATTTCTAAATAAGTATTCATGATTAATTTATAATATTTCAAGAAAATAAGTTTTCAAAATGTATTCAAAATGTCATTATATGTTTTCAAAGTATATTAAAAAAATGGTTTTAAAAATATTCTCATACATCTTTGATATGTCTTCATTGAAAATTCTTATCAAAATGTATTCAAGATACTTTTATACGTATTTAAATGAAATAGTTTTGAAAAAAAAATTCATGTTATTTTAGAAGATATAAAAGAAAATGGTTTTCAAATTATTTTTAATATTTCTTTATATGATTTAGTGTATTATCAAAGAAATGTGTTTTGAATCTTATTTTATAAGATTCAAAGTAAAAAGTATTTCCAATTGTTTTAATGCTTGTTTTATACGGTACATTGTAAATTGAGCGTAAGAACCCAGGACATCTTTTCAAGTATGGGTTTTCATTACGGTTATTTTTTGGGAAAAGGGAAGAAGGAAAATTTTAACAGTACATGTCGTGTACTTCCGTGAAGATTCTGTGTACTCTGTTACCATGTTTAGGCCATGTTTGGACATGTCAAGGATGGTAACACTACCATTTGATGATGTGGTAATGCCACATAATGTGGGACCCCGTAGAGTCATAGACATGTCATTTATCCTTACAGAGCACATCGTGAATTTTTATTTCTTTTCATTATTTCAGATAAGAACCTTATCTCATTTATAAAAGCATCTTCTTCTTTCTTCATCTCATATAGGAGTAGTCAAGAGAGACTATTCTTCTCTAATCCCCTGACTCATTGTCTGTTCTATGAATCGAAGACAGTCGATTGCGTTCGAATCGCATCGGTGAGTTCTTCTTTCATCTAGATCCTCTCCTCTTGATTTCTCCTCTTTCATGAGATATACTTGGTTGAGCATTTTTATCTTTTTTTAGATCTACCACATCTAAGTCGATTCAAAGGATGAGGTTCAACTATATCTATTGTACAACGTCAAGGTAGGTGGTTTGTGACTTTTGATAGACGTATCTATGTTATATGTTCAAAAGTTTCCCAAAACCCTAGTTTAGGGTGTTGCGTGTTTTGTAAATTTTACCCTCTTAATGTCTGTTAGGATTTTTTTAAATGAGTAAGGGTTCGTGATTGAGAATTGGGATTATTATATTATTATGGATGTGTTTTCCCATGTTTGTTTAACATTGGATGATGGGTATAGATTTCTCCTCTTATGGTCTTTTTCTATACAAGCCTATTGATGTTAGGATGGAGTTGATTATTATCTAACATGCTTTGTATATTCATTCTTAATGATTAGCAATGTAGTATTATGAGATTTACTTTGGCTTCAAGATTTAGTTTGTGCATGATTGTATTACATAGGGCTGCGAGAACTGGGTGTTGTTAGACTATAGAGAGAATAGATGTTGTGTACTTCCCCATAGTGTCTAATATACTTTTCATGTTGTGAGACCATAGGGGGGACGACCATTGGTGCCCACTCAGAGTGTTTGTAATATTCTGTTGCGAGACCACTAGGGTGGTTGGACATTGAGTGCTTCCTCAAAGAGTCTATAGTTATTGTTAATGGTCTCATGAAGAATTGAGTGTTAGTTCATCCTCATATAGTCTTTATCTACATGAACAAGAGGGGTTAGATTGTGAGTACATCCCAGAGGGTTGGTTTTTATTTGTTTTCTTCTTTACATAATGAATGTAAATGGATGTTGTTGAAATTGTAGGATTGTTTAATTTTGATAACTTGCCTGTTTATTACATCAATTTTCCATATTGGGGGAAATATATATTCATTGACATTTAGGCAGATATTTTTGGGTGGTTTCCTTCTGGGATTAATCTCACGCCCTATTTGGGTCATGCTTTTAGGCCCAAAATTATTATATTGTTTGGATGAATAGATAAGTACAAGCACCCTTCTACTTATTGTACTTGATTGTGGTCAAGTTGGAGAGCATGGGACCAAGATGAGGCTTTCAATGCAACTGGAGTTTACATTTTTTTCTTCTGTACTTTTGTTTTGTACTATATTTCAAGCATTGTGATTTGTTTGGTTGTTTTCATAGATATATGTGACTTGCATCATTAATATTTGTGCTCCAGATTATTATATACTTTCAGTCTTCCATTGTTTCCTTATTGTATGGTATTACAACTTCTTCTATTTTATATTATTTTTTTCCTTTATGTTACTCAACCAAAGAGGGCATTGTTTCCCCACTATCACACCCAAGGCCCTCAATTCTAGTCGACCGCCTCTAGCATTCAGGAAAATGTGCAAGAGGCCATGTGACCAAACGGGTATGGGGAACCTTTTTGTGGCACCCAAAACCATGGCATTAAAAGTGGTATCAGGGGAATCGTTTTCCTCTTTGACTGACTATGTGGATCCTATAGACAAGGGTAGGTAGTAATGGGTACTTGATAATAATTTGTTCCCGGGAGTAGATGACTCGTGTACATGGAAAATCCAATAAACCTCATTTACTGCAATTTTAGTGTTTTTTCAATTATTACAGCTGATTCGTTTTAAATATTGGGAGAATCACATGTTTTTATGATATAATTGATATAATTTAGGTTCTATTTCTATTAAAACCTAATGAGATGGGGGTATTCCATATCATGCATTATATAGGGACTTGCTAGAGATCCCATGTCATGAATTCTTGTCAAGCCATTTAGGGTGCATTATCGATTGCATTGTTTTTTATAGATGTTGTCCTAGATATGCATGCTATTTTGATATATTCCTTGATAAAAGACCTTCTATTTTATAGGGTATTGTATTGTGTAATGTTTTGTTTGAATGAACGCCATACTTTGGTCCTGACGGTGTTATGTGCCCTCATGGATTAGAATTTGGTGGATCACATTGAAATTAATTATTATTCCACGTATGTGACATGAATGTGATTACATGCACTTATTTGCATGGAGTATGGGCCCCTTAGATTGGAAATTGTCACTTTAATTTTTTTTCAGTGTTTTTAAGGGCATCCAGAGTAGTTTCTAAGGCTTACTGTCCTGAAAAATCTAGAATACACAGTGTGTATTGATGAATACATGCATTGCACCCTTTTTTCGGGAAGGAAAAATTTTTCTAAAGTACGCGCCGTGTAATTTGAGTACAATCCATTTAGTCTTTAATCATGTGACTGGATTTGTGAGCAGAAACATGGAGTTGTGAAAACATTTTTCAAACACTCCATGTATCAGACATACATGACTTATTGTAGATATTGTGTATACGGTTGTGTGACTAATGAAAGAGGTCAGTGAGATACTTCTAGTACACACTCGTTCAGTCATAAACACGCCATGTGGAGTCATCTATATCTCCGACCATGTGACTAATGACACCTGTGGTTGAAACATAAGTGGTACACGTCATGTTTAGGGTGAACACGCCATGTTGTTTTTTTCTGGGAGAACATTATGGTTTGGCTGAGTAGAGAAACTCAATCAGGGGGGATGGTTCAATTACACTTCATGTCTATGGATAACGTACTGTGTGAATGGGTTGTTACAAAACTATTTTTGGATGATGTAAATGTCCATATAAAGGCTTAAGGAAACATGCCATGTGGGTGTAATAAACGTCGTGTATCCATGTTTAAAAAGCATCAATGTTTTCATTATCATGTTCCTTTTCCTACACATCTATTTTTTAATCCATGGTAATAATAAACTATGGTGTGTGCTTGAACATGCAGAGTCATGCCATTAAGACGTCCTCCAGTTGTATTCCAGATACATTGGAACGAGCAGACATCAGACCTGGTAGATGAGGGACTACAAGCAGATCCTCCCATCGTGCCTGTCTTGGCCCCAACTATCATTCTAGATACTATTTCCAATGCAATTTCTTAGAATTAATCATGAGGTTTATTGAGACATTCAGGGGAGTACCGCATCCATCCCCGTCAATGTCAATGTTGATGTGAGTTTTTCCGTAGCAGCATCCTTTCACTTTCCTAGGGGATGGTGGATCTCAGGCTATAGTGTGATGGTTAGAAGCCATGTTGTCTATCTTTGAGCATTTGAAGAAGCCTTTATATTAGAGGGTGATTCTCACTGTGTATATGCTTTGGGATTCTACCATGATATGATGGGATGTGATTTCACATTCATGATGCCAGTAGCGTATGGTATTGGATGAGTTCTCGTGTTTATTCTATGATTACTTTTACCTGGAGACTTTGAGGGCTGGTCGAGATTTGGAGTTCATGATTTTGTATTATGGTACACTCTCATGCAAGGACTACTCTTCTATCTTTACAAAGATATATAGATTCGCACTCATTCCATTGGGTGATGATTTATTTTGGGTGAGGATGTTTGAGGATGGTCTCCGGCATGACAACTAATCTCTTGTTAATATCTTCATGTTGACATCCATCAATTCTATAGTAAATCAGGAGATGATCACCAAGAAAACACCAAGGGATTCTGGGTCTGTGAGCTTGGGTGGCTTGATATCTGAATTTTTTTACCCTCCGACAGATATCATGATGCATCATAGGGAGTCTATGCATTGTGATCCGAATAGGAAAAATTCAGGTATAGGTCGTCAGGTAGTGTGCTACCAGTGTGGGAAGAGCAAGTATATGATGCTACATTGTCCGAAAGACCAAGTGTTGTGACAATATTGTGGAATGATGATTCATCTTCATTGTCTTTGTTAGTTTTTCTCAAAGCAACTGGTTATTGGGGCTCTGTTATGACTCCACATTCAGGATCAAGACATCCATGTTTTCCTCAGCTGGGGAATTGGAGTTCATTTGGACATTAGAGCCGATGATGTATTTGTGGCCATTAAAATTAGAAAACAAGTTTCAGTGAAAAGAGGGTGGATCCGATTACGTTAGTCATTCAGGGTCACAGGTCCGAGGTACAGGTCAGAAATTTTTAGTGGAGAAGACCCAGTTGGAGCAGGATCCCAGAACCTCTATAGTTAGAGGTACGATTCTAGCCACCTCAGTTTTATCTTCTTTCCATTTCAATAAAGTGGCTTCCCATAGTTCCATATTTGTTTCTATTGTGAAGAGTATTGGCCTATTTATCTTTACCTCTATTGATATCTTGATGTTGGACACTCTGTGGTGAGTAGAACTGACAGTGTATGTCATTTCATGGAGTGCTCTATTGAGGATTGTGGGTTTCAGTTCATATTGGACCTTTATATCATAGAGAATAAAGGATATTATTTCATTCTCATAATGGACATGTAATTTCCCTTACAGAGTGTTGACTACTTCTATCGTTGAGGGGTAAGTTTCACATAAGCAGAGTGAGTATTTTTTCTACATAAGGGTGAATGGGATGTCCATGTGAGGAGAGCGGGAACTGAGAATCATGGGTTTGGAGGAGTTACATATCAAATTTCTAGTTTTTATCTGGATGGAAATGGGAATTTCTAGATTGACTTTCCTCTAGTGATTGATCATTTTAGGTATTTTTTTCTAGAGGAATTCTCATGTTTGCCTCTGGAGTGAGAGGTAGGATTTTTTATTGAGCTCAGGCCATGATCGGCACCAATTTCAATTAATTCTTATAGGATGGCTACAAAAGAGTTACATGAGCTTAAGAAGCAGTTGCATGCGTTTCAGGCAAAGGGTTTCATCTGAGCTAGTACCTCTCCTTGGTACTCGCCTGTCTTCTTCGCAAAGAAGGTGAATGAAAACATTAGAGTTTATGTGAATTATCAGAAACTAAACCTGTAGATAGTCATGAAATGATATCCCTTTCAGCGGATTGAAGTTATCTTTGACCAGCTTTGAGGGTCTACGGTGCTCTTGAAGATTGACTTTAGATCCAGTTATCATTTGTTGCACATTAGACCAGTTGATATACCTAAAACTTCTATTTGAATTAGGTATGATCTATGCAAGTATGTGGTTATGTCATTCAGTGTAACTAACGTGCCTATAGTATTCATGGAACTAATGAAATGAGTTTTCTAGCCATACTTGGATGCTTCTGTAGTGTTTTTTGAGGACAATATCTTTGTGTACTATCACAATCCACACGACCATGCCACCCATTTTGAGATCATTTTGAGAACACAAATAGATCTTTAGTTATATGATAAACTCTAAAATTCAACTTTTGGATAGACTAAATTCACTTCTTGGGTTATGTTATTTTAGAAACAAGAGTATAAGTAGACCTAGAAAAATTGTGATCAGTAGTTTCATTGGAGAATCCGATGAAAGTCTAAGAGGTATGGAGTTTTCTAGGGATGGCTGGTTACTATAGATGTTTCATACAAGATTTTTAATGCTTGCAGTGCCATTGAAAGACCTGACTAAGAAGGGTGTAATGTGCTTGTGGATAGATTTCTACAATTCATCCTTCTAAGAGAATAAAGTGAGATTTACATTATCATCGATACTAATTTTTTCAAATCTGAAAATGAGTTATACTATTTACTATGATGCCTCATGTATCAGGTTGGGAGCAGTTCTTATGCTGGGTGAAAGAGTTGTTGTGTACGGGTCTCGGTAGTTTATGCCAGAATAGAGGAATTATCCACTACACAATCTTGAGTTGGAAATAGTTGTACATTCTTTACGATGTTGGACACATTATCTGTTGGGAGATCATTTTGTGGTTTTCACCGACAACAAAATATTCAATTATATCTTCACTCAGTGCGATTTGAATTGTAGACAGTGAAGGTGGGCTATGTACCTTTAGTCCATTGACATTGATATTTCCTACACTCACATGAAAGGCAACGCAGTGGCTGTTGCGTTGAGAGGGAGTACTCAGATATAGGATGTTTAGGAGGCCACCAGTGAGTGGCATATTATGGAACTATTCTCAGAGATGCATTAGGAGGTTCACGAAAGACATTGGATGTTACCTCTACATTACATGATTAAGTTCGAATGAGGAAGCTATCAAATTCTGATGGACTAATTCAATAAGAATGTGTGTTTGAAAAGGACCATGTTCTGGGATGAACCATAGGTGAGGATGAGATATTGCATTTTCATGGGCACGTATGGGTGTTAGAATACATTCATGGGGAGCTGAAGTGGGATTCTCATTCATCGGTTTGGGAATTTGAACTCGGTGTCACCAAGATGTATCGAGATCCACGCTATCTGTATTGGTGGCCAGTTATAAAGAGTGATTTTTCTGGTTTATTCATGTGATGTTCCACCTGTCCACTAGTGAAGGTGGAGCCTCAATGACTAGAAGGGCATTTATAGCAGTTACTCATTCGTGAGTGGAAGTGCAATGAAGTTGTGAGGAATTTCATGATAGGTTTTCTATGGTCACATCGACGGGATGATGCATTTTAGGTTTTCTTTGACAAACTCCCTAAGGGTTCATACTTCTTACCAATCAAAGATACCTTCAGTGTTTATGAGCTTGGAAGGATGTACATATAATAGATTATAAGTTTTTATGGGTTTACGCACTCCATTGTGTCAAATAGGGATTCCCATTTTACTTCTAAGATCTGGAAGTGACTATAGAGTGCTTTGGGTACATAGGTACTTCTGAGTAAAACATACCATATATTCCCATTTTTTCAAATAGGGATTCCCAATTCTAGTTCTGGAGGATAATCTTTGAGATTATGTCCTAGATTTTGGATGTTCTTGGGAGAAGCACATACCTATGGTAGAGTTTTCTTACAATAATAGTTTTTAATAAACTATTCAAATGGAACCATATGAGGATTTTTATGGTATCCTTTATGATCAACCATATGTTAGAAACCAGCACGAGAGGTATCCACAGTGGGTCCTCATCTTCTCTAGGAGAACTCATAGCAGGTGGAGACGATTTAGAAGAGGACGGCTAAAGCACAATCACATCATAAGTCTTATACTGATTGACAGAGACAACCTCTAGAGTTTGATGTCAGAGATTTGTTTTTTCTACATGTCACACTGAGGTTGGGACATATGTGTACAATTAGACAAAGAATGTTTTCACCGAGATATGTTAGGCCATTTCAGTTTTTGGAGAATGTCATGCCGATTGCCTATCATTTGTAGTTACCTCAGAGGTACTAGTCTATGCATGACGTCTTCCTGGTTTCTCAGCTACAACATTACATTTCAGACCCATACAATGTTTCTAACATGAGGTGGTTGAGTTGTAATTGGATACATCATTCTAGGATAATCTTATACAGATATTTGATCACAGTGCAATGGTTTTTTGTGGATGGTCTGTTCCTCCAGTACAAGGGTTTTGGCCGCACGGGTGACTACAGAATGTGAGTTCAGAGAGGGGGACCAATTTGTGGTAGCAGTGGCCTGATCTATTCAAGGATTCTTCTTCTACTACACCTTATTAATGAAATTTGGTGAAAAATTTCATTAAGGTGGATGTTTTTAAGAACCTAGATCTTCTTTTTGGGTATGGTTTTCATTCAGGTTGTATTTGAGGAAAATGGGATGAATGAAAATTTTAGGAGTACACGTCATGTGCTTCCTTGTACACGCCATGTACTCTGGCACCGAATCCTGGCCCTATTTGGTCATGTCAAGGTCACATACTCGACCGTTTGACAACATGGAATGGCCACTTAAGGTGGGCCTTGGTAAAGTCATATACACATCTTATATCCTTAGGGAACTCACCGTGAATTTTTATTTTTTATTTTTTATATAGGATTGGGACCACATCTTCTATACAGAATAGTATTCTTCTATCTTCATCTCATACAGGAGTGAATGGGAGGGAAGATTCTTCTCTGAATCCCCGACTCACTGTCTGTTCTCCGAATCAAACACCTTAGATTGTGTTGGAATCACATCGTTGAGTTATTCATTCTTCCAGAGCCTCTCCTCTTGATTTTTCATTTTGTGGGATATCCTTGGTTGATTTTTTTTTACGTTTTATTAGATCTACTGCATTCTAGATCTATCAAAACTTAAATATTCAATAATATTAATCATACATCGTCAAGGTATGTGGGTTGTGCCTTTTTGTAGATGTCTCTGAGTTATATTTGAAAACGTGACTAATTATCTAATTTAGGGTATTGTGTGTTTTGTGAATTTAAACCTATTAGTGTATTTATGATTTGTTTCATTGAATAGGGGTTCTTGATTGAGAATAGGGGTTATCAACTTGTTATGGATGTGTGTTCCCATTTATGTTTAATATTGTCCAGAGGGTATAAAATTGGCATGTTAGGTTATTTTTATTTCTTTTCCTAGTGCTGTTAGGTTAGAGATGATTATTATTTGACATGATTGTGATATTTATTATAGATGTTTAGCAAAGAAGTATTTTTATATTCACATTGGATGTTGGATATGGTTTTTGAGTGATTGTATTACACAAGATTGCAGGAACCAAGTGTAGTTTGACCATAGGGGGAATGGATGCTGAGGGATTTCCTAGAGAGTCAGTTTCACTTTTCATGTTGCGATACCATAGGGGGGGTGGATGTGAGTTCTCCCTCATAGTTTATATAGTTTTTTTGTGAGACCACAGGGGGAATTGGACATTGAGTTTTTTCTCAGAGAGCTTATAGTTACTATAAAAGGCCACCTGAGGAATTGACGGTGAGTGCTTCCTTAGGGAGTCTTTGTCTATGTAAACTAGAGGGGTCAGACTGCATATACTTCCCATAGGGTTACTTTTGTTTTTTTGGTTTTTTACATGATGAATGTAAATGGATGTATTTGAATCTATAGTATTGTTAAATTTTGAGTTCTTTTATATTTATTATTAATTTTTTAAATATTGTCTACCATATATATTTACTTATAGTTTGGAACAAATATTTGGTCTGTTGCCTACTAGGATTTGTCTCACACCCAATTTGGGACATGATTTTTGGCCCAATAATATTTTATTGATGTATGTATAGATAAGTAAAAATACCCATATACATAAGGTACTTTATTGTTGTGGATATGGAGAAAATGGGACCAAGCTGAGTCTTGTGATGCTGCTGGGGTTTACATGTTTTATTTTTTAATTTGGTTTTGTATTATATTTTCTGCATTATGATATGTTTTGTTGTTTTCCTAGATATATGTGACATCCATCATTTATATATGTTCTCTAGTTGATTATCTTCTTTAAGACTTCTTTTTTTCCTTATAGTATGGTATTACTGCTTCTCCTATTGTAAATTTTTGTTATTCTACAGTGTTACTCTGCCAGTGAGGAAATAATTTCTCCACTATATCACCCAAGGCCCTCATTTCTATCCAGAATCCTCTGGCATGAGGGGAAATGCTCTTGATTCTATGTGACCAACTGGGTACAGGGCACCTTTGGGCAGCACCCGAAACTGGGACGTTACAATGGGTTTCAAAACATTTTCAATATTTATTTAAATGTTTAAATTTTATTTTGAATTAAATGATTTTGAAAACATTTTCAAGATTACTTTATATGTTTTCAAAGCTGAAGGTTTAAAAAAAAATTCAATGATTCATTTATAATTCTTCATGTTTTATTTCATGAAATTGGTATTCACATGGTTTTTAATTGGAATTTATCAAAGAAGAAAAATATAATTTCATCCTATAAAATTTTAAAATATCTTTCCAAATTATTTCCCATATATGATGTCATCCAGTGGGGTTACTCATTCCTTTTTGGGAAATGTTCCAAATGTTGCATTCAAATTATTTCTATGAATGGTCTATGTTTTAATTCCATATATTTATAAAAATTACCTATATTTCATGGGTTACGTGTTTATGAATCCCATTTCACATTCATGGATTATGATATTATGAAACAAATTTCATTTCATTTTTTATTAAATTATAATGAAACAATATTTATTCAATAGGTATTGATTTTAAAAAAATACGATACTAATTTCCTTTTAAGGATTATGATCTTATGTTTATAAACTCCATATTATAGTATGGGACATTATATGATGAAATTGTTATAATATTATCTAAAATGTACATATGATTTTATTATTTGATGGGTGGAACCTATATCTCCCTCCAATTCATTGGGTAACGATTTATATGTAATGAGATAATGTTGGGATTCATGTCGAAGGGATAAATCCACAGTGGGAATATGCATAAACACAACAGAAAATTGGAAGATGGGGAAACTTGATCTAGATTGAGAATGTGGTGAAACAAGGTCCACTATAAGTAGATGGTGAATCCCAATTATAGGGGCCCTATCCTTTTACATATTTTATTACGTTATTTAAAGAAAACTTATTAATTAAATATAAACAAATGATCATAAATTGTAGTGTTTCTGGAAAACATGGAACATTAAACTGAAAGCATGAAAGTAAATAAAGAATTTGATTACATATCTTCCATTATGAGATCCTAACTTCCTTTTATCGCTTATAACATCATAGGTTAACTTGGGGATACCATGACCAATGGGATGTTCTAAAAAGCCTATTATGTGAATAAACATATATATAGGCATAAAAAATGGGATAGAATGCATAATAAGATGACATAAAGGGAATGTATATACACAATGAATAATAAAATACATAATAATTGTATCATAGGAGATATGGAAACAATATACAACATGAAAAAATCATGATTCAATAATCATTACACATGAAGAAGAAGTAGGCAAGGTTAACTACCGAGACTATTGCACATGGGGCACGAGTCAAGGCTATCTACCAATACCACTAAACATGACGTATCATGAGAATAAGAATTACCCAATTAAATAGAGGTATATTTGGGAACACCCATAATATAATATTCATGATTCTGTGGGACACATCTATAATTAACATAACTCATACCCATGGAAGGAAATATTATTGTAATCAGGTCACAAAGCATAATAAATTAGTGTTTCATAAATGTGTACAGGAAACAGAGGAATTAAATCCTACATAAGCATTCATAAAAAAAATAGTCAATGAAAATAATAAAATATTTCAAACTGAATTGAAATTTTTTTAAAAAAATTATTTACAAATCATTATAAATATTACATTTTATTGTGGTTTAAGGAAAATATTATAGAGAATGTAAAGATGACAAGAGAATAATCTTTTATATTAAACAAAAAATGAATAAAAAATGTTTTCATAACAAAATTTTTTATTTTTAAAAAATATTGGTGGCTTGTAATAGATTATATAGTGCACTTTAAAATAAGTAAGAATTTGGGTTATTCCCTTGAATTGAGCTTACTTATTGGGAAAAATTGTGTATGGAACCATTTAAAACAAGTATATACCCCAAAGAAGATAAATGGATCCTGATACATGATTTTGGAACATATTCATACATTTTAATAGTTTTACATAATATGTAATGGTAATTTCAGTTGAGTAAAAAGAGTGGAAAAGTAACTCAGTTGAATAATGGAGGTCTGGGTAGAATTCATTACCATAAATCTGAAACTGTTCTTTACGTGATATTATTGTTCTTGATAAACAAATTAGATTCATTAATCAACACATCTATAAAACTTTATAAAAAATTTTAATTATGAAAATTTTATTAATTTCATTGATTTATTTTTGACAGTTTAAGAGATTAAATTTCATCATTTATGAGTTTTGTTCTCATTGGTTTTCAAGATCGGTATACCTGTATACATGTACAAACATTCAAGTAAAATTTAGGTAATTATCCATAAACTAAATTATATATAATTATTGATAATTTAGAGGATAATATGGTTATATATTTAATTTTTTATGGAATGATGATGAATCATTAGATAAATAGTTAATGATAATCATTTGGGTTTAATTTGGTAGTTTTCGATCACAAAAAACCCATATTGTTTTATAAATTAATATAATGTGTAAAATATGATTCCAAATTAATAAATAAAATATAATACAAATATTATAATTTGGTTCAACCATAAAAATGGTTTCATGGATTGTATTTAAGATGGTATTGGAAATCGGAAACTATGTTCTCCTTGAATGTGAGAAATTATCACATCACAGATGATGTTTTCGTTTTTTAGTATAAAAGGAAGGGGAAAATATAGATGGAAAATATTTATTCAATTAGAATATCAAAATTATATTATATTTATGGTACTAAATTTATCACACCATTTATATCATGGGAGGTGTGTGTAGAAACGAATATATAGGAACATAAAAATGAAGAGGGTTTTACCTCTTAATTCCATATTCATGAGAACAAACTTATGGGATCAGTTATATAATTTTATTAAAACAAAAATTTCTTAGACATGGTGGAAGGGATTGGGAGGATGTTGGATCAGAATTATGACATGTCTCAAGGCTTGAGAGGTGTGAGGATATGAGGTGGTGAGCGGTGGTATTTATAGTGCATGAGAGAGGTGTTTTCTCATTATTTTAAAATTAGATTATTAATTTTCCTCAAGAATATGAATAGTTTGAGAATAATAATAAAGAATATCAACCTAATGAATGGGTGTTACATATTTTAGTTATTTAAATAGAGATGAATAAATTAATATTTAAATTATCTAATAATGTATATATACAATAAATTATTGTATTTCACTTTTCACCAAAAAATCAATTATTTTAGAAAAATCCAAAAAATCACCATAACCAATCATTGATTTGAATAATTTATAATTTTAAACCATTTTAGGAAAATAATATTCCAAATATTGTAAATATAATTTCTATTTAAAATCATTATTTACTCAAAAGATACAATTTTTAAAATTATAATTTACATTATAACACTTTGAATATTTAACTATGGTATCATAAAATTATCGTATAATTATAAAACAAATATTTCAGTTTATGAGTAATGTATATTAAAATAAAGATTCATTTAAATTATAAAATTTTATATGATTTTAATTAAATATTTTTAACATACAATGATAACAACACCTAAAAACAATTTTATAAACACTTATTTACATGTAATATGACATAATTATATCATACTTTCATTTATAATATTCATAAATTTTAATTATAATTTCATGGGGAATATTACTATACATTTTTGCATATTACTATTCATAATGGAAACATTACTATTCTAAATGAACATGTTTCTGTTAATAAAAAATTAAATTTATCGTACCAGACTCTATATTACTGATCACAACTACATATGTCCACCATTGGAAATTCAATTCAAAGAAGCGTTGAAAATATGTTTAACATCATGGTTATAACTATATCTATTAAATAATTATAATAACAATGTGTTGTTTCACATAGACTCATTTTTTAATGCATTATATTCTATATTAGTTTTATTTGAAAATTCAAGGGGTGTTATATTCTTCTCCAATTATGAAATTTCGCCTAGAAAATTTCATTTTAAAATCATAGATCAAAATAGGTGAGGATACATCTTCTATTTCCAACCATTGACTAGAAAAAAAAAGAAACTTAATTGGGATAGAATACATGTATAATTAGTATTAAAAAGATAAAAAATTGAACATATAAGGATAAAATTGAAAATAAAAAATATGTCGGAACTTATGATTTACTAGGTTTCAATCAATATTTTCCAAGATCTATTCCCAAACATATATTCTCATAGTAAATTTTTAAAACAATATTATTGAGGGTGCTTGAAAATGTGTAACAATTCAGGAATTTCATTTAAATATTGCTTTCTTATCAGGAAGTATTGATTAGGTACCAATTTAAAACATATTTATCACTGAAATGGAAGGATGAATTAATCTTCATACGTGATTTCGGAATATATAAATATAATTAAGATTATGTAAAAAAATAAAAGAAAAGTTTATTTGGGTAAAAAGAGAGGAAGTGTAGCACGATGGAATAGTGGAGGTTTTAGTGGAATCCCTTAACTTGAATCTAATGGTGTTCTTCTCTTGATCTATATTTCCTAGATGATATAATTAGAATCATTAGTTAAGAGGTATAGAAACCAGTATAATAATATTTTATATATTATAACTTTATTATGTGCATTTATGGACTTTTTTATCAGTTAATATATTCAATTTCGTCATTTGGGAGGATTTTTTTCCTTGGTTTTCATGATTAGTTTACATGTATACATGTACAAAAGGTGGTGTGATATGTATGAAATTATCCATAAATATGATTATATGTTATTATTGATATTTTTTAGGATAAGTTAGTCTTATATATAATTGAATTTATTGATTTAGGATGAATAATTAGATATATTATATGTTATTTATGATATTTATTTTTTAAAATTTTTGAAATTGAAATTGGATATCAAAGTATTCTAATATTTAAAAAAAATTTCTTACAAACCCACAGACATGACCCATCTGTGGGATTAAATTTAAATTACACTATATCACTTATATGAATATAATTGGAAAAAAATATTACATATTTGGAGTCAACATAATTTATAATTTCTAATATGGTAAACATAGTTTTTGATAACTAGATTGGTGTAGTGATTGAAATTTATTACAATTATTAAAAAAATAATCACAAAAGACTAAACCAAACAAATAAGTGACACAATTACATATATACAATTAAAAATATATTTTCTATTCACATTTAGACCATATATTTACTTTTAATAGACTAAGACCATTATTGGATAAAATTAACATCAGAAAAACATTTGTGGACTTCAATTTTTAAAAATGTAAAAGAATGAAACTCATCCTCTACTATAAAAAGGAACACGCCCCTCCCACTTATTCACCCCTCTCAGTCTATTTTGTTCCAAAAAACTCTTCATAAATCTTTTCCTAACATCTCTAAATTCATCATATATTCCACCTTTTAGTAATAAATCCATCCAATTTATCCCTTTTGAGGAAACAAATGGAGTTTCCTAAAGAAGTGGTGACATCCTTCACCACGATCTTTTGTATTATTTTCATTAGAAACCCCCTAGAATATATTTAATACATTATTATATAATAACCTCAGTATATTAAAAATACAAGTATGTTTTTTTCTACGGTTTATACTTACACACACACACATCCATCTAATGGCTAATGAACTGACAATTTATGTGTATGGTGAATTATCCCAAAACAAAATGATTTTTTTGGTTTTTCCAATACCACCACTCATTGTTTATAATTATGATGGAAACAATATTTTTATATTATATAAATGATATTAAAGATGAATTTGTGCTTTCCTAATCTTTATATGACATATAACTTCATGATTTCAAATTTTTGTAAATATGACTATTTAGTTTGGGGAAATATGGACTACCACCTCTTCAAAGGGATGTAATTTTTTTCAAATTCAACATGGAATGAATAAAGGGTTGTTTAAATAAAATTATATCATAAATATTAAATAATTTTTTTATGACAATTATTATATATATTTTTTTCATTTACTTTATTTCTTTCAGCATAATAGTTAAACAGAAAGAGTGCTTATGAATATATATGACATGTTGTCCCCATGAATGGTGTATTCCATTTTATATTTCCATAATTCATATATTATTATATGTACATATATATTATATATAAATTATTTTTATATAATTTTTAAAATTCTATAAAACAAAATCTAATTATAAGGATAAAAAATATTAATATTTAACACACATGTGAAAAACATAGAAGATCATACCTGAAAAGTAACGTTAACATTAAAGTGTTAAAAAGTTGATAATATAATGCCATATTTGGTGTTATATATAAAAATATATTTCTATTTTGGATTTATAAAAACCTATATTATTTTATACCCAAATTTTGAACCAGTATAATGACATGCATGGCATAAGGTAAGGGGGTTTCTAGTCTTACATTTGTATTAGTTATATATGTTCCTTATTCACCCATTCTTCCATTTGTGTGGTTTATATATTTCTCATTAATAATTTCTATAATTATTAGCTATAATTTTACTGTTATTTAAATAACCATTTTATGACCTAACTTTTAATGTTGTTAATGTCTCAAAAGATACCTAATCGGTAATGTAGTTTTGTCTCAATTTTCATTCTTTTAGACACATGAAATAAATTTAAAAATTAATATTTTCAAAAATAGATTCAAAAATTATTTTCAAAACATTTGAAATGTTTATATTTATATATCATTTTTATTGGAAAATTGTTTCATAAATATTAGATGAATCCCTAGCTACTTTTATAATTATTCAAATTAATTTTCAAAGATGAAATGATATTTCCCCAAATAAAATTAAAATACATTCCAAAAAAATCCCCTCAATGATTACATTCATAGGTGTTACTCATGTTTTTATGGGAATTGTTCTAATGGTTTCATTCATATTCATTCACTTAATGGTTTATATTTCTATTACATGATTTTTGTGAAACAAATTTTTATTTCACATGTTAAATTTTTATGAATCCTACTTTATTTCATGGGATATTCTTTGATGAAATGATTATGAAACATGACTTTTCCAACGGATAAAATATTATTACATGTTTATGAATCTTGATTCATTTCAAGGGATATGATATGAATATTTATGGCTATGTGGAACATGTATTTATGTTTTCATTATGTGATGGGTGGGACCACTATATCCCTTCAATACAGTAGGTATAGATTTATATATCATGAGATAATGTTCGGATTAAATTCATCAGGCACGATCCACTATTAAAAAAGGTGAAACTCTATCCATTATGGGATGAAGGGGGAAACCAGGTCCACTATGGGGAGATGGGGAAGCCATGTCTCTTACTTAGAGAAGACTGCTACTTGGAATAGTGGTGTGTCCTTCCCAGTTAGTGTACTCTCCAAAAAGTTATATTCTATGTTTTGACAATGTGACTTGACTTATAAAAAAATGATATGACATGTTTATGAGTCTTCCATAATTCAATTTCATCTTCTTGAGTTATGATCTTTCATATTTTCCTCTATATTCACTTATGATTCATTTCTAATGAAAACTCTATAATTATGACTTGATTTCTGTTTATGATTTTTTCTATGTTGGGTTTGATATTATAATGTCATGATTAGATCCTCACACCATTATACTCAAGTTTATGATTACCTATATTACTTTACTACCCTTATTTGGAATATGAGATCACCCCTTTTAGGTTTCCATATCCCAGTTTATAAATATATGCATTAGAAATGATGTCTCTAAGAGGGGTTCTAGTCATGAAGAACCATGTGGGAGATAATGTGTCCCACTAATATACATGTGATTATGTTTCAATTTTTCCAATGGAACTAAACTAATATAGATTTGGGTGTCAGTTTATATATTTTTTATGTATTCTGCAAAAAAAATTTAATGTTAATATATGAATATAAAGGGAATCTTTACTTCATATCACTATATGAGCTCCCTCATCCATGGTATGAGAACATATCGGCCCATTCCATGCATCTGACCAGAACTCATGTCATGGTATGACACTAAATTCTTGACATTATGTTAACATTAATCCATAATAGTTATATAAAACATCATACATAAGAACAATATCTAAAAAATATCCAATTAACTCTAAATATAACGTACACATGGCTTGTTGTGGGAAAAGAAAATGAGAAACAATTATTGATTTGGTGGTCACTAAACTACTACCTAAATCATGTCATTATTCAACCATCTGATTTTTAGAATAACAGGTTTAAATTCTACATTAATGGTCAAATTCAGTAATTATTGTTTTATCAAATCGTTCATCCAAACTGAAATTGAATCTATAGTGATGAATTCTGACATAAATGAAATTGATTGTGTGATGTATTCATAATTTTTATGGTTCATGAAATGAATGAAAAATTTAATATTCCTCAATAAAACCTTATGAAATATTTTATTAAATGTGTAATAATATTAATCATTATCCATTTTATGGTTATCATTTCATAGGGTGAAATATACTTTCTTGGTTTGAACGAATCATTAGACTATTGAGTTTACTCTTTTGATGTCCATGCCTGAATCTTTCGATGTTTTCCAAATGTTTCTAATTTTAATTGTCTGTTTCCATTCCACGAACCATGTGTTATGATTCATCTTATTCTTATATTCAAATCAGGTTTCACTACTTTAATATTTTTGAGGTTTTATTTTTACCATGTCAAAACTAGGATTTTATTTGTAAATATTATTAAATATATAATTAAACTACATTTACTGTGGACATTCCTATAATGTTTTAAATTGTTTTATTTTATTTGAAAATATTATAAATCCTATAAATACTAAATTACTATAATATAGTAATAAATCATAAGAATTAAAACAAATTAGGCTATATTAAAGTAAATAATAAGTAAAAAATTACTAAAAACCTAATTAATATTCAATAAGAAATCATTACTGATAATTGATCAATTTTATTCCTTTCAAGAAAAAATCATTTCAATAACTATTTCAAAGTAATCCAAACAATATATGATATAAATAATAGAAAAACATGTAAAAAGAATATTATATTATATAAAATTCATTAAATTTCAATAACATATTCTTAAAATGTTTCTAGTTACATTATATCATTACAATTGTACCATGTTTCCTCTTCCCTTCCATTATTAAGTCTTAATGTTTCTATAAACAATCATGCCCTTTTTTTGATTCCAAATTACAAGAAAATTCCCACTTGTCACTAATGATAAATGTTGCATGGTGTTACTCACTATCTCAAGATAACACATTTGAACCGTAGCATTACATGAAATCTACATAATCATATTTAAAATTAACTATAAAAATTGTAATAATATTTATGTTGAGTTATATGGATTATTTTAATAATTTTTAGGGTCATGATTTGGAGAAACAATTCAGCTGATAAAAATGGTGGGTAATATCTCTAAAAATTGATTTATATTAAATATTAATATCATATAAAATTGTATTTTCTATATAGAATCATTCTATTTAAAATATAATCATAGTTCCTTACACACTCATTTGGTTAGAAAAATTAATCATTCAAATATTTCAAGATGTGATCCTTTTCCCCTAAAAATGCGTATTCTCCCTGATAATGTTTAGTGGAATGTGTTTATGGAAATTTCTTAAATACATTTCACTAAAAAGTATATATAACATCAACACCCATTATTATTTTTTCCCAAAACTAATTATAAATGTTTTCACAAGATAGTGGAATGTGTTACTAGTCATAGGTCAATCCTATATATCCCACATTCTCACTTATTGATTCATTGATGATTTTATATTCAATTTAAATTTCAAAAATATTGAGGAATAAATGTATAGAAATGAAATAAGATATGTAAATCCTTCTAACATAATAATGAAATTCCTCTCCCCTACTAATTCATAGTATTATCAACTAATTATACTATGAAAAGGCCTTCCAGCACTACTTAATCTCAGAATATTGAATCAAGGTAGGATACTAATGAAAATGGGTTGGGAATATAGTTAGGGTAGTAATATTCCTTGATGTCATGGAATTTCATAGTTCCAATCCTTATAATAAAATATAAAACCTTGGTTAAGTCACTATATCAAATGGGATGAATAATTTATAATTAAAAACCTTAATGATATACACATTATATAAAATTATTAGGAATAAAACATAAAAATGAAATATTTAGTGGTGATGTCTGTACTTTGTTCTTTCAAGGAGGGGTTATGAAAAATAATATTTGAAAACATATTTGAAACTTATTCTGGAATGGAATTAAAAAATATAGTTATGTCAATGAAAATATAAATAATAAGAAAATAATTACATAACATATTCATTAAGATAAAACAAATGATAAATATAAATTTTATACTCATTCAATAATTCAACTAAAAAATAAAAAATAATATTAGCCTAAATAAATCAAACTTACCAATTTTACCTATATTTCCATAGTTGAAAGGACATTTTTAAATCAATTGAATTCATCAAATGAATAACTTTTCTGTGATTAATGTTTTAAATACAAAATTCCATAGATTTTATGAATTTTCCCTCAACCACCCAAAAATAATAAAATAGATTCTTCCTTTTTTTTTGAGATCATGGAGTGAAATTAGAAATTAAAATTAACTCATTTATATAGCATGATATTTTTAAAAAAAGTATAGGAAAATTAGAAATCCTTAATAGTTATTTTCTCACATTACTAGAATTATTTGTTGTGAATATAGAATTGTTCAACGATTCTATAAGGGGTGAGTGATTCCTTTGTGTAAAATTGTACTATTGAAATTTTTAGATAAGATAATTTAAAAAATTATGATAATTAATAGGTGAAAGAAAAATTGTGATTCCATATATTCTATGAATTCTTTCCGCATTCTTTGATTAGAAAAAAGTGGTGGAATAATGTAATGAAATTAAAACAAAACATTGAACATAGTAGTTAGGAAATATCATATGTCTATATTTCTATATCCACAAGAACCCTACCATTCTCCTCGTCATGTGTTAAGGGATAAAAACCCATCTACAACAACTATCTCTATTTTTTCAATGTATATGATCGGGTAATGATTAGAGGATAATGTCATGATTGGATGATAACAGTTAAAAGAACCTTTGATCAAGATAGATTTTTTATTTTCTATGTATGGATAAAATAAATAATCCTTATTTTCATTCATTTTTATGGCTCCCTTTCTCATCCAATACTTGTAAATGGTAAAATCCTTTCAAGCCTCGGAATTATTAATATTATCCTAGTTCTCAATGTACCCATTTCCATCTAATAGTGGAATGGATACCTGAGAATTTTTAGGATTTATATTTAAATATAATTAACATTGGGGTATTGGGATTGGGGAAGGAAATAATGGATGATAAAATGGACACATTGTTGGCATTGGACATGGAATTCCCTCAAATAAAAAAGAACACAATGATTCTCTTATTAATTAGAGATTTCTATTAATATAATTATTCCTCTCCTTCCAAGTAGTTGAATATGGGGATGGAATATTAATTCATGATGCTCCTTTTAGATAGAATGTATTGGGATTTTGATTGAATCAATGTTAGCATAATCTAGGTCCCATGGATAATTTCCCACATTATCATTACATATAAATTCACCACCCTCTTCACAGATCTTCCAAAACTTTTTATAATTATAATAATCTAAATAATATGGAGTTCTATCTATTTTAGGATCTATAAGGATGAGTTGTAGAAGAATTTATAGGAAACTATATGTTATTGGACAAAATATTATCAAATTTTCATCACCTATAGGTCCCTTTGAAAATCTCCTTTTTCTCTTAATAATAAAAATTAAATTATATTCTCCTGTTGATTGCTATCTATTTGAGAACAGCAGAATGAATCTGACCCCTGAATTGTAAGACTACTCTATGAGATCCCCATATACCCTCATTAAAAATTAATTGGAGAAAATACAATGAATAATACAAATCAAGGGTCCTAGAAGTTGTCATTTCTTTATTATGATGTGATTGTGTTTTCATTTCAATTACCAGATGATTTATTAGTCCAATTTATATGTTTCATACTTTTTCTTGGATATAGGATCATTATCTTATATTTATCGATCTCAAAAAATCCCTCATTGTATATTTTAGGGCCCAAACATAATATTAAATAGAAATTCACTTCTTATTATTGATAAAAAATCATATAACTCTTTAAATTTTATGCACCAATATATGTTGAACATCAAA
Source organism: Viscum album (assembly GCA_963277665.1). Lineage (NCBI taxonomy): Eukaryota > Viridiplantae > Streptophyta > Magnoliopsida > Santalales > Viscaceae > Viscum > Viscum album. Next base: position 928,779,333 of record OY728145.1, on the reverse strand, counting down.
ATATAAAACATGTTATGCTTCCTCCCTCAACTAAAAAAGTATTTCCATCTATATGGACTGAAGGAAATTTATAATCTCTACCATTATGTTGTTTTTATGATTTATCTATAAATCCACTACTATGATGAATTCATACAATCAATATTACTTTTTTAAAATTTATCCAATTGTTTTTTTCAAGGTTAATGATATGTATGGATGAGAAAATAATTTAGGTAATCTTTTAATTGATATTAATGGTATGTGTAAAGAGACTTTAATTATGGGATGGGGTGGTCTTTCCCAAACCCTACCCAATGTGGCTCGAGTAGAAACTACCCCTAGGCTACCTCTATAATCCATGGGATGGTGAAAATGCCAAATGGAATAAATTATATGGGAGGCCCTGTATATACACATAAAACCCTCCCTGTGAAGAAGTGAAAATGATCATAGAAGAAGTTAGTGACATATAGAGTAACATTATTGCATGTACCAATATCTATGGAATACAGGAGTACAACTGCATTATCTAATCCTGAAAATTGATAAAAATAAAATTTTAAATATAAAGGTTTCCCTACAAAAAATTAAAAAATTAATTTTTCAGAGAGCCCTAACCTAGATCTCTAAACCACAACCAGCATATGAGGTCAAATGCACTAGGGGATCCCTATCATCCTCTATAATAACCGTTGAATGTTCATTCATCTGCATAAGACGTGACATGTGAGGGAAATTCCCATGTATGGGTGAGTGTCTACATATCTATTAAGTTACCTTTGAATATAATTGGGGAATTTTAAGAGGCATTATAGTATATGACACCTCATCCCATAATAAACGAGTAATGAAATAAAAAATAAGGTTGCATGTATGTTTGTGTAGTCATGAAATAAACCCATACAATTGGGTAAGGGGATTTCTATCTCACTTTATATTCCAAGAGAATATTCTTCCATTAGTTCCAAGATATCGATCAATGATTTCCATCATATTGCATGTATTTATGAAGAACATTTATATCAAGCCACACAATGTCACTATGCTGATCATTTTAGGGAACATAATCAATAGGTTGATGAATTGTACCCCATTAAAAAAATGTAACTACCAATAAATTAATTGTGGACCCATTACCTAATCTAATAGGGGTGTCACTCCATTGGATGATATATGACCTATGTCGTGTCTTATAAGTTGGGTTTCACTCGGATGATCGATAATGAATTTTATGAATCTATAGAGTTGTTCCACTCTGATTGTTGAGTAACCATTCCCTAACTCAATAGGAGGGTGACACTCTAGTGGTTGAAGATCCATTCCCCAACTCCGATGGAGAATTATACTGTGATATTTGAGGACCCATGCCCTGACTTCTCAATAGGGTGCCAATATGATGGTAGATGTCCCATTATCTTACCCTTGATGATGGATTGACTCTAATGGTAGGTAGATAGGGAACCAATTCCCTATCTCCTTTGTAGGTTTCTACTCTATTCCTTATGATGATCACGCCTAATCACTGTCATAGTGAAAAAATTCCCTAAAGAATAAAAAAATCTTGAACATCACCCATTATCACTCAAAATATACTATAAAAGACATCATTGAGTTATATATGTAATATCTCCTAGGATAGGCTACGGATGGGCCAAAATTAATGATATAATGAAGGATATGTGAGACATATAAGATCCATGAAAATGAGGTAAGTGATGTCTAGGGGACCAACATGGTGCATGGTCGTGCTATGCATCATGTATGTGTCCTTTCAAATATATGTCTCTATTCCCATATATCACTACACGACATGGAATGGGACAATATTGCATGACTCAACCACCTTGGACTAATCTATGTAATCCTAGTCATGCATGTTTTCTTTTGGTCATGTCTAGGAACATGGGTTGTGTTCCAGGCTATGATCATAAGTATGTACTCATTGAGTACACTCCAAACCTCCTAGACTAGGCCACACATTGTGTTGGTGCACCACATGGAGTATTATAATTATGATCTCAAAGAAAACCTAGTGGAACGGATTTCTAAGATTATGTCATTTGTTTTTCCAAACAACCCAATGTACTGATTTAATTTTCATTGAAACATAGATCATTCATTTCTTTCATCATATATTCATGTTAGATATATTATCACACATGATGTTCACCTTAAATCATGGTGTATGGACTCTATTTGTTTGATTTTGTCCCTCCAGGGGCCAAAAAATCAAAATTTAATCCTCCCGTATAAAGATTCCCAATTCCATCGTCGTCTATGGTGCCTCCGGTAACCTCAATATATTCAAAATGCATGTAAGAATCACCAATATCCTTTAATATATCTGAATTCATCCCTTATTTTTCACTAATTTCATCACACACCAATCCACATTAAATCAGGGTGTCTGATCATTCCTTATCATTCCAATCAATGTCGAATTGTGACCCCATGGTCCAACGACCATGAATGAAAAGAACTGGTCGAGGAATGAACATCAACCATGGTTTTGATAATAATTGTACAAGATTTCATGGTCAATGAAAAAAATGAGCAAATTTTGGGTGAAAAAATCGCACAATAGGGATTAATTAAACATTCAAAAGAAAATTCAAACACTAGATCACAAAAATTCTTATATAAAATGTGTATCCAATGAAATGAATTTATTATTCTAAATATTATAATGATAAGGTTTGGAATACCAAAATGATGATTCCATCTAAAATATTTAATCAATTGTTAGGGAATAATGTCACTACTATGGAATGAGGACGATTTGATTCATTTTTTGGGGATCAATTCACCTGGATAAAGAAACCCACCATTGTTCAACATCAATACACCAATGAAAAATGGATTCTCATCTACTCACAATCCCTGGGTTATGTTGATATCCTTGTAAATTCACCATAATATGCTATTTATAGAGGATTATTCATCTGTTCATTTACAAAAAAAAGAATAAATTATTTACTTAAATTAATCACACCTTCCAACAACCACTTAACTTCATTGTTCCACACAGTCCAATGTTAAGTCAAACCTAAGTTATAATTCCAATTCTAGGTACAATTTTTTTCATATTTTTAATATTCAGGACTATGTTTTGGATGAATTCAGTTATTTTTAGAAAATATTTTCTACTTTATATACAATGTATAAAATATTTTTTAAAAAACATTTAGGTACACACATCCTCCGAATCGATAACTCACATAGTTCTTGGTTCCATAAATATTTCTCAAAATATTTCAGTGTATTAAAAAGAAAAAAATAGGGTCTCTAATTTATTCTTCCATCATGATTTTAGACCATGGGAATAAAAAAATATAATAAAATGGTGAGGATAATGAACCCCCATTTGTCTCTCCCACACACATGAGTATTCATTCATGCTTCTATGCAGTCATAACACATTAATTCAGTGAATATTACATCCACAAATCATCATCTTATAATGATCCTCAACCACCATTGGGTGATGCTTAAATGTTTCTCCATCCTTTGTATACCTCTGTCCCTAGTCAATAAAGCATTTTTGATAATGAATATATCTCTTTAGCTATGACACATTGATGGCATCGCGCACCCACTCCAACTATGGGGGTAAGGTAGTGTGATACATAAACTCACCCCCCATCTACATGATCTTGAATAGAACGATGATCCTTCGATATAGATTTGGTCCACTTATAAATCTTGTAATCCTACTCATTATGAGATAATGGGGATTACCTAGTTACCCTTCATGCAATCCAAGGGCCTATGGTGTCATTATATATAATATTTCTTCATGATATGAGCTTTCCTCATCTACTAGTTGATAACATTGGCCTTATCATTCACTTACTACACTGTGTATGGAATAAAAAGAGATTTAATTATGATATCCTTCCACCATAAGGGTAAATTAATGGATCTCACATATAGTGTGTTGAATGTTTCCATGTATATAGTAGAGTTATAATTGTAATTATAATAACAAAAATCTATCAAGGGAATGTGATCCTCCTACATCTGGACAAATTCTAACACATAATCCCCCAATATATCCTCCACTACATTAATAGTGATCTTTTCTAAACATATATATAGGGGTGAAACCTTTTACTCATCCTCATATTGGCCATGACTCCATCTTATTATCCTCTCCATAATCATGGGGTAATATGTGAGTCATAGAAATTGGAAATCATAAAGGGTACCCCATCATGGGAAATGATATCCCATATATAAAACATCACCAAAAAAACCAAAAAACTATTATCCATGGTAGAAAGAATGTGCACTGACATCATAAGTCAAAAAATTATTTCCAAAATGGTGTAAATGAATATTTCTATCCATTGAATCCATATAAAAAATTCCATACATTTTATATGCCATTTCCATTTTGATATATTAATAGGCTACAAAAAACCTACCGCAACATAGTGCTCAATATTCACAAGTTGAATCATGATGAACTGAGAGATAAACACTCCCACACTCCACCTCATTAATCAAACCACAACTACTACTAATGTTATTTATACAAAATATCTATAGAATGATGTATACATAAAGGAGAATGGGAAACTCTCCCATCATCACCTCCCATATCATGAATGGGACCAACATCATTCCTAGAAAATGATGACATGATTCCCTCTTTCAAAAAAATCAATCTTCAGTATCTCATTAGGAAATATGATAATATGTAACCTCAAATTCAATGTCTCAACACAAGGAAACTATGATATTATATAGAAGTGGAGAGGTCAACCCTATTAAAGGATGAGAATCTTTACCCACCTAGCCAACCATGGTCACATTCAAGGATGCAGACTATTCAGATGCATCATATACCAACCAGGATTTGGAAATCCTACTAAGGGAATCTTTCATTATATTACCATTCCAATGAGTATAAACTATTTAAAAGTCATATTCCAATCATATCTCCATCAAGTTCTTCTATCTCAGGTTCATGTCTCATTGTTTGAATACATACCTGAGACTCTAACGATATGAGTAAACAAAAAAGTGCTCTCTCAGAAGATAGTTCCTCAGCATCATTAGAGATAAGTCTACAACTTAGAACACTAGGTCATGTGTGACATAGTTCTTCTTTTGGGGTCTAAACATCTTCCACCCATATTTAATAACAACTAGAATTTGGATCATTACTTATATTATCCTAGATCTAGAGTAATCAAAATATATAACATTTGTTTTTCACTCCTTTGGTATTTTCACAATATTAGAACTCACTTGCCTCATCTTCTACTCATTAAAGTCCCTCTATCATAGTTCAGTCTAGATAAACATATTCCCTTATCTAGTCATGGTAGTAAAGGGGTCTTCATTAAAAGATTATTCTTCCAAAAAAAACTTATAAAACCCTTACAATCCATAAAAATGCTTCACCTCTAACATGATATTGGGTGGATCCAAAGCATGAAATGCATCGATCATCACCAGGTTTTTAGCTGCTCTATGCATATAAAAAAAATCCCCATTATTTTGACTTCATGGACCCGAAAGTGGAACATTGAGAACATACCATAATTCACGTTCTAGAAAATAACATCTAGAACAATATATATGTTTTTTATTCTCCACTTATGACACAAATTATATGAATGTTGTCTATGAGGACAAATAAAAATCAATACATTAATGGTTGGATGATCTAGTTCATAAAATCCGTAATCATATTAGGGTAATTTATATCACTAAAATGCCTTACTAAGAAATAATGGGGTCTATAGCCATATCAAAATGATATATTTAGAATATATTTTTTCTGAACTCTTAACTTGTGGAAGCCTAACAGGATATCGATCATCGAGAACTATCCACAACCTCAAAATTGACGAATGAGGTCATAAAATCATGGAATTTGGTAATTGTTCTTTATAAAGATCTAGTTTAGGCTATCATAATCCATAATAAAGTGCAATGTCAAATAAGCCTTTTTGATGAACAACACTGAAGCTTCCCAAGGGGGACATATAGGTTAAAATAATACATTTCTCTCAGTGTTCCTTAAACTACAAAAGTTGCACTCGAATCTTAGTAGCATACACTCAATATTCCACCTAAGATATCCAAAACGTAATAAGGTGAAAGTACATGAAAATATACATAAATAGCCTTCAAGGTAGTTCTAAAAAATTATCGGGAAGAATGTCTATAAAATCGTCCATGACTAATGGAATCCATATCCCTAAAATCTTACTGAACCATGGGATGCACCTTCCAACATGGTTTTTATAGTTTTTATCCTCATTCTCATAGAACCCAGTTTTTCCACCATGATATATTCCCCTCCAACAATGGAGAATCTATTATCATCATTTGGTATGCATATGACTCATCTTCTGCTATAATAAATGTTTTATTGGACCATGTAAAACCATTCCATAAACAGGAAGGAATCTTTATTTCACATCATTATGATCCAATTTTCCCATGTGAAACTCAATCCACCAACTGATTTCGCATACTACCCTTATATAAAAGATATTGATTTACCATTCCCCATATGTACTTCAAGGGAATGATAATCAACTAAATCCTTAATTGGGATATCTGTATCTTGCACCATGAAAAATATATTTTGGACTGACTGAAAACTATATGTACGAATATTGAAGAAATAGTATTATTGAAACATATAAAACCAATAATCAACTCATGAGATAAGAGGTTATATGCCTCCATGGTATGTAGCTACCAACATCCCCAACCTCCAACTTCATATGGCTTGAATTTTCTGCCTAGTGTAGGTGGTGGTAGAGGGATGTCATCACATTTGTCACTAACCACATATCCTACTCCTAGATCCCAACATAGACCAATTCTAGCATCACCTCCTAGGTGCCTCCCTTTCTTAACCTGGGCGATCCATTATAAGGATGTTTGTCACTTCCATGGTGATCTATCCACTATCATCATTCAATCTTCCACATATATGGTCAGGAGATCACATGAAATGTGAACTCACCCATGACATTTATAGCACCACTCCTCTTTGAGTTTAAGTGGTCCCCTATATGGTCTCTATTCTATATGACCATGTTCCTGAGTCTGATATTGGGAAGATCGATCTCATGTGTCGAGATCATGCATACTAGAACATGCTTGTTATTAATGATTACTTATCCATATAACACTCGATTATTGTTCTAGTGGCCGTGCATACCTCTGATAGGAATCTCTATGTTACTTGTGACAACTCTAACACTCTAGCGTATGTCTGAAAACACAAGGGTACCCCACTCACATAAATGTCTTTGCGTATAATTTAGACATACTTCTACAACCACAAGTAGTCAACATGAATCATGTCGATATAGTACTATGTATGTTCTCTGGACTATATATAATAATCTAAAAAATCCGTTCCTTTCTGGTAATGATATTTAATATACTAAATTTTAACTAATCACAATCATCAGGGGTATTTCACCACCCTACACAGTTTTTGTAACTCAATTCATGTGAATATTAAGTCAGCATTCATCTGCATTAATATAATCTACAATTAACTATTTGATCCATGGAAAATGATTTCTTACAATGAAACCATATAATAATTCGGTATTGATATATTTTAGGAATCCTGAATAACCATATACATCCAATACTCCACGTCAAGCCGATCTGGTTCATATAAAACTCTCATTGACCTTGGGCATGATAACTCAAGGATTCTGGTATTTCTACAAACATCCTCATACATCCCTTACAATACGATCTATATCTTGATAGGTGGGGGTGTGGAAACATTTTCAACTGGATGAATCATCCCGTGGGATATCCAATGAACAAGGGATCCATCTCTCTTTGTATTTCCATAACAATCATAAATTGGTATATAGACTAGAGAACTTCATAGAGGAATCCTACAAATTTTAATCAACATATACCATGATTAGACGAACACATATACATGGGATAAAGAATAAAGAAGGGAAGAAAAATACACATTCTTATATGATTCACATACAATTGATCCCATCATCCTATGTCTTCATATCCTATGTCTACATGTAGGTTCTCAGAATCCTGATGTACAGATACATCGATCGGCACATTAAAAGAAATTATTTCCAGAATATTGTACTCGAGAAAATTTTACATTTCTTCCCTAAATCCCAACAAAATACTCATAAGGGTATATATCCAAAATACTATCTCAAGTAATTAACAAGATATGATACCAATTTATTGTGCACTAACCCAATGGGGCTTGATCCATAACATCACTAAGACAACCACTTTAATCCATGGGCTAGTGGAAAACACCAAAGGAATAACAAATATTTAAGGCATATTCCTTAGTAGATAGATCCACTCAAACAAATATCACCATGTCTATGGTAAGAACAAAAAAAGGTAGTAACATGTAATGTAACAATATTTTGTTATCCAGCGAATAAAACCATACAACATTTTTATCTGAAAAACAAAAAGTGAAAAAATACATACCCAACCAAATATATGTCCCATCAAGAAAAATATAAGAAAATTAAATTGTAATATATCCCATCTATTGATCTACAATCCCCAACCACTGTAATCATTAAAATGTAAAAAGGTATCCCTAATCTCCTCTACAATCAATACTGAGATCTCTTTAATCTGTATAAGACAGAACAAGTGTGGGAAATGACCATGCGTCATCTCAACCCATAATTTAAGACTGGTGATATGGAAAACAAGGACACTTATATTTATTTGATCATAATGTAATCCCACAAAATATAGAGTGGTTATGTCTATTTCACAACCCATTCTAGCAAAAAATACATCCATTATTTCCTTTGAGGCATCAATGATTCCCATCTTCTCATGGGTCTGTCTGAAGGACAACCATATCGAGTTTGACCTCATCGTTTTTATGAACATTTAAGGGAAAATAATCTATATCTATAAATTTTATTCCCTAGTTTTACAGGATACATCCCATTAGTAAATAGTGGTCCCATTCCATGTTCAAAAGGAGGGTTCCTGTCAAAATGTTGATAGATGATCTATTTCATCCTAGTAGGAGGATGTAACACTGATGGTCGAGGACACATTCCCTAAATCCGGAGGAAGGTGAACATATGATTGTCGAGGACCCATTAAATGACTCTAAAAGAGGGTTACACTTTGATGATCAAGGACCCTTGTCCTCACACTACAGTTTGGTGCCATTCTGATGGTCGAGAACACTTTCCCTAACTCTGTAGGTGATTTCAACTCTGAGGGTATAGAACCTAAGTCATGACTCCATAAGAGGGTGTAACTCTAATGGTATATATATTGAAGGCATATACCATGACTCCATATGAAGGTGCTTCTCTCATTGATATATTAAGGACGGATTCCCTAACTCAGTATGAGGCTACCACTTTGATCCCTCTTTTGATATTGTGGGATCCATACCATTGTTGAACATCGCCTAAAAGAGAATTTTTCCAGAAACATCTCACATCGTATGTCTGTATCCACTACGACGTCCACCATTTCAATATATATGGAAATATACATAGGATTAGATACTCATAGTCTATTATATAGGTCTAATAAAAGTAATTATGAGTGGTATATGTTTCCTCCAATGTATGTACACTCTGTGTAGGGGACCTAAAGAGAATCTCATCCAACACTTTTTCCTGGTCTTCTCCTTTCTAGTAGATGAAACTATTCCCATGTATCTCTAAATGTAATTCAAGGGGACTACCTGGTGTGTCTCATTAACTGAAGGTTGATTCGTGTCCTCATGGTCATTCATATGTTCTTTTAGTCATTTCTATGTACAATGGGAGTGTGTGTGTCCATTCCCAAGACTATATAATCCAAAATTACTCACTATGTCTCCAAAATTGAGTCATATAGTGTTTGGGTGATCAATATACTGTGTGATAATTATTATCTATCATAAAACCTCATTCCATGGATTTCTATAGATCTCATTATGTGTTCTTATAAATTACACTGTGTTTATTATATATTATTAGAGAAACGTAGATATGTTTTTTATTCAATTAGATTGTCCTCTACTACATTTAATTATGCCTTATTATCACCAAAAATAAAATTGTTATGTATATATTCATTGATTTGGTCCCTAAATTGCTGAAAAAATAGAATCTAATCCTCCCTCTCAAAGCTGACATGTGCCAACGTCCTCTGTGGATCCTCTCATCGCCTCATCAGATTCAAAAATTGTGGTGAAATCACCCATATCAGGAGATTTATCCGAAAATAAATATAATTTCCCCATATATTTGTCACATTTCAATCTACTATGAATCATGGTGTCCAATCATTCTAGATCCTTCTCAACAATGTTGAATTGTGAATCTATGTTCGAAAAATGTAGATCATGAATAGTGGGTAGAGTAAAGGCCATAAAAAATGGTCACAAATAATTATTCTACAATTTATGACTATCAAATACAAATCAGGGATAAACTGGTGGAGAAACATGTCATAAATAGGGTAAATTTAATTATTTAATGAAAATTCATACAAAGATGCATGAAAATTCCCAGATTAAGCCCTAATAATATAAAAGGAATTTATCATGATAAATATTTTTATCATAGGTGGAAGATACCAAAATTACACATACTATATTAATATTTAGTCAATTATTAGTGATGGGTTCAATTGAAAATGAAGGTGGAAAATCAGTTGCATTTGTTATGCCATAATTTTTCATGGATCTAGAAATCAATCATCATCTAATATGTAACGAACCAGCCCGGGTCGACCCTGAACCGGTCACCCGAGCCGGTCCGCGGTAAGTCCCGAGGAGCGTTCCCGATCCCCCCGGGATGGCAACAAGTGCCGGGCATTTAAAATTTCAATCTTTGGGAACGATTTCAGCCCAAAATAAAAACAGGATCATAAGAAAGAATATAAACTAAACAATAGAAAAACACTAATGACATAAACAAAACTACACCACGATATACCTCCACGTGACCTCGCGGGTCACCACCCAACCACAACCAACATCGCTCCCTCACTGAGCGTCTTAAGGTAGGAAAACCTGAACACAAGGAACTTGTAGCTGAAATGGTAAAATATAGGTATGAGCACAAAAAGTACTCTGTAGGTGAGCCCCACAACAAATCCCAAAACACTTCCAGTAAATAAAGAATCTACAAATTACTGGTTTGAACTAAAATGTATAAAAGTATGCTTTCAAAATGTTTCACTTGAAAATCAAAACACGAGACATTCCTCTTGTTCTTTTTTGAAAGTTGGATTCCTTTCATTTGTTTTAAACTCATTCTAAAAGAAAAGAAGTGTTACATTTTCAAATATTACACAAAGAGAATAAAGTATTTTCATTTGAAAACCATTTTCCCAAAGTCTAACAGTATAGGCTGTGAAGGATGACTGAAAGTGAACAAGTAGGGGAAACAAGTGCAAGTAAAGAGAAACAAGCAAGGAAAAACAAGTGCAAGTAAAAATAAACCAGAAGTTATTATCAATAACCATGGGAGATCCTAAACATCCCTTGAAAACCCCTGGACGTACTCGGGTTCAGACTACCTATCAGCGTGGTACTCCATAGTCAATAACCAATTGGCCGCCCTAATTGCCAACCAATGGCACATCCCTCCTAGCATGTCCACAACTCCAGGGGGTACTAACCCGTATAATAAGGTTTAGCAAGCAACCGTCACTCGAAAATATACATGACGCCGAGGAACCCATGGTGGTTTTAGTAACACTGTGTAAGTGGGAGACCCTCGCACGCGTGACTCATCTCACCGCACTTGGCAACCCCTTACACGGACATCGCTACACGACAACCCTCGAAGGGAAGTCCCCCTGTAGATATGCCCTCATAAGTACGTATATATATAGATATATATGTATAATCACATCACATTTAATAAAGTCCCAACTGGGCCGCCACATCATTTACATTTAAACCATTTAATATCAATGCATTTCTAAAGTATATGGCACAGGTCATTTTGTTGAAAACTAGGAACACACTTAGAACTCCATTTAAGATACTCAAATAATCATATTAAACCTAAAAGATGTTGGTATCACAAGAAAAAAAATAATTTTCCAATTCCCAAACGCACCCCACTTTTATCAAGAGCCAAACGGGCCTTTAATCACTTTTTGAAGGAACACCATTTCTCAAATGAAATCCAAACTTTTGTTCACGCGACACAGGAAAACACTTTTCATCAACCAAGAACCACACATAAAGTTTCCAAAAACATGTTCAAAGGTCATACGACGTTTCCTCTAATCAAGGTTCTACGAAAAACACCATTTTCCATAAACAATACATCTACTAATTTACACACGCACAAAACATTTCAAAACCCAATTAAACATGTCTTTAATTATTCAGGAAGAACCATCTAGCAACACTACTATGGAAGCACACAATTAAATCGAAGAAAACACTTTCAATGAAACACTAGAATTAAAACTACTTAAATCATCAGCAGATCACCACACTATAATTAACTACTTAATAATACTTTTAAATTTACTGAAACTAAATAAAAAGTCAAGGAATAAATAAATTCTAAATTTAAAGGCTAGTGCAAATGGAGACGTACCTCAAGACGCAGTTCAGAATGAAAAACGACATGATGCAAAACTCTCGTTGCCTAATGGTCGCACCGTATTGCGCCGTCAAACAGGTCCTAAAACAAAAGACTGTTAAACAGGCTCAATAATAATTATAACACACTAATAATAATAGTAATAACAATAATATTAACGTAAAAATAATAATGGTGATAACAATAACATAATAATAATAATAACATAATATAATAATAATAATAATGATATAATAATAATAACAATCATAATACGGCATAATTATAATCTTAATATAATCATAATAGCAATAATAAAATAATATAATAATAGCATAATCATAATAATAATGAAAACAATATAATAATACAATAATAATGATAATAACATAATAACATAATAATAACAATAACAATTTAATAATAATAATATTAGCATAACCACAATATAATGTTAATATCAACAATATATTAATAATAACATAATCATAATGATAATAGTATATTAATAATACTAATAATAAAAATGTAATAATATTAACATAATAATAATAACAATAATCTAATAGTAATAATTACAAATTTATAATAAGAATAAAAATAATGGCATAATAATAATAACATTAGCAATAATAACAATAATATAATAATAATAATAAAGGAATAGCTATAATATAATAATAATTGTAATAGCATAATAGTATAATAGTAATAACAATAATAATATAATGATGATAATAATAATAATAATAATATTTGCATAATAATAATAATAATAATAATACAATAATAATAATAATATAATAATAATAATAATAACATTAATATTATTGATATGATAATAATAATGTTGAAAATAAAATGCAAGTAAATAAATAAAATAAAATAAAACTCACCGCAGGCGGAGGGGGGTGGTGCGGCGCACACAGGTTGGACGAGAGGGGAGGTCGCCGCGGTGGAAGGGCACCGGAGCGGGAGGGGAGTTGGGCGGCGGCGGCTGGAGGGGAGCACAGCGAAGGAGGGGTGTCGCGTCGGAAGGAGGGTAGGTCGGGGGTGCCGGTTGCGGGAAGCGGAGAGGTCCGGGGTGGAAGCCGAATGGGGGGAGGTCCGCTGGACGGGGTTGCCGGACAGAGGTCCGCCGGACAGGTAGGTCGCGCGATCGGAGGAGGGTGGTGGCGTCGACCATGCCTGCTATGCGCTGCACCAGGAGGAGGCTACGCCAAGGTGTTGGGAGCCTCCTATGTAAGCAGAGCCGGGAGGTCGGGATGGAGGTGGTGCGGTCTCGGTGACACTAGACGTCAGAGAGGCAGTGAGCGCCGGGGATGGCCAGCGGGCTGGAGGGGGCTGGAGCCAGGTGCCACGCGGGTGAAAAAGCTCCAGAGGTCGGGTGAAGTGGGGTCGGCACTGAAGGAGGGAGGCCTGATGGGCAGGAGGACGTCGGACGGAGGGGGGGGGGGGTCGCCGGAACAGGGGTGGAGGCCGGACGAGGGTGCAGCATGGAAGGGAGGCCGGGATGACAGGGGGTGCGGAGAGGAGAGGACGACGCGAGGGAGGTGCGGTGCAGGTCGGCGAGGCAGGTGCGGCTCGGTGTAGGAGCAGGGGAAAGAAACGGGGAAGGAGAGAGGGGAGAGAGAGAGGGAGGAGGGGGCGGCGGCGGGAGTAGGGTTAGGGTAGGGTTAGTTTTTTTAGGTTTATATATATATATATGATAAAAATAATAATGATAATACTATAATAATAATGTCAATAAGTATAATAATAATAATAGTAAAACATTATAATAATAATAATAAAATGTATAATAATAATAAAACCTTTTTAATATTAATAATAATAAAACGTTATAATAATAATAATATAAAAACTTTATAATAATAATAATGAAACATTATGATAATAATGATAAAACTTATAATAATAATAATAAATAATAAATTAGTTAATTCTAATTAGAATTATTTTAGTCAAATATTTAAAATAGTAAAATAATTTAAAGATAATACACATATATATATTTATACATATATAGATATATATACATAACATATATAGACCTATATGTATATATACATCATTATACATATATATATAAAACATATATAAACATATATACAATAAAAATAACTATAATATTAATAACACAACTTAAAAAAAAGTTATAATAATAAAATTACAACATAAAAATCATAATATTTAAAACGCCGGGTGAACACACTGTCACCCGGGCTGAACGCATGGTCACGGCTAATGATGCGGTGACCGCGCACCGGCGTGAAACCAGCAGTCGCAATTAATCTTCGAAAAAAAATTTAAACCAGGACCAAGAAAGGAGAAAAATTATGGAAATCGCGGTCGGGGTGTGACAATTCTCCCCACCACAGACACTTTCTGCCCCCAAGAAAGTCACCAGGCCAAAAGTCGGTCAAAAATTAAGTCCATGCCCCAACGGAACTAAAGGAACTGGAAAGAACTGAGAATCTCGGGTATGAACTTACTCTACACAGGTCACACCTGACCAATTCAAGAGAAACTGAGGTCCAAAAATCCCTCACAAGAACACGAAGGGGAGAACACGAAGGGGTTCTCCCCACCACAAAAACGTTACTAGTTTGAAAATTTAATACCCAAAATATATTACCACAAGAAGGCGAGTCTAGTGCGGGAACTCATAACTGATCCAAACCCACTCCTATAACAAAATCAAATTTAACACCTCCTTCGAAACATTGAACCCTTTACTAGAGTCAACGAACTTCAACACCAGGATAACCCATAGAAAAGACTTAACCAAACATCAAATTGGAGACATGATCCATTGAAGTCCACGAAACATAACCACATCCGATAATATAACTACAACGAGGTCAACCCACACAAGGATCAAACACACCTTTAAGAAGGATACACGATTCAGAATATCACCTTCACATGACAAATCTGCTCAGATTATCATTAAACAAGTCCATCATAACTTTAGGGGAAAACCACGCATTTACAACACTATTGAAACTTCAATAGTAGGGAAACAAATATAAAAAGTTTTTCATTGTTGTCCCATCATAAATACGGAAAACAGAACCTGGACCAAGGCTCCACAACCCTGGGAACTCTTGACTATGCGTGAGCTTCACCCCGAGACATGTGGTTGGGGCTTTGATGGCTGAAGCATCTCCTGCCTCACAGTCAGGTACTGACACTCTCCCATCACATTGTCTTCTTCAAGAGACGCTTCCTAGAAAACTTCTCCAGATGACCCAGATATCCGCATCGATGACACGTATTCGGAGGGTTGCGACACGACGGCTTTAAATGCCCAAAATGACCACACTGATAGCACACCGTTGAACGATCTGATAAACTGGATGCTGGGACCAAAGAGGATAACTCCTTAGGAACAGGTATCTCTGGTGTCTTTTCCTCACCAGAGGGGGAACTCTTACGAACAACTGGGGATGATGGAGTACTAACTAACTGTGCTCTGGAAACCAACTCAGCCAAAAATGCTTCCTCCACCATCTTCTCGATACAAAAGTCTTTAGAAGGGAGGACTCGCTCCTTGATTTCTGAACGAAGACCCCCGGTGAAAAGAGAGGCCTTCATAAGCTCATGCGACGCTACCTCTGGAGAAAAGGAAATCAGTTCCTTGAAATGGTCAACATATGCCTTCACCATCCGTTGGCCTTGTTGAATATACACAAGCTCTCTCTTTTTCTCCAGCTTCATTTCTTCAGGTACCAACCATTGGATGAAAGTAGTTATAAAGACATCCCACATCATTTCACCTTGCGTTGATGGTGGGGTATCCATCTTCCACTGGTCCAGAGCTGGACCCTCAAAAAACTCCTTAATTGCACGATCCTTAACACTATAGGGAGTTCCCAATGTTCTAAAGACACACTCCACTTCCTCGAGCCATTCCACTGCCTCTAGCGGACCCCGATCACCATGGAGAATGGGAAAAGTCTGAGGAGGACCAAAAACTAAGCATGACTTTTCCAAATCCATAGAGACCTTTCTGTGCGGCATTTCCTGAGAGATATATAAAACACAATTTCCAAAACCAACATCAAACCGAAGCGACATCAATAAAAGCGCCTTCATCAAAACAATCAGCACAAGGATCAAACAAATACAACACAACCTAAAATAAAATCTCCTTTTTAAAATCCCCTTTTTATTTTAGACTTTAAAACCACCCTCTATCTACACTGATTTCCAAAACCAATCCATTTTCAATCCAAAAACAATCCAAAACCGTTTCCCCTTTAAAACCAGTTTAGAAAACAAGGTCAAGCCATTAATTTCAGATACACACCCAGGTAATCTCATGAACCGTTGCACATGTCTTCATCCACTATCCAATAATACTCACACCAACACGCATTTTTCATGCATTCTCACACATGTGCTAACGTTCACAAAGGGGACCTGAGGTTTCACCCCAAATCATTCTTAACCAATTTCAAGCAAACAACATATTTCAAAATCAAGAGATTCCAATTTTAAAAACCCATTTCATACATTTAAATTCTTTTAAAAGAAACCAGTCCAATTTTTCAAAAACTTTTTTTGATTTCCAACAACGTACTACACAGACCAAAACAAGAGCAGCATCCGAATTTACATCAACCACTAGAGTGAGGGACTAGTAGTCATGCTCAACCTAGCAACATGGTAGTGGGCCATGTCCCAAGTCAGCGTCGGCCACTAGGAGGATATCAAACCATGTAATTAGACTCCACTTGGGTTACTACTCCAGGTGAAATCATGAAGTAACGTCGGCTTGCCTCCGTTGTCATCTCTTAATCCAAGACAAACCAGAAAGAGACAAAGACACAATTCCTGGACTACCCCTGGCGACTCGAGGTGCGGGACGGGCGAGGGTTCATGACTTCCTTCCCGTACCCACCTCTCGAGTCCCGACAGTCCTAATATCCACCTACCAGACAACCTAAATAACAAGAACCTCCTTTGATACCATTTTGTCACGAACCAGCCCGGGTCGACCCTGAACCGGTCACCCGAGCCGGTCTGTGGCAAGTCCCTAGGAGCGTTCCCGATCCCCCCGGGATGGCAACAAGTGCCATGCATTTAAAATTTCAATCGTTGGGAACGATTTCAGCCCAAACTAAAAACAGGATCATAAGAAAGAATATAAACTAAACAACAGACAAAAACTAAAGACATAAACAAAATTACACCACGACATACCTCCACGTGACCTTATGGGTCACCACCCAACCACAACCAGAGTCGCTCCCTCACTGAGCGACTCAAGCCAGGAAAACCTGAACATAAGGAAACTGCAGCTGAAATGGTAAAAGATAGGCGTGAGCACAAAATGTACTCAGTAGGTGAGCCCCACAACAAATCCCAAAACCCTAGCAGTAAATAAATAATCTACAAATTCATGGTTTGAACTAAAATGTATAAAAGTAAGCTTTCATAATTTTTCACCTGAAAATCAAAACACGAGACATTACTCTTATTCTTTTTCGAAAGTTGGATTCCTTTCATTTGTTTTAAATTCATTCTAAAAGAAAAGAAGTGTTACATTTTCAAATCTTACACAAAGAGAATAAAGTATTTTCATTTGAAAACCATTTTCACAAAGTCTAACAGTATAGGCTATGAAGGATGACTGAAAGTGAACAAGCAGGGGAAACAAGTGAAAGTAAAGTTAAACAAGCAAGGAAAACCAAGTGAAAGTAAAAATAAACCAGAAGTTATCAGAAATAACCATGGGTGATCCTAAACATCCCTATAAAACCCCTGGATGTACTCGGGTTCAGACTACCAGCCGGCATGGTACTCCATAGTCAATAACCAACTGGCCGCACTAATAGCCAACCAGTGGCACATCCCTCCCAGCCTGTCCACAACTCCAGGGGGTACTAACCCGTCTAATCAGGGTTAGCAAGCAACTGTCACTCGATAATCTACAAGACGCCCAAGAACCCATGGTGGTTTTAGTAACACTGTGTAAGTGGGAGAACCTCGCACGCGTGACTCATCTCACCGCACTTGCCAACCCCTTACACAGACATCGCTACAAGAAAACCCTCGAAGGGAAGTCCCCTTGTAGAGATGCCCTCATAAGTACATATATATATAGATATATATGTATAATCACTTCACATTTAATAAAGTGCCAACCGGGCCGCCACATCATTTACATTTAAACCATTTAATATCAATGCATTTATAAAGTATATGACACACGTCATTTCATTGAAAACTAGGAACACACTTAGAACTCCATTTAAGACACTCAAATCAGCATATTAAACCTGAAAGACGTTGCTATCACATTAAAAAAAAATCATTTTCCAATTTCCAAATGCACCCCACTTTTATCAAGAGCCAAACGGGCCTTTAATCACTTTTTGAAGGAACACCATTTCTCAAATTAAATCCAAGATTTTGTTAATGCGACACAGGAAATCTTTTTTCATCAACCAAGAACCACACATAATGTTTCCAAAAACAAGTTCAAAGGTCATACGACGTTTCCTCTAATCAAGGTTCTATGAAAAACACCATTTTCCATAAACAAAACATCTACTAATTTACACACGCCAAAAAAATTTCAAAACCCAATTCAACTTGTCTTTCATTATTCTGGAAGAACCATCTAGAAACACTACCATGGAAGCACACAATTAAATCCAAGAAAATGCTTTCAATGAAACGCTAGAATTAAAACAACTTAAATCATCAGTAGATCACCACACTATAAATAACAAATTAATAATACTTTTAAATTTACTGAAACTTAATAAAAAGTCAAGGAATAAATAAATTCTAAATTTAAAGGCAAGTTCAAAGGGAGACCTACCTCAAGACGCAGTTCAGAACGAAAAACACCACGGCGCAAAACTCTCGTTGCGTAATGGCCACACCGTATTGTGCCATCAAACATGTCCTAAAACAAAAGACCGTTAAACATGCTCAATAATAATTATAACACACTAATAATAATAATAATAACAATAATATTAATGTAAAAATAATAATGGTGATAAAAATAACATAATAATAATAATAATAACATAATATAATAATAATAATAATAATAATGATATAATAGTAATAACAATCATAATATGTAATAATTATAATCTTAACATAATCATAATAGCAATAATAATATAATATAATAATAGCATAATCATAATAATAATGACAACAATATAATAATACAATAATAATGATAATAACATAATAACATAATAATAACTATTATAATTTAATAATAATAATATTAGCATAACCACAATATAATGTTAATATCAACAATATATTAATAATAACATAATCATAATGATAATAGTATAATAATAATAATAATAATAATGTAATAATATTAACATAATAATAATAACAATAATCTAATAGTAATAATAACAAAATTCTAATAAGAATAAAAATAATGGCATAATAATAATAACATTAGCAATAATAACAATAATATAATAATAATAATAAAGGCATAGCCGTAATATAATAATAATTGTAATAGCATAATAGTATAATAGTAATAACAATAATAATATAATGATAATAATAATAATAATAATAATAATTGCATAATAATAATTATAGTAATAGTAATATAATAATAATAATATAATAATAATAATAATAACATTAATATTATTGATATGATAATAATAATGTTGAAAATAAAACATAAGTAAATAAATAAAATAAAATAAAACTCACCTCAGGCAGAAGGGGGGTGGTGCGGCGCACGCAGGATGGACGAGAGGGGAGGTCGCCGCGGTGGAAGGGCACCGGAGCGGGAGGGGAGTCGGGCGGCAGCGGCTGGAGGGGAGCACAGCGAAGGAGGGTTGTCATGCCGGAAGGAGGGGAGGTCGGGGGTGCCGGTTGCGGGAAGCGGCGAGGTCCGGGGTGGAAGCCGAACGGGGGGAGGGCCGCTGGATGGGGTTTCCGGACAGAGGTCCACCAGACAGGGAGGTCGCGCGATCGGAGGAGGGTGGTGGCGTCGGGCAGGCCTGCTGCGCGCTGCACCCGGAAGAGGCTACGCCAAGGTGTCGGGAGCCTCTTATGGAAGCAGAGCCGGGAGGTCGGGATGGAGGTGGTGTGGGCTCAGTGATGCCAGACGTCGGAGAGGCAGTGAGCGCCGGGGATGGCAAGCGGGCTGGAGGGAGCCGAAGCCGGGTGCCGCGCGGGTGAAGAAGCTTCGGAGGTCGGGAGCAGTGGGGTCGGCACTGAAGGAGGGAGGCCTGATGTGGAGGAGGACGTCAGACGGAGGGGGGGGGGGGGTTGCCGGAACAGGGGCGGAGGCCGGACGAGGGTGCGGCAAGGAAGGGAGGCCGGGACGGCGGGGGTGCATAGAGGAGAGGACGACACGAGGGAGGTGCGGTGCAGGTCGGCGAGGTAGGTGCGGCTCGGTGCAGGAGCAGGGGAAAGAAACGGGGAAGGAGAGAGGGGAGAGAGAGAGGGAAGAGGGGGCGGCGGCGGGACTAGGGTTAGGGTAGGGTTAGTTTGTTTAGGATTATATATATATATATATATGATAAAAATAATAATAATAATACAACAATAATGATGTTAATATGTATAATAATAATAATAGTAAAACATTATAATAATAATAATAAAATGTATAATAATAATAAAACCTTTTTAATATTAATAATAATAATAAAACGTTATAATAATAAAAATATAAAAACTTTATTATAATAATAATTAAACTTTAGGATAATAATGATAATAATGATAAAACTTATAATAATAATAATAAAACTTATAATAATAATAAATAATAAATTAGTTAATTCTAATTATAATTATTTTAATCAAATATTTAAAATAGCGAAATAATTTAAAGATAATACACATATATATATTTATACATATATAGATATATAAACATAACATATATAGACCTATATGTATATATACATCATTATACATATATATATATAAAACATATATAAACATATATACAATAAAATTAACTATAATATTAATAACACAACTTAAAAAAAGTAATAATAATAAAATTCCAATATAAAAATCATAATATTTAAAACGCCGGGTGAACACACTGTCACCCGGGCTGAACGCACGGTCACGGCTAACGATGCGGTGACCGCCCACTGGCGTGAAACCACCAATCGCAATTAATCTTCGAAAAAAAATTAAACCAGGACCAAGAAAGGAGAAAAATTACGGACATCGCGGTCGGGGTGTGACATAATATCAATCTTCCAATGAATAATAATGGCTTGCACTATCAATGGTCCTAAGATTATACTACTAACCCTTAATATTGTACCTAAAATTTTATTTATATATTATTCTTCATTAAGAAATATAATATACAATAAACTAATAAATTATTTATTTTAATTAAATCAACCCACAAACAGACAATTTATTTGAATGTCCCTTTAGACCAATTATAGGCCTCACCTTGCATGAAAATCATGTTCATGATTCTACCATGAACTAAGATTTTCAATTTGAGTTTCTATTTAAGATAAATTTCATTTTCTTTCAAAAAAAATGTTATCCCATGATATATAATATTTATAATATTATTATACCATATTTTTAAGAAAAAAAATTATTTAAACTAAAATATTATATCATTTTTAAATAATATCATGTGTGTGTTATAGAAAAAAAGTGAATGTAATCATCTTGTCATCTTCTGAATAAGGATACGTTCAAACTAATTATAGTAATGAATATACTTCTTGTCTTTCATAGGATGTATGGGATTACCAACAATTATGATCATCATTTATTTGAATATTACATGTCATCCTTAAAAGTATGTTCTTAAATAAAATGTATTTAAAAGTTATTTTCATAGAAAATTTTTTCGAAAATTTTTTCCAAAATAAAAATGATATTTTCCTGAATAATTTTTTAAATAATATTTTATTTTATTTATATTTATCAATGAAAACAACCCTTTATTCTTCATACTTTGTGTTTTTGTTAATACCATCCTTATCCTTACTGTGGATTTCTAATGATTATTTTGAACGAGGAATTTATTTATGTTCAATTTCATTATTCATTATTTATAATTAACTTTACATTGGAATATTTACTTCCATGTGATCATTGGATATTAAATTTATGAAAAATATCGTTATGTTTTACCATAGTGTGTAAATTTTTTAAACCATATATCATTTTTTAGATGGTGTAAAACATTTAATGATAGTTCTTTAATTTACTGAAATATTTATAAATATGTATTCTTTAGTCCATACCGATACATTAAGATAAGAAACAATGTTCATTATCTAAATCTATTATTCGATATACCGATAAATAATTGGTCCTAGATTCATAGGTTTCATTAGGTATAATATAGTTCAATGATGCATTAGTAGGACTCATAATACAAACATGTTAATATAGAATTAATTGAATTAATAATTTAGTTTTATACAATTTTTTGAATGTTTTGGACTATTGAGTTATCATGATTCATTAAATCATGGTTTCATATAATTAATAATTTCATTCATTTAGTATTAAATTATTAAGATCTATGATATATTCCCTACAACATTATCTCTTGATGATGTAAAATTATAATTATTATTTTAGTGGCATGGATTTTTCGTTATTTAAATTTCCCTATTTATTATTACATATCTATTAATGGGGTAAAATAATTTAAATATAGTATGTGTTCAGTTATCTACCTTTCTATATTGATTGTTAACCATGATATTTGCATAAGGTTATTATCTTTATAATTAATTAGTTTTAATTTTATTTATTAAATTGTATTATGTTTAGTTGTTACCATTCCATATTGATTATTCCTATTTATTAATGATTTATTTTTATATAATTAAGCCTTACTAGGAATTTTAGATCACCCTTATTTAGTTTACTATGACTTGGAGTCCATGAATTTTACTATGATGTACATTTAATAATATTATATAGTGAATGAGGATATTCTAAAAATAAATTATTATTTTTATTACAAATTTAATATAATAATTATTTATTTATCTATTTTACCATGACTAATAACTTGATCTACCCTTTGGGAAGTGATTCAATGAATCTTATTCTAATGTGATGTAGTACAACACCAGATTTGAGCTACTACGATTGTTCCGATGCAATTTCTTTCAGTGTTATTTTCATTAAAACATTACGAAATAGATTTCTGACAGTGTATATTTCAGAAAATTATCCTATGATATAATTTCTGATTAATTATTTATGAATAGAAATTATTTTTATAATATGTAGTTTATTTGGTGTTTAATCACAATACAGACCATTTTGGATACTACAAGTCGATGTGGTTCTAAAAAATATATATTTGGTTTAATATCATTGAATATGACATGTAGAGATTTAATTGAGTGTTCCTCTATATTTGAAAATGGGTCTTACTATAGACCATTTGTGACTCTCTTGAGGGA
Source organism: Viscum album (assembly GCA_963277665.1). NCBI lineage: Eukaryota > Viridiplantae > Streptophyta > Magnoliopsida > Santalales > Viscaceae > Viscum > Viscum album. Next base: position 928,755,335 of record OY728145.1, on the reverse strand, counting down.
TATTCTTAGATAATACATATTTTCATTACAAGCAATTATGAATAATTAAAATAGAAAATGGAAAATAATGACCTAAGTTATACTCTAAACCATATAATGGGTTATGTGGAAAAAATAGGAGAAGTATTTGTTTTTTTGGATTCTAATAAAATAATATTTTAGAAGAATTTTGTCCAATTTTTTGGTCATAAGGATCTTAATTTTTTTATTATTTTAATATAAAATATTTCTTCATTAAAATAATAGTTATAGATACCATCATGGGTTAATATTTTAATGGTTGATCAAAAGATAAATGTTCTAAACACATATTTTAATATTTCTTGTAGAATATAACATTATTATGTGTTTTTTAGAGATATTTAGGGATATACAAACCCTTTTGATAACATAAATGTTAGTCAAAATTTTCTTTGAGTAATAATTCCTTTCGATTTTATAGAAATATTTTTTAATGAATTGTTATCATTCAGTGATAAATGGTCATTAATTAAATTGTAATAATTTTAAAATAAAATCATTTGATTTATAAGAAAAAAAAGGTTTTAATGAAAACCATTGTAAAAAAGGATATTTAGTGAATAATTTCAATAAATGAATTACCATCATAATTTTTCTGGGAATTTATTGGAATTCTATTAATATAATTTATAATATGGATACCCAATATTCTATGCGACTACCCATCACATTTAACAATAATTGAGGCTTGAGCACCTAAATTATTGACCATAAGGATTTGTCTCCTACCACCAACCTATGTGATGTCTTTGTTAATTTTTCATTAGTTTTGGTGGAAATATTTATTAAAAAATATTAATGATGAAATAGTGGTATTACATTTTATGTTTAGGATTAAAGTTTAAGATTTATTTTTTTGGAATATATTTAGAGACACATGTGAGTAATTATAACTCTTTAAGGGATCATTTAATTTGATAAAAGTTAATTTTCGTGAAAATTTCATAAAAATACATTTTTTAAAAATTAATTCTTGGACTAAGGGATTAATTAGATAATGATTGAAAAAAACCAATGGATAAAGTATCCCTTATATATTAGAAAATTATCATGTGATTATATTTACTTATATTATATGATACTTTTTGAATTCTTCATCTATTGAATAAAGGATATTCAAATAATATGTTATTTATTCCCATATTTTTTTAATGTTAATGTCATTTTAAAAGTTAATATACTTCTCTTTTTTCAACCCTAAAATTTATTTTGATCATTCACTTTCATTAGATCAAAAATTTCAATCACTCTAGATAATTATTTTTTCTTTTCCACCATGTTTAGGTCTTTACTTTATATAATTGTTCTCTTATAGGAAAAAATGTTCTGTGTTATTTCATATTTCTTTGGTACTTCCCTTCCTCTATAATTAGAAATATATTTTATTAAATATTTTATAGATATGTATTTTTAATAAAAAAAATTGACTTTAAACCCATTATTTTTCTATCATGTTTAAATTGAGAGGATATAATTTATTTAAGGTGGTGACAAGGTAACACCCCATAATTCTAAAAAAAATATTAATTTATAGAATATCTGACACTACACAGATAGAATAAAATATAATATAGCACCATGAGACCATTAAATATATTTAGTTTAGAATAAATTAATTTTAGTTGATATTATACAATACATGAAACGACAAATTTCTCAACATATTATGTTATGCGCAAAACCATGTTTTACTGAATAATAATATACTATTAATATTATAAATTAATTGAATTTTTATCTCATATTAATTGGAATGGAGTTAATTAATAATGTTAAAAATATTATCAATATATTTATTACAGTAGTGTATTGGTTATTTATTGATCAAAAATTATAATAAAATTTGATTATATTTAAAACAAATGTGTTCAAAAAACCGGTATTTTTCTAAAAGATGGTTTATTTTTGTTTTCTAAACATAAATTATAATTAATTTTCAATAGATTTTGAAAATTTAAATGATAAAATAAAAATAATTTTTTAAATGGAATAAAAAAATATCGTAGGTTGAAATATTGGTATTTTTTGAGAAATTTTATTTTATAATGAATAGGGAAAAATTGTAATTTTTAATTGAAAAATTCTATTTCCTTTTAATAATTTATTACAGTAAGTTATTTTTTTTTAATTTTTAAAAGTAAAATTGTTTTAATAAAATATAAATTAAATAAATTTTGGTTATTTGAATCATTTTTATATTGAATATTTATATTAAAACATTGAATATTTTGATCATTTCCACATTAAATACATGATTTCTCATCTTGTATAAGGGTTTAGTTTTAAATTATATTTTTAAAATTTGGTCAAATTTGGAGAAATGGATACACTGTTTGGAATTAAAATAATATATAATTTATAATATGTTCAACTATTTTTTAGAATAATAAATAGAGAATGCAGTGAAAAATAATTACGATAGTTATCGTAAAAATAGATCTACTAGGGGTTAAACAAGAATTATAACATTGAAAAAAAAATCAAAATTTTATTGAATGTGGTTATTTATATTTTAGAATCATGTTATTTTATAAATGAAAATAATTCTACACATTCCATTGAATATGACCCATATAATATGTTCTGTAATGAATAAGAATAAAAATAATACATTTCTACCTTTTAGTATCTACAATACTTTTTGATTGGGACATAAACCACATTACTTAGATTATAAAAATTTTATTGAAATTTAAACAATTATTTTGTTATAATTTTAATTTATCTTTATTTTTTAGAGATTAATAACATATAAAAAATGATAAAAATGGAAACATAACAATTATTTGATAATAAAAAATTACTGATACTAAAAATCATTAAAGTGAAGTAAATTGAATTAGTCATTCTATACCATTATTTGGGAGGTACATATCATATTAATCTAGTGTGATCATAATATATTTTAATTCCATCATTGTATTTATATTTTTAAATTCAATTTTAATAAATAATGTCAAAATTGGCAGTAATGTTATTTTGAAATATATTATAATTTTTTAAATGATTAAAAATTACAAAAAAAAACCATTGTTAATTTGCGTTATGTTTAATAATAAAAACTACTAAATATGTTTATTTATGGAATGGTTTTTATTTAATAATAAATATATTGATCCCCAGATAGTGAGAACAACATTTGTTTAGTTATGGTTAAATCATTGTTTTTCACATTACATATAATTTTGTTAAAGTTAATTTAAAACACACATAGGATTAATATTTTTTAAATAAAATATAATATGTAGAATAAATTTATCCAAATTAAAAAAATATTTTTACTTTATTCTAGTACCAATGGTTAAATTATCAATGTTTGAATACTAGTTATGGTATAGAAAATGAAAAATGATAAAAATAATGATTCTTAGAAGACATGGAAACAAATGCATAAAAAATATATTTTTTATTTTATTGATGATGTTTTTAAAGAATATATAATCCGTATGAAATTATAATTATTAAACATGGATAAAATTTATGAAATATTGGCCTTATAATTGTAAATACATTGGATATTTACAAAAGGCCATCCCATCCACAACTATAAAATTGTACTCACTCCCTACACATATCCAACCCTCTCATGAATTTATAATTGTACAAAACATGATAAAAAAAGATCAAAAAATATGTCCAATATTCCTAGAAGAATTATTTTAGGTTGGAATCTAATTTATCAATTCATTTTTGCAAACATAATGTTTATACCCTAAAAAATAGGGAATTTTCTTCAAAAGGTGTCTCTTTTTTACATATTTTTTCACCTCCATTAATATTTATTAATCCATGATGATATAATATCCTTAGTATCATCCAATACAAATTTTTCTAATAATTTCATTACCAAAAAAAATATCCAATTCCCACAAATTGATTATGATAACATAATCTATTTGAATGGTTCATGGCCGCCTCACAAACTAATATTATCAATTTTCCCACTTTCTCCTCTCAATTATGAGTTTGATGTTGAATATAAATTAAATATATAAAATTTATAAAATATTTATACATATCTATTATATATATCATGAATTAATTTTTAACATATGATTTATATGAGATACGATATCATTGCTCAGGTGTACGACTGACTACCACCTCATGAAGCAATATGAGTTTTCATTCACTATTCATTCACATGGAAGGAGATAATGATAAAAAATAAATATTAAATGTGGTAAAAAATATTTAATTATTATATTAATGAAATAACTATCATTTTAATGGATAAAATGTATCATTTTATTTATTTCCATTTCACTATAATAATGATGATAACGTCGTTTGTGTACATATGGACTATTACCTTCACTAGGAGATGTGACTGTATTTTAATCACCACATCGCATGGATGATATATATAAGTATATCATAAGAAATATATGATATTATTAACATTATATAATGGTATATTATTTCCTAACTCATTTCCTTAAGGATCATTGAAAAATGGAAAAGTTTCCCATGTGTGTGTATGACCTACCATCACAATGATTGTAACGTACTAAATATTTCATAACATTCATTCATGATTAGTTTTAAAAATAAAAATTGTTTAAAAAATTATAATTATAATTTATTATTTTTATTATGAAGATGATATATATAATATGTGCAACAACCGTAACATTCATAACAAAAAATACATATGAAAATGAAGTCTATTAACAAACAAAATGAATGATATAATGAAATATTATTAAAGAATGGGTGATAATATATTTATAAATGATCAGATATGATATAATATATAATATTGTGGTAATATAATAAGTTAATAACATGTTTTAAACCAAAATAATGGAGTTTATATTACATTCAAATAAATGGGATCACGAGGTAAGAAAATTCTTCTCAATTTCATTTCATTAAGACGTATTGTAATATTATACACACAATTTCATTCATATGGTGTATATAATACCCATTTTAAATATAATATCATTAATTATTCATTATTCATGGTATTTTAATTTTTAATTTTAATTATTTAATGTTAGGATATTTACATAAAATTCACCAATTGTGAAATAATATCAGTACATTATTTCTTTTCATCAGGTTTTTTCTTTTTTTATATCGTAGGATTATTTTTATGATGGATATTTATAATATTATGTTTTATTTAATCATTATTATATTTATTTATAGTTGATAAAAATTATTTATTCATTTATTTATTTTCACTACCAAATTAGGATCATTGTCAGTCATTATTTCACTATCATGTACAAAATGAGATTATTTACGTTTAAAATATAGTTGAAGGAAATAATATGATTATTTAATAGTTTAAACATTTTATTCCCTTATACAATGTCTATTAATTATAATTTCTAGTAATGGTATCATTTTAGAATATTTTTAATATAATTGTTTTATTATTTGATTATGAATGCCTGACTAGATATCTCTCTTAGGTCAGAAATTAGTTTTATGTGAAAACCGTGTTATCTAAAAATGTTTTCCAAGATGTTTTTAACTATTTAAAAACTATTTATTAGACACATTTTCCTCCATTTATTCTCATTAGTAAAGTTATCAAATTAATATTTATGTTTTGACGGTTAATGATATGTGTGTTACTGACTATGATTTTAATATATTTTGGTCGTTGTGTATTCAATGATATCCCAAGAAACCCTTAATGATGAAGAATGTACATTGGATCCATTCAGTTCTATCATGGATCAATGTTACTATAGATGGTTTAGCTATAATAATTTCAGGCCCATTACTATGATAAGGGGTTTTTCATACTTATCATGGTTTTGTTAAAGGGTGTTCTCAACATTATATTAGCATTGTTATGGCATACAAGGCTGATTTATATGAGATAATTCCATCCATAGAGCATGATGTTTACCCAAATTGGATATTATTGTTAGTATAATCTGATTTAGTTATTGATGTTTATTCATTGCAATAGTGGAAAATGAATGATTTTTGGAATATACTTCCTCACTCAAATGAATTCCTTAATAGTAAAAAATTTTAAACTGATTATATAGAATATCGATGGAGAAGGTAACCAAGTTGTAGATGAATTATCAAAGAGGGATATAATAGAGATGAGTACAATGTAGTCCTATAGGATCCTATATTTTTTGGAATCCTTTTAGGATGTAGGTATAAGGGTTATAATACAATATTTTTTTATTAAAATATCCTTATAACACCTGATGTTCTTTTTTGTTATTTAATAAATTTGAGGACTAGTTTCTCCTAGACCATGAATGTTTTTGAATATATTTTCTCAAGTTCTTGTAAAAGATAAGGATATACAAAATATAATACATAATGAAAATAAAAATTTCATCATTAATGTTTCAAATAAAATTTTATGGTATTTATATTCATAAATTTTAAATATCCATTCCTTTTACTCCAATTTTAATATAATAATACAATCCTTATTCTTACACTAGATGGTTATTTATTATCTTTCCAAGGAAAGTAAAGTAATACACTTCCTTTGATATGTTGTTGGTTTCATTAAGATTCCCCTAAAATATTCACTTTCCCATTATCATTGTCCACTTAATTTCCACTAAATATATATATAATTTATCATGGATGTGTTAATTACATTACAAGTATATCATTTTAAATAAATTTTTCTACATTGAATGGTGTTTTTTATCATGTTAAAAATTTATAAATCCTTTTTTATCATTCAATATGGATATTTTGAGATAAGGAACAATTTTCAATTATTAAACATAATATTCAATATATTTGGAATGGTTTGGACCCCATGTTATGAGTGGGGCCATATATAATATCGCCCCTCAATGAATCATTATGTGTCATGAGACAAACAAGTCAACATATTACTAAATAAGTTTCTACCTATAGTTTTAAACCATCTTATGGAAGATCACGATGCTAGAGATATTCATACCTGATATCATGGATTCTAATAATTAAGAATTCCCTTCATTATGTATTTAGTTTTTACTATCTTTGATATTTTCCCTATGACATTATCACTAGACACATTTCATTCTCCTTTATTGATTAAAGGTAATATGTTTTCCGTTATTTACCTTTACAAATTGATTATGAATTATCTCTTTTTGGGGAGAAATTATTGGATTGGAATTTTGTGATTAGTTTTTTGACATTTAGTGTTGATTATTTTCTATGATATTTTATCATTTATATTTCTTTTATATTCATGTTTCTCCCATTTTATTTACTTATTACAAATATGTTTGATTATTACCATTCCTTGCTGATTATACTTATTGAATCATGAATTATTCTATTGTACATAACTATTATTTGGAATTTGAGCCCACCCATTTTCCCATTATCAATTATCCCTAGATGTTAACAAACTATATATGCAAGAATATTATTGTTGGAATTAATATATTCTAAAAGAAAAATTAATTCCAAATTTTTTTATTTAAAATGTAACGTTAGAATATTTATGTTTATAGTTTTCCATGAGTACTATACAGATTGGTAAACAAGGATTTTATTCCCTATATCTTAATCTAGTGTAATATATTTACTCACAGTCTATGGGGTTCTAGGGTTGGGTCACAATAATTAAAAAATATATTATTGGATCTTCTGATTTATACTGATATGAATTGACCTTGTTTTGTAATTACTACCTATATAATTTGATTTCAACTACATTATATAATCGATAAATTCCCTTGTTGATAATTATAAATTCATATAGCAGTATAAGACAATGTATTACACGTTTTTTTCAAATCTCTATATCTAAAAAAATAACCAAGGATTCATGGTATTGGATGAAAAAACACGTTAAAAAGATGATATAGGAAATTAATTTTTCCAATATGAATACAAAAGTAATAAAATCATAAAAAAAATATAGTGGTTAATTTAAGGATCATTCAAAACGAAACACTCATTATAGATCGGTAAAAAGTCATTATTTCACTGATGTATTGAAGTTGAACCCAATATTAAAAACATCTGAGGTCACATCAACTTATGGAAATTCCTAATTAATACTGACTTTAATAAAATCTACCAAAATTTCCAATTGAAAAAAGGGATTATATTCAATTATTATTATATTTTATTTGAATATCCATCTCATAAAATGTTTCAATTGTTGATCTATATTTTATAAATCATTAACCAAGAGGAAATAAATTACATCATGTTAATTAATGGATAAAATACACATAAATATAAATTTTATAGGAGCTCATTTTTAATATTTATTAACAAAATATCGACTTTGATTCACTAATTTAAGATATTACTATAATTTTCAGGTATCTTAAAACCATAAAATGGAACATCATTAAATTTGGTTCCAAGACATTTTCAGAACAAATATTTTGAAAAAAACCAAATTGATTCATCATACATCAATAGATCTCCCATATAGATGATATAATCTATAGAGATCATCAATAATTATTTTTCCATATCATTAAATAAAACTCATGAACATTTTAAAAATCACCACTACATTTCAAATTTATAATGACATGATTGTATTGGAGGAATTCCAATACTAAAAAATTGAATATGGTTTAGGACTCATAAATTGGGTCAATTAATAATTGTTTATAACAAAACATTTAAATAATTAATTTTATTCCAGGTAATCACTTTAATATTTTTACCACAAATGGTTGTAGAAAATTATTTTTTCATATAAAAGAATAAAATCTTCTATTGTCCCAACAAACTGTATAGATCATAACTAATCTAATCATTTCTATCTTATTCTCTATATTATTCACAAATATTAATTTACCTTTCATTGGAAACAATTATACAGGGCTCACCTATTCATTTTTTGAGATGAAAAATATTATACATGAATAAATTAATTTAGTAACCAATATCATCATCATTTCATTCAAAGGTGGTGTGGTAATTAGATGATCATAATATATTTGACATGAGACCTCTCATAGTAAAACATCCTTTTTAAAAATATGGTGGGAAAATTCAATTCATATGAGGTACATCCCACACCATTTCTTATTTTATACTTCTTGAAACTACTAATAGTTATATATCTTCCCCTATTAATAAATATGAATTTATAATCACATATAGGGCCAATGGGTGTCCAAAAAATGTGTTACCACAATGTAGATAGAAGAAGCTTAATCTCAATAATTAGTGACTTGAGGATAAAAGGAGTGATATTGGAATACGATTCACTCAATAGATAATATATCCATCTCATTTACTTTTAGTTCTATATTCATCATTATGATACTGATCATTCTACATTATAATATAATTTATATGGTTTGTAATTATATCATAATATTATCCATATAATAATTTCACATATGGTTCATCTCTTAATTAATATTATTTAGTGACAATATATTTTTTATCCACTGAATATATTTCAGTGTTTTATTTATTACATGATCGAAAATATATAGATCTTTAATAAGTAATGTAATGATACCTCTTGGGTTAATATTAATATGTGATTATGTTGTGGAAATTTTGGATATTCAATTCGTTATAGGTTTATAAAAGTTTTCTCCATTTATAAGATTTTGAAGATGTTTTAAAAGGTAAAGTCCACAACGTTAACAAGAAAATCTTCATGAATTCCTAAATTGTACCTCATAGATTGGTTAGAAATTAATAGTTATATTTTTTTCAGACATATATGATCTAATCCAATTTTTAAAATGATACTAACTATCATTAGAATGAAACATACATGAAAACTACCAATTGATTTTCCATTTGGTTAGAAACCAATAATTTAGAATAATGAAAAGATGGTATGGTTTCCAATATACGGGTGGATTATTCATTTCATAACTGGTGATAATTCTTCAATGTGGTATATAAGTACAAAATCATTACAAATTATTTTATTTGATGATAATTATTTTTTGAATTTCTCAAAAACAATCATTTGTAAAATTATTTATATAGAAAAACTATTAAAGTGAATGGGATTGAAAATGTTAGATAACATATGAGAATATTCTATAATATTGAGTGCAAAATCCTCTCTGAGGATTAGACAGTGGGTCTATAAGAGTTGGGTATCATTTAATCAACTTTTCAATTTATTTAAAATTTATTTTTATGTTATTTTACATATTACTTCATCGCTAATACATTATTGTATTGAATATATAATTTCATGATCTCAAATTAATTTATAGAAACATAATCTTATTTATTATTTCATCCTCATCATTTACCTTCCCCATTTACATTTTTTTAATAATTTTCTCATATTCATGGCCTTTTATTCTTTTATCTCTCCCCCAAATCCTTGTATCAAAAATATTGAATCCTCTCAATAAATATTTTTCATGTTACTAGGTAGTGTACTCGGTTTCCCTTCTTTGTATGTATGAAAAAACTACCCCCTAATATTAGAGGATTTATAGAAAATCCCTTATATTATTGTTCTGTTTTTTCAATTCATTGGACAATGTTAAAATTCATGGAAAATTATTTAATTCTATACATCATTATATTATTTTTTCAGATGTATTTTCAATTATAATCTAAACTGGTTTGGTTATTGGAATTATATTTGTGAACAATATATATGATCTTTAGGGTGGGAATGGTTAAAATGGAAAATTTGGTTGGGGTGAGGTTGGTATTTGGGTGGTCCATAACATCTAAAAATGTCACATCTAAATTTTGTTTGGTTCTTCCCCAATGTTTTTCTAATTATTATAATTTTCAGAAATCATTTTTTACGATATGAATCTATCATGGTAATCAATTATAAATAATACTAACATACATTATGGAATAGTTGAATGGATTTAGACATAAATATAGTCTTTCATTATATTTATAATATATTCAATTTAGGGCATGGTTTTCATTTACTCTATCCCAAAACTCATAATAAGTGTGTGGATATATAACATGTTGGGAAAAAATCCCTCAAGGTAACATTCATGTATTTTTGGGTTGATTTTTTTTGTTGACAAAGCAGGTTTCCATGGAGAATTGACGAGTTCTTGAGAATTTATTGACAATCCTTGTTGACAAAGAATGATGAGAAAGGAAAGGACAATCTGGAGGCGGTACAAAAGAGAAGTACAAGGTGGTGCAGTTTCCTAGTGTTTGGCAGATTTTTGGGGTCCAAAATTTGGAGTTTGGTGAGCATCGCGAAAATTGGATTTCCATGAAGAGCATAAATTAATATGGAAATGGCATGAATTTCGTGAAGATAGGATGCATGGTTTGGATTTTGCGATTACATCAATGTTTCGTGAACGTCATGGTTAATGCGAATCGCGGCGGTAAATGGATTTTCAAGGGATCTTCGCAGCGAAGGCACGGAGGAATGTTGACCATAATGCTCCACGATTACGACGGTCTCCGCGGATGGAAAATTGCCGTGGTGCTTTGCGATTTGGATAGAATTCGGACAGAAACTTCGGAGCTTTGCGATTTGAGATGACATGGTGTTGAATTCATGCGGAAGGGCCGATGGTCGGTGGAATCTCCTATAAATAGAGGCCGACCCCCTCAAGAGAAGTAGAGATAATTTTTAGAGAAAATGCTTTGCTCTCGATTTGCGAAGGTGGTTCGCGGAGCCAGTGTGCTTCGCGAAAGAGGAGCTTCGCGGCGGCTATTGTAGCTTCGCGAAACCTTCGAGATCCGTGTTGGCTTATTAAGCTTCACGAGGGACGTTGCTTTGTAACTGCATGGGCTTCGCGAATGTTCTTCGCGAAAAGGAAGGAGCTTTGTGAAGGCTTGTTTGAGCTTCGTGAAATTGGGAGCATCGCGAAGTAGGGTGCTTTACGAAAATACTTTACAAAGGTAGATGCCCAGTGGTCAGAGGCAAAGTGGTATTCATTAGTGGATGAAAGTTGGACTTCAACAGAGCATCTATCAACAGTTGAAGATGCATAATTTCAGGCAAATGAAGAGACCTACAGGTCTATAAACTGTGAGTGAATCCCTTTACAGAGCAATGAGCTTTGGAAGAGGAAGAAGGTGATCCTCTCCACAGACAGTGAGCCAGAGACAGAGAAACAGGGAGCGACCCTTGGAAAAGCAGTGAGCTGACCCTAAACCTTGTAATGGCAGTGAGCCAGGGCATAGAAGTGATCTAGCCCGAACTTTGTATCCATAGCTAGTGAAGTTTAGTGGACTTTGTACGACCCAAAAATTTTCGACGTATGCTCCTTGGACGTAGCCCTTTGCGTTGAGCCAAGAAAAATTGTTGTGTCCTGTGCATGCTTTACTTTTTGATTACTTTGTGCAACAGGAAAGTGAGAGAAGAGTATTTTTCTTAACAGTTAAACAAGATCAGAACGGGAGTTAATTTTAAATTAGTCATACCCCGATTCACGCCCCTCTCAGGGTATTCAGCCCTGTGGACCTAAAAATTGGTATCAGAGGGAAAGGTTGACAGTTGTTCTTCTCTCAAATGGAGATCACTAATCATAGAGGTATTCTGATCTTCAACAGATTTAAATTTCAGATATGGAAGAATCGAATGCAGCAATGTTTCTGATCTTTGGGAATGGATGTGTTTTCAGCAGCTATTCTTGGTATCACAGCTGATATTAATAGTGGTGCATTATCAAAAGCTAAGCATAAAGAGTTTGATGATGATTCCAATGCAATCAATGCCATAGGGGGAGCCCTTTCCAATCCCATATATACAAAGGTGATGTCATGAAAAACATCACATGCCATGTGGGAAAATCTTTTGAAAATTTATGAAGGGGATGCAATGGTCAGAGAGGCAAAGCTGCAAGTGTTGTGGAACAAGTATGATGTTCTGAGAATGAACCCGAATGAGTCTGTTGATGCATTCTTTGACAGGTTAAATGCCGTGGTAGAAGAAATTTGGTGTCTTGGAGAAATTAACGAAGATATAAAAATTGTGAATCACATATTGAGAAAACTTCCACCTCGGTTCAATCCGAAAGTTTCTGTTTTGAAAGATAAAGACCCAAAATAACTGACACTGGATATCCTTCACAGAACTCTTGTTGCATATGAAATGAGAAACGATGATAACAAGACTGTGGAAAAGGGGAAATCCAAAGAGGTGGCATTCAAGGCCATGAAGAAACTCACCATTTAAGATTCTAATGAAGAAGAAGAGACAGAAGAGGTGATGTCATTCCATTCTTCAAATCTGCAAAGAGGAAGAGGAAAGTTTAATGGTAAACTTCCACTAGAATGCTTTCGATGTGGAGGGGTTGGTCATATTGCGGCATGATTCCCCAAGAAATTTCAAGATAATGATGATGATGATGATGAAGTTGAAATTCTGAAGAAGAAGACTGCAGTTCTTGTGAAAGGGAAGAAGCAATTTAAGGGAAATTTATTCAAGAAAAAGAATCTTTTATCACAAGAATTTGAATGTTAGGATGAGTCTGTGGAAGAAGAGGTTGAGGAAATAGAAAATTGCAGAGATCGTGGGGTAAATGCCATGGTGGTGATTGTTGGTAGTTCTCAGAAAAAGGAAGAACCTGACGCTGAGGAAGAAGAAGAAATTGATGGGAGAGTTGACATGGAAGCTGAATTAGAAGAAGCTCATGAAGAGATAGATGTTTGGAGAGAAAAAACAAAGAAATCCAATAAGGTGGTACATGATGCCAAACTCTACATGCAACAACATGAAGAAGAGAAGTCTGAGCTAGTGAAAGAAATTGAAGATCTTAAGTCTTCCAGGCCAGAGCGCACAGAAAAGGTTGATGAGCATAAGCTCAAGATTGAAGAACAGAAAAGGTAGATCGATTGCTTGAATAGAAAAGTGAAAGATCACGTCAAGCGTATCGAAGAGATTGAAGAGGAAGTTGTCTGTCAACAGAGAAAATTTAAAGAATAGGAAAAACCTTTGAATCCCAACACATTCTTGGGAAACCAGGTCATCACAAAGACTGAAAAGAAGAAAAAAGAGCCTAGTAGTTAAGCAGGAAAGAAGTAGCAATTGAGCTCAGAAGTTAAGGCTGATTCATGGCTTAATCAGAAACCAAAATCTGTGGAAGTTGAAGTCAGACTGCAACCACTCGTCCCGAGATTGAAGGTGGATTTGGGCACAAAGCAGAATCAGAATATTCAGATATCCCAAGGGGAAACTCGTAGTGTTGAAGTAACATGATGGAATGCACCTTATATCAGGTGTTATTGCTGTGGAAAGATGGGACATTCAGAGTATGTATGTTCTATACCCAAAAGATATCGAAGGGAACAAGAACAGAGATAACAGCAAAACAAAGAACGGTTTTCCAGAACATATTTCGAAGGACACTATTTTTGGTGCGGAGGATTTGGGTATATAGATAGGTACTGTACTTGGACCATTTAGAGAAATGTGCCAAAGAAGAATCAAAACGTCTGCAAGCAGCAGGTCAATAAACTGATAGGTGAGTTAAAATGTAGAATAGATTTGCGGCTTTGCAAGATGAGGCTGGTCCATCATACTCTGAGAAAGAACAGAAGTCTCAATCCATGCCAAGTGTGAAAGAAAAAGTATGGACCAAGAAGAAGAAAAATGATAAGGTCGTGGTGGCGGAGATTTCCCTTAAAGCATCAGATCGATCTGGTGTTTGGATCCTTTATACTGGTTGCACATCCCATATGAAGGGTAATAAGGATCGTGTTACAGGCATCAAATATGAAAAAGAAGGATTTTTCAAATTTGGAAATGATGAAGGCCTGAAGATTGTTGGCTTAGAGAAAGCCAAGTTTGGGGGCAAAGAGATGAGACGTGCTGATGTCTTGGTAGTAGAGGGTCTCAGTCATAACTTACTCAGTGTCAGTCAACTATGTGACTCTGGGCACTCTATCTGATTCACCGAGAAGATGTTTGTTGTGAAAGGAAAAGATGGAGTAGCTGTTCTGTAGGGAAAAAGGTCAAAGGGAAATCTCTACCTTGTTGGTGGGGAAGAAGATCCATGTCTTTTATCTAGAGAGGAAGAAAACCAGTTGTGGCATAAGCAACTTGGTCATCTATGCCAACCATCTATGGAGGATCTCGTAAAGTGTGATGCTGCTAGAGACCTTCCAAAACTATCACATGATCGCACTCATACGTGTGATGCTTGCCAACAAGGGAAGATCATCAGAAAAACATACAGGCTAAAAATACAGAAATCAACAAGAGTGATCAAAGTGGTTCGTTCTTATGTATGTGGACCTATCTCACCACGAGCTATAAATGGGAAAAGGTACTATTTTCTTTTCATTGATGATTACAGTAGAATGGCCTGGGTATTTGTCATTACCCATAAGACAGAGGTGTTTAGTTGCATAAAATAGTACAGGAGAGAATCAGAAAGGATGCTTGGGCAGAATATTTTGATGTTCCGTACAGATAATGGTACAGAATTCACAAACAGTCAAGTGGAAGAGTATCTCGAGAAACACGGGATAAGGCATCAAGTTTCATTAGTAAGAACTCCCCAACAGAATGGAGTGGTTGAAAGGAGAAATCGGATCATCAAAAACATGGCTAGAACGATGCTTATTGATAATGGCCTGCCAAAGAATCTTTGGAAGGAAGCAGTCTTGACACCGGTCTATGTTTCGAAGAGGTCTCTGTTGTGTCCGAAGAAAGGGAAGACTCTGTATGAACTGTGGTATGGAAAGAATCCAACACTGAAATAATTTTGAATCTTTGGAAGTAAGTGTTTCATTCTCAACAAAGAAAATCACAGGATGTTTGAGGGATGAGGAGATGAGGGGATATTCCTTGGCTACTCAGGGAAAAGCAAATCATATAATTGTTTCAACAAAAGGCTGTGAAAAATTGTTGAGAGTAATGATGTCACTATAGGTGAAAATGAACAAAATACTCAATGATCTAGTGAACGGTACCTGGAAAAAGGTGATGATGAGGTAAACAACATAGGGGGATCAGAAGTAGAAAAGGCTGACTCAGAAGAAGACACTGATTGTGAAGAAGAAAGTACCAAGTCTGTGTCTGCAGGGAAGCCAAAGAGTCGAGCTGAAATTAATAGGTAGAATATCATTGCTGATCAGACAGCTCCAGTTTAGACTCAAAGAAGGAAATCATTATAGAAAACATCGTTTATGTCTCAAGTGGAGCTGAAATGTTTTTTCGATGCAGTTGAAGATGAAAACAGGGTTCAGGCCATGAACGTAGAGCTTGATCAGATTGAGAAGAACCAGACATGGGAGATTGTTTCGAGGCCAGCAGACAAGAATTTTGTTAGGACTAAATGGGTTTATCACAACAAGATGAACGAAGATGGCACAGTGATTCGGAAAAAAGCACGACTAGTGTGCAAGGGATACTCCCAGATAGAGGGGATACATGTTGATGAGACATTTGCACAGGTTGCAAGGCTGGAAATGATCAGACTATTTTTGGCCATTGTAGTGCAAATAAGGTTCACAGTTTTATAGATGGATGTCAAATCTGCATTCATAAATGGAGTTCTGGAAGAGGAGGTGTATATTGAGTAGCTAGATGGTTTTATCATTCATGAGGATAAGAATAATGTTTGCAGGCTGAAGAAGGAGTTGTATGGGCTAAAACAAGCACCAAGGGCATGGTACTCAAGGCTTGATCAGTATTTGAAGAAACTTGGTTTCCAATGTAGAGGAGTTTATTACAACCTCTATTTCAGCCATGACAGTAATAAAAGGATGATGGTGCTAGTGTATGTCGATGACATAATCTTTGACGGATCAGATGAAGCTCAGTCCAGACAGTTTTCCGAATTCATGAAAAATGAGTTTGAAATGTCCATGATTGGAGATCTAACGTTTTTCCTTGGTCTACAGGTGACACAAGGATGGAATGTAACTTTTATTTCTCAATACAAATATTCCAAGGAGGTTCTAAGAAGGTTTGGAATGGATAATTACAAGGAGATGAAGACTCCGGTTGCCACCCGGATGAAATTATCAAAAGATGAAGATGACAAGGCAGTTAATATCACAGAATATAGGCAAATTATTGGAAGTTTGTTGTACTTGACTGCAATAATGCATGATATTGTTTTCACCACATGACAAGAAGTGAGATATCATAGGAATCCCAAGGAAATCCACATGCTTGCAGTGAAAAGAATACTTTGGTATATCTAGGGCACAGTGGATTTCGGCATGATTTATACTGATAAATCTCAGACAGAGTTATTGGGCTATACTGATGCAGACTGGCCCGGTTCAGTGGATGATAGGAAATCAATGTCAGGTGGTGCTTTCTATCTTGGTGGATTGTGTATTTTATGGATTATCAAGAAGCAAGATTGAATTTCATTGAGCACCGCAAAAGATGAGTATATTGCGGCCACTCAAGCATGCACACAGTTATTGTGGATGAAGGAGCAGCTTGAAGATATGGAAGTTGAAGTAAAGTCTCCGATCAGAATTCAGTGTGATAACTCAAGTGCTATAAATCTTAGCAAAAAACTCATCCATCATTCAAGGAAAAAGCACATTGAGATTAAGTATCATTTTATCAGGGAGAAGGTTGAGCAGGGAATCGTGAAATTGGAGTATGTGCCTACAGAGCTACAGGTTGCCGACATTCTAACAAAGGCCTTACCCAAGGATGCTTTTGAGAGGCATCGACTGGCTCTCAGAGTTCAGTCGACTCCCCAAGCTTGAAAGTGTGTGGATGTGGAGACACCCCCCTCTCCCCGAGGAATGATGTGTTTTTCCCTAATGTGCTGATATGTGTTCTATACTATGTTACAGACTACAAAGGAGTGACCTTAGGGATCGTTGACAAAGGGGGAGAAAATAGTGATTGATTCAAGGGGGAGACAGTGTGACTATACAAGAAATCATGACAGATATGGGGAGAAGCTGACCAGTGGATTAGCCAGATAGGGGGAGAAATGAGAAAGGGGGAGATTATTAAAATCGGACGATGCTAGAAGTGATCGATCAATGAATAGATATCACGACAGCTGAGGATCGTGATAAAATCGGAATAGTGGTGTTGGAATGGTGAGAGAAGGTTTCGAGCTATCATCAATTGGGATCAGTGTGCTTCAACAATTGGTATCAATTTATGAAATGGTAGCAGGTTGGAATTTCCAATTGGTGTTTGACATGAAGTGATTCATCGATAAGCTTTTCATACTACTCTTGTTTGTCACGCCGAGCATAGATCATGTGGGCTTAGAGTAAGTGTTAAGTGATTCCTTGAACGCTATCATAATCTCAAGAGGCGAATAGTGGTAGCGGCTGGAAGAAGACTCAGTGAGGTATCAACGTGCAGAAAATCATTGTGAGAAGAGTTATGAAGAATTGTCAACAAACCCAAAGGGGGATATTTTTGGGAAAAAATCCCTCAATGAAACATTGAAGTATTTTTGGGTTGATTGTGTTTGTTTACAAAGCAGGTTTCCATGGATAATTTCCATGTTCTTGAGAATTTGTTGACAATCATTGTTGACAAAGAACGATGAGAAAGAAAAGGTTGATCTGGAGGCGGTACAAAAGAGCAGTACAAGGTGGCACCATTTCCCAGTGTTTGCCAAATTTTTGGGGTCCAAAATTTGGAGTTTGGTGAGCATCGTGAAAATAGGATTTCCATGAAGAGCATAATATAATATGGAAAAGGCATGAATTTCACAAAGATAGGATGCATGGTTGGGATTTCCCAAGTACGTCAATGTTTCGCGAACATCAGAGTTGAAGCTCATCGCGGCGGTGAAGGGATTTGTAAGGGAACTTCGTAGTGAAGGCGCGAAGGAATGTTGACGGTAATGCTCCACGATTACGACGAGCTCTGCGAATGGAAAATTGTCATGGTGCTTCGAGATTTGGACAGAATTCCTGCAGAAACTTTGGAGCTTTGGGATTTGAGATGATGTGTAGTTGACTTCGCGCGGAAGGGCCGAGGGTCGGTGGAATCGCCTATAAATAGAGGCCGACCCCCTCGAGAGATGTAGAGAGAATTTTCATAGATAATCCTTTGCTCTCGATTTGCGAAGGTGGTTCACAGAGCAAGTGTGCTTCGCGAAAGAGGGGATTCGTGGTGGCTATTGTAGCTCCGCGAAACCTGCGAGCTCCACGTTGGCTTAGTATGCTTCGCAAGGGACGTTGCTTTGCGACGGCTTGAGCTTCGCAAAAGTGCTTCGTGAAAGTGCTTCACGAAAAGGTAGGATCTTTGCGAAGGCTTGTTTGAGTTCGCGAAATTGGGAGCTTCGCGAAGTAGGGTGATTTGCAAAGGTACTTTCCAAAGGTAGTTGCCCAGTGGTCAAAGGCAAAGTGGTATTAATCCGGGGATGAAAGTTGGACTTAAACAGAGCATCTATCAACAGTTAAAGATGCATTATTTCATGCAAATTAAGAGACCTACAGGTCAATAAACTGTGATTGAATCCCTTCACAGAGCAGTGAGCTTAGGAAGATAAAGAAGGTGATCCTCTCCACTGGCAGTGAGCCAGAGAGAGAGAAACATGGAGTGACCCTTGGGAAAGTAGTGAGCTGACCCTAAACCTTGTAAAGGCAGTGATCCTGAGAATATAAGTGATCTAGCCCAAACTATGTATCCACAGCTAGTGAAGTTTAGTGGACTTGGTACGACCGACAACTTGTCGACGTATGCTCCTTGGACGTAGCCCTTTGCGGTGAACCAAGTAAAATTGTTGTGTCCTGTGCATGCTTTACTTTCTGTTTACTTTGTGCAACAGGAAAGTGAGAGAAGATTGTTTTTCTTAACAACAAAACAAGATCAGAACGGGCGTTAATTTTAAATTAGCCATACCCTGACTAACCCCCCCTCTCAAGGTATTCATCCTTGTGGACCTAACATAACATGTCACAATATTTCCCCACAACGATGAATAATAGTGATGATAATTAAAACGATTTAAACTAAAACTAGTTTAGCTTCTTTTTATGGGTTTCTAATGTTTCATCAAGAAATGCATCCTCATAAACATAGTGGGTTTCACTCTTTAGTGGACCTCTATTATATTAAATGTGACTAGAATTGTGGTAGATTTGATCAAAAAAGTTTACAATTTACTTGATGAATCATCATCATCATCCATATATAGACTAAATCATTCTCCATTAATTGTATTGTGGGATTTCATATGAAGCTTAAGATCTATATCATTCCATATAAATTAGGATATTTTTGTCGACACTTCATCAAACCCTCATGAAAAAATTCACAAGAATCCATTGTTGTTTTTATATCAATCCATGTTAAATTCTAGATATTTATCATATGTTTTTAGGACCATGAAGGGGAAAAATCTTCTCTAAAAACATCATGTTCAATTCTTAAAATATATATATGGATATAGAATCTACAATTATTATCTAATAAAGGCCTCTATTAATGATTGAAAATATTAATATATATATATTGATAAATTTTTACAATACATTATTATTTCTAAACATATCCAATATTTCAATGAAGTAGACAGATAAGAATGATGGTTTTTTCATTATAGTGTGAAGCAATTAGAAATATTTTTTATTATTTGGATTAAAGTAGACTATATCTAAAATTTTTATATGGATTTGGGGGTGAATGAAGCTTGGTGTTTCACCCTCTATGGATAGAAATAATGATTCAATGGAATTGCTCTATCAATTAATCATTTTTTCAATATTATGTATTCATAAGTTTTGAATTATGTGGTTTATCCATTTATGAGGTTGTTTCATTCATATATAAAATGAATCCTATTTTCAATTAATGAATGCATGGTTTTAGGTTCATACTTGAGTCCTAAAAAATTATGATTCTTGATAGTGGGGATAGTTTGATATCTGTTCTAATATAGTGAAATTAAAAGAGCATCACATATACATGAAATAAAACTCTAAAAAAATTAAAATTGATATTTTATTATAATTGAGTTACTAAATTAACAAAAATATATTATACTCTAAAGGTCACGTGGATTTCCTCGAAATATTGTTGAAAACATTAATTGTTTTAGTGCAAGGTAACATCCCCTTGGATGGTAAAATTATTAGAAATTTTCAACATGATTTATCATTCACTATTAAATTAATTTAGAAATCAGATATCCAATATCATCCCTTTAATTTTTATTTTAGAGCCGACGAGTTGGATAATTATATTGTTGTCCTAAAAGACTATATGTTTATCAATTAAAATTAAAAATAAGTAAAATTATTTAGATGAATGATATTAATTAAAATAAGGGCTATATGTTGAGTATAAAGGATTATATCAAAATTATTTTCCATTATAAAACATGGATTTACCAGAATATTTTTTCCCAAAATATATTCTATATTTTATATTTTGTTTCATCAAATCCTGTGATTATATAATAGTCATTGAATTAACTATAGTAAATGAAATCCATTAAGATTTGAATCCTTAAGATAGTTATAATATGATAAAGGCAAATGCGAACTATAAATAATACCTACAATCTTAAAAATAAAATAGACGTCATCCATCAAAAATATTATTGACAGAATTGTGGTTAAATGATACAATTAGTGGACATGAAAACCTTATTAATAGTAAAAATATATTACATGAATGAGTTATATAATTCATTAATTATCATAACATTCAACCCTTATCATCAGACCCCTTATGTGACTATCTATGCATAATAGTGAAAAAATTCATCATAGATGTATGGATTATCTTAAGGAGTGATTAACATAAAGAGATTGGAAATAATTTAAAAAAGTAGTGAACTACAGAAATATCTTTGATTTTATATTGAAAATTAAAAAAATTAAATAACAACAATTAAAAAA
Source organism: Viscum album (assembly GCA_963277665.1). NCBI lineage: Eukaryota > Viridiplantae > Streptophyta > Magnoliopsida > Santalales > Viscaceae > Viscum > Viscum album. Next base: position 928,733,621 of record OY728145.1, on the reverse strand, counting down.
AATCATAATACGTGAATGATATATAGAGTTTGTTTATGAGATAGTAAAATCCAAGAGTTGTAAAAATATTAGTCTATATACCGATATATAAGAATGGTGATACATTATCGAGTGATTGGAGGTTTCATGGAAAGATCCTGAAAAAATGTAACGATGTTTAGAATTTTAACTACACCCATGAGAATGTAAATACATTAAATTTACACTCACTATAAATCATCCATATCTATTTACTTTATAATTTTATATATTTTTTATAGTTGATAATGATATTTATATTCCATATAGACCACGATGAATTTTTTATTTATGATTTTATGTAGAATGCTGCATGGTTTGCTAAAACCTTGTCGAAATAATGGAAGAATATTTTCTCATGTTGGAGGGTTGTATTGTTTCTTTAGTGTACCATTATAACTACCCTAAATCCAAACTATATATGGGAATAGGGAGGTCTAGTGCCATATGCATTTTTGGTTCACAGTTTTACAAAACATTTGTTTGAACTATGTAGTCTATCAATCTATTGAAAAATATGATATTAACTCTTTTAACATATATGGTTTTAATAAAAAAACATCCCACGTTCACCTAACCTATTTTTTTTAAAGAACCCTAGACTCTCACTTATATTCTTTATCTTGTCCCATTGGTCATTTTTTGGATTTATTCAACAATAAATAAAACATATTATTGGTGAACTATTATTTTCTTATTTTTCTCCATATATTATTCGTGCAAACTATTTTTTTTATTCATATAACAGTCATGACGAATATAAATTTCCACATACATTAAATTAAATTATATTTTTTTAGGATACTTATTTCTATTTAAACCTAATTGGACCTCGTTGATGTTGATGATTAATATTATTTGAAATTGAGGTGTGGTTAAACATTATTCTCTCTATATAATAAAAATTAATCATTAAATCAATGTTTATTTTCTATTTATATTGATTACATTAAGTGTCTTATAAATTATAAATTTTATAATCATTAATATTATACGATGAAATTTAGTTATCACTAGATTTTGTTATCTTTGAATTGAATTTTCATTTTGTTTCCATGTATAATAGTATTTGATAATTTTATACAGAATGTGTGATTTAATTATTTCTAGATTATATCTTTAAAGAGAAATCATTATTTTTAAATGATTTTGTGGAATTTCACTACCTAAATATAAAAGTTTACTCATGGGTAAATGTGTTTCTAGATATTTTGGAGTTTTGTTTGATCTGAATTAAAAAATTTAATCTTACCAATGATTATGTATTTTTTTTTTTCAAAAGACAATTTTGTAATTATATTTTCGCTGACATTAATAGGCTTGATTGGTTTTATCCTAAATGGTTTTCCAAAAAAATTATCATTGAGTAATTCCCCATTTATGTTATAAAAACCATTATAAAATAAAATATATTACATCATGTGATATTTTATCCCTATTTTAAGATGTATATATATATATATATTTTGTGATGTATAAGAATTGAGTTACTTTAGCATGCGTTTTAAAATATGTAGGGGATATTTTTCATTAGTTTGTTTGATAATAAAATTATATGATAATTTATTTTCTCATAATAATTTTTATGTTGTAGAAATTCATTCATAGATATTGAAGATACCTATGAACACATAATGTACTACTATATGGTAATGGTCTAGTTATTTTCCATAAGACAACTTTTCTTCTACTTATGTTGGCTTCATATCCATTATTTGAGTTATGGTAAGAACTATAGTCATGGAATGATGTTAATATCTATAAAAAATATTTTACTATAGTTATTTTTCCATAGTTGTTATATAGAATCCCTATATCACTAATGTTCGAAAAATTCTTGATATTGATTAATTTTTCTATTTTTTTTAATTTTTATACACCCTTTCATTAAATTTTTCTGAGATTTAATTCCAAAAAAAATAAAAAAATCACCTTTCTATTCTCGTAAAAATCAATTTTTCTATTAAATTGATTTTTTTAACATTCATTATTTCATTGATTCTATTTATTTTTTATATTAAAAATTTATTTTCAAAAACATTTATTTTTATTTTTTTAAGTAAATATATAATAAAATTAGTTAATATTTGTATTTTCAATATAGAATGAAATGATTTATTTCCAAAACATTACTCTAGGGTTGTGTAAAGGATACCACATTGGAATTTTTCATCACATTTATAGTATTACAAATTTATAAGGGTCACTTAGACATATGAATGGATCATGATTTCCTGTTTGAGAGTTCTGTTAGTGGAATCTATAAATATTCACTTTTATAGATGGTGGGTAGGGGTGGATAAAATGTTATTTTAATTTTTTCATGTATTATCCATGTTAACTTTCTTTCCTAAATTTTTTATTGTTTAATTTTCCTTGAATGATGTTGGAACAATTTATTACTTTCATTCTTTATTTTCATATGTTTTTATATTCCTTTGTTATGTTTGATTTTTCTTCTAATGAATTTTTCTCTCTTAAATTTGTTTATTAACAAATATATGATCCAATGATGAATTATTTATCATTTATTTTTTCCATAAAAATATACCCTTTCCATGTATTCTGATGTTGCAAATTTTTCACAAAATAAGAGGGATTTAAACCACACATTAAATATATCCTTGAATAGGGTTAGTTCCCTAATTTATAGGGGTATGATGATTTTTCCTTATATAATGATATTATTAGAAATTTCCATAAGAGGATATAAAATACATTATTCAACATTATATTTTCTTTATTTATGAAATATTTGATCTTGTTTCATCAAAATTTTCATTTTGGGTGATCAAAAATGCATTTCCTACTCTATTTAAAATGAAAAGTTGAGCTGTTAGGGATTTCTGAGGTGAATACATCTTGAATTTATTCTTTTTTAATATATATATATATATTTTTTATTTTGATTCATTACTTATTTTTTCATTAGTCTTATTAAGAATGTATGGGTTATTTGTAATACATATTATTATTATTGTGGAATTTGAAAGAGATCAAGGGTGAAAATGTTTTCTATGTATGGATTTTATAATAGGGATCATACAATGATGATGAGTATAAATATAATCTAGAGTATATAACATGAATGAATAATAGTTTTCTATACTATAAAACCAATCCGTGCATAATAGAAAATTGATTGATTATAAAATAATCATTTTTTTCATTTTCAGTATTATGATTAAATATTGATGACATGAGATATATTATGTAAAAAAAATTTTTATTTATGTTTTGTTTATTTTATATATTTAATTATATTTATATGGATGTTTTTTAGAATAGTGTAATTTTATAAATTCTATTTTTTTATAACATATCAAAAACATACTGAGAAAATATTTTTAAATATTAATTTTTTCTTAAAAATATATTGATAATATAGAATGGGGATGTGTCAATTTGATTTAGAATTTTTATAGAGGGATAATTAAAAATTCATTGGGTTTTCCATGAATTTTATAAAATCATAACTATATCATTGGATGTGAAATGTTTTTGATGATTTTACATATGGTCTCATCTTAAATTGAAAATACAATTTCAAACATTTTGACCATCATGAGGTGTTTTATTTTTCATTTATACAGGGTGATTAGAATTTCATCCTAGGAAATATTTATTTTTCTCATATTTTCCAATACTACTGCAGAGACATGTAGGAGTTAATTCAAAATGGTATTGTGAAATATATTTAATTTTTTAAAAAAATTAATAAATATAATTTGAGGATGGTTTATTTTATAATAAGATGTGAATCATTATAATATAGAGTCTCATGTGTTTAAAAGTAGTTTGTTTTATTGTTGTTCATGTTATATAATTTCATTTTCTGATTTTTAATTTAATTATACAGAATGGATTTATGGGACTTAGGTCTTGTGTTATTTTTATTTCACCTTCAGTAATGGATTAAATAATAAGGAATAATTCCTTTATTTTAAATTAATAATAGTGGGTTTTATTTCACTATCATGCCACTTTTCATTTTTAAAATCGTTAAGAATTTCAATATTAAAGGCATGTTATTATCATGAAAATATTAGTTGAATATATAAACATTGACTATTCTTATATAAAACATTCTATATTCCATTTATTATATTTTAAATTTATTGTAGATTGTTTTTTGGAAGTTTCATGCTTCTGTGATTAGTTTTCTCTCATAGTCAATATGTAATACATCTGTTACAATGATGTTTTCGTTTTCTAATTATGATATATAAACTTTTTGATTTCTATTTTCAAATGGAGGTCAGTTTTACCAATAAAATATATAATTCCAAAAAATCATCACATTTTTCTGGATTGGTATTCTATGAACAATGTCCTAAGAGATATTTTCATGGTTACAATATCCTTCTATTTCACCATAAATCTAGTTTATCTTTTTATAATTTTTAATCTATTATTTTAGTGGTTTAAAATAATTTTTTTCCTTTATATCATACCAAATATAATTCTATTTATTTGAGGTGAAATAAGTTCTGAGATTATGTGAATGATATCATAGTATAATACTTATAAATATTATTTTATCCATAATAAATATTCCTTATGTGACGCTCTTGGTATTTGATGGATTCCAGAAGTTAATGGGTTTTCAATTAGTTAGTGTACTAGAGATATCTTTATATTTTAGGGAGTCTATGATAACTACAACTCTTCTATAATTATTTTTCTCAATAATTTTTTTATTATCCATAAGAAAATAATGTAGTGATTTTTAATAAAGGGAATATTTTCAAATGAGTTTTTGTCAAATTTTCTCATAAAATGTAAAAAAATTTATTTTTCAATAATATTAGTATTAAAAATATTGAATCCTAAGATTTTTTTACCTTTAACTATTTATTTCTATTTTTTTTATTTTTTTATTTAGTGTTCCAAAGTTTTCAAGATCCTTATTTTTGTAATGGGGTTTTCATTATCTCAGTTCCCCTATTTTTATTTTTTAGACGTTTGATAATATAATCTCTAGTATTTAGACATTATATTGGATAATTGAATTTTTTTTCACATGTATGTTTCATTTGTACTTTTATGGAAGAAAAAATAATTGGTATAATTAATTTCTATTGATCTTTGTTTTTCTAGGTCTTTATAGTTCTGACCTTAATTTGGAATTTGTGCATCATTATTTCTTTAATAAAAAATTTAACAAATTATTTGTTTCTAGAAGAACATAATATAGAGGGATAAATATAATTCCCTAACCATATTTTTTATTTATTTTTAGTTTCTTTTTTAATAGATATTTTTTTCTTCTTATGTCCAGATTAATTCCAATGAATTTTTATTTTTTTATGTTTTAGTGTAGGGAACACCATTGTTACAATTTTTCAAGACACCGTTTTGAAACCATGTAGGTTTTCAGTCATGTTTATCAAAAAGTATTGACATGGTTGGAAAATGTTTTTTAAAAATATATGTCCAAAATTTTGATAATATTAATTTGATATAATGAGGATACATGGCTGATGTATGGATTGAAAAAAATGCATCAAAACAATGATGCATTCCCAACTAATTGATATCTTAATATTTTCTCTTTACCCCCATTTCATTCATAAAAACCCTAATATCTTATTGTAATTAGTTTTCAGGTCACATTACCTCACCCATGGTTAATTTACCCTTTCTATATAGTTATTTCATTGAATTATATAATATTTATGTCAGACATTGTTGGTAAAATCTAATTCCTTCCTTATTCCACCTGTTTTATTCTTTATTTATTATATTATAGAACTATAATAGTCATAAAGACCTTCTATTTCCATGTATATGTATTTTTTTTAATTTTATTAATGTTTAAGGGTTCCTCTTGGATTTATAAACCATATTAAACCCTATTTAAGGGTGGTTTCATAATAGTTTTAAATGAATATATGTTTAAATATAGGTATCTTAATGTCGAGACCATTAAACATAAAATAATAATTGATTATTTTTATTAATATATACTTTTGGTGTTTTATTAATGTTATTACATATAAATAGTGAGTTTTTAACAGTAATATTAGTCCTCATTTGATTTAATTTGTTATAAAATGAATTTATTTTTTGATTCGAATTTTTAAAATGATTTATAATTTTATACACACTATGTGTTTGATTTCTCAATTGTTTGGCTACATGAACTAAATTCCTGAATTCAAAAATATTTCATATAATTTCTAAAAAAATACTATAATTGTTTATTTGAGGATATTATTTTGATTTTTTTAAACCATATTTATTCTCTATTTAATGTTTAATAATTTATTATGATTTTTTGTTAAATTTTCTGTGGATATTTTAATAATTTTGTTTCTCTACTAGATATGGCATTATTGTTTCTAATTTCTCTAAATAGTTTTCTATAAAAGTCACACATGAATCATTACCCTTTAATATTGTGAATACCTCTGTAATATTGAATGTATTTTACTCTAGTATTTTTCCCCCAATAGTCGAAGTATTTATATTCACTGTGTTTTTTTTCATTATAGAAATGTAATGATATATTTTTTCCTGGTTTTTCAGGATGAGTTGATGGATATTTTTTTATTTATATTTCTATAATATTGTTTGATAATTCATATCAAAACCTGTATTTATTTCATGGTAATCCATGTGTAGCTTGGTAGATAATAGAAGAGAATTTATTGAACTAGGGTTTGATCATTCTCATGAATATGTCAATGATTATAATTTTTCTATACTTATTGGGTTTTCCTATATATTTAGGCATGGAAGGATAAAAATGATTATTATTATTATAGGTTTTTGTTATGTTTAATTAGTTAATTATTATAAGGATTATGATGGATTTTTTTTATCATCCCTAGAGCTCCCAAGATGTCATCATGATTGAGACTGCTTCATATTAATGTTGGTGTGTGTTTTTTTAGTCACTGATAATACATTGTATTACATAAACTCTAATATGATTAATAAAAAAAATAAAATTACTCAAATCATTATTCAAATAGTAAATTTTCAATAAACCCCTATTGTTGAATTATTTATCCAAATATTTGAAACAATATGATATTTTGTGTTATAAATGGGATTTTAATTGAATGTGATATTGTATATAATTAGAAAATGAAATTTTAATATTATTTCTAAGTGTATTTTAAATTTTGATAAACTAATTTAATTTTAGAAGGTTATACATAGTGTATTGGGGGATTATGTACTTTGATTTCTTTCCTCAAACCAATCATATTATTTGTTTAACGTGTTCTATATGATATATCTGACAATATTAATTCATTGATTGACATAAATGGTGATGGTATAGGGTGATATACACTTATAGTTGGTAATCAGTAGCGGTGGATCTATTTTAGTTTTTTTGTTTAACATATCCATATATAAGATATACTGAAATACATTCCATGGGTGCTATTTATATTCAGGATTCAATATTGTTGGACTTATTGATTTACTTATTTTATATTTTTGATATATTATCTTATGCATATATCATGTTTATTATTTATACTTTGATGTCTGCCGCACAAATTTATTGAAGACCCATGCCAAGAACCTATGAAATAGTGAATTTTAATAATTTGTTTTATTGTTGAAATCATTATAAAAAATTAATATTTATGAAATTTTATCATGTTATTATCATATCGGGTGATTGAATTCCATTTCTATTATCTCATGTGTTAGGATCATGTGTAAATTTTGGGGGTATCCATGATTATGAGGATGATACTCATAGTGTGATTGGTTTTTAATTATTTTTCATAATGGTTTAATTGTAATTTGATTATCTTGCTGTGATATCTCCATAGTAATTTATTAGATCTATTCACTTATAAAAATGATAGGAAACATTATTTCATCTAATTACTTGGTCAAAAATGAGATTCCTATAGAATTCACTTGTTCATCTAGCTCCTCTATCATAGGAGTTGTGTTATCATCAATAGTTTAAGCTCATGTTGTATTATATTGAGTGTTCTTGATGGACCCATTACATTCAATGAAAATTAATTTACATTGAAAATATAAATTTATAATCCAACGTATTTGTATAACATATTACTCAAAGACATGGTTTTACAAAAAAAATTCCATCTACAAAATCATTTCCTTATTATCTCTATATGGGAATGACATTGATAATAATATAAAAGGTTTAATTTATGGAAAACACATGTATCTCAACTCAAATTGATATTTATATATTTTGAAAAAACCATACCAACTCTACCTTCAAGGTTTAAGACAATTTATCATTATGTTGGAACATTGTATATCCCCTATAAATATGATTCCTCTCCAATATCTAACATATTACAAGAAATTAATTTTCTAATTTATTATTCTTCATCACGGGTTAGGGTGATATTAATGTCATCATTCTAAGACTAAATTTTCCCATCTTCTTAGGATAACCATAATCAGTCATTAATGGTCTGTACAAACATTTCATGACATAACCATTTCTTAGTTATCTTGTTGTTTTGTGAAAACCTCTTTCATGTTGAAAATCACTCTTCTATAATGGATATATGAATTTTTTGTTAAAGAAATATTCAGACACAGATTTCATAGATTAATTAATTTCCAATAATTGAGGATATTCCAAAAAAATATGATTTAATATAAAAATAAATTTTATCTTTTAATCGGGTTCTTCTAATGTATTCTATTCCACATCACCCTATTCACAGGTCAGGAAAATGATTTATATTTTCCAAAATTTTATATATTCATCCACCTTCATCATTAAATGAAAATTCCAATCAAGAAAAAAGGAGTATAAATTTTTTGAAATATAATTAAGGTTCATCAACTCTTAAAATTATAATATTATAAATATATCATTATAATTACAACTCAATATGTATGAGTTTGATCAACAATCATTACCAATGATATTATAAAAATTGGAATGAATATAAAATATCACCTATACCCTGAGTACAACTATTAGCCTATGTGTCTTATACATGGGTTCATAGATCTCATATGATGAACCTTATATTACATATCATAAGGAAATACTCAATAGATCTATCACTAAGGTGATACATGCCTTGTAACAATTGATGACATATCATTTTTTTCCACCCTTGTATATTTTCATGCCTTATTTACTTGTAATCAAATTTGGGAATGGAAAGAGTATATCCTGAGCAATATTTTCATGTGGATCCTAATAGTTTAATCCTAATTAGTACTATTTGTGTGAAGAGAATACTACTCTTCCAACATATGAAGTCTTGGAGATAAGCATGGGTGTGATGAATATAGAATTATCAAGGATGAGACTTCCATTTATTGATATTTATGTTAGTGAATATGTTTCCCACCATCCTAATGCAATGTTTTTATTCTCACCAGAACAAATTATTATAGGATTCTATACCTATGGATATAGTATCCACCATGTCTTAGGTGATTAGATATTGACCAGGATACATCATTATAGTCAGTATTCCTCTATATTACAAGGTTTATTATTCATTACTATATTATAGGATAGTATATAATATTTCAAATATTTTGGTTATTTTATATACTTGTAGTGTATTTTAAATTCAATATATATATTTTTATAATGAAAAAAACCTCACCATACCTTTTTTTCCCCTATAAATCATATCTCGGCTTGCATACATTTTTCCTCACATCTATTACATTGGTTCTTGATCTAACTTTTGTTTGTTTTAATTAAGAAATTTTCATGACATCTAATTGGTTATATACATTTACTCACCAATGAATAAGAATCCTTATTGAACATATCATGGTTTATACATATGACATATAGTAAAATAGTTATATTATTGGATGTTGGGTAAGAATATCAATGAAAGATATATGAGAGGTATCAATCATTTTGTGTTCTCTAGGACTGGTTTTGGGGGGATATATTACATTCTACAGATTATGTCACTTCATTTATTTGGAAATTGATTGGTATGTATTTTTTGCTTCAATTTTATTGGTTCTAAATTGGGTTTAATTCTCATTTATTATATTCAACATGAATTATCACATATTTTAATATCAATATAAGTTTTATTCTTTTTATTATTTTCTTTAATTAGATTATATTTGAACCTTTTCATTACATAAATGTGATTTAGTCAAAGAACTCTTAGTTATTGAGATATTACAACTCAGTGGTGGTCACCATCACTAGGCCTATTAGATATATTTCTAGGTTGGAGATCCAATCATTTTTATATTATAATTATTCCAATCACTTGGTTCTTAACATGATTTATCATTTTAGTTTACATGAAACATTATTTTAATCATCCTACACAAAAACCCTTAGAGTAATATAATTATCCAATGTCCAATTTTACTTTACCTTCATATCAATAAATTCATGCATAGCTATAAAACATCATTATAGACATTACACATTAGTAATATTGTTATAAGATAATAATTAGACATTAGTTTCAATGATTATAACATAAGATTACTTTACATTCTGAATGAAGTTTTCTTCATAGGTACTAATAGAATAATTGTCCTTTTCAATTATCTATTCGATTTCTCTCTCAATTTTAGTGGAGTGAGTATACAAAAAATATTTTTATATATTATAATCATGAACATCATTATTTATGTATAGAATATTTATCCCTCATATATCGTAATCATAAGGGGAGTCGGCCATTGTTTAGTTTCACCTACCGAAATATAGTTATTTATAACAACATTTTCATTCTATGAGAACCAGAGAAGGGGAAATATAGTATATATTTTGTGAATCAATTTATCATCAATTAATGTGTCATAATACACACTAAATGTGGGCAGTCATTTCCATATGAACAAATAAATTGATTGGCGTTTCTTTAATTTTGATATTATGATTTTTTTCATGGTATGTTTTATGTTTTATAGATTCAATTATTTGGGTATGAACATCCACGATACTTTTCACACCTTGAGAAATTCTATTTGATTTCATATTTGGTAAATTATTAAATTTTCCATCATATCCATTGTAAACATAATTTTTCCCCAAATTCCAACTATTGAATAATAAAAATATATTTAGTATCATGAAATAAGACCCATCTAATGAACTTGTATGATAAAAAATATCAATCCTAATATCATTAAGGTTATGACACTTCTTTGGGTCAATATGTGAAAAAGATGTTCCATACATCAAAATATTATGTTAAACTTTAGTATATGTATGTATTATCCTCTCATTAATCATAAAATAATCCCTAAAATTTACCACATCTTTCATTGATACTAATAGAGAAGAAAACCCATATCATAAAAACTTACTACATCATGTTATATATATTTTAATTTTTCCTAAAAATAACTCACACAACCATAACATATAGTTTTTTTTGTATTTCAAGTTTAAATTCATAACAAACAAATATTATAAATATTCATGAACATAGTCTATATATATATCCCTAAAAATTAATACATATCTTTAAATATATTATATATTTCACCTCTTCATAACTCCTTGAATTTAAATATAAAATTGGTCTCTTCATATTCTCATCAAGGGATGAATATAAATGATTTCCATTATATACCAAAATTCAGAACAATATTATCAAATGGGAATGATAGCATACTTAATTTACATGATGATAATTTTCGAAGTATTAAAAAATTAAAGAGGGAACAAAATTCATGAATTATGATAAAAGGATTTCATGATAACATAAAAAATTGGAATTATAATATTATGATAATATAAAATTATCAAAATCTTTAGAAACACAACAATTGAATTTTTAGTAATTATTTAATATTTTTGAAAAATATTTATCATATAAAAACAAATAAAATAATTTATTATGCCAAGGATAACATCATAAAAAGTGTCACATAATTTACAGAATCATAATATCATGGATTCAATTCACTATCAATTATCATAATCATTGTATAGGGACTCGTAGTGGAATTGGTTCAATAACTAGTCGATCTAATGTTGTCTCACGTGATACAATTTTTTAGCCACTTCATTTCAAAACTATATAATTTCATTCTCCACATTAATGTGATGAAAAATGATTCATATATATTCAAAATGAATATGAAATAATTCATAAAATCGTCATATAATAATCAATCCATAATAATTTATAGTGTGCCTTTAAAATAATTTTAATGAATGATTGTAATATATATAGAGAATGGAGGAGGATTCTAACATTAGATAATATTCTTGGTGAATCATAAAAAATATAATAAGACATGATTATTGATGAAACATATTATGTATAAGAATATTACATTAAAAATAACATGAAATATTCTCCAATTATTAATAAATTATACTTAAAAATAGATTAATTTATAAAATAATAATTATAGAAAAACAATTTCAAATTAGCGAACATGTTTTTTTTAATTATAATACTCAAAAATGATTATTTATAAATAAATCAAATTAAAATAGTGGGAGAACGAAACCTTGCAATAAATTTCTTATTTATTCAATTAACCCTTTTAAAGATAAAATTACATTTAATATAAAATTACCATAGAAAATAATTTTTGTGGGATAGAGAAATATATAAAATCATTTGAAAACACTGGACATAGGGGATAAGGATCCATAACTGAATTGAAGGGATATTGTCAGCTCCACTAATAAGAATTATTTCAGTTGATTTATAATACAATGTGATTTTAAATTATATTAAGATATCTAATATCAAGGATATAAAATTATGTGTTGCATTGGAGATAAAAAACAATTTTCATTTTTTAATATTTATCCCCTAATAATATACATTCCAATATGTGATTATAATGGAATCCCCTATTACATTTATAATATAAAATTAAAATCTATTAAATATATAGTGTGTGATGGATTTGTAAATAAAATGATTTTAATTATTTTAATTATTTTATACATACTTGGGGTTTTATATAAAATATATGAAAGTATAAAATGTTGAAGCCTTGTGACTTATCATAATGAATGGAATATTATACGAGAAACTCTTAATTTTACTCCCAATAATAATAAATATTATTTAACATCATGTATAATAAATATAAATTTATTATTCAATTATTTTATAAAATTATTCAAATCATTAATATTTAATAATCCTCATTTATAATCATTTATTACACATATAATAAAATTTTATTTTTTATTTTCATCATTGGACCCATTAATTATGATTATTTCATAACATATTCATAAAAATAATGTCAATCATTATTCAGTGAAAATAGGTTTTCCATTCCTATATTATTAATGATTTTTTAATAATTTTCCTTCGTATACTTATTTTTTCCCTTGTTCATTTTTTTTTGATTTCATTGTTATAGTTCATAGATTAGATTTCAAATGATAATGATTCTTGTAATTTACCATCAACAACAAATTACATTTTAGTGACTATTAATTTTTTGGGTCATCTTTAATTAAACATATTCATATTTTATATTATTCATTAGTATAATATATTAATATTATTAATGTCTTGATACTAATATAAGATGATAACAATGGTGTTAGAGGGGCATTTTTTCTGAATGTGGTTAAAGCATCTTAAACAAAATCATATTATACTATTATATTATTAGGAATATAGAGTTATATAACTCTAATATTTTTTCCAATGTTGAGTAATAATGTTAATTAAAATAAATTCATTATAAAATGAGACTTTGAAATAGTTTATATGTGGTAAAAACTAAAATTATGGTGAGTAACTAGATATTCTGACTGAATCACTTTTTCTAAATTCGGGATCCTTCATAATGAAGGATTTATGACTTCATAATTGGAAAAATAATTACTAATTGAGTAATAATTGATTATGATAGGGATTTTTTTAGGTTATTCATGTTATTAATAGTGGTAATTTTTGATTTGGTAGGGGTATAGGATGGGCTCTTTTATAGATGAATTTTATTGGAATTTTCACAAACACTCATTCCCAAATGTGTCTTGTTGTCATTTTAGGTGGAATGTATATATAAATTATAAAAGTAATGTATATTGTTACAAAATCTCCTCCAAGAAACATTCAATAAAATTTTATTCATATTTTATGTTTTTCCCTCTAGATTTAACCATTTTACCTAATTTGACATTTAGGGTGTTAACCGAATTTTCACCTTTATGACATATTTTGTTAAAAAAATATTTTGACCCTAATAAATAATTTCAACTTGATGATTCTATATTTGGACTCTATTTAATCTACTTTTATATCTATATATAAGAAATTTATATCTTTAGGGAAAAAACAATATGTTTTTCACAAAAATGGCATTATAATCATTTTATGTTCTAAACCTTATTTCATGTCAATCTCTGGATAAATGGTTTTTATTGTTATTTTTTATACATATAAATGTTTAATTTCATTGAAATAATAATTAAAATCTGACCATTTATTTTTTTAATCAAAATACAGTATAATTAAAAAATCATAAAAATAACTTTTAATTTTTAATGATTTTTATAACATATGAATAAAATTATTTATTTACCTAAAAAACATAAATTTTATATATCTTATAGTTTTAGAATCAATTTTTTAATTTTTTTAATTTTATATTATAATTTAATATAAAAAATAGTATTATGTTACAAATGAAAATAAATATTTTTATAAAAAATTATGTTATCGAAACTATATCGTTCCTTCAATGGAGAATTATTCCTCAAATATTTTTTTATATTATATTTAATTTATAATAAAATTATATAAAACATAAATTTTCATATTGTGTACATGAATATGAATTGGTCATATCCTTAATGTCCATAAAACATTCTTATGTAAATCCATCCATACATGAATAAAATAATTCCTCATATTTTGTGATTAAAATGTAACATTGTTAATCATATGTTTATAGTTCCATTCCTTCTTATTGTTTTTATTATTTGTTGGATGTTCATGGTATATTATGATGATATGAATTTCTACTTTTTCCATTATTATATACTTATGGTTTCAATTAATAAGTAATATCACAAAATATTTTTTCTTGATATATCTTGTAACATATTTCACTTTGCACATAATTAATATACAACAATGAAATAAAGAATTATTAATTTTTTTCAGTAAATATAGAATATTTATACATTCCATATTCAAGTTAATTTATTGAAAAAATTATGGCTATAATATATATAAATTAAATATGTAACATGTTGAGATCACCTTGAGTAGCAATTTCATTGAAAATTATTTCCTTCCTGAAGCCGTACAAAATATAAATGAAATATATCACATTAAAATATCATGTTGAGAGACTCTATATGAATAGTGGGAGATAATCATGATATTATATTCGTTTTTCCACATCAATGTATATAAAATAACTTATCCTCTATTTTTTCTATTAGTTGACAATAGAAACTGGTAGAAACCAGATTGATTTTTTACGAGGAGCTCTCATTAACAAATAAAATTTTAACTATATGTAATTGATTGAAATGTTATAAAAAACTCATAATAATTATTTTCAATTAATGATACTAAAATATATGTATATGAGTTTAATATATTAAAATCAACATTAATAGAATCCCAAATTGATTAATATTCTTCTATTTCAATGTAAAATGGAACTAACAAAATTGGGGGACTCACATTACACACAACATGAGAAATATATATATGTTACTTATAGAAAATTATATATATTATTTCCCACATGATAATGTTAGGTGGTTATGGGATCCCATATATCCTACTAGATATTCGATATAACCTACCAAAAAAGAACTGTTGAAATAGTATCCCATAATAAAAAATATTTAATACCCAATAATAAAAATGTTCTATATTACTTCAAGGTCGTAACTAATCCTTTCATTCAAAAACATTCAAAAATGTTATCATTTTAAAAAATCTTATCTATTTGTCATGATAATGAAAAATAAAAAACCCGAATTACGATCCAATGATAAATGATATTTTTAGAAAATATATAACGATTCAAGAAAATAAATAGAACATTTTCACTAATAATGGTTCATAGTATATATATTTTCATGATATATTTATTTAAAACACAGAAATATTTTGATAATAATTTATCTGTTAATCTTTTCTTTCAACATATACATAATCTCAAATTAAAATTAATTGCATTTTCATTATGGATTGAAATGTAATTTTCTTTGAATGAATGAATAAATAGTGTAATATATAACAGAAAACACAAATAATATAATGAATGATCCTTTTTAATATCATGAAGGAAAATAAATGAAAAAATATAGAAATGAGGATAAAGATACAGCTATCATGAATGATGTACCAAAGACTATCTCTGCTAATTCTTTCATCTATGATCTCAATAAAAAATCAACAATGGTTGCATCCTAGGAAGAGGATTTTTATATATTTGAATTTTTTTTGAAAAATATTCCAATTTTGGAAGTCATAATTAAATTTTTTTATTATATAAATTTTCATTAATGAATATTTTAATAATAGGAGGAGACTTTATACTGATTGAAGGGTATGTTTGGGTATGGAATGTTTTTCCAACAATAATTATCCCCTTTATAACTAAGAAGTTGAAAATACCAAATTCATTTTCTAATGTAGTAGAATCTATAAATGTTTTCATTCCCTTAATTATTTCTTCCCTATAGGTTATATTAATTAGTCCAACAATTGTTTAGGTTCAGGTCAAAAATAGAGTACGTGCCTATCTTTTGGGGGTATTTAGAGGTTTTATTTGTGAGAGTAAAATGTCTATTGTTCCCTATTAACTTTCATGTTCCAAACATATAGGAATGAAAAATATATCCAAGATTAAAATATTATTATTTTACATATTGTAATATATATCATCTATTAATCAAATTAATAGAATGTTTAGTGCCCTTGAGGATTATCAATGTATGAAACTTATTTTTATAGAACATGTTATCATTTCTCTATAAAAACCCCACTATAATTCACTATAGAATTCTCATATGATATGATCATATTCCTGGGATAGGAAATAGAATCAAATGTGAAGGTTGTGATTAACTTCTTAATAAGGAAAATATCGTAAACACTCTAACAATTTTTATATCAAATTCAGAATAGAATTCATGAGGGGGTGATAATTATAATATTAAAATAAGATAGAACACCATTGGTAATCCACATATAATGAAAAATTACTATTTATTTTTAATTGATCATATATTAATAATGGAAATGATAGAAAATATTGAGAAATTATACATTACCCAAGGGGGAAAATCATATTCATATTAAAAAGATGTCATTAAATTTAATCAAAGAATGAAAATGAATTAAAAAAATTCACATTTATAGTATTTATTATGTATTAAGGCCATAAAATCATAATTATACAATAATAATATGATATGATATCACCAAATCACTTTCATAAAACAAACATGTGAGTTATTCCTCCCACATTATGTTTAAAAAAACATGTGAAAAATATTAGCATAACAAGTTAATCCAACAGCTTTTGAATAAGGATTTACGGATTATTTCACACCAAACACCATTAAATAAATATTCCCCTATCATATTCATAAAAAAATAATTATATAATATGATGTGAAACTATAACTGGTTCATTAGATGTTGATAGTGGATGCAAACTGTATTACACAATACCAACAATTTCTATGATGGTGCTATAAAACATGTATTTATATACGATAAACAATAAATATACAACAGAATGAAACTTGATGAATAATATATCATTCACACCAATGGATTTATAAATATCATATTAATTTAAATATATAAATCCTTGTTGATAATATGTATAAATATGGTCATCTAATTCCATTAATGTTACCCTCAAATCATTATTGTAGACATAATGATATTATTGTCATGGATATACTTTTATGTAATATCTTTGTATAGGAATCCATATTGGAAAATATCCATGATAATTTCTCTCATGATGAATATTAATTCTTCACAAATCTATTTATCATCGAGTCCCACCCATCATTGAATAAGTCCAATGCATTCATAATATATAAAATAAATAACAATCAATAGTCAATTTTTTCAACACTCATCGACATTGGAATACCAATATAAATATTAAAAATAATTTTCCTCATGAAAATATTATAAATAACATGATCATAACTCATCCCAATAAATATGGTGGATTTTTAACCAATAATTCCACAACATAATGGCGTAAATAATCAATGTTAATATTAGAATAAAAAATATGTACATTGTGAATAGTTCCTATTTATGTAAATAAAATTTCATTGAATTAAATAATCCCTAAAATGAAAAACATATAGAGAAAGGGGTATGCAGTTAATTAAAACAATTCCCCATCCAATAAAAATTTGGAATCTTTCACAACAACATCCAATCAATGAAATTGAATATTGGGTACCCACAATGTAAATTAATTGGAATTTTGGTTATTCATATTCATGATGGATTTCAATGGAAAAAATTAGGATGGGTCATATATTTAATAGTACATAACACTACATTATCAAAATTGGGAAATAAGGTTTCTTGGAACAAAAAATATCATGTCCCTAGTTTATCAATGGAAATGAAGAAGGGCATTAATATATATTGAAAACACCATTAAATAATAAGGAGACTATTGGAAATTCATAACAAATTATCTATGATTGGATTTTTTTACTATGAATTTGAACCCATTACACTATAAAGATAATAACATAAAATAGTGGGTATATCATGAAATTAAATTCCAATTTCTGTTATTGATTTTTAATATTAAAAAGAATTGAAAGTCAAAATATAAAAGGTTTATTAGAAAAAAAATTTACATTATTTTAATAACCATATATAATGTAATATAATTTCGGAGGTCACATTATTAAACATAAGTATATTTAATTGTTCTAATACCAACGGTCTGATCAGTTTAGTATAGTTGGAGAATCAAATACAGAAATTATAACCATTTTACATTTTGGATAGAATATTAATCATATAAAAAACCCATGATTCCTGAAATTCATTCATATAATTGATATTTTTTTCAAAGTAGAAGGAAACATGTAAGGGTCCTCTAAAATGGGAATCAAGGGTTATATAAAATAGAAACTATCATGAATAAATAAATAACAATAAATTTGTAATGGTAAATAACTAAAACAATTCATTTAATCGATATATTAGGAAAATAATTCCCCTTGTTATAACATCAATACAACAATATATGGGATAATAATAATTTAATTACCAATGAAAAAAATGATTAATATTTTATTAAAGGATTTTATAAATCATAATAACTATATCATTAAAGAATTCTAAAAATACATTATCATTGACATGTATGAAAATATAAGAAACCCATTTAATTTTGATAACTTGGGTGTTGGGAGGCATTTACTTATATCAAATAATTAAATATAAATGGAAACCACCCATCAATTCATGTCTAATTCATTACACATATATTAATTTTTTAAATGGTTGGAGCTGAAGCCTCGATTTATTATTTAACGCAAAGACAACTTTAGTGAGGGTAGAGAGAGACCCCTTACAAATCCCGAAGGGCCATGGCCATGGGGCATGAATATAAGGCTTGGAAGCCCATTTTTTCCCTAAGGACCCCTCAATTGTATTGCTACAGTACCATTCCTACTATAGTCCATCTACCACTATAATACCTCCATTCTATAGTTCCACCACTTCTATAGTTATGTCACTCCTATAGTACTACTATAGGCCCCACTACAGAACTTCTACAGTTCCCCGAAATTTTGTCTCTTTCCGAATTTGATCCAAGGTCTTTCGGATGACAAAAAAGAAGCATGTACCACATGGGCACAGGCTCATTGGCAATAAATTCCTCAATTATTCAATCATATATTATATAGAAAAATAAAATTCCTTATTAATAAATATCTATATTATGTAAGTCATACAAATTTATTAATATTTTCTTCTATCAATTAAATAAAGATAATATTATAACACTATATCAAAAATGGTATATATTTTATACAATAAAAACATGTACAATAAATAATTATTGATATTTAATGGAAATATATTGTCAACTTATCATATGAAAGATATTGTTTCATGATAATGTTAACAACCACAATATTAATAAGACATAATAGTTAACCATCAGTTCATTATGAATTTAGGTTTTTTAGTAAAATCGTGTCTTTTGTATAAATAGACCTAATGGAATTGAACTACTTTAGTACTATAATGTTAAATATTTTCCAATCTAGAATCTTTGGAAACATGTAGAATAAGAAAAATATGTAAATACCATTATTGTAATATGGGAGCCTTTATATTCATACATGATAAAAATATTTACTTTTAAAATTTGTAATGTGAATTGAAAATTTAACATTTGGAAAATTGATGAAATATTAATTTAACACAAATATTTTATATCCATAATAATATAAAATGACATTAAAAATAATTTCATTGACAAATAAATTAAAATATATTTGAAATTATGGACATGAAAGACTAATTTATCTAATTAAAAGGGATATATATTCTATTTCCTCTTAAACACTTATTATCTAAATTCTAGTATCATAGATATTGAAAATTTCTAGAAAATATGGAAACACCTTAAATATATGTTTAATACACAAATAGATGAAATGTATGAATGAATAATGAAAATATTCCATTATTGAAAATTTTAGAAATCCCAAAAATGAGAGAGAAAAATAAGTTTTTGCTTTTCAGATATCTTTTAAATTAAAACCCATTTAGAAAATAAATCAAAACAAAAACATTAACCCCAATGAATAAATATTTATTTATGTAAAATATAACAAAGGGGAAGTATATACACCACATAATGTTGAATCGGTATATATTAAGAATTTTTTTTAATAGAGAGGGAATTTAGAGGGAATTCACTTAACATCATTCTTCCCTTTGGTTGAACATGCTTCAAAATTCCATTAAAATGGTTTTAAAAATGTTATTAATTTTTATTGGTGATGTATTAATATTTATAATTTCATATATTATCCTCTTATAACATCTTATCTATAATGTCCCTGGTTATTGGAGTGGGTTGAAATACGCAACATGTTTGAATTTGGGAGTCTTGTGAGCATACCAAAACAGTTCATGATCTTCCAATAATAATTTTATTGTTAATTTTTTCCCTTTATTTACTATTGTATAGGAATTAATGATCATAATTTACCATAGTTTATGAGTGAGTTTTTGGTGCATATGATCATGATAACAAAACTTTTCAAACTGTGAAACGGCAGCTGCATGGTTTGGAAAAAATGTGTGTCCCTCAAGGTGTAACAATGTATACCCCCTTTGGAACCAAACTTGGTTTGAAAAACCATGCAGGTGGGGGTTCATGGTCATACTGGTGATTTTTAGTTTTAAGATTATTGTTTCACATGACATAGACACTATTAGTTTTAAATGTGTGTATGGTCACACTGTTAGATCCCCATAGATAGTGGTTGTGCATGGGCTCCACACGATTTGGAAAAACACTTTGACACAAACATACATGGTTTGGTTCTTATAAAGTGATAGTTTCATGGTCAGCGCACGATTTTCAATATAGTGTTTCCAAACTATCTAGGTCACATAAAAGATTGAAGTTTGTAAAATTCCCTCTCTCTGTTTATGATCTTTGAAACTTATTCCTACTCCACCCATGCACAAAGCAGATGAGAACCCTCATCCTTCCCCACCCTTTTGATTTGAGCAATATTTATTGTTTGATCTCTTAATCGATCGTCGTTGATCTCATTTGGACCACATCTATAAGGGATTTGATCTTATTTCTTTATTTCCAATATTCTCTCTCCATATGGTGTTCTGAATTTGTGTGTGCCATTTACCCTATTTTCATAGAATTCGCCCAAAATACTAAATTTTTTAAATCCATATCGATTTATAGGTAGCTATTAGATGGGTTAATTTCTTCTTGTAAGAGGTATATGGTTCGTTGATTTATCTTTTATTTTTATCCTATTTTGAGTGTTAATTCTTGAGTGAGTAATTGGGTAGTCTGAGAAGGACCCAATTTATGTAACACCATTCATTTAAATTAATTAATTGAACATTTTTGAAGACTATTGTTATGATTACACCTGAATATTAATTGTTTGATCATTGTGAGATTCATTTAACCATGGCTAGATTTTGCTAATGTGTTAAATTAAATTAAAAAAATTAACTCTAATTAGGTATATGGGAATGTGATGGGTGCAACACATTTATTGAGAATGTTTTTACTATATATATGACGTGATATTTTTTGTTGGGTCGGTATTATCCCATATTATTTGGGTGATGCTGGTCACCACTTCGGCGACATGGTTGTAGGATTGAGGTGATGTGGTAATAATGTTTCGAGTATGGCTCATGTTAAATTAGATGGTGTTGACCATCAAATTTAGTGACATGTTTTTGGGGGAATTAGGGGATGGAATGATATGGATTAGTTACTAATGTTGATAATTTACGCTCACCATTATTGAAATATATTCCATTCAAGTCATGGGCACAATGATATGACCAAGATGATGATGTTGGTTTAAACACTTGTGTGGTTAGAGTCCTTTATTAATTATATCGTATAATGGTTTTGACCATCAGTATGGTTCTATATTATTTTCATAGAAATCCATAGGGATGTTTACGAGCCATCGGTTAACCATGTTGATACTGTCAATTAGGGTATGAGATTCAATATATTCGAAGGTGTTGGGTGGAGATTATTTAGATGTGTGGAAATTTTGGTTCTTCCAAACAAAATCTATTGAGATGGTGGTGTTTTTAGTCGAAATATATGCATCGTTGGGACTTGGGAAGTCGTAATTTGTGTCAATTATATCATTCAATTAGGGGTGTGAGGGATTAGGTACTTATTATTTATCATTCCATTGGGATGTCAGTAACTTTCTTTTAGACATGACGTGTCGGTTGATAATAGGAGTTGTATGATTCTATTAGTGGATAAACTTGAGGGTTCACTAGTGATGATTTTCAACAATGGATTACATGGGATTTTTGGGAGGGATCTTCTTCAAAAAAATTGTATCGATGATGGTTATAACACCCTGACCACAATAATTCCTATATACAGTGCATTAATTGAATACATTAAAATGATTACAATGAATTATATTTTGAATAACTGATCATTTTTTCAGTTTTGAAAAGTAGATTACACGTATTAAAAATTACTTTAAAATTAAAAGAATAAAATGAAACAAATATAATAATTTGATATTATCCTAGATTAACCCTCTATATTTTTCATAAAAAAAGTCTTGGCATCCTGGGAAAATAAATCATAAGAAAGGGTGGAGCTCGAATGTTTATTAAGGGTTAACAATACAACAAAATATTTTATAAATAACTATAAAATTTTAAAGAAAGGAAAAAAATAGACCACAAGCCTTTTATACATAATCATTATCATAATATAGAAAGAATAAATAAAATAATTACATTTAAATAATCATATGTATATTATAATAGTCAAATAATCACATGTAATATAGTTAACTAATCTCATAATGATGGAATGCATAACGTCGGACATCATAAACATATCATCAAGGATTCTTGCCAAGACTATAAATAATCATGTAGAATCCCAAACATATGCGTCTAATGATACATAAAAATTCATTGAAGAGATATAACAGGACCCTCCCATCACATACTATGTCTAATGGATTCATCATATGAAAAGGGTGAAACATAACCTATATAAACATTCATATTAATACTAGCATTAGAAATGATATCACTTTACCCATAACCCATGAATGATATCAAAGAAAATCATCCAATCTCAAATATATCATAAACCATTAAATAATATATGATATATTTTATTATATGAATATAACCTCAATTAATCGTAAAATCCATTGAAGGATTTTGACATAGATGAAAATGATATTAATAAAATCATTAGAAATTTCGTTACAGAAATAACCATTTTTTGAAAATAATAATTTAAAATGGAAAAGAATTTAAAAGGAAATATTTTCATTGAAAACAACCATGTAATATTGTATATGAAGAATCAATATTTTAAGGAATCATAATGGTAGAAAAATCTTCTCATGTCATATAAGTTAAAAAATCATTCTTCTCATATATTTTCAAAAATGTAAAACAAAGTACCTTGTATGAAAAATGAGAGAGACTTTTTTATAAAATCAAACATGGGTAAAAATTTCCTTAAATATTTATAACATAATATTAATATCATTTTTAAAATCATTCCTAAGATACGTGGACGTGGATATTAAATATGTCTGAGTAAATAATTACATATAAACAATCTCAAATAATATATATTGTAAAATTAAACCTTACCCTGTACATTAAATTAGTCGAGGCTGAGTTAACCTCATGTGTGATGGTCAAAAAATGATATTAAATTATACCATAACCGCATCCATATCTATTATATTATATGTGATCCTATTATACTGTTTTGTTAATAATATTTTAGTATTACCATTGTTTCAAGTGTTAACATATTTTTCCCCATTCCTCTTTTGTTATTAAAGTCATATTTATTATTAATAGGTTTATGTTATTGAGTTATAGAATGATATTAATTACATAATTATTATTTTTACTCATTTTATAAATTTTATAATTATTCTTGAAAGGTTAACGTGGATAATGAATCTCATTGCAGCATAGAGGCGGTAGGTTGTACGAACACAAAAGAGATGATATCAATATCTTAATAGTAAAATGGTATAAAAATAATTGCTATATTAATTATATAGAATAATAATCATCTCATAATCATTATTTATAATCATTATACTCATAATTATTCCAATCAAAATAATGTACTGTTTGACAAAAATTACACCACAACATGGAGACAGTAAGCCATACAAACACATGTATGGTGACATTGTTTTTAATTGGATGAGTGAAAAGGTGGAATATGGTTATCCCAAAATCATTGAAACTTCTCTAAATATATTATATTCTATATTTTTTTTACTTTAGTAAGGAAATAACATAAGTATAGTTAGTAGATGAAGAATATAACTTTGAAAGAGTTCATAAAACAATTACCTCTTCCTTGTGTGTCTAATTTTGATTTGAAAAACAAATTACTCCATAAGATGAATTTATTTCAAATGTATGGACTCTAGGATGAAGTGAGAGATGTTGGGAGGATAAATGGGTAGGTTTTTAAAAGAAAAATGTTATTTTAGGTGTGAATAAAAGAGATTGATGGGTTCCCTTTTATAAGAGAAGGGAGTGGAACTATAGAAAACTCCAAAACTATTAATTTATTATAATGTGTTTTTTGATTCCAAATCGATAAAAATTATTTTATATAGGATATAATATTAAGATGGGTTGATATCCTCAAAATAAATAAAATTTAGACATTTTTTTATTTTATTATAATTCTTTTTATTTTAATTTATCCTTAATTAATCTATTTAATTTTAGTTGTAGTAATAATATTCTAAATATTAAAAGGTTTTAAATGATTACTTATAAAGTGAAAATTTTAAAAAAAACAGACTATTAATGACATCTAATTCATTATAATTATAATTTTTGTGTTTTTAATTATTTTTTTCATTTTTA
The DNA here is from genome assembly GCA_963277665.1 of Viscum album. NCBI lineage: Eukaryota > Viridiplantae > Streptophyta > Magnoliopsida > Santalales > Viscaceae > Viscum > Viscum album. Next base: position 928,708,023 of record OY728145.1, on the reverse strand, counting down.
AATAGTTTAATAATATATTAATTTTATAAAATATCCATAGTGTCAATTTATACACTATTCATTTCTTTGACTTTAAATGAAATCCAATATGAAAGATAAAATCTTAATAACAAATTAATATACTTATAACATGTAATATTAATCTATTAAATTCATGGAGTACCATATGTAATTCAAATTATATTTCTTATATTATTATTAATATGATTTATTTGATATTTCTAGGAATAAAATAAATCCTTCTCCAATGTTATGTCATCACTAATTATAATTATTTCATATATAAAAATTACAAATAAATTAATATGATATAGATAATTATTAAATATTTCTAATGAATAGTTATAATTGAATTTATCATTAATTTATCACTATATACAAATTATTATTCATATAATAAATGAGAGTGGCATTTTGTCACACTCATTGATTTTAATATTTTCTAGAACATATTCCTAGCAAAGTGAAAATTAAATTATTATATTTCAAAAAATATCTTCTAAGGTTCTAATTTAGTAATATAATACGATATTGAATGTTGTTATTGTAATTTTATAATATTATTTGTACATATAATTAGCCAATTTATCCTTAGCCGTAGAAAAAAATTATCTTATTATTTATATTATCAAAAAAATTTACAAATTTCTATAATTTAGAACCAGTAATTCCAAATAAGTAATTTGTTTTTTGAAATTAAAAACATAGAATATTTTGTAATTAAATCAAAATTAATATAGTTGTTGGAATGAGAAAACGACTTTTTAAAAAGTAAAAATCATCAGAGGATTAACATGTGGTTCTTCCTTTTCCCTTAAAAGGGGTCTTATCCAAAATCAATAAAAAATTCTACCTTTGGGACATTCAGTCAATCATCAAAGGATTAACATGCGTTTTAATGCAATTTTAATGTGAAAATAATTAAAATTTCCTTAATTTGATAAATTTATAAAAATATAACCTAATTATACATTATAACCAATCAAAATTATAATTTGATGGTATAAATTATTTTGATGAAAAGTTTTTTTTCATTTAAAATTTAGTATTTCATCACTATTTATACATATTAGAAAAATACAAAAAATTGAACCAAATTCTTTATATTAAACATTAAAATAAGAAGTATATTATTTAAAATAGAAAATATAAAATTGTAAAATATTGATTTAAAATGGGTTTTCTATTAAAGGGCGGTAAAATTTCTTTTCAGAAAAATATAGCCTTTTAATGGGTAAAATATTATTAACAATAATATTATGACTATAAAATCATTTTGGTGGATGTAAAACCATTTGATTAATTATATAATATATAAACTTCGTAATTTGGTTTATATTATTCATTCATGATGATGTAATGACTATTCTATAATGGTCATGTTAAAATAATGATATTTAATTATATATTATTGTTCATATATAATCAGTGTTTTGTGAATCACATTCCACTAAATATATTCACTTTAAAAGGAGACATAATGTAAAATAATTTCGGAGTTTCATTATCCCATACATTAATAAATTGTATCCCAGTAATTTGTTATTTTTGGTTCGACAACTAATGTTTGACTATTAAAAATTCCTTTATTAAAATTGCACATTAGAATAAGGGTTGACACAACGTTGACTTTAAAATAATGATTGTGATGTATGATGGTTACCAGAGTTAAAATGTAAAAGAGTTGCATGTTGAAAAATATTTAAATGAATGAAAAACCTAGCTATTATGATCATATGTAGAGTGATATAGAACACGGTTAAGAGAACGTTAGCAACCACAAGGCTATAAATCATTGGTGATCGAAGGGACTATTTGATTCATCTAAAAGGAATTCTGATAGAATTTTTGGGATGAAGAACCTTTCCATATAGTTGAAGAATATTTTACTTTAGAGATGATCAAATAAGTGATTTCTTTATATGTTATTAGAATAATCTCATACTTTGGTTGATCTTTGATCTTATTTCACATTACTCTATGTAATATAAAATTAAATTTTAAACGATTTTTTCTCACCTGAAGCTATTTTGATTAATCATAAGGCAAAAAGTTTTTCCTTCTTCATATAAAATATTACTGAAATAAAAAAAGGTTATACCAAATCATCCAATAAATCAATCTTTAACCTCAAACAATAATATCCAATGTTCAATTTACACTATTCCAAACATATGACATATCCATAATACACTTTCACAAATTAACAGTATAAATAGGTCTCCAAATTTCCAAATTCAATCATAATAATAAATTAAACAAACAACATATTGTAGCTCCTATTGATACATAACAAATATTTAGACACCTTAAAACCCCTAATGAAAATATTCATTCATACATATATTTAATGTATAAGTATTTTAGTACAATCCATAAATATATAATTATTCTCATAAATTAAATCTTGATTCCTAAAACAAAAATACAATAATTATTCCTCTTATAATGTATGAAAAAAATGCTTCAGTATGATCAATTTTCTTCTTCCAAGCTATATTTACTTGATGCTTTGGAAAATCATTTCTATAATTTCCCATCTGATTAAAATTACATAATTTAACATTTATAGCTTATTTTTATCCCTTATGACCTCATTTATTTTGTCCATTATCTCCAAACATGTTACAAACTCCCATTCCGTTTATGTAAGTATTGGTGTGTTTCTCTCTAATATTACCACATATAGGGAAATCATTATTTACCTTTTCACCTTTACCTATCTCTTGCTACTCCATTCTCTTCTTCCCGTGATTTCCATTAATTTCACAAGACATATAAAATTATATCACTATCCTGGTATCACATGAGATTGTATCTTTATACAATAAAAATGTTTTGGAGACAAATTCATTTGGTATAAATGGTTTTAACCCATAAAATAAATGATCAATTTTTATTCCTTGGGTTATGTATGTAGTCTGTAGCATGACTCATTAACCATGTAAATTTTTCCACATACTTTGTAACATTATCATACTTATTTCTCCTTATATTCATGAATTTTATCACCAAATACTCTCTTTATTTATTAGAAAAAAAACATTTAGGACAATTTACTTAAAATCATTCCATCCCATAATTGAAATTTTGTCCTCTTCTTTCATGTTTTGAATTAGTGACCACTATTGATCTGTGTCTCCCATGAGATGATAAAATATTATGACAACCATATCCCTTTAATTACATTCCAAATCATGAAATATATTGTCTAAAGAAATTATCCATTTTTTATCTATAATTTTATTTTTAGTTGCATTTAATGTTGGGGTTTTTTTTCTCATTAATAGTTATCCATGTTCCTCCAAATTCTAGAATACGATTATCCATACAGAAAATGTTATTATTCATAGCCTCGGATAACTACCCAAGTATAGTTATTAGTTTCTCAGCACAAGTTGTAGCTCCATCTCCAAAATAATTATATTGCAATGGAGGGGAATCCGTACTTGGACTACGTGTGTTGATACAGTTTCCATTCCTTCCACTACGCACCATTTATAAACAATTGAATATAATAGATTAGATTATATCATATTATATAATCCAAAAAATGATAATGATTAAAATAAAATAAACAAATTATCCACATTTAATTTCATAATCATAAATATGGTTTCCTTGGGGGAATATTTACTCATAAACCATTCATAATGGTTTGTAATGAAAATATGAATTTTCCTAAGCATATACCCTTGGAGTGTCAAAAAATTTTCTTAGTAAGACATGTTGTTTTCACCAAGATTCCTTGGGTCAACAACTGAAAACCATATCATATTTATTACTCATAGGTACATCTGTTTCAGATAGACATCCACTGGTAGTATCCGAATATGGATGTATTTTATTTAGGAATATCCATATTACCAATACATTAACAAAATTCTAGGATGTTCTTCTATATGTATCCCCAAAGTCAATGTTAGGGTTATATACCCTAATCTATATTTTGTACCTCTGGTTTCCATGATTGTTGATAAACGTCCTTCAATACCAAATGTAACAACCCGACCCGAGAAGCCCTGAATCGTGGAATTGTTTTATAAAATTATAATTATTGTAAGGAATCAAATCTAGATGGACTAATTAATTTAGCAACCTTGGAAAATATATTACATATATGAAATTTACATTAAAATTTATACCATAAAATTAAATGTAGATAATTCTATGAAAAATCCATTATTCTAATAGCATAACCCTACATATCAATCATAAATTCATTCATGACATCCGGGAAAAATAAATAATAAAAAATTGGGGAACTCATATTCTCAGTAAGAGTAAAATGTACAATAGAATCTATCAAAAATAAGAGTAATAATTTAATGAAAGGTATAAAACAAATACACGAGCCTTTTAAACAAAATATTTATCATAATATGGACAAAATAATTCAATTAATTCCATTTAAATATTCACATAGATATTCTAAAGTCAAATATGTACATGTAATATAAATAAATAATATCATAATGAGGGAATTTATAATGTTGGATATAGTAACCATTCCAATGAGGCCTCAAGCCAAGACCATAGATAAATAGGTAAAAACACTAGCTAGTTTTCCTCATGAGACCTACTGATGTATCAAGGTGCAATAGTCGGCCCATCCGATTGCATTCAAAATCTAGTGCATTAGTTATATGAAAAGGGTGATACATAACCAATATAAACATTCAGATTAAAAGTTTCAATCAAATATATAAAACCATAACAATAAACCATGAATGGTATCAAAATGGAACATCAACAAAAAAACATATCATAATACATTCAATACAATATGATATATTGTATAATCAGAAAACTACCTCAATTAAGAATAAAACTTAACAAAGGATGTTGACATAGATTAAAATATTCAAATAAAATCAGTATAATTTTTTTAGAGACATACAAAATTATATTAAAAAAATTTATTTCAAATTCCATAAAATAAAAAATTTAATATTTTCATGAAAAATCTTATATTCTTGTAAATTAATATTCACATTGTCAAGCAATAATGATAGATTAAAAATCTACTCATTTTGTATAAGTTAAATAAATATCATTCTCGTACATTGTCAAAAAAGTGAAACAAGGTACCTCGTAATTAAATGAAAGAATATTTGTTTATATAAAATCAAACGTGGGTAAATATTTAAATAAAATTGTAAAATAATAGTAAGAGTATTTTGAAATACATTTTTATGAAACATAGACATGGATTAAAAACGTTTCACTATAAATACTTATGTATATACAATCTCGGATAATAAAATTATTGAAAAAATAACCCTTAATGTGTGTTTTCCATTAGTCTGGGGTTAGTTATACTACTGTATAATCATTAAATAATGTTATTATGGTATACCAAGACCATATCCATATTTATTATTTTATATATGATCCTCTTATATTGTTTTTTTAATATTATTTCAGTATTACAATTTTTAGGTATTTAACCACTTCATTCTCACATTCCTATTTTTTCTTGTAAGTCATATATATTATAAATTTTATGTATTTTTTTCATATAAATAATTATATTCAGTTAATAATTATAAATTTTACTCATAATATAAATTTTATAATCATTATTGAATGGTTATCACCGAGAATGAATCTCATCACGCCATAGAGACGGTAGATCATGTGTACGTACTTACAATTATATCATTCAATTAATGGATTAATTTTATGGAATAGGATGGTATATTAATTATACATAATAATTATAATGTCATATTAATTATTTATATATATCATTTTGATTATTATTCCCATCAAAATAAATTACCATTTAAAAACAAATTACACTAGAACATATAGACTATAAGTTGTGCGTACACATGCATGGTGCTATTTTTTCATAGGATGAGTAAAAATGATGAATATGGTTCTACCATAATCATATAAACATCTAAGTATATATTAGATTATATATTTATTAAATAGGTATGGAAAAACATTAGAAAATGATATATAAAAAGAAAATAACTCTGAAATAGTTGATTAAACAATTATATCTACCCCATGTATCTCCTTTTGATTTGAGGAAAATGAATCTAAGGTTGGCTTTCTGGCCAATATATGGCCTCTAAGATGATGTTACGGAATTTGGGGGGATAAATGGGTAGGGTGTTTTCATACAAATGGTTTTAAAGATGTGAATAAAAAGACAATGAGTGGTGTCCTTTTATAAGAAATGGAGGGTCACTTTAGGAAACTCCAAAACTATTAAATTTTAATAAATTTATTTTTAATTCCAAATAGATATATAATGATTTATTTTCATTTATAATAGGAATATTGGTTTAAATACTTTAAAACAATAAAATTTATACATGTTATGATTTTATTTTAACTGAGTCATTTTTATTTATAATTAATTAATCTATTTAATTTTAAATGATGTAATTATATTATAAATATTAAATCACAATAAATATTTACTTATGTGGTTTCAATTTTCCACAAATAAAAAATTTATGAAATTTTATACCTTTTGCTTATCACTTTTTTTATTTATGTATTTTACTATTTTTGCATACTTTAATAAAATGCTATTTTTATAAAATACTAATAGTGTCAATTGGGACCCTTTATTTCATTGACACTAAATAAAATCCAAAGAGGAATATAACTTCAAAAACCTATTTAATATACTCATATCATATCATAGCCTCCTAAAAAAATTATTTATCATGTTAATTAATTAAAATTATTATTCATTTAATTTTTTTAATTTCATTTAATTAAAATTCCAATTATTAAAATATTTTTTGCATCACTATTTTTTTCATCAGTAATGTTAATTATTTAATCTCTAAAAATTATCAATAAATTGATATTATGTAGATATTTATTTTATATTTATATATACTATTTATTATTGGATTTATCACCTACTGATCAATATACTAAAATTATTTTTATTATAAGAAATTAGGTTGTTACATTTTGTCACATTCCTTGATTTTAATTTTATCAATGTCATATTCATGAATAAGTTTCCATTAAACAATTTCATTTTGAAAAATTTATGATAGGGGTTTAAGTCTGTAAATCATTAGGATTTTTATAGGTTTTATGTTAATTTTATGTAATTATTTTGACCTCTAATTACGATTTTTACCCTTAAACACGGTAAAAAAATTACTAAAGTTACAATTCATTATTTCATAAAATAAATAAAGCCAATTTACAGATTTTGGACACAGAGATTCCAAATATTGAATATTTTTTTCAAAATTTTAAACACATTCGTTTTAGTAATTAAATTATTATTAATCTCACTGTAGGAACGATAAAGCAGTTTTCCTTCAAAGTAAACAACATCAAAATAATGACATGTGTTTATATCCCATTCTAATACGAAAATTATTTAAATGACATAAAATATATTAAATGATAAAGAAAATATAATTACAACTTAAATTTAATAAAATTTGAAATTTAAATCTATAAGTTATTTAGATGGAAAAAGTTATTTTCAATTAAAATTTTGTATTTTTCACTATTCATAAAAACATGAAACTTATCAAAAAAAATACAAAAAATGACCCCAAAATAATTTTTTATATTATTCATTAAAAGAATAATTGTAGTTTTCCACGCTAAAAATGTAAAAGTGGAAAATATTTTGTTTTAAAAGGGTTCACCACTAAATGGAAGTAAAATTGATTTTTAGACAAATATAGCCTTTAATTCATAAAATTTGATTAATTCTTATCTTATGACTATAAATAATTTGGATGGATTTCAAAAAAATATAAATTATATTATATGAAAATTTTAAAATTTGGTTAATACTATTCATTCTTATCAATGTAATTGATATGCTATAATTTTTGTGTTAAAATAAAAATATATAATTATATATCATTGTTCTTTTAAACATGGTGTTGTTTGAAACATAAGCTATCAATGAGATTAAATTTAAAATGATATATAATGTAAATTCATAGGGTGTTACAGTGGTAAAATTAGGTTAATTTTTCTTATTGGATACTATGTACAATGTGAGAAGGTTATTTATATTATTTTCATGTGATGATTTATTTATATTTAGTATACACCTTCTTAATTGTTGGGGTAATATAGGCACACATTGGTGGTGGCCTACATTGATTTATTCTCACACCCTAAAATGAACCTTCGTTATGCATGTATATTTTTTATTTTTGATCATGTAAGGGATTGATCTAGGTAGTAGTAAATTAGAGATAATGTTATACTAATTTTATAGGATAGATAGAAATAGATCTTGGAGGATCCTTTATCATATCGAGTTACCTTTCAGTTCCATTTTGTATAATTTTTTTATAGATTTATATACTGAGATCTACCATAATAGACCCTTTATGTTCAATACTAATTGTCATTTATAACCTAAATTGTATGCATGATCAGTAAATGGTATATTGTGGACCTATATTCTAGAAATTTTATATCTCACCTTGAAAATTCTAATTGTTTCTTCCTTTATTACTTCTACTATTGTATGATATTTCTCTCATTGTAGTGAGTTACAGGTCCGGTCGTTTATGGTATTTCTTCCACATATATATTTATTTCAAGACCATTATTATGATAATTAATTGAGGTTATTTTCTCTACACTATCACTTTTCTACCCCCTCGCTAATAGTCAGGTACCTTTGGTATATGGGGATGCGTGATTGAGGCCTATTTTTTAACCATACATGAGAAAACTTTAGGTTGGTAACTTTTTTATGAAGCTATAAATAGTTTTAGTGTATTTTTATTTACCTATTTTTGGGGAATACTATTGGGGATCTAGTATATTATAGACTATGATGTCGTTGAAACTAGGTTAGGATCTCATTCTTGGGGGTCCATTGGCCTAGTATCCAAACAAATAACTTTTTTTCTTTCATTATAATAAAATACATTGATTAATATATATTAGTGTGTTTGGGATGGAGTTCTTGTGATTTTCATTGGGGACCTTTAATATTCAATGATGGGTTTTTTTGATCAATGTTTCCACCAAAGAAGCTAATCAGTGTTTTCTTTCCTATCATCTCTTTGGTGGAATTCTACTCTTCCAACCCAATATTTTGGTTCTAATGAAATATCTATTCAATGCTATGTGACATGTGATATATTTAAATATAGTAATGTATTATAAAATATAATAGAGGGATGTGGACATGGGGTAGAATTTTACTCAGATACCTCATATTGATATGTGATAAAAGGCTCTTATGTTGGTATGCGAGGGGACATGCGGCAAGATTTTAATGTGATTCATGGGTCTGATATGTTCGGATAAGGATCCAATAGGAAAAATGTAATGAGATATGTTCCTATGTGGGATTATAATGATAATATATTGCATATAGACAACCTATAGTTGAGTGGATTGAGGTATGTGATTTGGTGCCATAGGAGACTACAGAGGTTGAGACCCCTATAGGTCGGGATGAGGCTCCGGAGGGTCATGGTGATCATGAGTCGTAGATAGAGTCACTGGTAAAGGACCAAGTATAGGTTGTACATCCATGGGATATGACATTTTTTGGACAATGCATCGGCGATTAGCTCATGGGTTTCGGGGTCATTGTAATCATGTTTATTGACAAGGGTTCTAGGGGAGTGGTTGATTCAATGCAATAACTTACTCAAGGGTTCTAATTATAGTACCCACCACTATTTCATGGTGAGGATAGACCACATGTGATAGTGATATGGATAGATTCAGTTTATACAATCATCGAGAATCTTAAGACGCCACCATGAAAGAAGAAGAAGCCTACGAGGAACATCATCATAGGATCAGAAATGAGCTAGTGGGATGTTTAGGATAAAGGAGACATACACAAGGCTCTTTCATGGAAGTAATTTGAGTCAATGTTCATCATGAACTTAATAAATGAGATTTTGAGTGTAGATAATTATTGGGATTTCATAATACTAAAATTGGGTGACATTTATGTTATGGAATCTGTATCAACTTTCATAATATTATCAAACATCACATCTAGTATGGTGAGTGATGGGACCACATGAGTGATGTAATTTGAGAATAGATTAATTAAATACATCAGGGTGTAGATAAACATCTATGGGTTATCCTAATTTACACAAGTTTTTAATAGTGAACTGATAGCCAAGGGAAATTTGAATGACCAGTCGTACTCGATCTAGGTGACGACTCCAGTTGATTATAGTGGCGATTGATCAGATAGTTGTAAGTGAGGATGAACTGATTCTGAGATGTGTGTTTAGGATAGAGATTCAAGTATACCCCTATGGTGTTCTTCACTAATGGTGTTATTCTAGTGTGGGGTTGTAGTAGATGTGCAGAAAAAATGTAACTGGTAATCGAAGAAGTTCTCAGAATGTAGCCATGTCATGCATCTTGAGCGGTTCTTCTGGAATCCTTCACACAAAAGAACTAGTCATGTATCATGGTATACATATAAATACTAGGTTGTACATGGTTCACTAATAGGATCTAGTATCTGGTATTTAGTATCACACATATATTATGGTATAGACTATGGGACCCATTATTGGGGTTTCGGTCCATTGGTTGGTGAAACACCATGGGGAGGCCCGGGCTCTGGTAGCTGACTTTTAGGCTATTTGATAACACTAGAGTTTCCATGATAAGAGGAGTCAAGGGATCTTGTATTAGTCATATGTAGTATATGGGTGTGATTGGGGTGATATTTATTATGGAATGTCCCCATATTTTAGGGATTCTAGTTTCATTGCACGAGGTGCATAGATGTTGTATATGGACTAACCATGTGTCAGTTTGTATGTTGTAACATTCTTGGATGTGTTATATACATATATATATATATATATATATTATGTGCAAGGTATCTAGATTATCTCTGGGAATTAATGTGATTTGGGTTTCCTTTATGTGTGTTGGACTTTGGTAATTGCCGTGATGCAGGATCTATAAGAGGTGCATGGCACTAGAACATTTTTGTGGCATATAGAGATATATATGACCTCATAGGTGCCATATGTGTCATGGGAATGAGGAGGGAATCTTATGATATGTGGTACATGATTGGATCTATATGTTACATTATCATGATTTGAGAATTTCTTGTTTTTTGTTAGTGAAGATGCATTGTGGGAGGACTATTGATTTTTTGTATGGTCTGTGAACAATCAAAATATTGAGTTTTGTGTCAAGAAACGAATGGTTAGGTAACTAATATGGTGGAGAGTTCCGTGAGAGGGTTTTTATGTGGACATATTGAAATGCATGGTTGATTATGCCTATCGACTGGTCAATGTTCTGATGCTCTACTAATGTGTATAGCAGCACTCGGGTCAAATCCTCGGAGATGATACTTTTTAAATTGTCCATTTTATTTTGATTAGGGGGGTTTGTTTTCAGAGAATAATTGAAATGGTTGATTGATAATGATTTATTTTAAAAATTAATAAATATTGGGGTGATTTCGTTTTTAGGTAGTTGAGCTTGTGATATCTTTGAGCATTGCTTTATATTGCACTTAAATTAAAACCCACTTCACAAGATAACGTTGATTGGAATTCCTAAGTGTTAAGGCTTTAATCCAAGACTTCAAATAACTTAAGCTTCCAATATCAATCATATCATTTTGATGGTGGTGTATTTATGGTACCAATAATCCATGGAAACCACACTTTAAACAAAATAAGTCATTAATCCATTACATGTTAATTACAACATACACAATATTAATTCAAAGAATATTTATCGGGAAAATACTATCAATCACTTAACATCCCTATATTTTGACTCACCCCAATAATGGATTTACCCAGCCATTTGGGTGTTTAATAATCTGGTTATAATGATTATGATGATAAATTAAGAAATTAAGTAAAAGAAAGAGATAAGAAAAGAGTGGTGCGTCGAACAAACACACACAAACAATGATGATAATTAAAAACGGACTTTCAAATGAATGAGTAAGAAAATGATGGGAAGGGGAATAAACTATATTTAAACTATATTAAGAAAATTAATATTAAACTATAGAAACTGGATTATAATAAGAGATATTCAAGAAGAAACTTGCATTAAAACAAAATTACATAGAAAGAGACTTACAAGATTACAATAAAGAAGAACACAAATGTAAATTAAAACAAAGAGAGGAGGAAAGGTCTCCCAAGTGAAAACATGACTATGGAAGGTCCTCCCAAGAAATTTGAAAGGATTTTTTAGTGACAATTGATGCTCCCCTCTTCTGAAATTTCAACCCTTTTGAAGGAGAGGAGGGGGATGCATTTATAGCCCATGGAAGTGGACTGTTTGCATTCCCAATTTGTCCCTCCACTTGGATCAATGATTTGGAAATCCATACAGCCAAATCATTGGATATATCCTCCATAAAAGTTGAAGATAATAATGTTTGTAGACCTATCTCAATATTTGGAGTCATTTGGACCTATGGAGACAATGTTATGGCCAGTTGATAAAACAATTTTAATCTGTCCATTTCAATCTAGTCGTTTTGAAGTCCAAAAGGTGAATGGGTTTTTTATTAGGATTATGACTTCAAAGCCGAATGACTTCTTCAACAAATTCGGCCGCCTATATGTCCTCTTTCACAATGAAATAGATCAGATAGCTCTTACAATTACAATATGAGATATGTCATGAATTGTTTCCTGATTTTAATTCCCGTCCAAAATGGTGTTATGGACTTCAAGGCATTAGTTGGGCCCATTATTCATGTATTTGGACCTTAAACTTCTTATCTATGATTCATTTGGATAATATAAAACATATAGTAGAGTTTCCAAAAATTTGGGCTTTGATATTTAGAACAGTAACTCAATCAACATTGATGGTCCAGTTTCATCACAAATTCTTTGGGTCTTCTAATGTTGACTATATGAGCCTTCAAATTGGATAATTTTCCCTCGATTTCTTCTAATGATACGTGAGAAATTGAATATGGAATCCTAAAAAAAGAACCACAGAATTTTATACTGAATCAGTTGGACTACTTCTAAAAATGCTCAAAAAATATACATAGTATTAAAACATTAATATTTCACACAAATTATGCACATTTCATATAAAATCAGTATAGGGGGTATATAATAAGTCATGAAAATATTTTTAACATCAATTATTAATAGGTTATGCATAGGTTTTTTTAAATTATACTGGGGTGTCTAGCCCCATATTCGGTTATTTATTTTTATCTCATGGATGAGCTTTGTTACAGTGGAAAATCTAAAACATTCTGGGTTTTTGAGTGGAATTGAATCTAAGAACCTTTTATGATTTTGGAGTGTGATGAGTGGAAAAACTATTTTTATGGTCTTTAGATAATTTTTTCAAGATTTTATTTAAATCAATGGATTTTTTATGTGTGTTAATTATAAGAAAGTGCCTCGATTTTTCGTGTGGGTTTCAGGTGAATTTGATAATGAAAATTCAACTTTTCATAGAGAGAAACATTTGTTGAATGGTTTGGGAAAATCATCTAGTCTCATAGGTGTCGCCATGAGGACATCATTTGGATCTAAACATGGTTTAAGAATCAGTAATTATGTGTTTTATGACTATATAGGTAATCTAAAATTTTTTGAGGAGGAGTTTGTATGGCCAATGCATGGTTGGAGAAATCGGTGTTCTCAGATGAATTCATAGTGCCCCCAAGAAGGATGTTATTATTATTATCTTCGTGGAATGGGAAAACCATGTGATCATACCATGCGAGGATTGGTTCATAATTAGTGAGAGCTGCACAGTTGGTGCATGGTTAACAAAACCATATGGTTGAACTATGTATTTCATTTTAAACAAGAAATGTTTGAAATTCCCCTACCTATATTTATCTTCACTCTTCCTCTTTCTTCCCCAATTGTGGGAATAGTATTGGGAAAAACAAATCATTATCATCCCTTAATCATTGATCCATTTTTATTAGTCAAGCTCCAAATCGGTCACCATTGGTCTCATTAGATTCACATCCATAAGGGATTCGATCCAATTCATTCCTTTCTGGTTTTCTCTCTCCATATGTTGTGGAAAATATGTCTGAGCTATTTTACCCTATTTTCATGGATTTCATGTAAAATAAATATTTCATCCAAATAACCTCATGTTATAGGTTTGTATCTGATGACTAAATGTCTACCAATATAAGGTATGTGGTTTCTATATTTATCTATGATTTTGATCATGTTTTGGGGGTGCATTCTTGAGTGTTCCATTGGGTGGTACGAGTAAGACTGTATTTAATCCGAACGATTCTTTTATATTATTTTATTAATCATTTAGTATATATATCGGAATTATTAAAACTATCAACAACTGTTATAATCCCTGTGGGAGGCGTCAAACCATTTGAATATTAGGATGGGGTTTTTATTCAAATTAAATAATTTATTTATATTTAATTTGATGATTCGATGGGAACGTGATAAGGCCGATATAAGAATTGATATGGTGTCGAGGATCTAGATGAGGTGGAGTTGTTCATCATGTTATGATTTTCACAGATTCTTTCTGTGACGTTGATCAACGGTTGGGTGTCATGGTCATCAAATTGAGGTGACAAGGTCATGGGGTTATGAGCATGGTTCGTGTGATGTTCGATGGTGTTGAACAACATATTGCGTGAAAAGATTTTAGGGGAATTAGGTATCAAGATGATGTGTCTTAGGTATTTATATTTGTTATTAAAACTCCATTTGAATGGATAATGAATCGGTGGGGTTATTTTCAAAAGGACATGGCTCAGATGATGAGGTGGGGTTGAAATCTTGTGATAGTTAAGGATTCAGTCAAATGTGATTTAAGATGGGGTTTCCAATTTGTATGGTCAGATGTTATTATAGTAGAATCTCATAGAGATAGTGAGCATACATTAGTATAATTCATCTAGACTGTTGGTTGGGGGCTATGTATTTCCATATTTAGGGGCTTTTGGAAGGTTATTATTTGAGTGTATGGATATTACCATTCATTATGATGTTTCCTATTGAGCTCATAATGTTATAATTACGAGAAAATACATAATTTTTACTCAATATGTTGTCATATGAGATGATGGGATCTTACGGGAAGGGTCATAAGGGAACCTATACTTTTTATTGGTTGTGCCTTCAGAACATTGGATACATTATTCTAGAAATGAGTTATCCGATGAAATAAGGTGTTGTGTGATTCTATCAATTGTGGAGCTGGAGGGTCCACGTTGGATGATTTTAAATAAAATATTCCATGTAAATTATTTTAAGGATCATCTTGACTACATTTATAATAGTGATGGATGAATCCAAAAAAATTTACGTAATGGTAGATGAGAATAATGGAATCACTTTATTTACATGAATTGCATATTCTGATTTATTTATATGTTTCATACACATTATTTATCAAATATCTATTATATAAACACATTAGTGGTCTCCTTATATTATTTATTATCACACCCAATATAGGCCCTTCATGATGTGGGTATATTATATTCTCCTACAATCAGGTAGGGGTCTGAGCCTAGAATCATGACCTCACTAATCTGGTCAAACCGATGGAATGGGATGGATAAGAATGGAATTTTGAGGTTCATGATCATCTATAGTTAAATTTTAGTTCTATTTTGGATCATAATTCTTATATATGTATATTCTATGATCTTCCATGACTGACCATTTTTTATTACATATTTTCTTGTATGACATAACATATTTACAATCCCTAGAATGGTATGTTTTAGGGATTTATTCTGAAAATGGTATGGCTGAGATTGTTGATTTTTATGTAGTATTTTATGATTTCTATATTATATGATATTTCATTAACTATAGTGTGATATTATGTCATTCCTTTATATTACTTCTTCCACTACTATATTTATATATAGATCTTTATTATTATGATCAATAGAGGGTATATATCCCCACCATCACCAATTTACACCCTTGAATTTTTTGTTAGAAGTCATTGGTACATGGGAAGGTGTCCATATTTCATAAAAGTAAACATTCCCTAGGAACTGTTAGGAAGGATAAAATGGTCATAGAGCTACATTATCAACTATTATATAAAAATATTTCATTATTAACATTATTTTGGGTGTTAACTTCTTCATTTTCACTTCAATTTTTTAGCATGGATGTTGTGGTTCTTATGTATATGATATATTTACCTAATATCAATAATTATATTAATGTTATATATACAATATCAGCTCAAAAATTATATATTTAAAAAAATAGTTAATATTGGATATCATAACTGAATTGCATCACTTCATGGATAAGTTGCGATATATGTATATATGTGAGATTGTATCATGTCCTTAATGTGTTTAATGGTAAGGTTGCAGATGATATATTAATTTTCATAATAAATATAATTTTATATGTATCTTATACACTCATTATTTCCATCATTATTTCTATCTATGATAGTCGATTATTGAAACAATTTACCATGGTTCGTGATTCGGTAGTCTATCATACCAATGGGATAGTGTATTCCCCATTTCATGAAGATGGTGATGGATAAATATTATTCCTTTAATATAATATAATATAAATAAATAGAATATGTAGGTTTAATTATTTATTCATTGTAAATACATAATTAAATGTTGTGAAACATGATGTAAAAAATTATGATTTTACAGAACAAAATTAACATCTCTTAGAGTAACATCACTTGGATAATTTATTAAGGACCATAGTGATTGTTCTTTAGGATAAAAACACCTGTAAAATGGAGATAATATTTTTTGGGATCTAATTTTTTTGGGTTTGGTTTATATAAATGTTTTGATAGTTATGAATAATTGAGGGGAGGAGGTTCCATTTTAAAATTAATGTGAGTGGATCACATGAAACTTTTCAAATTGATTCATTAATGTCATGTAATTTTCTTTGAAATATTTCCCTAAAAGGATTATATTCTATGGTGGAAATTAAATGGTCAGAAAAAAATCAAAAAATGTGGTCATATAATATTGTATGAATATTTTGACATGTAGCTATTTTGATTAACCATCGATAAAGATGTTTTTACCTAAATTTGTGTAATTAGTTATTAAAATTTTAATATATGTTATTTATAATTTAAATGTTGAACATATTAAATATTATAAAATATTATAAATATATATACGAAATCCATTTAGTCAAATTCAATTCAGAAAAGTTATAAAAATCATTCTAAAAAGAAACTAGCCAAACCTGTCAAAATCTGGTTGTTAATGAAAGAAAATTTCAAGCATAAGATTATTTGATTTAAACTATATGAAATTTTATCCACATTTTAATGGAATAAATTAATATAGATATATATATAATATAAACCTCATTTAAATAATTCCCTTTTAGAGATTTTATTTATTTATTTACAGAGGATAATGATTATAATTTTAAAAAATGTTTTCTAAAAATATCCCTTTTCAGTCGAAATATTTTTATCCTTATTTATAGAAAATTAAATATATAAGAAATTTTAATTATAACTCCTACACAATAAGCATATAAATAAAATATTTCATATATAATTACAAAAAAATATATTTATTTATTATTTCAAGGGATATATTTCAAATACTCATTATATATATATTTTTACCATATAAGTTCAAAATAGATATTCATGCTATAAAAATAGAATTTTCAATCCATTAAATATTTGAATTAATATTTTATTTTATTATTATTATTATATAATTTTTTAATTTAAAAATTTTTTATTCAGTGTTTCTTTTATCTATTTTTGAAAAATTACATTAATGACATTTTTGTAGATAATAGCTTCTTAAAAAATAGGGGAGCTCATTATTTATAAAAACTTCTAGTTATGACATTGCATACTCAATTTTATGATTTAACCAATGAAATTTTACCTATATATTTATGTATTTCCACAATACCTGTTCTCTCATGTAATGAATTTGGATGAGTTATTGACAGTAAGATAAATCATGTTCAAATATTTTTCTTTAGAAGTGAGCACACATGTTATGTCAAGAATGAACATCCTTAACAATGATATATTAAAACATTATTTAATCTATAGTCATTTTTGAAATATAAAATTGATGAAAAATCATAGATTCTAATAGAAAACGATTTTATCAGTGGGGTAAAATTTGATGTTTTGTTAACATTGAAATTTCATGTTTCAAAAGGATTAAGGAAATTTTTTAAAAAAAACTTAATTTAAAATATTTAAATTCAATATTGCTTCTTTTTGGAAGAAATTAATATTTAAAAATTGTTAAATGAAAACTACATTTTAACATATATATTTTAAAAATAATATTCAATAATATATCCATAATAATGACACAATGGTTTCAAAAATATGATGTTATACCATTTTCCACAAATCTACACTTAGAATGGATATTCATAAATATATAATTGAGAAGTGATAAAGTGTTTCCAATTATAATGGGGATGAATTAGAAATGGATTATTTTGAAATAAATTAATCCTATTAAAAAAGTGAAATTTCATTATCAAATATCTAAATAATTAATTGATTATAAAAAAAACAATTTCATAAAATTTTAAGAGAAATAGTATGTTCTCATTAGATGAATAATAAATGGGTTTAAAATTATAATGCAGGACAATGGGGGAAGAATATATAGAGAGGTATGGGAAATCATTATTACAAAGGATGTGATTTATATTCAACAATGATGTACATTTTTATGAATAGATTCATCAATGAAATCATTTATTAAAAATTAATCATCCCCTAATAGGAATAGATTTTTCCATAGAATAAAATCATAGGGTGAAAGAATTAATTCTCAGAATAATTATATCATCCCACTCATGTAACTGTTGAATAGGTTCACCATGCTGTTGTAACACATGGACTAAAGAAAACCTCCCCAACCACCAGAGTCTTTTGACGAGTGGCGAGGTCATATAAGGTCATCATAGCGATAATATATCCTTATAATATAATATTGAAACATGAATGAAATTAAATTTTATCTAATATAGAAATAAAAACTAATTAAATTAAAGAATAATGTATGTAATAAATAAAAATATATCCATATATGTAATAAAATGTGTTTTATTCCAATTGGAATGTCATACATATCAGAAAATAATATGAACGAGACTAAATACTCAAAATATAGAAAGTGGATTAAACTAAAAACACACCCATAAGGATTGATTTTCGGACCAGTTACTATCTCTATGATCCACCCCATCTAATATCAATCATATTTCATATGGCACATTCTGTTTTTCAAAAATAAATCAATGAAGTCTTCAGGTTTACCAACCATCATCCCTAGAATATTTTGTCGAAAAATTAGTTATAAGCCAAAAATGGAATTAAATGTACATAATGTTTTATAAAATATTTTATATTTTGATTTATTTCATAAATAAGTTAGTAATAAATGTATAAAAACACAATAAAATACCATCGAACCTCAGGATCTAAGATGACCATCACATCAATCATACCTACATTCTCTTCTGTTAAGTGTTTTTGAGCATGTATCGATGACTGTACAATCAATATTCACCACATGAAGTGATGTTTAACATCAAGAATTCCAAAATATCATGTATAAGGTGTAAACTAGATACTAATTCTAGAATTATCAAGAATATAGTATCATGTAGAATCTATGGTGATCATCCATGAATTTCTTAAGAATACTATATGAAATCTAAGGAGTTCATCCTACTAATCCTTATAATTATTAATTATCCATCATGTTGAATCAATAAAGATCATAATGAAATTTTCATTTTTCAAATATCATACATAATTTGGAATCTAAGGATTTCATTCCAGAATTCCCATTTATTTAACATTGTACATCTCATAGAATACAAGGATGCAATCCGAAAAATACCATTTATTAACCACAGTTCATTACATATAATTTAACATGATCATATTGTTATTATAATGTATTTATATAATCAAATGTGTGACCATTTAATCTATTTGAGTATCATTATTCTAAAGGGAAATTTTATGTCACACTAATTAATTCCCAATTCAATGAAAAATAATGTAATATCTATAACGGTGGGTTTTCAAACATCCTATTTAGGAATATTGCACAATCCAATTTCACCAATGGATTAATATATAATAGATATTTATGTTTAAATAACTTTGTTGAAAAAGAAACATCCTTTAATGATTCAATTTTTTGAAATGGTGATCTCCCATGTCCATGAAACTTATTAGATATCCCAATTTTTTAGTCCAAAAAATCCATAAGATATGATCACCCAAAATGGGTGTCCAAGGATTAAAATTAAAATAGTTGGAGGTTAAATAAATTTCATCAAAGGTTTTTAAAATTACTTGGGTAAACAAAATAATTGAATTTGGGTTATAGGATAAAATCAGGAAAATATGACACGAATATATTCATTCCATATAATTAAAAAAGTATAAACAATAAGGGATTATTAGGAGAACCCCAATATTAGGATAATATTCTTTCAATTTTCTTGTATTGGAATTTAATATGAGGGGAACTAAATTAAATAAGGAATTTATTAATAAATTTCTTAAAATTTTGGAATATAATCCTAAAATTATGTTACTTCACATAAAATTAAAATAAATGCATAATGGAGGAAACAAGAGTTATATCACTACCAATAGATTTGAAATTAAAAAAATAGAACTCTAATCATTGGATGAATGAAATGTGTCCAGCAAGAATAAAGGAGAATATTATTTGTGAAAAAGTAGGGTATATTATGACATTAATAATAGGGGAATTCATGTGATGTTTAGGGGGAAATGGGGGAAGAAAGAACACCCACCCCACAGAGAAAAAACATTCCAGAACCTATTGAGTGGATATTGTGTCTCCCTGTCCATCAGATGGTCTTCTAATGGCTCTGTAGGGATATATGAAGATAAAGAACTACATATTGTCACTAAGACCTTATTTTTTTTAGAACTGAGTCTCCAAAATAGTCTACAAAATTCCTTTAGGTGACTTCTAAATGCAATAGATACCTCCATAAATATAAAAAATAGGGTTTTAAATAAAACATAACGGGGGACCATAACACTTTGAATGATAAGGGCCTGATAATATCCATTCTATAAAATAATTTTTCCTTGGGTTAAACTATATAATATCACCATTATCCTTGGAATATTTTTCCCACTATTCCAATTTATCTGATTCGTGCTCATGTGTTACCTATTAACAAACATGTGTTTCCAAAACTCATGGAGTATAGAAAATATTATCCTAGGAACATTTTTTTCACTAAAATTGATAAAAAAAGGATTCCACCTGATTTATATATCTTCATCAAGAAAAATATCATTATCATCCTGATCAAAATATGTACTATGTATATACCATCTAAGATAAGACAAATAAGACATTTCATTTATATTAGTAACCTTCTTTGTAGGAGACATTTTGAATTCCACTAGCGTAACCCTCTCCAAAATATCCCATGGAACTATGTAACTGGATTCGAGTTTCCTATTTCACCATATGTAATAGTGTTAAAATGAATACCTGGACTAAGGTAGTTCCATTGTCATCAATAAGAAGAAAGACAAGGGCGTAAAGACACATCTTTCCTTCCGAAAAAAATAAAGATGTTTTCATCTAAAAAAGGTGGAAACTCCAAGGTACATGAGTTCAAACAAATGATAGAAATCATAGAGTATCAATAAAAAGGATATCCTATGTCAAAAGGTGTAGAAAATTATGTTTAAAATATAAATTATATTTTAGAAATATTAGTGGTCTCACATGGGGATGTTGAGGAGAATGAAGTGGAACCAGATGGGAAGTCACTACTGCACTCTGAGGATGTGCGGTTTAAGGAGGAGGTTTCATCCATTCTATCTGAATAGTAGGGGATGTTTTGGTAGATCACAATAAATAATTTTAATTGATCATACCCTCAAGAGAATAATATATTCAAAATAAAATATCAATAATTCCATACAATAGGAATGAGATAAGATTACATAAAAAATGATAAATGTGAGCACTAACTGTAATAAGAGTGCATGGATTCACAAGAATGATCTTATACTAATTAGAGGATTCAATGAAAGAATGAACAATTAAAAATAGTACACGAAAAATTGGGGTAATCTAGTAGAAAACATTGAATATGTAATAATATATGATCCAAACATATAGGTAACCATCCTTTCTAGAAACTTATTTTGGGGTAATGCTTCTAGTGACCTCAATATCTCTTTCAAAAATTATGTGGTTTCATTTAGTGTTGTACATGGGTGGATATTTTTGGTTTCAAACTTTGCCCTTAACAATGTTTTATACAAAAACAATTTATGTTTTTAGTCAAAAAAATTGTTGTTACAATGTTGGAAACACAAGAATTAACACCCAATCACCTATCTAAAACTATATAGGTCGTAATAATTGATCTGAATGTTTTAAAATAGACAATAGATGGCCCAATATCATTTTCTGATGATATATGTTTCACTATATGAAACTAGACTAATCCATTGACCTATTATCTAGATAAAAAAACCATCCAAGGGATTTCTTATTTGTAGAATTTTTCTTGGAACCCTTCTTCACCTCCATCACATAATAATGATCTTCAGGTACCTCTCCAACTTGATTCTACATACAGTGTTACCAAGGTGACAGTATAACTCTACAATATTCTACATCAACTTCCAAACATATCTTATTTCACAATCCTAAAAAATAACATTATCTAACACCTCATACCACATTATTAACATTGTTATACTTATATGTTATATTGAGTATAAAGAGGAACCAAAATTCCACACTACTAACAATATATTTCAATATCACTCATTGTATTCTTCTTACATCCAATAGGGAGAGTCCCCTCATATTGTCCATTTCTTATTTCAAATAACCGAATAACAATCCCTATAAAATCCTCTTATTGTGTTCCCTTATCGAAATATAGGTTTCATTTAGAAATAAGCAGATGGATTGCCATTATAGAGAATGTGAATAGCTAGAAGACACTCATCTGAACTCATATTCCATTACCCAAAACCTCATCAAACTAAAAAGCATGGGCAACCTTATCCTATAATATATAAGGTGAAATAATTGTCTGTCTATAAAGTGTTCATGAAAATCAATGATTTTTATACTCCCCAAAATATCATAAATGAATTCCATTCCTTGTTAGCCCTAACGGTCATCGAGAATAAATGAACAATGAAGACGATGATAACTTCCTTCGGTGATATACCCATATATATGTCATCATATGAAAGGATTTTCCAAGATTTTATCATGTATATACACAAAATAATATGCTATAAAATTTAACCTCATATCCTGAGGGTCTTAATATTCTCAATGATAGTTTTAATGGACTCAGTCCAAAAAAATAGCATCTGAGGTCCATCCTCTATTAAAAACATAACTGGATTCTATAGATGAAACTCGTTGATCTACTCTATCATAAAAGGAACAATGTGAGGATCTTCCATTCCCATTATATATACTAATCATCAATATATTACTCAATGATGATCATTTATAACTATACCTGATGAAATGGTGGAACTAGTTTGGCACTCTTGAGAGTGTGATAATCCATCAAAAATCTGAACATAATCAGTGGGAGATTTGTAGGAATTTGACAACAATTCCATATGAAAGACGCACATATACCACAATATTGTAGTTATGAAAATTAAAATTTAATGAAATATATATGAGGTATAATGATCTATTAGTATATAAACCATACATAATAAAATTCCTATAACACGTGATCATTCCATATCACGATCTCATTATACTATGGGAATGTTCGTATGTGCATGATTCGTGACACATATCCATTATTGTTTATCAATATTTTCAATTTTACATTGACAATTTCATATATTTCCCCTCTAATGTGTAGTTATATAGACTATAAATAAATTTTTATAAAGGAATAAAATAGAATAAGTTTTGATTTACAGTACATTTAAATAACATAATAAAATTATGATACTTTCCCTTAATTAAAAATGTTCCAATTGTAGTGTCTTGGAAAAATAAAATTCCACCACGCATTTATATAAACACCGAATATTAATTTATGTCATTAATTTAAATTACAGAACTCAGTTCCACTATAGTATAATTTTATCAAGGTTGCATGAATATAAAAATAGTCAATAAATTCGAGAATGATGCATGAATACATACCATATTCCATACCAACCCATGCGTGAGAATCCACTAAAAAGACATCACACTGATATTAACCACCCAATGATAAAATAAATGAAATATAAAAAAATAATCATTATATATTTTCCATCCATGGTACTGGGGTTTCATCTATACCTAAGACAGCTACTGCCAAGAATAATCTCATTACTAATCATTGACACATTATATTATCATATATTACAACACTAAATCGTAATGAAAATAAGTATTCATCCAATACCATTGTGTGATGGACTTCCCCATAATAAATTGAATATGTTGTATGGGATGGTTCCAAAAATTGTATCATGCGTTCCTCTTCACATAATAGAGAAACCCAATTAGAAAAAAGGGGCCCTAAAGTTACATTTTGGAGACTACTCCTTCTCTATTTGAGTGTCCATAATTGTTATAAATAGAGAATATATCCTCCAAACAAAAAATGAATAAATAAAGGTATAACTAAGGTAATAAATAATCTAATATCACATGATATATTTATTTGGGGAAATTCTCAAGTTGTAAAGGATCGCCATAATCCTATACTATCACCGGGTTCAAATCTGAGTGGGATAAAATCCCCTGATGTAGGTGTTGACGTAGGTAGACGATGACACTCGCATAATGCATGAATGACCCTGCACTAGGAATTTGGTTTAGTTTTTGGGACTTTGGGTCATGTATTTTGATTCATTACCATAGGGTCTTCCGGCCATGTACTATATAACTAAGGCCTAATGGGTGGGATATCACTTTATGGGCTATGTATTTTGTTTTATTCATGTCTGTGTGTTATGTATTCATTTAATGTAATTATACCCCCCAAGAACCAAATATATATAATATACCATGATATAAAAGTATGAACTGTACAACCATTTGTGGATTATTCATTTTAAAACATCATATATACATGTATAAAATTCATGAAAATATGAAACGCAAAAAAACTGTAAAACAGCATAGAAAGATGGTGTACTAGAATAGACCTCATCTCTATTATCCAGCCTATCAGATATCAATAATAATCTACATGGTCTTTCCCTATACTAGTGTCACTCATATATTCATAGGAACCAACTCACAACTAAATAATGTTTTATGTATAAATTAGTTATCCCCCTCAAAATGATTTTAAAATCATATATGTTTTGAGAAAATTTGGCGAATTTAATGTTCTTAAAAAATGAGTGTAATGTATAAAAATAAAAAATAATAATTTATCCCATAGGTTCTATAATGAAACCTTTGTTGAACATACTTATATGGAAATTTTTTATGTCTCTAAGAATGTCTCAATTATTTTGAAAAAAATATATTTTATTTGGAATTTAGGTAATGAAAATGGAATTCCCATATATCATATAGTATGTGGAATCCAGGTACACATCCCGACAGTCTCATATATCTTGTATCATGTGGAATACTTGTATAATATCATGTAATTATTAACACATGTACCAAATAAAATATAAGGGGATGATCATATAATTCTACATTATTTAGCAATGAGAATCATACAAAATACAAGGATCTAGTCAAGGAATTTATTTTTATTTTTCATTATATATAAAAAGTAATGGTCGGAGGAAATCCGAACATTTTTATTTATTTAGAAATATAAATTAGATGACATCTAAGAATATTATCCTAAATTCCAATTTATTAAGCTGTACACACCATATAGAATTAAATTATATCATCTCAACATTCCCATGTTATAAAATCAATAAATTTTTATTCATTTAAACCATTTTAGTATCATCAGTCCAATTAAAAATTACAACTCGTTTACATTAATTCCCACTTAAAACACAACTCATTAATATATATATATATATCAGTTTAATTTATAAAATTTCAATAATTATGATATCATAATCCAATTTACACTCTCATAACATTTATAATGGTCTTCATGTTTTCAAATATAATGGGGTCTTAACAAACCCCCTAGAAACCATTCCTTTATTCTCAAGGGTAACTCTAAAGAAAATGAAACCTATTAAATATTTCATTTTCATAAACAAAATAGTAAAAACTTGTGTTAACCCAAATATGGTGGACAAGGATTAAATTATGAATTAGATAGGGTTAATTCATGGACCTTAAATGACGATAGACATTTTGGGGGGAACATGTATCGAATTTTGGTTGTAGGTTTAAATCACTTAAAAAATTCAAGGTCGCTTAAATTTACCTTAAAATAAAATGTATTAATATTAATAGATAGATTAATAAAAAAATATAACATTTTTATAATGTTTTATATGTAAATAATCAACCTTTAGTTTATAAATAAATTGATAAATACAAAAACTAGATAAAAACATATAAATAGATTATATAAGGAATAACTGAAGAGAACTAACATTTTAGTTACTTTTAATAAAAAAAGTGGAATGTTGTGTTATAACCTTACCTAGAGTAATAAAACTCTTCCAGATATTATCAAATAATAGGATAAAATTTCTATCTATAAATCATGAAATAGAATATTGTGATATCTCAATAGAGTGGTTTCTATTGATGTGGTGATTGGAATTAAAATTAGATTTATGGGATAAAAGTAATAATTAAAACCATTACCCCACCCCTTAAAAATAACATTGAAACCACCACTATTGTGTCTAGTATGTAATAACATGTTATTTTAGTAATTATGAAATACCTTAGGAAGATTACATGATAGGTGGTGGCTTAGGTTTGACTAGTTGTTCACACTGCACCCTTAATGATACATACCATGGCCTCCCCCAAGCCTCGTGAATACCTATGAGTCACCTAAACATAATTATACACTTAATTAATGAAACAAATAAATTATTTTTAGGAAATAAATAAAATGGATCTCTACTATGATGAATGTTTCGTATTCAATAATAACAATTTTCAAGAAGATTCATTATATCTCAAATAAGGGATATGTGTTGACATGGACAATTACGTCTTAGTATCCATTAAATCAAAATAAATTTAAAAAATACTATGATATCTATTCTCATACACTATGAATTAAATAAATATTGTTAAAACATATATATACTAATAAAACCATGTCAAGGATATCATGGAACACAATATAAAATATGTCACCAGAAATTAAAGGTTGTTATAATGATCCACTCACTATATTGGTAATCAGATAATAGACGAATATAAAGAGTGATACCATGAAATGGAAATTAAAATTCCATTAAATTGAACTTATTAATTAAAATTATTAAATAGTGCAGTGAATACACCATAAACCATAAAATATCATAGGTAATATCAAACTTGAATCATTTATTTTAAAATAAATAATAAAAACTTATAGGTTGTTAAAACATTAAAATATAAATCCATTGAAGAAAATAATTTAAAAATAAACAATAAATTCAATAAGTGATTTTTGTATCATGATTTAAAATATTAAATGGGATGTAGAAACTCTATTTAATAAAAAAATGGGTATATGATATGAGATATTCCGTAAGGGTGAAAATTGAGACAACAAACCCTTACCAGAATTCATGACTCCCACTAATTTACATGAAATATATATATATATATCTAAATTATTAATATATTTAAAAATTTAACCACATATATAACCTATTATAAAGTTCTTCTTAAATTAAACTATAAATTTATATTTTTCAATTATGAACACTTTTCTATATCAGATGTCGGTAAAATAGATTGTATTTTACTAGTTTCGTAATAGCGTTGTTATTATTCATTAATCTACAAACTAAACCCATTACCAAATAATAATTGGTACTAGAATTTATGGTTTATAATTACTTATACTTTTATAATTTATTCCTTTTTTATGATTATGACCCTTAAAAATGAATCCATTTTACACCATGAGTGTGTGACTTTTAACAAACAGATGATCCCACAATGATTAATGAGTTCAATTTTAATGATAACATTCAACATGGAAAATAAAATATTTATTTATTTATATTATATAATAATTGATATTATTATCTCATTATATTTCACAATATTAATTTATAGCATAGTTCTAGAAGTTGATTTGGTAAACCCAATCATGAAAAACGCTATAATTAATTGACTGATATTGTTATGAAAGTGATTTATATTGAAAAAATATAATTAATATATAATTATAATGATATTATATGGTAATTTGAATCTTTTGAATTCAATTTTAATATATTTTAATAAGTTAAAATAATTTATATGAAAATTGGTACATGTTACACCATAGAGCTGGTAGCCAACCAAAACTCACCAATGGTGTTTTCTTTTATGTTAATGGAAAAGGGGAAAAGTGGTACATGGTTATTCCCTTGAAGAATTTATGATATATTTGGAGACATAGTCACCTCATGGGTAGAATAATTCATTTAAATTATATAGGTAGATGGTGATGTAGGAAGGATGCACCTCTCGTGACATAAGAGAGATAATGCATGAATGACACTATATCGGGCCTTCAGACCATGTTTAGGGGACACTTCTCTTTGGGAGAACAAGATTTGTAATGGATCAACCTCTATAAAAGTAAAAATATGACATTAATTTCATAATAAAAAATATGTTTCGTCATAAATTTAAAATAAAAATCCCTTGGAATATATATTTGAAAGGGAAATATGGAAAATAAACAATTTTAGCGAATTGTTAGTACTTATATTGAGAACATTGTGTTATCCCCAGGAGGATTCAATTGAAAGGGAAAACATAATACAACATATTATTCCTATAACACCATGTTGGTGATATACCACTCTATGAGATGGAAGTAGAACATAATTTCTTTCAGAAATGAAAATTGTTATCTTATAGAGATGGGGAGGAGAGGGGGCCCATTTATATGTCATCATAATAGCTGTTTTTTAATATTACTCATTAATATAAAAAGATAACATGTTTCATATTTAAATAAGTCTCTAAATTAAAAAATATAGGATTTTACATATTATATTTTAATTCCATATATAAATCAATCAATTAGGAACATATTTTTAACTTGATAGAATTTTAATCCTCTAGAAAACCCATATGAAATTTTAGAATTTTATTGTGGAAACTAGTTTTTTTTTCAAAGTCATTAATTTGTCACTAAAAAAATTAGTTCATATTTCATAAAATGGACCTCATATATAAATTTTTTAAATTTATCTAACATTAATATCCTTCTTAATGTGATATGAAATAATATTGATTTATAAAATGTAAAACGTTTTATAAACTGCCTTAAATAATTATGTGACAAAATATATGAAATATGAAACATCTGTTTTTAGAATAAAAAAATTTATTACAAATTTGAAATATATAATATAGAATATATTTTTTCTACATAAGAGTTTCATAAATTTCCAAATCATAATCTTACAGAAATTATGTCATAACAGTCTCTATTTTTTTAAATATTTTTTTTTCTATTTCACTAAAATTTAAAATATTTATAAAAATTATAATAAATACAATATAATAAAATTAAATTATTTATAAGTAAATGAGTGAAATTTTTTCAAAATAAATTTCAAATTTTTATTTTATTAAATTTCATATAAAAATATAACAATAATGTTAAAATTAATTTCATTTGAAAATAATATTTTAAAAAATGTTATTAATATATTTCATATAAATTACTTGTTATATTTGTTTTAAAATAATATTAATATAAAAATTATATCTTACATAAAATATATTCACCATCATGAAATAAATAATATAAAAATTCTAAATTGATGTGAAAAGAAATTTTTTACTTGTCAAAAAGATCTTATTAAATATATCAAAGCCTTAGTAAATAAAAATTCTATATAATTTATAGTGAAACATTGAAATAAATTTAATAAATTGATAAATAATATATAAACATAATAATTAAAAAAATCATAGCATTCCAATTTCTAATAATTTAACCATTCAAGATCATCACTTAATATCATTGCATAATGTGTTGTCTCGTGGCTCTCATCGTTGGGGATTCCACTATCAAATATCTTTTATGAATTTAAAACTGAATGAACTCCCCAAAAATTTTATTTAAATCATGTCATAATAATAATATTTTTTAATAGTCAAGGCCTATAGAAACCCTTGTTATCCTACCTGTCTTATAAGCTAAAATTATTAGCTTTATAAGGGAAACAAATTCTATAAAATGAAAATTAGTGACTTTTTATTAATGATGTAATAATATGGTTACATAATATTGTAACCACTAATTTAATATCAAGGTTATAACTACAAAATTATATGTTAACAAATAAAATTTTTATTTTAGTTCATTCATGTGTGTAAGATATTTCTACTAATATAATAGTTATATAAAAAATAAAAAATGTGAGACATTCTGGTTGTCAAATTATCTACCTAAATAAATTTATTCCATACTATTTTAACTATTATTTAGCTATTAAATCAGCTAAGGGATTCCAAATAAATTAAATTTTTCCAAAACTAGGATATAATCTTAATATCATTGATACTATGGGAGATATAATTTACCACCTAGTATGAATGTATATATAATTTTCATTATCTGAAAACAATTTTCAAATAGAATCCCTTGATGTACATAAGAATTTATTGAAAATATTATGCATATATTAATTTTAATGGTCCTATTTGATAAAAAATTATATAATAAAAATGATATGTGGGCATATAATAAAAATATTATTAAAAAGACCATATGAATATGAAAACACATTCCTAAAATTACTTCTCCAATTTTACCTATAATTAATCTTATTACCCTTTTTGATCAACTATGATATACGTTTATCAATATAACAGTCCTTCAGTTTAACCCAGTGTATACTTCCTCAACGTACCCTTCCATAGGTAAGGAACTTGTTCATTTTACCCCATGTGTATCCCATTATAGATTTGTTTCCTTATAATTAGAACATATGATATTACCCTCTTGGGTAACATATCTAAATAATAACTATCACCACTTGCCATTAAATATTCAATCAGTTTGTTTTCCCCATATTCAATCACACTAAGAAACATCCCATGCATTCACCTATCCCAACAACTCCTCTAGACTAAAAAACATCACTATAAAGCTCAAATAACGAAAGATCACAATAATAATAATCCATATTGTTGAAATGGTTAAAAATATGTATCCTTAAAAATCATACATTTCATAGGGGTTTACAATCATCATATCATTAATTAACAACATAATTTTAATAAACCCAATAGGTCAAAACCTAGAAATTAAACTGCAATACTGGCCATGTATTTCCTCTTCTTATATTTTTCGTGGACCCAGCCTTCCCTAGGCCATGAACCTACTATTATGACCCTATGTTCTCCTATAACACCATGGTTACTCTCCCATAACACCATTAAAAATTACCCTTCTCAGTCACCTATCTAACTAATGATTTTTCAACATGCTAATAGATGTTATTTTTTTGTGAATTTTCCTCACCCATACAAAATATGAGAATCATGCTAACATGTCCCCCGTACTGAAATCTACTCCAATAAAATCATTATAAATTATGATGTTATAATCATTAATTCTTCTAAAAATAAACATTCACA
Source organism: Viscum album (assembly GCA_963277665.1). Lineage (NCBI taxonomy): Eukaryota > Viridiplantae > Streptophyta > Magnoliopsida > Santalales > Viscaceae > Viscum > Viscum album. Next base: position 928,676,303 of record OY728145.1, on the reverse strand, counting down.
TTGTTGACTAGGGTAGTAACACTATTTCATTTATTATCACATTTTAAGTAGTGTTACATTATCAATGATAATTTTCATTGGTCATTTTTTGATATATTTTGCATCATAACAATCCAATTAAATATTCCATAATTGTTCATAATTAGAATATGATCAAAAATAATATCTTTTTATACTCTCTAGAATGTTTTGTAGTCATAAAACCACTCATCGTACAATAGAGTGGATATTAATTTGTTTCTCATCCTTCCCTTTTCTAGGTGATTTTCACAGGGTGAATCCATATCATACCCACATCCCCATCCCAGTATTTAGATTATTATATAATTTTTAGTTAATATATATATTAATATAAATAATAAAGTACTAGGATGAGATATTACACATAGATTTATCTCCAATTAATCCAATCATGTAATCTAATCCGAATTCTAAAATACAATTAAAAATAAACAAAAATAATTGAACCCCTATCTAATTCCAACAAATAAAAGTAATTTAAAAAATACCTTTACATTACATAAAATTCATAATATAAACATTAAAACACCTAAAACATCTTACTATACTAGAAATTGTATGTTTTTTGTCTATGGGGATATGATACATAGGTGAATAAGTTTGAAAAAACTTGTTTCCATTTCATGATAAATAAAATAAACTAGAATTTTTATGGACATATCAAATTATATAATCATCATCATAACTAGAGTAATGTTAATATAAAAATCTATTGATATAAATTTATTAGTTGTAGAAAAACTCACTAGTATTTTCTCCTGTTTTATATAATAATCATTCGATAAAACCTAATAAGTGGATATATATCACTTTAAAACAGCATGAAATCATAACATTAAACCACGGGTCCTGATATAAGGGCTTGTATTCTCATATAAATTGACATGAACATAGATAATGTGTCAAATATAATGATATAAAAAAATAATAAAAGTTTTATTATCATAAGAATGTGGAAAATATTTTATCTCATTGAAACATATAAAGATAAAGAATTAAGGTACACAAATTGTAATAAAAATATTATAACCAATATTCACAGACCAGGTTCCCAAATAATACATGGGAAAATAATTTCTCAATCATGTTAACAGAAATATGATAGGTATTACTAAAAATAGACACACACAAAACATTTGTACAACCATTTGTGCATCACATTCTCATAACAACATTTTTACAATGTTTCATGAATCATTTTCACACACAATACATGGGAATAACTCTCCCCTTATTTGACCTAATGATGAAATAATTTTATCTTATAGTATTGATCATTAACCAATGTATAGTGGGTTGATAAAGAAAAACAACTATTAATCATCCATGTATATTTGTTATAATTGAATAAAATTATTCAAAACATTATACAGAAATCATTTATGGAATACTGGGTTTCATAACATTTTCAAGTTGAATCACATGAATTGACCTCAGAAATTTAAATGGTTGATTAAAACATTTTCATAACCAAAAAATTTATTTTTTTAAAACAAATATATGTTTATTAATGTATAATAACATCCATTGAAATAATTCCATCTTAGATAAAGTGATAATGGTTATATAAATCATAAAATAATTACAAGAAAACCTTGTATATATGTAGTAAAAGATAATGTTAAGGTCAAAATAAATTAAATTATTTTAAAATATAAAGTGAATATTTTTAATTAACAATTATTTTATTAATTAAAATTAAATTTTAGATACTTATAAAAGACATAAAGATTTTAGAATTCTGAGTTTTAACATCTCGAAAATTGTTACATTTAAAAAAAAATCACAATGCATTAACAAAAAGAAAAATGGTTCCATACGGGAGATGTGAAATAATTATGTGACATTTAATTATTAAAATAGTGAATAATATATCCATGAATTTCATAAATTATATAAATGATAATGTCTATTTGATGTGAAAGAAAATTATTTTGAAATGAGGGAAATCCATTTTAATATTTTGAAATAAATTTATCGAAAACCCAAAATGTAAAATAAAATTTAAATCAACATTTTTAATAGATGGGAATAATGATATTAAGGTTATATGTGAAAAAAAACATTGTACCTTTTTTATTTATAAATGAGATCATTGGAATGAATGGAATGCATATACAAGATCGAAATAAAAAATCAAAGAGGTTATGAATTATTCTCATAAATTACATAATTTTTTAGCACGAAGTTTATCTTGGTAATATATTTTATTAAAATTAGTTTATCTAATTTAGTAAGATATATTTACATGTAATAAAACAATAGGTTGGGAATAAGAAATTGTTTGTGAAAAAAGTTCAAAAAAACATTATAACCCAAGGATTGGACATGACATAACAAACACCCTTTATAATATTGATATCATATGAATCAAAATCCATTTAAAGAACGAAAAAGATATGAATCATATAACCCCATAAGTTATATAAGTTTGGTAAAATATAACCATAAGGTATTCATCACACCATTTCAATAATATCATGCAACATAAAACAAATATTTCTCTTGAAATTAAAATTTTATGGAAAAACTACTTATGGTAATGTTAAAATATTAATTAAATGAACATACGTTGATTCAATGAAATATAGAATAATATATATTCAAATTAAGGAATTTTTTTATAATTTAAATTCACACAAATGTGAATAAAAGGTATAAAATAAATTATGGGTTTTAATATCATTCATGTAAAACTGGTTTTAAAATGAAATAATAAATCCATCAAAACATTATAAACTTTTTAATGAAAACTACAATAACATATATAATATTAAAAACATATATTTATATAAATAATGAGAAGATCATGAAAAAAATAATAATGGGGATGATGAAACACTATATAGATGAAATCATGGTATATGATGTTAAATATGTCTGAAGGGTTGCAAATTATGACCAGAAACTATTACATTAATTCCTATATTCTACTAAATAAAATGATTATCCAATATAAAAACATTTCTAATTAATCATATCCTTTATAAGATAAATCAAATTTTTGTCATTTAATAAACCACCATTATTATAACACCATACGTTCTTATGAACATTTTTTCGAAAAAATATAATTTCATTATTTTCTTTCATTATAGTCTATACCATGTTAAATGATATTTTTGTGATACACTTGGTTAATCTTTTTCTTCGTGTAGCATCATCATATCTTGCAAGACAAAAAAACTTTATTTCTATGAAATTTATTATTATTATTATAATTTAAAGAAGATAGTTAAAACTAAGAAAATATACATAATAATTTGAATAATAATAGATAATTTGTAAATATTACTTTTAATGGTTTTATAAATACTAAATTCATTAAAAAAACAAATAATTTTTTTAAAGCCCTTTTCTATTTTAAAAAAACTATTTTCACAAATGAACATCATTTTATTTGTCTCTATTAAAAATAAAAAAAATTATTCATAATTTTAAAATGAAAATGAAAAAATAATATTCATGTTTTAATTCATAATTTCAATATTAATTTATGGTGAATTGTTTATATTTTTCTAAAAAGAAACATTTTTGGATGAATAGTGACAAATACTGAATACTAATTCCAAACTGCTTTATCATATAATAAATTAGTATTGTAATATAATATTTTAATTTGTTTTTAAAGATTAATTATACTAATATTACATAAATTATTCCAATTTAGATCATCTGATCTAATTTAAAATTGATATTGAATATAAAAATAATCCACTCATTTAAAATTATCTCTTAAAAACACATTTTCGTGACATGTGCACAGGGTGAATATTAAATTACTTTCTAAAACTTTTATGATTATATATACATAAATGGATTCCATATTTTTAATTAGGATTATTTTTTATTTATATTAAGGAAAAAAAAATCAGGAAAAATATTATCAAAAGTAATTAAAATTAATTAGAGTGATTACGAGAAAATATGATTAACTAGTGGTTAATCATTAGCATAAGAGACCAAATAACATATAAACATGTTAAATAGTAATTAGATCATATAATATAAACCAATAAAAAATTTCATATAACATTGGAAATTATTTTCGTCAAGTTAGGAAGGGGATACCTCTCAATAGTGCTTGTCTTTTCATATTTACTAGAATGCAATTCCCCCTCCAATATAAAAAGTAACCCACCCCTCCCACACATATTCACCTTTATAATGAAATTTATATATGAAAAATCCTAAACAATTTCATAAACAATTTCCTTCCTCAAACATAGAATAATCCCTTTGTCCATAAATCCAAAGAAGGAAACCCTTTAGTCCAATCAAAGAGGAGTTACTCGAAGAAGAGGTAGCACCCTTCCGCAAGATATTTTGATTTATTTTCATTTCCCAACGAATAAATGATCATTAAATAGTTTTTATATAATAAAATTAGTATCATAAATATTGTAACATATTTTTATTATAGGTGATCTAACAAAAATTGTGGACACATCCATTAAATTGGTAACAAAATTACTATTCGTGTGTACAGAGGACTAACACCTCGAGAAACAATGTAGTTAATTTTTCCATTACCACCTCACATGGTTGGGAATTATGATTGAAATAATATTTTCATATTTTATATATTAAATTAATTATTATTTTATTTTTATATAACTATTATATAAAACAAACCATATTTCTATACATTTTTTGCAAATATGTTTACATTGTTTCTGGACTTGTAGATTACAACCTTCTCAAATCGATGTGATTCATGCACATATTACATTGAATGTATTAATAATGGGTCTAGTTAAATTATAGTATATATATGAAATTAAATCAAAAATAAAATTATAGTAAACATACTCAAATATATATATTAATGTCATTTACGTTCATTCCATCAACATGATAATAAAACTGGAATAATGTTCTTGCATATGTATGGATTACTGTATCAATGAATGGTATACTCAATTTAATAGTTATATACATTATATATTATAATAATTATATATATAATGACTATTTATGATATTTGTATCATGTTTAACATTCTTATGATCATGATATAACTATAAAAATCAAAAATAAAACACTTTAAAACAAATGTGAAATATAAGGCACTTATTACCTGAAATGTAATTAAAACATGGAATTACTTATAAACTCATAATATAAAGTAGTAAGTAAATAATATATAGTATGATATGATTTCAAAAAAATATTTAATATATTTGTAATGAAATTATTTTTATTATACATGAGGTTTTAATGAGTTGTAAGAGAGTTATAAAATAAGATAAGGTGATTTCCAGTCTTGTTTTTATTTTCATGAGAATTCCTCCTCATAAAAAACACATTTATTTTATGTGGGGTATATACATAGCATGAATATATTATAATATTTATTTTATTAAATTAATGATTATTTACATTATCACTTTATTATTCCTTTTCCTTTTGTTTTATAGTTCAAAATTTTCCAAATTGTTAAGGTAATTTTTTCTCAATTTTCCGTCTTTAAGAAAAATGTTTTATTATGCACTTGTATTATTTTAAGAGGACCATATATTGTCCCTTTAACATGTAATATCATCAATATTATTGTTTTTAAGATATATTATGCTTTATGTAATTTTTTTCTTTAATGGGGATATTTATATAATGTTTTAAAGTGTTATGAGGTTATTTCTAAAATCTCATCATTTATTGAGATTGATTATGATTATGATTCCATTGAAAAAAGTTTGTAATCCCTATCTCAAGAAAAATATAATTATCTTTTCTCATAGTTATTCATTATATAATCGTGTATTTTTATTATTATTCCAGTCTTTCGTTTTTAATATACGTAAGAAAATGTTTTCAAGAAAATCATAAATATTTTACCCTTAGGTTTTTAAATCCGTTTTATTAAAAAATGAAGTATTCAAAAAAATTAAAAAAAAATTAAAAAAATTTCTTCAATGTTTTTCAATATAAATTTATTTCAATAATTAATTAAGGGTTTGAATCTATTTTCAATGAAAAATCATTTCCAAAATATTTTATTTAAAAACACAATACTGAAAGCATATTCTCTATAAGAAATGTTTTCAAAATATATATTACAAATTAGATGAAATAATTTTTCATATATTATTATTTACTATTTGTATGATCCAAGTACACCATTCCTATTCATTATATGAATTATTTTTGATTAAGATAAATTTTTTTATGGGACTCATTTCTTTTCCACGGGTCACTCCCTGATAAATGCATAAGAAACCTATTTATTTTAATAGGTTATGGTTTGATTATGAAACTAGTATCTTTACAATAAATTATAATATTATGAAATGTTAATGATAATCACTATATTTCATGGTTTATGATTTAATTCTTATTAAACCTATATCTTTTTACAGGTCATGATACAATGATTGTTTTATTACATCTAGGGTGGGGATTATATATCCCTCCAATGGATTGGGTAAAGAAATATATCATATGATGTAATGAAGGGAAAAAACCAATAGGGTTTCTCCACTATGAATGATGGGTAATCCCAATCCCTTACAAATAAATGACTTTGACTAGGTATCTTGGTTTGTCTCTCCTAATAGGTTTACTCCCCATAAATTTCTTAGATATATTCATTCAATGTGAATTGACTAATAAGAAATGATATTAGATTCTTTTGTGTCTTACATAATTCCATGTATTATTCCTATGTTATTAGTTCATGGATTATGATATTAATTCATCTATGATTTATGTCCTGTAAATTTCAAATAATTATTCCATGACTCTTGTTTAAGATATTTTATATGTAGTTTATGGTCATCCATTTTCATTATCATGTTCTCATACCCTTGTGCTCTAGATTATTTTTACTTTTCTCCCTTTTTTACCCTTATTAAACTTTTATGTTACCCTATTTTTATATTTCCTTTCCCATGGTTATAAGTATATATATTATTTATGATGCATCAAAGAAGGATGAAAGTCATAAAGATCATAGTGGTAGATAATGTGACATTATTATTTTCTAATGTTTATGATTATATGTTTCCAATGGTGCTATAATTATATGGTATAAAAGAATCACTTTTTGTAATGTATTATGTATTCATAAAAAATGTTGTACTACTAATGGATGAAAATCGAGGGACTCCATAGTTTGTATCATTGGAAAATTAATGATTACTTTTGGAAAAAATAATGAGAAATCATTAGTGAAAAACCCTAATGAATTGTCTAAGGATGATTTTACGGATGAGAAAAAGTATAATAAATTGTCCTAGAATTTTGGTAATGGATAGGGCGAGTGGTTTCCTAGCAGCACATCCATGTCTAGATACTAAAAGTGGATGTGACTCTAGAAAATATTTTGATATGGGTTAAAACACTAAAAACACTATATTGATCTTGACTTGATAACGAATTGGTGTATGATAATGGATATTACTGTGTGCTTGGTTTGAACCTCTTTGGGGATATTCTATGGAAATTAAAAAACTATTAATGAACAATCATTCTGTATTTAAATATATATTTTCTAGAATAGCCTAGTATAAACCTAATGTTTCAAATATTAAGTAAGGATTCATAATTTAGTTGTCTATTAGTGATTTTTCATTAATAATTTATTCACGAGTATTATTATTGATTCATAATCATTATAATTTGGTTTTAGTCAATAGATGGAACCTATAGGGAAGGAATTAATGGGTATTTCCATGAATATTGAGATTATTGTACCAATGATTAACCAAAATCATTGATAGATATAATAAAAAGTATGCATACTATGCTCACCCATATTTCTCAATATATGAATCATAATAGAATTCAAAATTAGAAAAGAGGACAACATTATTTTGAGTCCTTCCTGAGGAAATATCAACCTTATTTATGTGGGTATTCTCATCCACCTATTTATTTAAAAATGGATAAATACCATTGAAAAAGTATTCTATGTTCTCCATTTTTCGGAATATGAGAAATTCATTGTAGAAAATTATCAGTTGGAAGGATATGTGGACTAGTGGTGGTCTCTAATCAAGAATATGAGGCAAGAAGATGAAACTGAATCCATAGATTGGAAAAAGTTCAAGAAATTGTTTTTACAAAAATAAATTCTTTATATTATTCAAAAAAATTCTAGAAATAGTTACATGAGTTAATGAAAAGTGACGATGAGTATTATGGTACCTACATGGATAATATCATAGGACGTGTGAGGTACACATTTTATTTTATCATCTATCATATAATTTAAATTGATAGGTTCTATAATGGATTAAATCCATGTATTATTATTGGTATTGGACACACAATACTATGATTACTATGAGGAGATTGTGCATTGTGAAATCATGATTGAAATAGAGGTTGTAGTTATGTATCAAGCTCATAGATCTAACACGAAAACGAAGATAGAGTTCAAAGGATAATTTAAAAAACATGGATAGAAGAAGATTAGACTTCATTTATTCTTTATGAATTGAAAATTGTATTGAAGAAATATTCATATAGGGTATAATAAATTTTCTAAGTGTATACGGGATTTCTATCATGAAACTAATTTCTAAGATAAGGAGAATATAATTGGTATTGATTTGAATTGATGGAATGATACACATGAAGCACATCCCACACAACAATTCTTGAACTGTAATAATACTTTTCATTATGCTAACAAGTTTCCTAAACCGGAAGTTTAGTAATGATGATATGTTTCAGTAGCCTCTTATCTGAGGAGAAGGGGAAATATCATGTGTTCACAATTTCTGATGATGTGTGCGATAATGACATGTTTAATCGTACAATTAATAATCTAATCAAGAACTATTAATATATTTTTTGATTCTAGTCCTACATTCCCAAAAATATGTAATGTATTATCATAGGGTATTAATACTCCAAAAAGTATTAGTAATGAAATTAGGTGTGAAAACTGTAATGACCCAAAAAATTCAAGGAATTTTTTTAAATACTTTGGAATTTTACGAGTCTGTGATTTCTAACGGTACTTGATTCTGAGGCCCAGCATTCCCAGAATCAATTTCTGAATTTTTGTTTGGGTACATTCAGTAAATGTACGTGCGGGTTTTTTATCTTTTGAACTAGTGCTCGGAATTAAAATCTGAGGACACCGATGAACTCGTCGCGCCGGTATTCACTTAAGAGGACCTTAACTGTAGTTGTGTTTTATGTGGGTTGAGAGTTAATATTTGGGGATTTAGAATAAAATAAATAATATTTATAGTACAAAATTTTATTTATGGATGTTAGTTATTTCCTCTCAAGGGGTGTTAGAGGTGGGGCCCACACCCACATAACCTCCCATGAGAGGATTTAGTGTGGTGGGAGCCACACATTCCCTAAAACAATCATCTCCACATAACTCCCCTTAACTCCCTTTAACCCCCCTGATTAAATTGAAAACTCTCCCATTAATTATGTGATCTCTTCACCTCCCACTCTCCCATTAATTTTTTCCAACACTTTTAATTAATGAATTTAATCCACCAATTAATTAATTATAGTTTTTGAATTTTAAAAATTCATGTGTGAATAAAATAATAACCTTAGATATTATTTTATTTTGGAACTCATTGTGTTGAGAGGATTTTGGGAGATCTCTGGTGAATTAGAAGAAGGGGTTACTCTCTTCAATGAAGAACACTATCCTTCCTATGACGAACCGCCGAAAAACGACAATCATCCCCTTCTATCTTCGACCAAGCCAAAGGCGAAGGACTCACCCGCAATGAACATCAACAATGCTCCATCCTCCATCATTCTTCCCCGATGTCAATGAGTTTACTCCGTCTCCCTGTGACCCCGTCTTCCACGACGCTTGACTACCGTGAACCTTATTTGGAGGCTGGGGTTTCATAGAATTTATAAGTGAATAAATTATCTCTTTTTTTTGAATTCTTTTGAATAACATTGGCCAATTGATAACATCTAATGCGAAGGGAGCGGCCCGAACGAACACAGATCGATGACCCTGTGATGTTTTCCTGGTTTTTATTCGAGATAGATGCACGTTGGAAGTGGTGGCGATGAACGAAGGTGGCAGCCGTGCATCGGTCGCATGTGGAAGAACCGTGGCACGCAACTGCGGGCCGCTCAACCGAAGAAGAATCTTCTGGTCGAAGCTGGACAGGCTGGTGGAACCGCGACACCTGATGGCATCGTGCTGCGGAAGACCGTGGCCCGCATTCCGCGGGCTACTCAGTGGACGAACCGGCCGGGCTGGGAAGACCCGCAGTGCCAGGTGGGCACCGCACTGAAGGAACCGCGGCCCGCCCGTGCGGGCCACTCACGCCAGGAAGATCAGATGACTTCAGCCGGTCGAAAAGGAGGGTAGTGCCGCTTGGTGCCACCGGTTAGGGAGACCAGGGGGTCGTGCCCGCCTGCAGCGCTTGGCCCGACGGGCCGTGCTGCGCCATGCCGGTCGAGGTCGCGCCAGGCCGGACCGCGCCCAGCCATGTCGTGTCGCGCCCCGTCGGGCCGAGCCACATCCTTGTGGGCTGGGTCGTGCCCCTCGGGCTAGAACATGTGCTTCGCAGGGCCGGTCTGACCCTCTGTCAGGTCTGACCTGCCGAATCGGGTCGGTCCAACCCACCAGCCCACTAGGCTTAAAGGGTCGGGCCTGTTTTCAAATAAACAAGAATAACTTAAAGACCGCACGTCCGATCAATGTGCCGTCTGCGGAATTGGAACCCTCATGATTAAGCGGTCCTTTTGAGATACTCTATGTGAGTTTTGGAAGACTTTGGAAAATGGACGGGTTAGGAATGAGCATAATTCCAATAGAGCCCCGGGAGCTGAAAAGTCAATATCTCTTAGATCGGGTGTCCGATTGACGCTTCGTCTATCGTGTTGGGTTCCTTTTGACGAGAAGGAACTTTGGGATACATCAAATCTATACTTAAAGATATTTGATGTATCGACACATTGGATCGAGGAACTGACCCTCCTGTAATCGAGCGTGATGTGTGCATGAACCCTTGAGCTTGCTGCTACTATAACGACTACCATACTGGAATCCTTTGTGGGTTTGACAATGTTGATAATCATACTGGAATCCTCTTTGGGTTCAATGATGACGAAATTTGTACAGGAATCCTCCATGGGTTCAACATCGATGACAACTATTCTTGTATCCTACGTGGGTCCGACAATTTGACTATGTACTAGTATCCTACATGGGTCTGACAGAGTAGATGGTCTAGTATCCTACTTGGGTCTGAAAGATTGGATGGTCTAGTATCATACGTGGGTCTGATAGCTTAGATGAATTAGTGACTACATCTGATCATCTCAATCTCTATATGTAAGATATATATACTTTTGTGAGTTGAGTCTTGACTTTCAACCGTTATCATTGATGTGATTGACTTCATTCCTATGTGGACTGGGTTTGTTCTTTAGCTCGAGAAATGCATCCGAACTAGGATTGATGAATTAGGTATATGTATGTCCAAATACCTAAGTAGAGTTGGTTGATACTTTGTTATTGTATATTTTATTTTTGGTTTATCCTTCATGGATTATGGGAGACCTTCAGGAGTCTTGGGGTCTCTACTGTGTATTCTTATACTCACCCTTGCACGGGCTATGCCCGCACTACGTTGTGTTGAAAGCAGACAACGGACAACACTGATCGTGGTAGAGACTTGTGGAGCTGGAAGGTACCCGGAGGTGGACCACTCGGCAGGATGTACACAAAGCGGACGGACGGACCCAAAGTGATGAGAGGACCATCTATACCCACCCTTCAAGTGGGATTCCCAGATGACGACTCAGTGGTTGCTGCTTTACTTTACTACTGTTGTAACAATCTTTCTGTTGTATTGTACTAACTGTTGGGCTTGTATTTCTGGGCCCTTTCTTTTTAGAACTTAATTTTGTATATTGTTTTACTTGTGCTTACTTCAGTTGCGTACTCTGTTTTGTTTGTTTAGTTTGATAAAGGAAATTCTATCCCATTATAGGTATTTACGCCTTTGGTTCTAGTCGCCAGACCCTGGCCTATGGAAGGTGGGCCTGAGGTAGTCACGGCATGGGCCCCGAGGACAGGTCACGACAAATTGGTATCAGAGTAGTCAGTTCTAGCATAGAAATCAGGACTCTGATTATTTCTTCTCTATGAATCAATATTGTTAATTTTTTTGGGTGTGGTTATCAATTTAGGGAAACTAGTGTTGGTGTGGCGGCCGAAGTATCCACACACTAGGACTCTGACTCATGATATCCAACTCAGTGCACGAAAACACTAATTGTGTGTGTGTTTCTTTTGAAAGGAGTTCATTGTGATTACTTTGTGTTATCTCACTGGGTATACTATTTTGACCGTGGTACACATATTTCTTTTTATGATGGACCCCCAAAAGGTTCCATCTAGGGTTCCGAGTTACGTGCGGGATGGTAGCCCGTCGAGCGATGAGGCTTCAGTGCAGGGCCCCATGACAGCAGAGGCACCAGCAGCACCACTACCTGCTGGGCCACCGATACCACCATGCCCATCAGTAGAGAGTGCATGCCACCTAAGTTCATTGCATGAGTTTTAATGATAGATGCCACCTAGGTTTTGTGGAGAGACGGATTCCACAGGAAGCTGAGGATTGGATGGAGGTTTTCATCAGAGATTTCAGAATAGTAGGGACACCAGCAGATCTTATGGTGATCCTTGCTGCGAGTCTCCTCCACATAGCAGTAGGTAGATGGTGGAGCATGTTTCTCTATGTGCATTACGAGGCATCTTTACTCTGGACGGACTTCGAGAGTCTTTTCGGCTCAGAGTTTGTTCCAGCCACCCTTCGTGCGGTGCGGATTCAGGAGTTACTTCATCTGCAGAAGAGAAGCATGACAGTAGCTCAGTACTCAGTGAGGTTTACCAACCTCTCGTGCTACTCCACAGACATGGTACGAGACCCAATCATCGAGGCCCATACCTTTGAGCAGGGACTCAGACATGATATCATGGCTTCGATGAGCTCCCTCAGTATTCAAATGTAGGCTGGAGTACTGGAGCGATCCCTTCTTATGGAGAGCTTTCTTACTGAGCTGACATCAGCTGTAAGACCCACCTCAGGACTCCACATAGTAGAGTCTTCTACAACCTTTAGTTGATAGATTATGTAGAGGTCAAAGAGAACCAGGCAATCAGGTGGGCGATCCTAGGATACAGGTTCGGTTGTGGGGAGCACCCGAAACTGAGCCAGTTATACGTGGAGTAGGCATTGCTATGCATTTGGCTGGAAGGGTCATATGGAATGAGACTGTCCAACCTGCCATACGAAAGACCATAAGATAGTAGAGGTAACTCCCATGCAAGGGCATAGGTTTGCCTGTGGTGGTACATTGGGAGCAGTTAGACGAGGCAGAGGAGCTGGCCAAGCAGCGGGTGGTGGACGACGTTTTTAGGCTCTACCCCCACCACCACTAGGAGGTCCACCCCGACCATAGGGAACTATCAGTCAGAGGCAGGCTCAGCTCCAGGCAGACACGGCCTACGACCACGGCGCACATGAGATGATCCAAGGTACTATCTTTCTCTACATCACCCTTACTACAGTACTTATAGAAACAGGTGCGAGTCATTCTTTTATAGCTGCTTCCCTTGTTCTGAGCTTGGAGATTATGACGGAGCCATTTTCTAGATCCTTACGACTAGATAATCCTACGGGAGAAGACTCGACAATTACAAACTGGTGTCGGCAGTGTGAGATTACTCTAGGTGGCGAGAGCTTCGGATGGGATCTTCTTGTAGTGGAGTCGAGGCCTTATGACGCCATCTTGGTTATGGACTGGTTGTCCATTGTCCATGCTCAAATCGACTGCATTAGGTGCAAGGTGTGGTGTATCCGTATGGATGGGACCAGGTTCACCTTCACCGGTGACAAGGGAGCCTTTGCAGTGTAGGATGGACATACAAAGTCAAGAGGGAAGCCGATCACACATCAGTTGGATAGCCTCATCCTTGGAGTAGTTGATGTATGGAGTCCGAGTTTTCCTGTTGTGGTGGATCCATATGTGGATGTTTTTCCTAACGACGTTCCAAGACACCCTCCTCATAGAGAGGTAGACTTCTACATAGACTCATACCCCAGGATAGCACTGATATCTACTACTGCATATTAGATGGATCACGCTGAGTTTCATGAGCTTCGGGTACAGCTGGAGGACTTACAGGGAAAGGGATTTATCTGATCCTGTGTCTCACCCTGGGTTTCTCTAATTTGGTTTTCCAAGAAGGAATATGGGATCTGGTGACTATTTTTCAACTATCTTCACCTGATTCAGGTGACCGTGAAGAACAAGTACCCACTCCTAAGGATTGACAACCTCTTTGATCAGCTTAGGGGAGCACGATGGTTCTGGAAGATAGACCTCAAGCCAGGCTATCAGAAGCTCTTTGTTCGAGATGAGGATTTTGAAAAGACGACCTTCAGGTGTTGGTATGGACACTATGATTTATTGGATATGCCTTTTAGCATAAACAATGCTCCAGTGGTGTTAATGAGTCTCATGAGCAGGACCATCCAGCCTTACCTTGATCGTTTTGTCATAGTTTTCATTGGCGACATACATATTTACTCGACTACTGAGGAGGAGAATACCTACCACTTGTGAGTTGTACTGGATGAACTCCGAGAGCACCAGATTTATCATAATCTCTGGAAGTGCCAGTTCTGGATTTGAGATGTTCAATTTTTGGGACCCGTCATCTCGGAGGCTGGGGTTGAAGTAGATCCAGTGATGATTAAGGCAGTACATTCTTGGGAGCCACCTAGGAGTGTGACGGAGGTGCAGAGTTTCCTAGGATTGGTTGGGTACTATCATAGATTTGTTCTAGAAATCTCCAGAGTTGCATCACTGATTTCCGCCTTGATAAAGAAAGGGAAACCCATCATGTGGTAAGATAGATGTCAACAGAGCTTTCAGTAGCTAAGGTAGAGGATGACCAGTGCACCCATCGTGAAGTTTCTGGAGGAGGGCGTTGGGTACGTAGTTTACTGTGACACAGTAGGGACTGTAATTGGTTGTGTCCTGATGAAGGAGCAAGAAATGATCGCATATATTTCATGGCAGTTGAGAGAAAATGAGCAGAACTACACTACCCATGACCTGGAGTTAGCAGCAGTGGTCTTCTCCTTGATGATGTGGTGGCCCTATCTGATGGGCGAGCGATTTACAGTCTACTCTTCCCACCAGAGCCTCAGGTATATCTTCTCCCAGAAGGACCTAAACCTGAGATAGCGGTGATGGCTCGAGTTCCTCCAGGACTATGACTTTGAGATTGAATATACTCTTAGGAAGTGAAATGTTCTTAACTGATGCTCTCAGCAAGATATCGGGCATTCAACTACTAGGATAGGCGACAGAGCAGCTAGTTGCGTTGCATATATCCTTTGTGGATAGAGATGGAGAAACCTTTCAACAGTCACTCACAGTCACTCTTCCACTCCTTCAGTGAGTCAGAGAGGCACAACATGGGGATGTTGACTGTGATACACGATGTGCTCAGATATCCACAGGGTAGGGGCCTGATGGGTTTTCTGAAGGAGGGGGGAACATCATCCTCTTCATGGGAAGAACTATGGTACCGGTTGCACTGTAGGAGGAAGTGCTGAGGGAGTTCCACACATCCCCTCTAACGGTACATCCAGGAGCAGAAAAGATGTAACAAGACCTTAGAAGACAACACTGGTGGCCAGGTATGAAGAAGGATGTAGCATAGTTTGCATCATGATGCCTCACAGGTCAGCATGTGATGTCAGAGCACGAGGTACCAATGAGATTGGTTCATCCCTTAGGGGTTCAAGAGTGGATGTGGGATGGGATATACATGTATTTCATGATGGGGTTTCCACATACATTCAGGGGACATGACTCTATCTGGGTGATCGTAGACTGACTCACCATGTCGGCCCACTTCCTACGATCAGAGAGCAGGACTCAGTATAGAGATTGGGTTGCATATATGTTCATGAGATTCTACGGCTTCATGGTGTGCCATCGTCTATCATCTCCAATCGAGATGCTTGTTTCACTTCCTGGTTTTGGAATGGGTTATATGAGACTTTTGGGACGCAGCTGCGTCTGAGCACCACATTCAATCCTCAGACAGACGGTCAGACTGAGAGAACCATTCAGACTCTTGAGAACATTCTCCGTGCATGTGTCCATGACTTTGGTCATAGATGGGAGGATCACCTACCCTTGGTGTTGTTTGCGTACAACAACAGCTACAACTCCACTATCAGGATGAACCCTTACGAGGAACTGTATGACAGACCTTGTAGATCACCATTGTGCTAGACTGACCATTGGGAGTCAGCACATGTTGGACTTGAGATGTTTTAGTCTACGACGGAGAAGGTGCAGATCATCCTAGAATGGGTGAAGACTGCATAGAGCCGATAGAAGTCCTATGATGATAGGATACGGAGACCACTGGAGTTCGAGGATGGTGACCATGTTTTCTAACAGGTCTCACCTTGATGTGGTCTACTGGGATTTTTTCCGGGGTGGCATCTTGACTTTGCATTTCATCAGACCTTTCTAAGTCCTCAATAGAGTAGGCGAGGTGGATTACTGCCTGGCCCTTCCACCTCAATTTCATCGTGTGCATGACGTCTTCCAAATATCTCATATGAGGAGATCCGTGCACAACCCATCCCACATCATCGACCATGGGGAGATAGACATCAATGACGAGGGGACATTCACGGAGTTCTTGGTGGAGATTGAGGACCGATAGTAGTGGGTCCTATATGGACAGTCGATTCCTCTAGTGTGCATTTTATGGCAGCACAGGAACCTCTAAAAGCGCACTTGGTAGAGGGAGGTTCATATGCGAGCTCAGTACCCCGATTTGTTTCCCAAGTGTGTGTTGTAGCTTTAAAGGGACATAAATCCATGAGTTGGGAGTAATGTAAAGACCCAGAAGTTTCAAAGAATTTTTTTAAATACATTGGAATTTTAAGAGTCTACGGTTTCTGACGGCACTTGATTCTGAGGCCCGGTGTGCCCAGAATCAATTTATGATGTTGTGTTCCGGAATGTCTAGTAAACCTACGTGCAAGTTTTTGAATCTTTTGAACCTGTTCATGGAATTGAAATCTGAAGACTGCGATGAACTCGGAGCACCGGTATTCATTTAAGGGGACCTTTACCACAGTTTCATTTTATGCGGGTTGAGAGTTAATATTTGGGGATTTAGAATAAAATAAATAAAATTTGTACTATAAAATTTTATATACGGATGTTAGTTATTTCCTCCCAAGGGGAGTTAGAGGTGGGTCCAACACCCACATAACCTCCCATGATAGGATTAATTTGGTGGGACCCACATGTGACCAAATCATTTCATCTCCCCATAACACCCCTTAAATCCCTTTAACCCTTATTGATTAATTTGACAACTCTCCCATTAATTATGTGATCTCTTCACCTCCCCCTCTCCCATTAATTTTTTCCAACACTTTTAATTAATGAATTGAATCCTCCAATTAATTAATTTAAATGTTTGAATTTTAAAAATTCATGTGTGAATAAAATAATTTCCTTAGCTATTATTTTATATTGGCACTCGTTGTGTTGAGAGGATTTTGTGAGAGCTCTTGAGAATTAGAAGACATAGTTCCTCTCTTCAACGAAGAACACCATCCTTCGAATGAAGAACCACCGAAGAATGACGATCATCTCTTTCGATCTTCGCCCAAGCGAAAGGAGAAGGAGCCACCCACCAGGAATGTTGACGACACGCCATCCTAGGCTCCTTCGTCCCCGACGTCAAAGATTTGATGCCATCTCCCCGTGACGTCATATTTCGCAACTCCCGACTACCGAAAACCTTATTTTGAGGTAGGGGTTTCGTATACTTTATAAGTGAATAAATAATCTTGTTTCTGTTGAATTATTTGGAATAACTTCGGCCAATTGATATCGTCTATCGCAGGGGGGACATGCCAAATGAACACGGCCCGACTACTCTCTAATGTTTTCGTAATTTTTATTCACGATAGAGGTGTTTTGGAAGAGGTGGCGATGAAAGAAGGTGGAAGTTGTGCACTGGATGCGTGTAGAAGAACTGTTGACCGCAACTGTGGGCCGCTCTGCCGATGAAGAACAGGCCGGCCGACACCTCCCGGGTGGGTCGAACCTCAGTGCCCCATAGTGCAGCACTGCAGAAGAACATTTCCCACGTTCCACGAGCCGGTTGGAGGAATAACCGGCAGTCAGAAGTCGACTGGGCTGGGAAGAACCACAGAACAATGAGGGTGCCACGCTAAAAAAACTGTGGCCCACCTGTGTGGGTCGTTCGCACCAGGAAGACTGAACGGCTTCGGCTGGCTGGCCAAGAGGGCAGTTCTTCTTGGCACCCCCGGTTTTCGATACCGGGGGGCCGCACCCCCCCCCCCCCCACGACGCTCAGCTAGCCGGGCCGAGACGCGTTGCGCCGGGCTGCGCCGTGCCGTTCTGGGTCGTGCCCCACCATGCCGGGCCGCGATCCCCTCAGGCCGGACCATGCGCTTCACTGGGCCGGTCCGACCCTCTGCTGGGTCGGACCTACAAAATCAGGTCGGGCCGACCTGCAAGCCCACTGGGCTTAACGGGTCGGGTCTGTTTTCACTTAAACATGAATAACATAAAGACCGCACGTCTGATCGATGTGCCATCTGCGGCATTGGGACCCTCGCGACGAAGCGATAATTTTTTGATACTTTATGTGAGTTTTGGATGAATTTGGAATAATGTCCGGGTTAGGAATGAGTGTAATTCCAACCGGGCCCCTAGAACGGAAAAGCCAATATCTCTCAGACCGGGCGTCCGATTGACGTGTCATCTGCCGCGTTGGGTTCCTTTTGACGAGATGGAACTTCGGGATACATCAACTCTATACTTCACAATAGTTGATGTATCGAATCCTTGGATTGAGGAGCGGACCCTCCCAGAATCAAGCATGCTATGTGTGGGAACCCTAGAGCTGGCTACAAATACAACGACTACCGTATTGGAATCCTCCGTGGGTTCGATGATGATGAAAATCGTACTGGAATCCTCTGTGGGTTCGATGATGATGACATCTGTACTAGAATCCTCTATGGGTTTGAAAGTGATGAATATTGTTCTTGTATCCTACGTGGGTCCAATAGTATGACTTTTGTACTAGTATCCAACATGGGTTCGACAGAGGAGCTGGTCTAGTATCCTACGTTGGTCCGACATCTTAGCTTGTCTAATATCCTACGTGGGTCCATCAACATAGATGAATCAGTGACTACATATGATCATCTCTATCACTATAAGAAATTTATATACATGTGTGAGATGAGACTAGGCTTTAAACAATTATCATCGATGTGATTGACTTATTTCCTCTGTGGATTGGGTTGTGCTTTGGATCGAGGGTTGGAACCGAACTAGGATTGATGACATAGGTATGTGTATGGGCATATACTTATGTAGAGTTAGTTGATACTTCTTGATTGTATCATTCCATTGTGGTCTATCCTTCATGGATTTTGGGAGACCTTTAGGGGTCTTAGATTCCCTACTGAGTATTGTAATAGTCACCCCTACACGGGTTATGCCCGCACTACGTTGTGTTGGATGTAGATGATAGATAACACTGATCGTGGTAGAGACATGTGGAGATGGACGGTGCCTAGAGGTGGACCACTCAGCGGGATGTATACGGAGTGGATGGACAGACCAGAGGTGATGAGGGGAACATTTGTTCCCACCCTTCAGGTGGGATTCCTAGAGGACAACTCAGTGGTTGCTGCTTTACCTTACTGCTATTGTAATAGTCTTTGAGTTGTTCTGTACTCACTGTTGGGCTCGTATTTCCAGCCCCTTTCTTTTCATCACTTACTTTTTTATATAGTTTTACTTGTTCTTTCATCAGTTGCATACTCTGTTATCTTTTTCTACATCTATAAAGGCAATTCCTTCCCAGTATAGGGATTTATGACTTTGGTGCTAGTCGCCAGCCCTCTGGCCTATGGAAGGCAGGCATGGGGTAGTCACGGCACGGGCCCCAAGGACGGGTTGTGACACAAACCCCCAATGTGATTATGATTCCATATCAAGTCAATGATAAATCTACATTTTATGTTTGTGGGAATATACTTCTTTAAAATCATTTCATTATTCCTCTAGTCTAATATAATGTCATCTCAGGGATGTGTTGACTTATTATACATTATTCCAAAATTAATTGTCTAGTATTGGATGTAATATTTGATACTTCAAACCATCTAATGATCTGATACAAATTTGATTATATGTATGAACTTCTTATCGAAATTACATCTACAGTATGTGTATTAGTTCCCAATCAAAATGGTTGATAATCTCAAATGATTAAAGAGAAAATAAAAAATTGATAAAATTCATTTTTTTGGAATTTATAGATGTATTTCAAGAATAATTTCTAATACTTCCACCAAAATGTGAATTTTAGTTTTAGATACAAATCTTTCAAGGTTCCACACCAATTTTCATGACTCCTTGTAGAATATCCCTTATTGAGTTGCAGGAATTGAAGAAAAAAAAATCCAAGGAAACCTTTATAAGGGATTTATTCAACCATGTGTTTATCCTTAGGCTGAAAATATTTATTTCTCTAAAAAATAAATATGGATCAATGTGACTCTAATTTTATTTTTGGATGTTTAACAATATCATGATCAAGAACAAGTATCATTATCCACATATTTATGACTTATTTTATCTACATCATAGAGTTTAATACTTCTCTATGATTGAAATTATTTTTGGATGTCATCAACTAAGGGATAAGAAGGAGGACATACCATAGATGAAATTCCATAAAAAGTATAAACACTATGAATTTATAGTGATGACTTTTGGTCTTACTAATTCCCATTATATCATCATTTATTTGATTGATAGAGTCTTCGGAGATTACCACTATCAGATTCTAGTAGACTTTAGAAATTATATCATTATCTATTCAAATATAAAGATAAATTATAAATACTACATGAGAATTGTACTAAATTCCTTATGGAAGGATATACTCTATAAAAAAATTTCAATGTGTGAATTTTGGATAAAAAAGGATTCATTGGTCATATAATCCTAGGTGATGTAATATTAATAGATCCTTAAAATACTAAGGCTATTGAATGATGGCCTGGAACATCCATAGTGATATAGATCCATGAAATTCATGTTTTAAATGGATATTATTGATAATTTTGTGAGGTTCTCCTGACTATCTAATCTGCTGAACAAGATAACTTCTAAAGTTTATACGTTCTTTTGGATAAATGAATATGGGTAAAATTTCAAGGAACTAAAGATATGGTCCATCAGAGCACCTATTATTACATTATACTATATTTAAAAATGTTTTTTAACCTATAGTGATGCATCCATGAAGGGATTTTCTTGTGTTCTTATTTAGAATAACATGGTTATAACCTATGCCTCGTGAAAATTGATGACTCATGAGTGAAATTAACCAACTCGTGATTTGGAATTTGATGCAATATTTTTCTATTAAAGATAGGGAGGTATTATCATTATTGATAAAAGTTTGATACATATACTAATACTAGAAGTATGAAATATATATTCAAATAGATGGATATGAACATGCACAGGAGAAGAAGGTCGTAATTGATAAAAGTTTATGACATCTCAATACATTACCACACTGGTAAAGTGAACTAGGTGGCGAATGATTAGAGTCCAAAGGATCATGATTTCTTATCTATGTTGAGAATTTGAAAATATCCAATACATATGGATTTGTATTGGATGGATCTCAAAATAATGAAGGAATGTAACAATTAGTATCATACTCAATTGATTATTCAACCCTCTATCCAAATGATGTAAAAAAGGGAACATAAGGAATATTTAGAGCTATAAAAGAATATAGGAAATATTCTTGAGAGTAAAAATAATAATGATGTAATTATATGGATCAAGAATCATGTATGTGTTCCATACATATCATATTTAATGAAGAAAAGTTTAGAGGAAGCTTGTAGTTTTTCATTTTCTATTCATCCTGAATGTATGAAAATGTATTCAGGCATGGAGGAAAACTTATGATGGGCTGGTATAAAGAGTGATATTATAGAGTTGGTTTCTCATTGTTGGGTATGATAGAAAAAAATGGTTCAAAGATACTTTTCTACAGTGATGGTGATTCCATTACCCATACCTGAATGGAAATTGGAGAATATCACTATTGATTTTTTCTTTAGAATCCATAAAACCTTTAGAGGGTCTAATTCTATATGGGTGGTAGTTTATCACATTACTATGTTAGAAAACATCATTAATAACAATGTATACTTCTTATCTAGAATATAATTTTAAGTAAGTGGAAAGTTTACATGGATTATAATATTCTATTGTATCAGATCAGATATGAGGATTAAATCAAATTTCTCATGAACTCATCAGTAATCCATTGATATGGAATTGAGTTATAGAAGTACCTATCATCCTTATATGGGTAGTCTTTCTGAAATAACTATTCATAAAATAGAGGATACATGGAGATATTTTTATTTAGATTTAATAGGTGTTTGGGATCAACATCGTCCTCTAGTTGAGTTTTCATACAATAATATCTTTCAGTAAAGTATTCAAATATCATCGTATTAATCCCTTTATAAAATAGAATATAGAGCCCCAACATGTTGTAGTGATGTTGGTGAAGGAAACCTTTTGGCACATGATATCACTAAAAAAATTACATTGAATGTTAGATTCATTCACTTGAATATCAAAAAACCTCAAAGTTAATAGAAAAGTTACACTAATGACTGGGAATAATATAGATTGTTATGTTAGCAAGAAGGTGTTTCTAAAAATCACTACTTAGAGGAAGGTTATGTGATTTGGGGAGAAAGGGAAAATAATCCCTGGGAATATTAGTACCATTAAAATTCATTATTGTATCAAGATGATACCTGATCAATTTGAAAATTCTCCAAGTATCTCTCAATTTCATGATTTCTTATATGTATCTCTCCTGAGTACGTAAATACATGACCCTTGTCATGAACTGAACTCATATATCATACTTATGGAGAATGATCTTTCGTTTGAGTAACATCCAGATGAAATTTGAGATTGTGCAGATAAATTTCTATGAAATAAGACCACCCATCTGGTTAAATATTTGTTGATAATTAGTGACATAGATAATTATATGGGGAAACATGATTATTTTATGCGGAAATATTATCCTCTTTTTTATTCATAATGATGAATTTTAAGGGAGAAAATTATTTTGAGTGGGGTGGAATGTAAAACCTCATTTTTTTATAACCTTTTTTTCAAATTAAGTTAATTTATTTGATTACGTATGTTATACTCTACACCAAGATAAAGATTTTTTATTCACAATACTAGATTAATCATTCTGTACATGCATCGTCAGCATAGATTTCATTACTTGAAACACTGAGTTTCTGAAAAACCGCATTTTATTATTATAATTATTTAAATGAGATAGTTATAACATATCCATTAATTATTTTAATATGAAAAATAACAATAACTTTTTAAATATTATTTAAAAAATTTATTCAAATAAAACATATTGATAATAAAACTTATAACTTTTCTCGTATTACTATTAAATAATGTTTTCTCCAGTGAACTACTTTTAATTTTCCTCCAAAAAAATAAAAAAGTTAAACTTAGAAACATTGAGAAATTTATTTTTTTGAAGTAAAAATAAATTTTTAATTAATAATGTAAATATTAACTTAGGGTTATATTTATGTATTTTTTGAAAAACATCATTTTTTATAAAAAGTAAAAAATACTAAATTTTAATTCAAAATTTCTTTTTCATCTAATTTATTTATTTCATTATATTTAATTTTAATTTTGTTCTAAATATTAATTATATAAAATGTAAATAAATTAATCCAATTTTAGTCATTGGTACTAATTTCACATTGAGGTTGAATAAAAAAAAAATATCAAACATGTAAACATTTTATCTTAAAAACTTGCTACAACTAAATGTTTGTGTGATTAATTTGGAATAATTTTCTAACACATATATGATAAGAATTTTTTTTAAATTGATAAAATATTTTTAGTATGGGTATCTAAGAACTTCTAATATGGTCAACTTAGTTTTTGAACCATATAATTAGTGATAATAATTAAAATTAACTTTAGAAATTCATGAAACACAATATTATATAGTGGTTATGAATTCACGTAATTGAAAAAAAATGACCTAATTTTTCTTCAAAATCCACTGGATAGATATAGTTATACATTTTATCTTATTATTTAAAAAATTTAAAATTATTGGAGGCACATTATATAAGAGAGACCTATCAATAGTGTATTTTATATTTAGAGTAATACTGCTCCTCTTCCACTATAAAAGGTCACTCAACTACCCCTCTCAACATAAAACCTTGTAATACCTTTTTATTCAAAAAACCAATCAAAGATATCCTCCAAAATTCCAAAACATCATCCAAGGATACACTCTTCTTTATAAAATTCATCTAAGAATTTTCTTCTGAAAAAAAAAGAAGAGTTACCCAAAGAAGAGGTAACATCGTTCCACATGGTCTTTTGTTCTATTTTCATTATACACCGATAAATTATTTATCTTATATGATTATATAATAACCTCAATTTTCCCAATATACTGTGAAATTTTATTTCTTTGTTTTTTACCAACACCCACACACACTTCCATCAAATGGGTAATGAACATACAGTTCATGTGTACGGTGGACTACTACCTAGAAAAATAATTTTTCCCCAATAACACGTATTTTTATTCATAATTATGATTTAAATACTATTTTTATAAAATATTTATAATATTTATGAGGTTTTTGTGCTTCATTATTTTTTATATAAAACATACCTTAATGCTTTACATTTAGTGAAAATCAGATTAATTCATTTATGGATGTGTGGACTAGAATCTCTTCAAAGTGATGTAATCCATTCACACATTACATGGGATATGTTATGGATGGGGGTTTCAAACATATATGATATTAATGAATTTATATGTATACATGAACTATTACACATATACAGATATATATATCATTTACTATCATTCAATCAAATATGATAATAAAATGTAAATATTGTTCACGCGTACGTACAGGTTAACCTATCCATGAACTATGCATTCCATTTCTATTTAAATATTTCATATATTATTATTAACCATATATAAATAATATATATGATGTTATAATTATATATTTAATTCATTAGATCGTGATATATTTGTATATATGGAAAAAAAATATAACGAATCAAAACACATTAGAAAACAAAGTGATTATTACCCAAAATATAATTTCAACATGGACGTTTTAAAAAACATGTAATAGAAGTTCATATGTTAATCCTATACGGAATTATATAATTTAATATGTTTATTTAATATATTTATAGAAAAATTATATTTATTATATAGTAGTTTTTAATTAGTACGAAGAGTGACAATATATAAGTTAAGGGGATTTCTAGTATCAATTTTATTTCGTTGAGAGTTATGACTTATGTACCACTCATTTATTTTTTGTGGTGTAAATAATATACATGAATGTATAATCTTACTCAAATACATAATTTTATTGGTATTTACATAAAAATTTTATGTTACCTCTTTCATGGTAATGATGGATCAAATGTTACCAAATTGGTAAGGTAATTTTGTCGAATCTTTCCTTTTATGACAAATCTTTAGTTGTGAACCTATATTATTTTATGAGCTTTATAGTTTTTACCCTTTTAGATGTCATATCAAGAATATTATTATTTTAATGATATTATAATATTAATTAATGTCATTCCCTCATGAGGATTAAGATTTAATGTTACCAATGGGTGAAGATGTTACTACTAAAATATAATCATTTATTGAGATTGTTTATTATTATGCTTCTAATGATGATATCTTATAATAACTATCATAATTAGATTAATATATTTTCATCTCATCTGGTAATTCATATTATATTCATGTATTCTCACCATTATTCGACTCATTGGTAATTAGTAAATGTAAGGAAATTTATTCGTGAATGTTTGACATTATTTCTCAATTGGGTCAGACTTCTGTTTTAGTCGAAAACTATGTTTTCTAATATCTTTTCAGATATATATTAAAAAAAGTTTTATTTAATTTTATTCAATTAAATATTATATTAATATTATTTATTCTTTCAAATCTATTTTAATTTTTTTTCAAAAATGGTTTTTGTTATAAAAATAATTTTCAATGAAGAATGAATATTTTCCGTAATAAATGTTTTCAAAACATATTTACCAAATAAGATTTAAAACATTGAAAATTTTATTATTTAATTTGGATATTATCAGAATAATCCATTTTTATTAAATCTTTGAATGGTCTATTTTTAAGATAAATTTTTGCTTCTGAGACCGTTTTCTCTTCCACGGGTTATACCTTGATAGCTTCCTTTAAAACCCCATTCAATTCAAGGTTTAATTTATAACTATTAAACATTCATGTTTTTCACATGTTATTATATGATGAAAATTTTAAGATAACCATATGATTTAATGGTTTATGATCTCAATCTTATGAAATCCATCTATTTTTCTAGGAGAGGATATGACTCAACTATTATTATCTTATAGAATATATATGTATGATTTTATTGTGGGATGAGTGGGGCCTATATCTCCTTCCAATTCATTAGTAAAATATTTTATGTCATAAGTTAATAATGGGAATAAATCTTCTGGAATTGTTACACTATGGAAGATGGAGAAACCTGATCAAATATGGGAATATTAGGAAATATGCTCTCCAATGTGAAGATCAGGAAACCTAATCCACTGTGGGATGATTGGGTAACATGATACCATTTGAGGAAAAGAGAACGACTAGGGAAGGTGGTGTGTTATTACATGTTTTTGTAATCCTCAAGAAGTGTTGTGATATGTTCCAAAAAAGTACTATGACATAAATTAATTGATGTTACATGTCTCATTGTCTACTAGACATCCATGACTTTTAAAAATGCATTGATTTAATGGTGTATGATCTAGACCCCCTTATCATTCATGTATTAAGAAATACCAATATATTTCCCATTAATATTTTTTGGATCCTCCACATGTATGTTATTATATTATATTTTATTAATTGTGGTCATATATATTTATACTCAAGATTTTTCTTACATATCTCCCATATTTACCCTTACTGAGATCTTTATCTCACCGCTTTTTATGTTTCCTTTCCCCATGTTATGGAGATACATGTTATGTATGTTGTGTATAATAATGTTTATAGTAATTAAGAACCTATTGGGTGATAATTTATCTCAATTATGTTCCAATGTTTTTGTTCCCATGTTTCAAAACTTGACAAAATAATTCTGTCTTTGGTAGTCTTTTTCTGTACTATATTAATTATTATGATAAATTTATTTAATCTTAATGTTTTTAAAGTGAGGGTTGTTGTATTTATAATTATTTTCTAAAGGTATATTAGTAATTTATTATATATCATACTATCATTAGTGGGTAATCTTGATAGATTTAAACAAGTCTCATAATTAAGTTTTTTTTCATCATTCTTCTCTCAAATTTCACAATTCATAGATCATAAATAGTTATATAAATGATTATTTCTAATTGTTTATAATTATATAATTTCATTCAAATTTAGTTTGCAGATGGTCATCAAAAGATGGAATTGACGATGAGGTTATTTCAGTGATTCTCGAGAAATAGACTTCTTAATTAATTATTATAGTACGAATGATACTAACAAAAAACTGAAATAATTATATATACAATTTTTCATATCATATATTTTAACTAATTATTCCGTCATGTTTTACAGGATTTTAATTAATTTTTTTCTAATGCATGTGGTTGGACTGACCAAAATAAGATCAAGTCATAATTAATTGATGGGTGTAATTATATTGGTGGTCCATTTTAAAAAATACCATTTCAAATGGAAAATATTGAAATTTATTAGATAATTATAATGTGTTTAATCATATTTTAATATATTACACTAAATAATAAAAAATATATGAAAATGAGATAGGTTAATTCTTTGAGGTGGTAGTCTACACAAATAAGAAAATGATGTTTTTATTTATCGTAATGTAATTGGGGAAATTTTGTTAATACATTTTATTAATATTCATTATACTATAAATATAAAAACTTTAATTTTTTATTTGGAAAATATATTTTACTATGAAATATAAATTTTAAAACACCTTAAGGGAACACTATTTTCTTTAAATATTAAGGTTCACCTTTGTGGATTCCATAAAATTAGTGGGCATTTGAAATAAATATTAGTATATCGGATTAATTAATTAGAATATAAATCTAGGTTATGGATAGATGGTATTGTTTCACTAATAATATATATTTGTAAATGTTCATGATTGTGTGGTGATAGGAACATTTTATAAGTGGTTAGAAATGATTTTTTTAAATATTTTCTTGTATTATAAATGGATCACATGATTCAAATGTAAATAAAACTATAAAATTGAAAATAATGTATTATATGTAGTATTTCATCATTTATAACCTCGATAAGTCAATTAGAAACATGTTTTTTACATGTTTATCCATTTACTTCTTTTTCTGACCCATTTTCCGTGATTGGTTTTACTACAAAATATAGTTTTCATATGAGTAATTAATTTATTACTCCAAAAAGGAATATGAACCTTACTATATAATATGAACAATATATATATAATTTTTAAATATATTTTATTATATTCACATACTAATATTGACAACAAAATAATTTAAAACTATAAATATATAAGGTACTAAAAAGTGCTTAAATGAATATGGTAACTGAAGTGATAAAATAATCTAAATTGATTTTTTAGTTAAAATAAGTATTTATAAAGATAATATTACTCTTATGAAACACATATATTTTTAAAATATTTCAATAATTACAAATTCGTACATACATATAGATAATTTCATAGAAGATGGTGTTTTTTAAAAATATTATATTTCACTATTAACTTAAAACAAAATATTTTCAAATTAACAAATAAAATAATTCTAAAATAACATTATCATTATTCATCCAAAATAAATTAATTTATTTCAAATCAATATTATAAACTATTCAAATTTAATGTATATTAAATAAATACATGAGAAATTAATTTTTGTATGTAAATAACCTTTTAATAACATCTATAATTCATATATTTGTTCCAATAAATTACTAATTATATTGGTGTTAATATATTATTTATTTCAAAAATATATATTATATATAATATATTAACACTTTTTAATATAATAATACCTTATCATTTTTTTAATAATAAAATTTTAAGCATTAAATGATCTTGTTTTTTTTATCAATACATTAATAAATAAACATTCTTACCTCATTGAAATTAAAAATGTGAAGTATAGGAAGTATATATGAAAATAAATATTAAAATAATAATACATGATAATATCACCTTAATTTATTATAATGTAACCCATGAGTATATTCATGTACATTATATGCATGTGGTATGCAAGAGTGTAATTAAATGGTAGTGATTCTACAAGCATACATCATGTGAAAATTTCAATAAAATTATACATATCTCAAAATAAATATTAATAATATAAAAAAAGTTAGATTATTTATAATACTTTGTATATATTGAGTCCTATTGAATCTACCTCCATTCCATGATCATTAAAAATGATCTTCTTAAGGGAGACATTGGCTATCAAAATCAATGTTTTCCTCTTTTCATAATTACTTTTGTAATAAGGTATCTTCCTTTTAGACATAGTAATTTAATTTTTGTATTATAATGGTAAATTTTTACATTACATCATACAATCATTATAGTTCATTTTTTATTGTAAAACACATTAAAAAATAATTTAAATAATGATATTTCAATTAGAAACTGTTAAGTTGTATCAATGAGAATGGACCTTCTCATACACATAATATCTAAAGGAGAAATATTTTTGATAAAATATGAATAATTATCATTATTCAATAATCAAAAAATCATATAGATTTTGGTCAGGATACTCTACATTTAACAATCATGGATTATATTAAAATTCCTTGAGAAGAAAAAACTTTTCTTATATTCACTCAATTTGAGAACCATACTTTCTAAAATGAGGATTGTAAGTACTTTTAACAGATTAGGATGTCTGGAGAATCTATTTTATCATTAAGAATAAGATATAAAACTACCTTTAAAAATTATTCTGGAATCAATGAAATGTTATAATTCCTTCTATAATGAATATGATTAATAAAAATATATCTCTAATTGAATTGAATTTATTAAAACTATAACACAAATATTTATTCTTCATCTATTTAGATGTAGTTTATAATTCTGATATGACCAATTATAATAACATAATTTCTTCATAATCCAAGTGTAGAATTGATTATATTAACAAAAAAACGCTAATATTTCTATCTCATAAAAAAAAATTATTAAAATTATTAATAATCTAACACAAAATTTGGAATATATATCAATTGATTTTTTTATAACAATACATATGTAATATGATAGGAACATGATGATATTCCATTAACAATACTAAAAGTTCATTTTTCATTGTATTGTTGTTTAAGATGAATATTTACTAGAAATGAAAAAAAAATTATCAATAATTATTGTAAATTGATATGAAATTAGAAAAAAATATCTATTATTGTTAAGTTATCTACACCCTATTCTATTTATATTGTGTAATACCCACTCAAGTTAAACAATATATATATGTAACAAACAACTCTAAAAATGGAAAGAATATTATTTTTCCAAAAAAAATTATTATTTATTGGGTTTTCATTGGAAATAGACAACTCTTTCATATCAACGAGAAAAATCATTTTTGAAATCATATTATGTACTAAAATCTTAAAGGGATAACTATAATGAGGATTTTTTATTTTCATTATATATATTTTTTATATCTAGGGGAATTTCTCACAAGAGGATAATGAATGGATGAAATTTAATTATCCAGCTAGTACATTTTATTACTGGAAGTCACCATTTATTTTTTTTGTAACACTCTAGGTATATTTTAAGGTTGTAAGGTAAAAATTTTCTATGATATAATTGATATATTGTATGATATGTTCAATGTTTAATTTATAATTTATGGATAATCATTTTATGAAATTCATTTCAATATTATAATATTTTTAAATATTACAATGAATAGATTTTTGTGATGAAAACGATGAAATTAAAATATATTAAGTAAATTGGTATAGTTTTGGGCCATATAATTTCAATAATTGGAATAAAAGTGGAAAATTACCTAGTCTATATTATATCCTCAAAACCATAAATCATTTATATTAGACATGTTATATTGTTTTTGGGGACATGATTTATTAATTAGGATATTTATATAGGATTATGGAAACATTTCATTTTACATTTGAATATTTAAAAATATTGAGTCAAATATTGTGTTTGAAGATTTATGTATGGAGCAATTTGATAAAATAATGATGTTCTTGACTATAATCGACATCATTTTTCCACTGTTAGGTGGATTACCTATTAGTTTTATTTATTGGTTCTTCAAAAATATTTATTAAATCCATTTTAAACTAAAATGTGGATGAATGTTCAAATGTTATTGAATATGAATTATAAAAATTATATTTAACAATTGTCAAATATACCAACAGCTAGAGTTTGTTTCATTCATTGTTTTAATGATAAGAAATTTCATCTCTATATATTTTTTTTCAAAGTGATTATTTACCCAAATCAGAAAGCATTGGGTTACATGATGAGTAAAATAGATGAAAAAACTAAACATATGTGATGTTTGTTGCTTTTTCATGATTTGATATATAAATCCATGATAATATTCGATATGAAAACACCATTAAATATCATCTGAGAAAAATACCTCACATGAATAAGGGTAAGACTTTATTAATAATTAAATTATATTACTCCATTCATGGTGAGAACCTACACATAATCAATGGTTAGGATCTTTTAATGACCCATACATTAAAAAACGAAATTCTCTTTTTGAATAAATTAATATATTATTACGTAATAAAGATAAATGAAACAGATAAACTAATTTATCTATTTTGAACAGTTATAAAGTTTATAAAATATAAAATACCTTTAATAATCATAAACAATTACAATATACCCATTGGAAACTGAGCATTCAACTATAATATATAAAAAAATATATGATAATTTATAATTACATAGATAGATAAAACGATGGACTTAAATAGTATGATCATACCATATGAATGCCATTTACCAGAGATTTATTGAGAGATAGCTTTACTATGAGATTCCTTTAATCAATCCCAATAAGAGAATCATTAACTAAAGAAAAAACTAATCCATTTACCAGATAATTTCAAGATCATTAAGATTACAACCCAAACCATGTGTGTTGACAACCCAAGAACATCTCATAATGTCACACATTACCCTTATAAAAATAAATAGTCTAATGAAGGCCTAGGTATCTATACAATAGCAGTGTTAATTTTACAACTATTATTTTAATAAAATACTCTATATATTTATTCATTCATAATATGGATTTTTAATATTTGGAAAAGTTTTTCTAATAAAAATTTGATTTCAATATGGTGAAATAAAAAGAATATTTTTGTGAATTAAATAATTTGAATTAAAAAGAAATATTTAAAAGAATTCATTCATTTTTTTAAATACATTCTAATAAAATATTTTTATCATAAATTATTATTAAATATTAATTATAATATATTTTCATAAAGTTAACTAATAATTATTTTTGGATAAAAGACAATTATTCAATAGAATAATATTTTTTTCTAATAATTGTAAATTTTTGACATAAAATTGTAAATTACTATACATATATAAATATTTTGATAAAATAAATATTATTTTAGGAATTAACAAAAAAATTGAAAATGAATATTCTTTTCATAATTTTTTGAGAGAGCATAATGTTAATGATAAGAATAAATTTGTTGAAAATATATATAAGGAGTAATGACAATATAATAAACCAAAAGTGATCTCATATATTCCATAAATGGTATCCAAAATCAAAAAAATAATCTAAAATATATTATTCCATAATGAATCCCCTAAAATAAATATTGTATATTTTGGATTTAAAATCAATAATTTATAAACACGACACACTTTCACATCACCAAGAGTATTATTCTAATTTTATCTGTTATGAACTATCTTAAATACTGTTATTAACTCCACCTTTTTTGAAAACAAGTAAAAATACAATTGTAAGATTTTTTCTTTACATTATCATATAGTGTTCAAAATCTATATTTATAAATTAATAATGTACTCTCATATATTTTTATATATAAACCCACTCAACCTCCCATATATTTTCACTAAAAACTACTATTTCATTTCATTAATTTGGCATTCACTCTATAGATCCCTCTTAAGAATCACCATTATCTCATGAATCACCACCCAACCATTTCTAATCAACCTCTCAATATTAGGGATCCACCCCATCTCCCCTATAATCAAGATCCTCCTTTAATTTATGTGTTATGTTTTTTCATTTATTTAATTTTAGTATATTCTCTCACATATCAAAAACTCATAGGTCACTATTTTCTTGTTATGCGATACCCCTTTCTAACTCATTAATTTCTCCCATTAATCATTATTTACCCCATTTATATTGCCAAAATGGTCTATTGATTTTTCAATGGTAAAGATTTTTATTGGGAATATCCATCACAAATTCAACTACATATTATTTATTGATTGGGGAATTCAATATATGTGACCAATAGTACTTGATCATAATAATAAATTTGATGAATTATGTCCTCAGTATGATTAGACAGTGGGAAACACATGTATATATTATGATGGGTGGGCTTATATTGTGCTCCATTATATTGGGTAATGATTTATTCTAATTAGATGACATGTAAGATATTAGAGAGTAAACCATATCCAGTTTTATTTATTTTTATACCATGTTATGATGACTTAATAGTAAATCATAACCCATGTTTAAAATTTCATGTTTAATGATGTTACCACATTCCCATAATTCCTTTACTCTATATTTTTTTATCATACTTAATTCTCCATGATTATGATTATCCCCCCATATGTTACCTTGATATGCCTCTTGGATCAAATTTACTATATTAAAATATGATATGGTTTTGTATTCCCTTACTATTATTTAAATATCACCCTTTCTTATGTATATCCCTTTGTTATCCCATTTAATTTTAGGATAAAAATAGGATTTTTAGGATCATATTAACATATATTTCAAAATATTTCACATATCCGTGTCTAAAGATCATGTATAGTGCACAATATTTAACATAGAATATAGGGTTCATGTTCTTTATAGGTTTCATTATGTATAAATTTATGTAATATATCAATAATTTAGGTAAAACAAAATACCTATTAATGTAGTTTGTATGATAGCATATCCAATGTATTTCTGTGATTAGGATTATAAAACTCTAGTAATAGTCTAAGGGATTATACAAGAAATAGGGAAACATCCCTAAATTTGGGAATGTAATATGTTATGTTGGTTATAATAAAATAAGTATATGTGTTGATAATATAAGAGGAATTTTATTCCACAAAAATGTACATAGGGGTAATAACACTAAAAATGAAACATAAAGCTACACATTATTGTAACATGGTGCATGAAAATAGAACTTGTTAAACACCTAGTTTGACACTCCAAGATTATATGATTTGTTAAATTCACAATCTCTTTATAAACCATTATTAATGGAGAAAAATTATCTTCTGAATTTATACTCTTAAATAGACCAATGAAAACATATATTGAATCCTATAAATTCTTAGGTAAAGGAATAATAGTCATTTATGAGTTTTCCCTTTAATGTTCCCAATTTCAAATTTATGTGATTGTCAGTTTAGAAACACACATATATACATATTCCCATATTCTTGTCAAGGAATATGAATAAATGTAATATAGTCAACAAAGAATGTGAATAATAATATAATTACTATCAAAATGAAATTCCCAACCTAATTAGACAATTAATCATGAACATAGTGATAACTAATTCACTATTAACTAATGGTTTGAACCAAAACATGAATTAAGTGGATGTCAGGAATCCCATTAAGAAATTGAATTCTCCATTTGATGCCATTATTTCCCAAAGGCCTATAACATTCATTATAACACATATTCCCTTTATCATACAGAAATGTATATTCATTTTTGAGAAGGTCGTCTCCATCCTTCGATGCTCTGATCAACAATAGGTCATGAAAGATGATTATCTTATAGAATGTCAAGCTGATCATTGGTGTACATTGGACTAAAATATAAATCCCATGTGGATATAAAATAATTAAATTGGAAAAGTTAATGTAAAAAATGTTTTAATACATATTCTCTTACCAATCTTGGATGGAAAATAGAATTGGGCATCATTATCCTAGAGAAAAATAATGATAAATCCATTACGGGGAAACGTGGAAGAAATTTATCAATAAAATTATAATCCATTATAATATTCATTTCCCAAATAGATAGTGTTGAATTCTTATTTTATGGGATAAAACATAGTAAATTAAAATACCATTCAGTTTAGAATATCTTCGGCTTTGAAGAAATTGATTAATAATCCCTCATTGTTGAAATAAAAATTGTTTCATCTAAATACTTTCTTGGGTTTAATAGCTGGAAATTGAGTTTAATTATAGTGGTAATATAGATAAATATTATTGATTAATGAAAGATCAACATTCCACTATCCATTAATATGGGAAGAAGAATATCCATGGTTTCTTAAGCGGGTGAAGAAACACATATCTTATAGGATGAAGTGGAGCCAAATTATAGTTGTCGGTAAGAAAAACCAACCAATATGATGGAATATGGGAATAATTTAATTAACCATATCTAATTTTAAAATATCTATATTATAATGAATAGAGGGGGTTAGGAATTAATTTTTGTATTTTATGGGTTTTTATAGGCTTTCAATTCTAGAAACCACCATGGTGGTAAGGGTTAGATAACACCATCATAATTAAATTGGTGGATCCTAAGAATAAAGTAGTGTTAGATTCACCAGTTTTTCATTGAATTATTGGAAAATCAATTTTTATTGTGGTTTTCTGAGTTATTTTATATCATTATTGTTTAGTATAATTATTAAAAACCCACTGCAAAACATGGATGTAGATCAATAAGTGAACAAATATGGAAATATTATTTCATACAATGTATATAAATCGCACTATCAAAATTTGTGGTTTGAAATTTCAATAAATCCTTGTGAAATATCCTGTATTAGAAATTTATGTCATTATAGATAAGGAATGGGATTCATTATATTTAGAAATGATAAATTTTCAAGATGAGTAAATCAACCTCTGTATCACAAGATCTCCTCTAATTCTATACACGTTCAAAACAAATGATGTATTCCCTTTGGTATAATCATATTTTTCATTAATATTACATTAATTTGAGGAAGTGTATGTATCTCAAATGATTTAATCATATGAAAATATAAACCCTGAAGAGAAGATCATTGTGATGGAATACAGTGATGTGTTACTATACGAAATGCATAGTCATCATTTTTGGCGAGATATTGTATTTTGAGACGAGTTTATACATTGAGAAATACCAATATATAGGAAACCATATTTAATTTATATTTCTTAAACATTATGAGATGAATAAGAAGCTATATATTTATCTGGATAAAGTGTTCATACTCCTATGTGATTCACTATTAGGTCCATTGGTCATCTTTTTCAATAGGAATGATGTATCATTGGGACTCTTCAATCATTAACATGATCCCAATAGGAATATGATAAAGAAAAAGTATCCACCACCACATATTTATGACATGTTCAAATGGTTATCTAGAGTCCATTATTTCATTATTGTTGACCTTTATTTAAGAAACTATCAAGTAAAGGTAAGGACTGAGGATATTACCTAGGCTAATTTCCATATATTGTTTAGTCACTAAGAGTTAGAGTGATAGAATTTGGAATCAAGAATTATATAGGATTTTCATGGACTTGATTAATAGTTTCTGTAGAGGTTATATCGAGAAATATTTTCACATATTTATCGATGATAATCTTACCTACTCCAATAACAATGGGGGGATGAGAATAGTTTGAATACTATACATAAGATCTTGCTGAAAAAATATGTATTAAATGTGTAGTAAATTTAATGTTTCATTATATATTGCTTCATTTTCTCTAATGTGAAGGGATATCAATAGATGTGTCCAAAAATGTGTCAATGGACGAATAGATAAGGCCACTATTTGTAATGTTTATTAAATTTTTCAATGAATTAACTGGGTA
The DNA here is from genome assembly GCA_963277665.1 of Viscum album. Taxonomy (NCBI): domain Eukaryota; kingdom Viridiplantae; phylum Streptophyta; class Magnoliopsida; order Santalales; family Viscaceae; genus Viscum; species Viscum album. The sequence continues at coordinate 928,638,897 of OY728145.1, read as the reverse complement.
ATATCACTGTTTTTTGTTTGAGAAATTTATCATGAATTTCAATATAACTGTCTACAATTACTCGGAAGGGACTCAATATTTTCTATAATAATCAGTAAAATTTAATTTAATAAATGTCTTAGAACTACACATATAATAACATTAACAAGTACTGGGGTGCATTTTTCATCTTCGGTGATTAATCCAAATTGGAAATGGGTTGTGTACTCATTCAATATGAAGAGGTGACATCCTACACCTCTCACCATCTAAATAACCATGAGAATATCTACCCTACTCATAATCTATATTTTTCTATAGTGATATTTGCATTAAATATTTTGAATCCTTTCCTTTATGAAGAACATTGTTAAAGATATACATGTCCTAAAATCTGCAAAAATGTATTCCCACAAATTGGTCTCCAAATCAAATAACAAAAGATGTTTTGAGGTAATCATAAATTATGATTTTTCAATCCAATATCATTATGGGAATGTTTAAAAAAAACTATTCTCTCCATTGTAATGACCCTTTAACCTTACCAATGTCGAGGATTTCAAGGGATCCCATCCTCTTGGTTATGTAAAGAATGGATATGGAAAAATAAAATGATCTTCCCTCAACCATGATAAAATAACTGTCAAACCACATATTATTGTGTGGATAAAAAATTTTATGAGGATTGATGTGGTAATATAGAAAAACGTAGTTATTATTTAGATGGTCAACACTGTTGAGGATTATCTTATAAGTTTTGAAACCATAATTTACTCCTATGAAAACAATAACTAAAGAGTGAACCACATGATGATACCCAGAACACTTTCTTCTCTATTGAACAAGGAAGCATTTTGATATACAATTAATTGATGAAAATATCAATTTTTATAACATGTAGAGAGTATTTCTAAATTGATATTTCAATGATTAGTATGCTTGTAAGTAATGAAGGAATGAAATATATATAGGTGTATGACGATATAACTTCATATACTAGTACGTAAATGGGAAAAGAAAACCAAAGATTTTGTTGTAGGACTCCCCATGTCATAAAAATGTAATAATACCATCTGTATGGTATTTGATTCCTTAAAAATTCAACACTTTTCATTACTAGCAAGGATTATATATCACTTAACCAAATCTCCAACATTCAAATAAGTGAATTTGAATGATGTAACACCCTAATACCCTTCAATCAGGTATGTTTAAATCTCTAATTTTGGATTCATTTCTCATTGCCCGAGTATAGTCGACCATGAATTTGATTGATACATGTAATTCAAATATTATAGTTTATTTGGAATAATCATCATAACACTATAGATTCTGCTATATGTTAGGAAGTTAAATTATTTTTAATGGGATTACCTGACATGTAATGCATATCAGATAGATCCAAATATTTTTATACACAAAGTGAGAATTTACATGCCATATAGGTGTTATATGTCATGCAATTTGAAAATTCAGTTTAAATTATTGAGGTGATTCATATTCCAGTGTAACATAAAATAACAAATATTTTTATACACAAAGTGAGAATTTACATGCCATATAGGTGTTATATGTCATGTAATTTGAAAATTCAGTTTAAATTATTGAGGTGATTCATATTCCAGTGTAACATAAAATAAATGATTTAAAAAAAACTAAAAAATAAAATGATATGTAATACCCTGAATTTCATAATTTAGGGTGTTTTATAGGTGTTTAATGATTCGTTCTCATTTAAATATTTCTTCTCTCAGATAGATCTCTTAAACAAGTCATTTTTGGATGAATCCCTTCACAATGAAACCCTTTATCTGGTGATTGATTAGTTGCACTAGATTCCCCATCTCTCTGGGTAAGAATTATCTCCTAGTTTCTATCTCTTTTGAAGTTGTGGAACTTCATGTAGTAGGTATTGGTAATTGGATTATGATTTCTATCAATCAATATACATCATTTTTCATACTTCATCTTCTGAAGGAAAATATTGAATTTTTAAATCCCCATTGTCTATAGTAATATAGATTTCAATGTCCAGGAGGTAGGTGGATCTGTTCATGTGTTATACCATCTAGCATGGTAAGTGGTAAAACCCCTGACTATTTATTAAAATTAAATAATATTACAACATGAAGAGGATGGGATGAAAACATTTCACACATCCATTATAAATAATATTAAAAATCATAGTAAAAAAGACTCATTATCAAAACCATGTTCATTAGTTTCCCATTTTGAATGAAAAATAACTTGATTGAAGAACGTGAACACCTTGATATCCATCATACTTGAAATTTTAGACCATGTTATTACATTATTCGGTGCATTAGAGTTATATTTCCTTAGCTTCCTCTTCGGGGGGGGGTTATAGATCAAGACTTCAACTTTTTTAAAAATGTATTTAAATGATTTTATACCTGGGTTTCTAGCCACGGAAGGATCAATGTCAATTCGATGAGTCTTATCCCTCGAGTCTTACATGGAAATCACTAGATCGACCAGTTGCATAAATGTAAGCCCTATAAATTGTGGTTGGCCATTCATCTCCTCAATCACTAAACCTTGAGGTGCATGAACCTCAGAGAATTTAGCATTCAACTTTTTTACAGATTGAGTTTCTATCAAAAGTGGTAAATAAAAATTATTGTTTCTCCCTCTGTTACAACCATGCTGATTTATCCTCTTCCCTGGACATGGAATCCTACTATCATGTAATTAACCATTAGCTATGACAGACACCTGACAAGGGGACTACCCATCATTATGGACTCCTTGTTCATCAAATGGAACAACCTAATCTTTCTCCAAAAACTGATTCCTCGATTACCATCCCCTCAATGAAATTACCAAACTCAATATTTAGCACCTACATTCTATGACATAACTGCATTCCTTTTGAGATCCTCACCCAGTATCCATTTTCATCATCTGAGGCTCCTGCATGCATGTCCCTTGCATGACCATCCCACACCTACTCATTGAAACTTTGGGGTTCAACCTTTTCTTGATGCTCACTGGGCACTAATGCTCTGGGTCTTAACAACCCCATGTCCTGTTTCAACCTATCAAACACATCATCGACCCTCAGGTTCAAATATATCTCCACTGACTTTGTTAGGGTGCCCTACACTACAAGCGTAGGACCATATCCTACCGGCTCTCCACTGGCAAGGACCTGACTCCCCTACTAGGGAGTCGACACCACCCCAGCCTATCCATCTAACTCTATTTGTAGAACCACCTTTTTTCATTTTCATATTTCCATATGATGCCCGATTTTGTAGCAATAGAAGCAGTAATCTAGCAATGACCCAAACACAACTAGTAGTTGGTATCTAAACACCGCACTCATAGTAATGAGAAAATATTTTACCGGCAATCCTGATAAATCCATTACAATGAAAATCCTCAATGAAACCAGATGAAAAAAACTGCCCTTGTTCTACTGTTAGAGCACTGATACTTATCAAACATATTATCAAGCATACAAATGATATATGGATTATTAAATGGGAGTATATTTTTTATGAATATTTCACAAATTTTCACAGTCAGAGTATCCCACTTCATCTGATAATCATATGTCCATCAAAATATGAAGAAACAAAAGCCATCTCATGATCGCGGAGTGGATGACTATGCTAGAATCATATCTTCTTCTGATCCAAATCAAATCATAATATTCCTTCAGTCGAGGAGACCCACAGTGTTGTGGTATTGTAGGTCCCATGAATAGATGATAAAGATATCAAAGAGATCTATATATCAATGTCTCTTCTTGAATCATGCTATAAAATTCAAGTTTTGCATGGAGGAAGTATTAGTGAACACTGGATCAAATATTGAGAGTTGTAGAATCCCACCAAAAAGTTTTTGAACTTCATGGGATAGAGTGATTTGAGGAAAATGGGGAAAGCAATCAGGATCCGAGAAGGGTAGGAAGCGACGATTGTCGAAAGGACGAGGTTAAGATCCCCGAAACCCTAAAAGGATGAGGGACCATCTCTGAGGCCATAGCCACCTAGGGTAGAGATTTCCATTTGCGAACGATACCTCTCATTTCTATCTTATACCTAGAACTCATATTCAACTACTATAATTTCATGAATTTTCCAATTTATTTTATTAATTACTTGGGATTTGAAAAGTATTTTAATGTGTTGAATTTTAAAATAGGTTGGGTTTATATTTGGAAATAGTGTTTTCATTAAAAATAGAATTTCATTTATTAGAAATGGAAAATGGATTTTTATAAATTGAACTATATTGTTTTAAATGGTTTTATTAATAATTGTTCACATGGTTTTCAAAACATAAATTGACAATCATTGAATAGCAGTAACCATTGGTGAAATGATAAAGTGACACAAGTGGCCATGTATTATGTGACACAACTAAGAGATAAAAATTTTATATCTTTCATATATGGTATGCCTCGATTCATGTAGGATCTAACCTCATACATTTTTAGTAATGTGAGTTTCTATTATGTATTGTCCCATAGGATAGAGCTTGGATGGTATGTTTAATTTTTTCTAGCTGTTTATTATGTGATAGATTATTTGATGGATATTGGCTCACATGTATATTTATTTTTGGTATCCTTACCTAATTTATTTTTGTATTTAGAAAATATGGCATGTAATTTTTTAAAACTAATGGACTACTTGAGAATTTTTTTTTAAAATAGTTAAATTATAAAATTATTGTAAAAGTGATTTGTGTTAATGTTGATGCTTGTAAATTATCATTTTTTTAACTTGTGTAGATTTCAGGGTGGTATCCTAATATTTTCTGTTTCTCAAAAAATAATTTTTCCCTTTGAAAGGTTGTAGTACATGTTTTGTAGGACATAGGTAAAGGGAGTCGAATTATGTAGCATGATGGATTCTCTTTATAGAACTGTTTGTTTTGGAGGTGATAGTTAGTCCGATAGAGATTATTTTTTCTAGACATTTCATACATCCTTATTTTTCATAATTAATTTAGTTATATCACTGTTGTTTATACTTTTTTACTTTGGTTGAATGTATTTTTTTCCTTATATACCTGGAGTTTTTAATAACATATTTTCTCCCTATAATTTTCTGACTTCAGGGACTAGTCAGTTGAACTGGGATTGTCTATTACAATTTTCTATTAGTGGGGTCACTTATCATAAGCTTTTCCAGCACTCCCTGAGTTGGTTTTGTGTCTTGGGTATAAAGGATTATTGTCATTGGAATTCGGATAGCAAGTCTGGAAAAGGTCCATGGATAGCTCATTCCAATGACTAAATCTGAGTTTCCATGGTCAGTTGAGATTTCTTTACGAGTTCCAAGACATATAATTTAAGTTCAAATGAATAAATTATATAGTAAATATTTTTAAATTAACTTATTTACAATGTCTGTGGACTTAGTGTGTGTATAATCATTTGTATTAACTATGTTGGCTATTTATTTAGATGAACATGTTCTTTTTTAAAGGTTTTACCTTTTTTTTAGAATTTGAAACTAATTTAAATTCATATTTAATTAATGAATTACTTTTAATTTTTTGTTTTGTAAATATTTTTAGATTTGATCATCATTGATTTCTCATTTACTTGTTTTTAACATACAATGCCTCCAAGTAGAACTCTTCCAAATACAATAGGATAATTTGTGAGGTAGTTTCCCCAAATTTAACCATCTATGAAACTTTTATTGTCAATGAAGAGATACATACCATTTTGACTATGGAATCAATAAGAACAGTGAATTTGGGTGATTTTTGGATCATGGATCAAAATTTACAATGAATTAACCTCATGTCGTCCACGGAAACTAAAGAACAAAAGTGCACAATGAAAGGCTTGACCAGATTGAGATAATTTTAATGTTTTGAATATTCTTAATGATTCTCATGTTTTTTTTTCTATAAATATACTCATGGGGCTATGAATTATATGCTGGGACTTGGTAGTGAATGTTAAGTTGAATAATGGTCTTACATATACTTCATTCAAGTAGATCATTAATCACCATTTTCAACATGATACATTACATATGGAAGATACCCATGTGTTTCTGACCATAGAGCAGGGTTGGCATAGTATTCTAGAGTACTCCAACAGTTCTGCTGAGTTGGTGCATTTGGAACCTAATATTTTTACAAATGACTGCCTCAAATCATGGAGGTTAGAGATAGGGATGTGGGTTGATGTTTAATTGATGGTAGTTATTTTGTGCCTTTTGACCATTGTGATGGTAGTTGATGAAGCATCATTGGTTTAGGTATACATAACTGGAAGGACCTGATTGGGAAAAAATGAGATGGTATAGCGGTCGTCTAGGGTTCTTGTTCTTATTAGAAAATGAAGGGCTAGAGTGGTCAGATTTCTATAGGATCTGTTTCCGAGGATTCTAAAAGAAAACAAAATGTTATTTTCATCCAATGTGTAAGGAATGGTCATACTAGTCCTCATTGATTATAATATTATTGGACTCCACATCATTACAGGTGTTTTGGCTATATGAAATGATTCTTTGGTATGATTTCTAGAGGTTGTTAGGCTTGATCCCCTTTCACCAATGGATTACATGTTTATGTTGATGCTTCCAATGTATGTCAGTAATATTCATAGTCTAAAGGCGATTTTAAAATGGCTATGTCAAGAAGTGCTATTACGATATAGTATGTAATAGAGGAATGAAAATTAGGTACAACTACTATTATAAGTATGGTGTGTATTTTTTCATCTATGGTTTTATATTTTTTGGATATAGGTGCTACTAATTATTTTATATCATCACAATTTCTTGATTAGTTGGGTTTTTTTAGAGAGTATTCTTTTCTTTTTGGATATTTCCATTCCATTTGGAATAAGGTCCAAAGAAGGTTCCAATAATTCCATGTGTCATGTGGTTATAGGTGTCTTTGAGGTGGTATGGGATTTCTATGACAACCAAGAAGACTAATGTAATAAACATATATTTGATATCATGTATGACATGCAACAACAATCATGTAAGGTATTACAATATCCATATACATAATAATATATTCTATTTATATTCTATTTATTTCAATCCATGAAACATTGATTGAGTTTTTAATTCAAATAACACTGAGTTGTCATACATCATACACAACAATGACCTTCCTCTATGTCTGAAATTACACACAAAAGGGGCCTTCTTCGATGGCTTTCACTTTACGAAATAGAAAGTCTTATTGAGAAAAATTTTGTTATTTAAACTTTATTAATTAATATAATTTTATATAAAATATCCATTATGAATAATATTAACTAACAGATGAAAATAAATTTTTTATAAAACAAACTCCATGGTAACAAATAAATTAGAAACCAATATAAGAACCAATTTAATAATAAAAGGTATTTTTATAGAAAATATTTTGTGCTCAGAAAGATGTTTTAACCGAATGGATTAAATTAATTAAAATTAGTGGGTGATATTAGTGTAATATTTATGTTACATATTCAGTCAAATATTATATATTTTCATCAGAAAATATTTGATAAGCATAGGATATGATCAAACCTAATATTTCAAATAAAATAATATTCAGGTATTCTATTTGTGTTTTAATAGAGAACCTATTTTAAATATAAATTTTGACACATTTATGAATTTAATTTGATAAAATAATATTTATTTTTCAATTGATAAAATACAAATTATATTAGGATGAATTTTTGGTATTTTCTAGAGAAACCACTTTTTTAGTAAATTGAGGAAAACACTGTGTTTTTGTTAAAAACTGCCTTTTTGTTTAAATAATTATTATAGTTAAATTAAATTTTAAAAAACATTAGTCATATTGGATCACTTATACATCAATTAATATTATTTATTTCATTACAATCAATATAAATTTAAATTTAATAATAAAATATAACAATCTTTTGAACATTTTTATTCAAAAAACAGTTAATCTGTCTGTTTTCGATAATAGCGTTAATCTTAATTTTTCCGCTTCTGTGATTTGAATTTTGAAAATTTAACAAACACAATTGTAATCAAGATAATATTTGTGGTCTAATAAGATAAAATTATTTTTTGACAAGAAAGGATTATTGAATGTGATTAAAATTAATTACATTGATTATAGTGTAATTAGACTAAAATGGACTAAAACCCTATGTTTAAGGGCCCAAATGTCCTCGAAAAATTTCCACCACTCATTGGATTAAAAGGCTCCATCCAAAAACTTTCAATTAATTAGTTTGGGCAGTTTGTAATGAGTCTTATTAGGTAAGATCATTTTTACCCATAACTTCTTTTTAATAATACCAATTGAGTCATTTTCCTTCCCTATAAAATGATTCCACCTCTAGCCATTACTCATGCCTACCAAACATACTATGTTCGTAAATACCATCCTGAATAGTCTCCCATAATTATTATCCTCAACCTAGAAGCATCTTCTTGGGAAGAAACCCTTCCAATAAAGCATTTTGGTTCAAACCAATAAAAGTAACCAGATTAAAAGGTAATGTCTTTTCGGAATCTCTTTTGATTCATTTCCATTATACAACCCCTAAAATATAATTATTATGGTCTTTCATAACAAAAACAGTATCTTCAATATACTATGATGTTTTTATTCTGATAATTTAACCTACACTTGCACATACCACTATCTCATGGGTAACTAACATAATGTTTCTGTGTACGACGAACTACTACCTCAATAAATGAGGTTTATTAGATTTTTACATACTGCATCTCATGGTTTCAATTTTGATGGAAACTAGTTTTTTATATTATATCTTGTTCTTATGGAATTTTTCTTTAGAACATAACTTTATGTTATCCAATATTGGTAAATATGATAATTGTTTTTTGAGGAAGTTTGGAATGTCGCCCCCTCAAAGCAATATGATTTTCTCATTCAATACATAAAACATGGGAAGTATGTTTTTAATAATCCCTTATAAAATTCATAATAATCATATTATACTAGAATAACGATATACATATGTATCACTTATTTTTAATAAATTTAATACAACAATGAAATGAATATAGCATTCATGGGTATGTACAGCCTACCGTCTCCATGAACGGTGCACTTCATTTCTTATATCCAAATGATATGGAATATTCCAAATACATAAGTATACAATTTAAAATATAAATTATTATTTTCTTAATTTATTTATATTATGAAACAATGAAGTATTTAATATGAAGAAAAAGTAACAAGTTAAAATATTTGTGATAAAACAAGGCAATTAACACCCAAAACAATTTACATAATAAATGAGTGTTAAAAAATACGTAATAAAATCATGTAATAGGTTAATATATGATATAATAAAAAAATTGTGTTTTTACTAGTCAGTAACATATTTTAAACCACTATAATGGAGGCTAAATACCAAACAACAGAATGTAAAGATAAGGTTAGAGATTCTTGTCTCATTTTCATTACGTGATGCATAATTAATTATTGTGAACCTAATATATTATATATGGTATACATACTCCACATTGAAATATAATATCCTGAAACCTATTATATTCATGGAATTTATATGTTTTATTTTATGATTATCAATTTTGTGTCTTTTGATTCATACGTTTGGGATTTTGTCTCAATTTGCAATCCATTGAGACTCACTTTTTTATACACCAATTCACTCTTATTTGGTGTATAGACAACCCATTAACATGTTATATCCTGAATCCACTTATTATCATGATATTAGAATTTTCATTTAAATCAAGAGGAATTAGAATTTCACTATTTCAATGTGGTATGGGACACATTAAATTGTTTAAATATCATTTTTCCTCAAGAATATTTTAGTTTCAAAAACCATTATTATACCTAACCTCCTCAGATGTATTATGTAAAAATTCATATTATTTATTCATTATGAATATTTGATATGGAATGTTGTTTATTTAACATATTACGAATTCTGTGGACATGTAATACACTGTTTGGGAACCGTTTAAGGAAATCCCTATGGGTTTGGAATGGTAAATAAAAGATCCATGATGCATTGACAGTCTCTTGAAGGGAATTAGTTGGCCAAATATATTTAAAAAAACATTTTAGGGTAAAGGTTTTATGTTCTTGGAGTAAATGTTGTCAAAAAAATAAGCTTTCCATTTATTGATAATTCTGATATTAATTTTAACTTAGATTTGGCTTCAACATATCTATGAATGAGTTTCATTTTTAGTGAAATTATTCAATGGAATGTGTATCCAATTTCATACATTTTCATATTGCAATTTCCTTATCTACTTATCAGATGAAAAGTTATATTAGTTATTTACCTCCATTTGTTAGTTTACATCCACTCATTCAATATAGATTACAGATTACTTACCCTTAGTGAGCATTTTATCTCAACAATATAATATTTCTTTCCACCGGTAATGAAGAAAAAAACATCGAATATGGATTCAAGGATGCCATTTATTTTTTATATGTATCATGTTTTTTTCAATTTTCCAAATGTATAATGAGTATCATTTATGTAATATGGATTTCCATGATAGCTAAATTGAACAGTCCTTTTGGATTTTATTCTATGTAATAAAACCATTCTAATGTAATAATGCCCTAGTACCAGTCTTCTAGGGTCGAGGCAGTAAAGTTGGTATCAGAGGATGTCTAGTAATATACTTGAAAAATACATATAGAAAACATAGATTAGGCAGAACAAACCCAAGATAGAAATTGAGGATAAGTATAGAATAACACCATAGAATTTATGTAGAGTGGATATTATGTGTTAAAACATGGAAATACATCCCTATATGGATACTACGAGTTTACATGGTACTAGAATAGATATACATAAGAGTAAAAACTATAAAAAGATGTTTCAATCCGACCTCAGGATAACCAGGAACTTGAAAATGAGCATTAGTGCACACTTGGTTTTCCGGTCCTGGGGCATATTCTTAGGATAAATCACATTTTATTTATCAGTCATTATGAAGGATTTAGATGTAATGATTTTCAAAATGTATCCAAATTTTATGGTTATATGATTTATAATGAATTAAAATATGGTATGGGCTATACCATATTTGGAATTATATATTTTGAGCTAATCCATTGCATTCTATTATTTAGAAATGGTGCCTGGAAGGAAGAATTGTATCAATACTTGTATCCAATGTAGAGGATTCCATACTGAGAAAGTAAATTATTATTTTATTAGAACTGAGCATGTTATGGATATATTAGTGCATCTTATTTAGGTTATGATGAATATCCATTATTGAAATATATTTTCACAATTAGTGATATATGCTACAAATTACATACGTGACACATAGTGAATGATTGATCAATTTTTTAAATTATTATGCCAAATAATAGAAATGAATGAGATTCTCAGTCATTCCCATCATATTATGTGATAACATTATGTTCCATTAGGAAAGATAAGGAAATATAAATATCCTATGTATTGAAGGAAAATTGAGAGAAGAATATGTTTTAGAACAACTTGATAAAGGTAACAATTAGATGAAGATGAAAGGAAATAAGGATTTTCTAACATGTGATAATTGCAGAAATAATCACCCTGGTAAATTCTGGAAAGGATTTGGTGTCTATTATAAGGGCATATAAAAAGGCTATAATGTCAATGAATGTAAAGGGATGAATAAAAAAAGTTATTATTCAATGTTTCAACTGTAAGGATATAGTTCACTGTGCAAACAAATTCCCCAATCATAGAGAAAAAAATAACTCCACAGATGTTATGGGATCAAGGTCAATAATATGTTTTTAACATAACAAAAGTGGAATGATTAATTTTATTCTATATTTGGATATAATAAATAAGTTTAAAAGTATTTTTATTTATGTTTCGATCATGTATTTGATATATGAAGAATGTAAGGATTGTATTATTGTACATTCTCCTTGAAGATTTGATACCATATGTAGAATGGTACTAAGAAACGTTATTGAGTATATGGGTAAATTATTTTCTGAAAAAAACATGAATGAGGGAAAGAAAACCCTTAATACATTCTAGATGTTAAGATAATGATGAAGAAATGATTTATTTGATGAGTGCTAACTACCATGGAACTGATTAATGACATTTTTACAAGTGGTCTATGATATCAATTATGGAGTGTACAACACTTTTGTATTTGAATAATATATCCAATAACTCATGTATTACATAACAAAAAAGAAATAATTCATGTTTTCGTTATGATTTTATGGTGAATCAAGTGATTAACATATTTCATAAGGATACATGATGTTGTTATTAACATTTTTGGAATGTGAACATTCAGGTCTGCTTATTGTTTATTAAAGACTAATGAAATGCTTATTTTATAAATTTACTAAATTTAATTTACATGTTACTGGATCATAATCACTGGGAAAGGTTAACCATTTATTAAATGGTTTAAGATAACAAATTGTTGAGATTTTAGGGGGAAATGTATTACTTCACTATAACATGTTCTTAGAGATGATGTAGAAATTATTTGATTCATAATTAAAGGAAATTATTTTTTTAAGGAAATGTATATTTAGTTACACACTTATATAGTTAAATAATCCAAAATCTATTGAAACAAAATGGATTTTAAACAAAACTTTTGTCTTATTACTGTCATTTTTTATAATATAATTGACCTTTATTTAATCCTATGGTTTATTGTATAATGGTCAACAGCATTCATCTAAACAAGTTCTCTAACACACTCTATCATAATTTTATGGCTAGAGTTTTAGTTCGTATCCATGTTTCCATTTTCCATCTAAGTTCTCCTACCAAGGAACCTAGTTATGTGACCATTTTAAATTCATTTCTCTCGTATAAATAATATGTGATATTAACCCTTTTTACGATGTGGGGTCATTCAAAAATAGTTTATATTCAATCCCTCTATCAATAATATCAATTTTAAATTATTAGGAATAAGATTGATTAAGGTGGGTATAAGGTAACACCTAGGAAAAATAAAGTAAGATCCTTTTATTCAATAACATGTATGAAACGAAACAATAAATGCTTGAGGTATTGTAATATCCCCATACAAAATAAAATATTTAATATATATTCTATATATTTCAATGAATTCACCACTATGTTAGTTTGAAATTCACATTAAACTTTGTTAGAATACATCATATTCAATAATTTACTTCTTATATATCTTTCATTACATGAAAAAGTGACATCCTTCGATGGCTTGCACTATTCAAAATACTGAGTCTTACCTAGAAATAATCTATAATTATATCATTATTATTTAATATAATAAGATGTAAACTATATGTTATGAAGATTATTAAGTAAATTATTAAAATTATGGGTTATACAACAATATAATTGGTTACAATGAAGTTATAAATGAATATAAGAACTAATTGAATATTAAAAGATATTTTTATAGAAAATGATTTTATTCTCACAAAGTAGTTTTACCCTAAAAGATTAAATCAATTATAATTTTTGAGTTATATTAATTTTTTATATATGTTAAATATTTAGCCAATTATTATTTATATTCATCCAATATATTTGATAAGCATAGGATAAGAGAAACCCAATATTTCACATAAAAACATATTCTGGCATTTTTAACCAACATTAAAAGGTAACTATTTTAAATATTAATTTTGACACCCTAATGAATTTAACATGATGAAATTAACTATATTTTTAAATTCATAAAGTCAAAATTATATTATGATTATTTTTTGGGATTTTTTAAAGAAACGTCATTTTTTAGTGAATAGTGAAAAATATTGTGTTTTAGTAAAAAACTGCCTTTTCATTTAAAAAATTATTAATGATAAATTATATAGTAAAGTTATTTTAAATTAATATTATATAAATTATTCATATTTTAATATAATTTAGTTCATTATAATCAATATTACCTTTAAATCGAAGATAATAATATAACAATCTTTTGATCATTTTTCTACAAAAAAACAATTAATCATTTTATCTATGAGATTATCATTAAGGTGAATTTTGATTCTTATGAGATTGAAATTTTAAAAATCCATTATACAGTAAATTAGTTATGAAAATAATTTTTATCTAATTATATCAACATAATTTATGACAAAAATTTATTAGTAAAAGTGATTATAATCAATTACAATTATTAAGGTGTAATTAGGCATAAAAATGCACTAAAACCTAATGTTTAAGGACCCAAATGACCTATACACTTGTAAGAAACTCATTTTATGTTCATATTTCGTTAATTAACATTAAATTAATTAGTGTTTTTTTTTTATGATTTTTATTAGTTAAGAATGTGTCCACACCTAACTTCTATTCAAGAATACCAAATGAGTCCTTTGTGTTCCTAATAAAAGGCATCCACCTGTACCCGTTCTTCAAAAATCTCAAATATATTATGTTTGGCCAATACCATCCCAAATATTCTCCATTTATTCCTCTACAAGACATATAATCATCTCTCTGGGCATAAACCCTTCTATCAAGGTCTTTTTGTTCAAACCAAAATAAGGTACCCGATTAAAAGGTAATGTCTATTCTTAGTCACTCTAGTTTCATTTCCACTCTTCAAGTCCTATAATATTCTTATTTTTTTATTCTATAAAAACACAAGTTTCCTAATTTTACTAGTATATTTATGCTTGGAATTTAATCTACACTTATAGGAACCATCATCTAATAGTTAAGGAACATAATGATTCTATGTACGGTGAACTACTGCCTCCTGAAACCATGATTGTTCAATTTTTTCTAATCACTTATCATAGTGGCCATTATGATTAAAAAACAATATATATATATGATATATATTTTATTTATTATATCTCATAATTATTTTATTTTTCTTTAAAACATTCTGTTATTCTATCCAGGTAGTGTCAATATGATAATTTCATTTGGGGTATTGTGGACTACCCCCCCCCCCTCAAAGAGATATGATTTGTCCATGCCATACAAGGAACATATAAATTTCTTTTTAATAAAACTATATAAAATTTATAAAATATATATGATAATTGAATTATTACATACATATTTATAATTTAGTTTTAATTATATTAATACAAAAATGAATTGAGTGCACAATTTCTGTGTACGCACTACCAACCATCTCCATGAACAGTGAAATTAATTTCTAATCTAAATAATTTATGGACTATTATAAATACATATGTTCTAAATATACCTGATAATATATTCATGTTTTACATTATGGTGATTTTTAAACAATTATATTTTTATTTAGAGAAATAAATAACAAGTCAAAATATACATCATAAAACTAAACAATTAACCCCCAAAACAGATATAATATTGAAAAACTATTGAAAAATAATAATAAAATATTTCATTATGTTAATATATGATATTATAAACATTATTTTTATTCTTTTATTAGTTAATAACATATTTTAAAAAACTAAATATGAGGCTAATGACCACACAACAAAGGAATAATAAGGTAAAGGATTCTTGTATCGTTTTCATTATGTCAGACATACTTAATTATTGTGCACCTAGTTTATTATATATGGTGTACATACTTCGACATTGTGATATCATATCATAAAACATATTATATTCATGGTATTTAGATGCTTTATTTTATTATGATCACTTTTGGGTCTTTTGATTCATTTGTAAGGGATTTCATCTCAATTAACGTTCCATTGAGACATTCTTTTATTATGTACCAATTCACTTTTATTTGGGGTATATACTACCCATTAACATGATATATCATAAATAAAATTAATCTCATTATATTATATGTATCAATTAATTCAATGGAAATTATTATTTATATTATTTAATTTGTTATGGGACACATTGGAATGACTATATGTAATTTTTCCCCAAGAAACTTTTAATGTCAACAACCCTTCTTGTACTTAATATATTCTAAGGTATTATTTATAAATCCATATTTTCTATTTTATATAGATATTTTATAGATAAAATTATTTATTTGATATATGAGGAATTATTTCGACATCCTTTGTATCGTTCCATGATAGTTTACTTCCACTGATTCATTATTTCTTCCTCTTTACATACCCTTACTGATCATTTGAGATCTCCCGTTTTATGTTTCATTCCCTAGGATATAAGGATGAAATGTTTGAATAAACATTGAAGGATGGAGTTTATTTAAATTCTTGGTATCATTTTTGCATTCCCAATTTTCCCATAAATATTATGTGAATCATTTATGTAATCTGGATTTCCAATACTTCTAAATTGAACAGTCCTTCTCGATTTTCTTTCTTGTAATAATGACAATGTTATTTAATGATACATCATCAAGATGTTTTTGTGGTTGGGGAATTACATGTTATTTGAGCTGGAACATGAAATATCTGACATGATTATCAGTATAAAATGGATTATTAGCATAAATGATTGTATATATATTCATTTCAATTTGATATGGAAATTATCTACCCATGGGGTTACTCATGTTTTCCAATATGATTGGGACTCCCGATCAAGAAGGGTGTGGCCTATTATTCCTTAATACAGTATAATATCATGTTAGTTATAAGAAATGTTTCTTGATGTAGTTGACCCTTTAATGGGATGTTAGATACCAGTTGTTTCTTATGTTCACCCTTTGGTCTTTCCGTGTTATTGTAATAGTTTACCTCCTCCTATAGAATTCAAAATTATTATTAGCATGCTCTTAGGAATGATTCCAATTTCTATTCAATCCTATTTAATTAATCCAAACAATTTGGTGGAATGTAAGGCCCGACAAGAGTTTCTTGTAACAACATAAGTATTTATAGAGTAATTTGTTTTTATTTTTTTATATTTTTTTATATTTTTTATTTAAATTGTAATTCATAGAAAAATATTTTATTGTATGATTATTTATTTTAATATATTGATTTTTCATTTGTAAAATTTATTTTGACAAAACTATTTTCATTATATAAGTCATCATGTTAATGTTTTCTTAGTATAAATTTTTAAAAAATTCATGAAATAGTATAATTTTGGTGAATAGTAAAAACTATGGTTTTTAAAAAATACAATATTTTATTGATGTTATGAAGAATGTATTTTGATATAAAATATATTAAGTTTTTTAGAAAATTATATAATGATATTTTAAGTGTTATATTTTATATAAAAAATAGTTAACATGATAATTATATTCTATTTAGGATAAGTATAAGAATTATTATCACTGTAGACGTAGTGTATGCGCAGTATTGGAAATGACAATTTTTTGTTTTTCATAAAGAATGATTGAGTGCAAAAAATTATTTTCAAGACACATTTAAAAAAATTATTTTTTTGTCCTTTAATTTATTATTTAATATTTATTTCCATTAATATTATCCAAATATTTATGCAATTCATGCATATGGGTGAGGAAAAGAGTAAATAACAAATTTAAGATGTTATTATGACATGTAATTGAGTAAATATATATAATGAATGAATATTGGAATTTATTTGGAACCTAATTTATTTTTTTTAGATATTAATTCTTTTTTAACTTTTATATATGATATAATTAACATTAATGACTGTGAAACGCTGATGTAGTGCTTCAGAAAGAATTAGAAAAAACAAATAATTTTTTAATTAAAAATATAAGAATTATTAAAAGTCACAAATGTTATTTAATTATTTTTATATAATAAAATAAATACAATATTTATGGTTTTATTCAAATTTAAGACATTCTAGACCCACATGGATAACATTATCCCCATTATATTATTTTATTAATAAAGAAGACAACTTGTTCATTATATAACTTCCAATTAGTATAATATTATAATTTTAGTTTCTTTGACAAAAATAAGAAAAACATTATTATTTGGAAATATAATAGACTTAACATTCTAATAAAATTTTATTTTTAACATTTAGGTAATAAATATTTACCTTAATGGATTGACCTATTTTTATGTAGTAAATATTTATTTATTAATAAATCAAATTAATTATTTTGTAAATAGTAAAATAAATATAATTTGACATTTTTATGTCATTTAAATATTTATATATGTAATTTTAATATGTATAAGATATAATAAAAAAATGAATTGGAAAAATTTCTAAATGTGTTTAAAGTCGCGATTTTGAATAGTTTATATTTGGACAAAATTATTTTTCTAGGAAGAAAATATAATATTAAATTATTTAACAATTAAAAAACATTTCCAAGGGAAAAATTGATAATATTCCATCTAAAGTGGGATTTAATATTATTTTTAGGCCTTTTTACATCTTTAAACCTATAATTAATTTATTATATTTTAATAAATTTAGTAATGTCTAGGTTACACCTCACCTCAATTATAAATGGTGACTCCCCCCTTCACACATTTTCATCACCTAAAGACTTAATTTTTGAATAAACTCTACCAATTCCCCCTCCTCATCCCCTTACACATTATTGTTCTTCTAGGCTCACAAAAATAAAACTTCTAATATCCTTGAAGGGGTCCTCAAGGGGAATTTTTCAAGAGGTAAGGATTTTTTTCTTTTAATTTAAATTGTAAAGACCCGGAAATTTCAAGGTGATTTTTTTTCATAATTGCATTGATTTTTATGAGTCTGTAGTTTCTAACGATGCCTAATTCTGAGGCCCGATGTGCCTGGAATAAATTTATGAACTTTTGTCTGGGTACATTCAGTAAATGTATGTGTGGGTTTTTTTATCATCTAAACCTGTTCTTGGAATTAAAATATGAGGACACCGCTGAACTCGCAGTGCTGGTATTCACTTAAGGGTACATTTACTGCAGTTTTTTTATGTGGGTTGAGAGTTAATATTTGGGAATTTAGAATAAAATAAATAAAATTTTTGGAACACAATTTTATTTATGGAAGTTGGTTAATTCCTCCCAAGGGGAGTTATAGGTGGGACCCACACCCACATGACCTCCCATGATATGTTATTTGAGAGGTGGGGCCCACAAGATCCTAACCTTTTCATCTTCCCATAACTCCTCCTAAGCTCCCTTAAACCCCCTTGTTTAATTTTTCGACAAGTCCCCTCTTTTAATATGAGGATCCTTCCCACCTCCCTCTCTCCCATTAATATTTTCCAACAATCTTGATTAATGAATTGATTCTTTTGAATTAATTTTTATTGAAATGGAATATCTATTAAAAATAATGGGGGATGTCTTTTAATAATTTTTAGTTTTCTCTCTTGTTGTGTAGACGATTTTTGGGAGAAATCATGAGAAAAAGTGTTACTCTCTTCGCTTGACGAAGAACAACTCCGACAAAGAATGTGGAGATGCCAGAGATGACGCCTCTTCCTCAGATTCTTCCCCGGAACCCCTTCCGATGTGGTACTTCTTCCACAACTCTTTTATCTTCCTCTTCTTCGGAAACGGACCGACGCGCGAGCTCGGATAAGGAAGCATACGGTGAACGAAGACAACCTCATTTTCCCCTGTGACGTTCAGCTTCCGCGATTTGACGATGTGTGATGTCTTTTTGAGGTAGGGTAATTGTATATAATTTCTCCTTTTCTTTTTGAGGAAAGAACGATGAGCACGGACCAACCTCTTCCTAGTTGATTCTCAGATCGCTCGTTCATGTGGTTTGGGATTCAAACCTGATGCGGGGTTATGTTCGGGTTCAGTTTTATTTTAAATACTTTATTCTTGATTGGAAACTTCTAACGTGATGGGCTCAGGCTGAAGAACAACCCTAAACCCTCCACTCGATGTTTTTTTGTGTGCGGATTGACGAGCGATAATGAAACAGGACCTCAATGGAAATTTGGAGCTTCTGTAGTGGAGTTGGGGTCCCAAGATGACCTTAGGTGTAGGCGATGGGCGAAACGGACCACCGGAGCGCGTCCGGTGGTCCGCGGAAGGCTTCCGCGACTGAGCCACGGCCGCGGGTGGAACCGAAATAGCAGAGCCATTCTAGAAATGGGAGGTACGGCTTAATGTTGCGCCAGCAGATGAGGGCCCCCCACAACCACCCTGCTCAACCTGCCTGGCCGTGCCAGCCACGGGCTGGCTAGTCTGCGCTTTACCAGGCCGGACCTGGACCCGAGTCGGGTCACCCCGGTTCGAGCCGACCCAGGGTGGGTTGGCCGGGTCGGACCGGTCCAACACCCCCCTTTTCGGACTATTTTCAGTCATTCACCCATAACATGAGCTACAGACCTCTGATCGACACAACGTATGTTGTGTAGGGATTCATGGATTGAGAGGGTCGTTTTGATAAATTACACTCAAGGTTTTGGCAAAGTTTGGGTACAACCGGGTTGGTTCGAACCTAAAACCAACCGGGCCCTCGGAGTGGAAACCCTTATAACATAAGGACCAAATGTACGATAGATGTGCTATCAACTACGTTGGAACTCCTTTTGATGATATAGTTCTTTTGGAATACTCCACCTGAGGTTTGGACGCTATTGGAGTATGGTCGGGTTGGTTTTTGCATAAAAACCAACCGGGCCCCTAGAATGGAAATGCCAATAACTCACAGACCGGGCGTCTGATTGACACGCCGTTTGTTACTTTGAGACCCCTATGAAGAGGCGGTCTTTGGTGATAATTTTAGGTGAGACTTTGTGACATTTGAAGTATCAAACAGCAGCTCATGGAGCAGATCCTATCAGAAACGAGTGTGCGGAGTATGGAGACCTAGTAGTTGTAGACCTGACAACTACGTGACCGATTTAACTTGGAGTGATTCAACTAGCCCAGTGGATGGAGGACCAATTTTAGCGACAGCCCCACAGCGGATAGAGAACCTGGTTTGGTAGCATACCCACTACACTCGACAGAAGAATTACCTCTGACGGCTATTACGATGAGCTTCTGGTTTGCCGGCAGACCCACATCGGTGGAGCACCCTGTTTGGCAGCAGACTTGCGGTACTCGACATGAGGTGTACCTCAGCAGTCTAAGGTTAGTGAGTAGCACCTCAGATTCACGATAGGGCCACTGTACTCGAAAGAGGAGGATTTCTCTAGCAGTTGTGGTTTTGATAATGAAAATATTGGATTCAGGTAATTCAATGACCTTTAGTGTTTTCCTCATGATTGAGTTGGGTTACTTGATATCATATGTATAAGTATCGGCATATACCTAAGTAAAGGTTATCTGTTGAGATATTTCTTTTTGGTTTATCCTTGTTGGATTTTGTGAGACCATGAGGGTCTCTGGGTCCCTACTAAGTATCGTTATATTAAACCTTTCACGGGTTATGCCCACACCTCCATGTGTCGGATGCAGATGACGGACAGTTCTGACCGATGTAGAGTGGACAAGAACTCGATGGTACCCAGAGGTGGACACATGGAGTGATGGCACACTGAGCGGACTGATAGACACGGAGTGATAAGGAGGACATCTATACCTACCCTTTAAGTAGGAACCGGAAGGATGATCCAGGAGTTGCTTCCATCTTCCAGCTGTTTTTATTTTTAGTTATACTTTCTTTCAGTTGTAGTTAAACCTTTCTGTTGGGATTGTATTTCTGGCCCCTTTGTACTTTCACCACACTTGTTATACTACTTTACATAGTTGTTTCTTCCAATTTTACTCTGGTTTTTCGTGTTTACATTTTATAATGGCAATGTATTCCCAGTTTTTAGGGAGTTACGGCTTTGGTGCTAGACGCTAGCCCCTGGCCTATAGAAGGTGGGCTTGGGGTAGTCACGGCGCGGGCCCTGAGGATTGGTCATGAAAAATTGGTTTTAAAGGAGCCGGTTTTACCGTAGAACTTAGGACTCTGATATTTCTTTCTATGAAGCAATAGTGTTAAGGGTACTAAGTGTGGTTTTCAGTTTAGGGAGTCCAGTGTTGGTGTGGGCGGCTAACGTATCCATACACCATGACCCTGCCTTTTGATTTTCGACTTAGTGCACAAAAAAAATAATTGTGGGTGTTTTTTCAAAAGGTTTCTTTAAAGTCATCTCAAACCAGGTCAGCTCACCAGTTATAGTCTTTTGACCGTGACACGTCTATTTCTTTTAGGATGCCTCCCCACAGACGATCATCTAGTGCCTCGAGAGTTGTATGTACTAGAAGGACACCGAGCAATGAGGCCTCAGTACAAGGCCATCTTCTAGTTGAGGCACCAGCAGTACTACCACCTGTTGGGTCACTGATTCCACTAGCCCAAGCAGTAGAGAGTAAATGCCGCTTGAGCGCTCTACACGAGTTCTAGCGCCGGAGGCCACCCAGGTTCCGGGGAGAGACAGACCTGTAGGCGGATGAGAATTGGCTAGAGGCTGTGGTTAGAGTCTTCAGGCTTTTAGAGACACCAACAAACTATATGGTGATCCTTGATACTAGCCTTCTTCAGGCAGCAGCATGCTTATGGTGGAGCATGATTCTCTAGATGTGTAACACCCCAAGCTTCTACGGTACGTTTCCCTTCGAATAATGTGATAGCGTGTGTTGTACGCAACACCGAGTTCTAACACACCATAACTAATCAAACTAGCCGTTATGAATAGTAATACCTACTTTTTGAAATTATATATATTTTATATTTGAAAATGGACTTCATTTTTGGTTTCGGAATATCGAATTTAGCCTAGGGTGAAATTTTGGTACATTTCGGATAACTTTCATATTTTGATGAATAGTGAAAATTACTAAATTTTAATTAAAAACAACTTTTTTTAATCAAATTAATTACTAGGGATAAATTATGAATTTGAGTGGTTTTAAAGTATATTTAGAATATATTTTTACCATTTAATATAATTTTGGTCATTGGACATAATTTTACAATTAAACCGAACATAAACAAGTGTCAATCTTTTGATAGTTATTATCTCTTAAAAACACGCTTTTTGTTTTGACAGCGGGAATTAATTTTAAATTAATTTCTGCCACTTCTGTGTTTTGAATTTAGGAAAATGGATTCCATATTTGGAATCAGGATGTTCAAATTGTGTAAATAGGTAACTTTTATTTTTACACATTTTGAATAATTACTGCGGTAAATATTTTATTTACCATGGTTAAAGGGTAAATCCGGTAAATAAGGGTTAAACAAAATAATATTATAATAATACAAAATTACCCTAGAACGTGTCCTAACCTTATTGGTGGACACATACCCGACCATGGGCACCCTTGGGTCAATTTGGGGACCCCTTGGAGCCACTTGTATGTGGTAGGAACACATTATATTAATAAAGTTAAAATAAAAACAAAAATGGCATAAGCTTACATCTTTTAGAAGAACAATTTTTACATAGGGTTATACATGTTGTATTTTCGATTATAAATATTCATTAGAAAGCTAAAAAGCTTTTCTACATAATGATATTTTATTTATAATTTTTAGACATTTAATAATTTATTTAATTTATGACACAATGATGATGCAGTAATTACTATAATAGTGAAAAATTAAAATAATTGATATTATAAATACCCAAATAATTATAATATGAAACTTTTAATGAATTAAACTAATTTTCTATGATAATATGATATATTAGGATTGATATAATTGACTTTGTTCGAAGTAATCAATCTGTTAGGAGTTTCACAAAAATCAACTATTGAATAGTGTCAAAATTGACATAAAAGAGTTCTTAAAACAAATATTATATTATTAATTGATATTAAATTCCTAAAAATCTAAGGTTCGGCCAAGAGACTTATATTATGATATGTTCCTCATTAATGGACCACTTGGGGGTCTCTTGGATGTATATAGTAAGTTTATTAAACATATTATATAAAAATACAAAGAGACATTGTAAAAGTGAAACTAATTAACTTAGAGTTAATACTTAAAGATAAGGTTAATATAAGTACCCAAACCTGTCTAAATTCTATTGGATGAGTTGTTTTCGACCTATCCACACCTCATCCTTTGAATAGTCAACTTTGGAGCCTTTGTAAACCGAATATGAATTTATTATAAATTAATATTTCTAACTTTTCCAAAGGTGCCCCTCACCCCTCTTATAAAAGGGCACTCCTCCTTCTCATTTCTTCACACCTTCAAAGCCTTTTGGTTCGGCCAAACTCTGCCCAAATACTCTCCCAACATCCCTCAATACAACCTAGAGGCCTTAGTTTGATCAGAAAGCCATCCTAGGAGCCCTTTTGATCAAATCAAAAGGAAGAACCCGAAGAAGAGGTAATGATTTCACCACCCTTTTCTAAGTTCATTTCTTCTTCCACTTCTTCTTCCTTTGTTCTTACCATTCTGAAATAATAACTCCAGTATCTCACATATACTGTGATGTTATTATAAATATGGTACAATCATATTCAGTATTCTATCCACCCTTTGAATAACATGTCACCATACGTGCGTACGTACGGCTTACCGTCTCCACGTCGTGGTGTAATTGTTATTCAATATAATATTATTTGGATGGGTATAATAATGATGTGTAACTCATGTAAATAATAAATATAACATGTTAATGATTCTGTATATATGATATACCATCCATTTATATATTATTTTAATATCAAAAGAATGATATTGTCGCTCGTGCGTACGTACGGACTACCGTCTCCACGAACGCGATGAGATTCATTCTCCATCGTATCCATTCAAGTATAATTATCATTTGATGATTTAAAAATGATGTTTAAGGACTGTATATCATTCTGGATATGAATAAGATACAACAACCATGGCTTATGTAACAAAACATATAAAAGAAAATGAGTAAGTTAACTCCCGAAACGACGATAATTCTAAGATATTATTAACAAATCAATGTTAAAAGATCATATATGATATCATATTAATATATATGATTCTTGTATAATTTAATAACAACTATTTCACCATTATACAGGAGGTTAACCTACCCCAACCAAGGAAAAGTACAAGGTAAGGGTTATTTCACAATCTCTTCATTATCCGAGGTTGTATTATACGTAATAATCTACTGGGATCTCGTTATCATCCACATCCATGTTTCTTCAAAATGTATTTCAAAACATTTTTACTATTTACAAGAATATGGGTTAAAGTCATTTATACCCTTGTTTGACTTTTTATAAGAGGTTTATAAAGGAATCTTTCCGTCGTTTTCAAAATAAGGTCCTTTTTAACCTTTTCGACAGAATTGAGGTAAGAATGTTTTTTTTAACTTATACGGCGGGTGCGGTTATTTTCCGCCGTTATAAAATCGTCGAAGCTTTCCATACAATCTTATAAAAATATTTTCAAAGAAAATGTTTTATTTTATATGGATCTTAAATGATTTCAAAATAAAAGGAGATATTTCTTTAAAAAGAATTTTGATTTCATCTATGTCAACATCCTTTGATGGATTTTAAGATTATTTGAAGTTGATTTATTATGATACAAAACTTCTATATTGTATTGAAGGTTTTGTGATATGTTTGACTGTGGATGTGCTATTTTTATACCATTCATAGTTTATTGTGAAAGTATTGACATTTCGTATGCTAGTTTTAATACGAATGTTTATGTTATGTTTAAACCTTTTCATATGGGAATGCATTGGACTTAATAAGTGACGGGTGGAGCCCGCTATAGCTCCTCGATGCATCGGTAGGTCTCATGAGACAAACTAGTGTCTTGGCACAAGGCCTTGACAAAATCTTATTTGTAGTCTTGGCACGAGGCCTTGGCTATGTGGTTATGATAGTCTGGCATTATGCATTCCAACATTATGAAAGTGGTTATTTATTTTTGCATGTGATTATTCGATTAGTGGAATATCCATGTGAATAAGTAAATGGAATTATTTCATTTTATTTATGCCATACCATGTTGAAAGTTCATGTTTAAAAGGCTTTTGTTTTAGTTATACATTGCCTTAAATGTTTATTCTTATTGATGAAAGTTTCCGCTATATTGTTATCCTTACTGGGCATTTGAGCTCACCCCTTTTCTATGTTTTATTTTTCCCAGGAAGTGAAGATGTAAGTTATGAATGACCTGCAGGGATATTATGAGGGGATTGTAGTGTGGACTGTGGAAACATTATGTTGTTGTAGTAGTTTTTGATTTTATGATGTAATGTAAAACTTATGAATATATCTAGTGTTTCCAAGGCTACTAAACCAATCGGTCTTTCGAGATTTGATCTTTCTTGTGATCATGCCAATGTTATGTAATAATGCACCGACTCTAGGAAACTAGGGTCGGGGTGTTACAGTTGGTATCAGAGGAAGTTTAGTACAAACCTTGGAAGCTAGATTTAGATAAACTCTGATTAGAGCACGTAGACCTAAGATGAACTTTGAGGATTAGTATAGAAGAACTTCCTAGAATTTTGGTATTGTAGAGACTTTGTGAGTTTTGCGAGCAATACATCCCTGTCTGGATACGAGCAGGTAGAGGCAGCTCTGGCACAGATGTACCTAGGGGTAAAACCCGAAAACACCGCTTTGAGCTAGACTCGAACGGGAACTGGTGCACGACAACGGGCCTTGCTGCACTCTTGGTTACGACACTCCCGGGGGATATGCTTAGGATAACTCTCACTTTCTTTACAAATCATTATGAAGGGTTTATGAGTATATACTTCCTCAAAGAAAACATATTTATGATTATGGATTATATCCATAGATAGTTCAATTTATGTTAAGTGTTTTATAAGTATGGGATTATGTATTTTGATTCATAAACTGATCTAGTTTATGCCATTGTTTAGAAATGGCGCCTAGTGGAAGAAATGGAAACCGTATCAATGCACGCACTCCATGTAGGGATTGCCCTCCTGCTCAAGATAATTATAGTGGGGCTGGTGATGCAACTGGTGCTGATCAGCTAATCACCGTACTGGGACAACTTACTCAGGTTATGAATAATAACCTTACCCGTATGGAGCACCCTGATCCGCAGCGTGGAGGATCAATGTTAGATCGATTCATGAGACAACAACCACCAACGTTCAATGGAAGTACAAACCCCTTAGTAGCTGAGCAATGGATATTTTCCCTAGAGAAAATATTTCAGGCTTTGGGGAGTAGTGAAAGGGAAAAAGTTACCATGGCAGTTTACCGCCTCACTGGAGATGCTGATCAATGGTGGTCATTGATTCAAAACATGAAGGAAGATGATGAAGTATCAAACATGGAATGGAGGGAGTTCAAAGATCTGTTTTTAGAAAAATACTTTCCTCGCGACCATCGAGCAGATATGGAAAGGCAATTTCTGAGTCTGAGACAAAAGGAGGATGAGAATGTCACAATGTATGAGGCTAACTTTACAAGGTTAGCGAGGTATGCTGGAGATTATATTCGCAACCCAAGAAGTAAGATTGATCGTTTCTTTGATGGGTTAAAACCATTTCTCCGTAGAGCATTAGTCTCACAATCCTTTTCATCGTACGAAGACATTGTCTCATGTGCTATCAAGACCGAAAAGGAATTCTCTAAGTCTTATGACTTTAAAGAAAAGCAAGAGAAGAAGAGGCATGCTGATCAATCTGGGAATGGAAATAAGGGGAAGAAGGGAAAGGTTGAATATCCATCTTGTGGTAAGTGCGGGAAGAAACACCCCGGTGCTTGCCTGAAGGGAATGGGAGTCTGTTACAAGTGTGGTGAAAAAGGCCACCAAGCTCATGATTGCAAGGGGAAGAAGTAAGCTACCAACGTTCAGTGCTACAATTGCAGGGAGATGGGGCATTATGCAAATGAATGTCCTAAGCGTCAGGAGAACTTACCTCAGAAAAGGCCAAGGGATCAAGGCCAGGCTTATGCTATCACTACTGCTGAGGTAGAAGCTCCGAAAGACGTGGTGGCAGGTAATTTAATGGTTTCCTCAAGTTTAGCAAATGCATTATTTGATTCTGGATCATCGCATTGTTTCATATCTTCCCAGTTTGCTAAGAAAATTAGATATTTCCAATTTGATTTAATAAGGGAGTTGTCAGTTAAAACTCCTAAGGGAAGTATCGTTGCAACAAAGTTTTGTGAATCAGTCCCCATTAGAGCACATAAATTTTCTTTATCTGCTGATTTCATCGTCATACCTATGATTGAGTTTGATATAATCCTCGGTATGGACTGGCTTTCGGACTATGATGCGAAGATTTATTGTAAGAAGAAAGAGGTTACGATTCTTGATGATAATGATAAGGAACACCTTATTTTTATAGCAGAATCGTCACCACCTAATTCTTATTTAGACCCACCCCCAGTAGCTCAACTTAATTCAATTATTGGGGAGGAAGAGAATGAAATAACTGTCGGTGAGGAAAGGAATGTTCAAATAGAGGATGTACCTGTTGTGAAAGAATTTGTAGATGTATTTCTGGAAGATTTACCTGGACATCCTCCAGAACGAGAAGTTGAGTTTTCTATTGATTTGATTCCTGGATCAAGGCCTATATCGAAGACCCCTTATAGAATGGCCACTGTAGAGTTAGTCGAACTAAAGAAACAACTAGAGGAATTGAGTAATAAGGGATTTATTCGCCCTAGTGTTTCTCCATGGGGAGCCCCTGTTCTTTTTGTTAAAAAGAAAGATGGATCTATGAGGTTATGTATCGACTACAGGGAGATCAATGCTATAACGATAAAGAACAAGTATCCCCTACCTCGTATTGATGATTTATTTGACCAACTGCATGGAGCTCAATACTTTTCAAAGATTGACCTTTGATCTGGATACCATCAGTTGTGTGTAAAGAAGGAAGACATTCCGAAGACAGCATTTCGAACCAGGTACGGGCATTACGAGTTTACTGTAATGCCGTTTGGATTGACTAATGCACCCTCTGTATTCATGGATCTGATGAATAGAGTTTTCAAGGAGTATCTCGATGAATTTGTGGTGGTATTTATTGATGATATCTTGGTATACTCCAAAACCTACGAAGATCATGAAAATCACTTGCGCATTATCTTGAAGACTCTGAGGAGGCATGAATTATATGGAAAGTTTAGCAAGTGTGAATTCTGGCTTCAGGAGATTTCTTTTCTTGGCCATATTGTCTCTAAAGATGGAATCTCTGTTGATCCTTCTAAGACCAAGGCAATCCAAGAATGGCCAGCACCTACGAGGATAACTGAAGTACGTAGTTTTATTGGCTTGGCAGGTTATTATCGACGTTTCGTCCAGAATTTTGCCCGATTGGCTAACCCATTAACGAAGCTCACACGTAAAGGGGTTAAATTTGTTTGGAAAAAAGAGTGTGAAGAATGTTTCGAAGAACTGAAGAGAAGATTAGTCAATGCTCCTATATTGACTCTACCATCGGGGAATGATGGGTTCGTTATTTATAGTGATGCATCAAAGAATGGACTTGGCTGTGTCCTTATGCAGAATGATAGAGTTATTGCCTATGCATCACGACAGTTGAAAATTCATGAACAAAACTATCCTACTCATGATCTTGAGTTAGCAGCTGTGATCTTTTCTTTGAAGATATGGAGGCACTACCTCTATGGTGAAAAATGTGAGATTTATACTGATCACAAGAGTTTGAAGTATATTTTCTCACAAAAAGAACTCAACATGAGGCAAAGGAGATGGCTTGAATTACTCAAGGATTATGATTGTACGATACACTACCACCCGGGGAAGGCAAACAAGGTGGAAGATGCTTTGAGTAGAAAAGACCACGGAGTTTTGAACAATATGAGAATTGAAAGGGATCCAATTTTCATGGATCTAGTGAAGATGGACATGGGAATAACCAGGGAAGGTGAAACATCAATGCTTTTTCAAATGGTTGCCAAACCATCTTTACTAGAAAGGATTAAGAGTTCTCAGACCGATGATGAAGAATTTCAGAAGAAGATTAAAGCTGTGAATGATGGGAGATTGAGAGACTTTGTGTATGAAGATGGAATTTTGAAATTCGGGAAGAGACTTTGTGTTCCCAATATACCTGATCTAAAAAGGGAATTGCTGGATGATGCTCATAGTTCCAATTTCTCTATACACCCTGGGAGCACCAAAATGTATAGAGATTTGAAGGAACATTTTTGGTGGGACAACATGAAGAGGGAGATTGCTGATTTTGTGTCAAGGTGTATGGTTTGTCAACAAGTGAAAGCTGGAAGGCAACAGCCTGGAGGAGTCATGCAACCTCTTCCCATACCGGAGTGGAAATGGGACAATATTACGATGGACTTTGTCATGGGGCTACCAAAGACTCCTAGAAGGAACGATGCAATATGGGTTATTGTTGATCGTCTTACCAAGTCAGCACATTTTCTTGCTATAAGAGAAGATCTACCCCTGGAACGTCTAGCAAGACTATACATTAATGAAGTTGTGAGACTTCATGGAGTTCCCCTATCGATTGTTTCTGATCGTGATCCCCGTTTTACTTCAAGATTTTGGAAAAGTCTTCAGAAATCCCTGGATACTGAACTTCATTTGAGCACTGCTTACCACCCTCAGACAGATGGACAATCAGAACGGACTATTCAGACCTTAGAAGACATGTTGAGATCTTGCTCCCTTGACTTTCAGGGTATGTGGGATCAATATTTACCACTGGTAGAATTTTCCTATAACAATAGCTTCCATTCAAGTATTCAGATGGCACCATATGAAGCATTATACGGAAAGAGATGTCGTACACCAACCTGTTGGGATGACGTTGGTGAAAGAAAACTTGTAGGCCCGGAACTGGTGGAGGAAACGATGGAAAAGGTAAAGGTAATCCAAAATCACATCAAAGCAGCTCAAAGTAGGCAGAAGAGCTATGCCGATAATCGAAGGACGGATTTGGAATTTCAAGTCGGTGATCATGTTTTCCTAAAGGTATCTCCGTGGAAGGGAGTCATACGTTTTGGTAAGAAAGGTAAATTGAGTCCCAGGTACATCGGACCTTTCGAAATTCTAGAACGAATTGGGGCTGTAGCTTACCGATTGGCAATGCCGCCAAGTCTCTCCAAAGTTCACGATGTGTTCCACGTATCTCTGTTGAGAAAATACATGCCTGACCCAACGCATGTACTCACCTATGAGGAATTAGAACTGGAACCGGATCTGTCTTATTGTGAAGAGCCCGTCAGGATTCTTGATACAAGAGAACAAGTACTGAGAAACCGGACGACGCGTCTGGTAAACGTTTTGTGGAGAAATCATAAGATGGAAGAGGCAACGTGGGAACCCGAGGAACTTATGATGAAGAACCACCCGAGTCTTTTTATGCAGTAATACCCTAGAAATTGCGAGGACACAATTATTTGAAGGAGGGGAGAATGTAACACCCCAAGCTTCTACGGTACGTTTCCCTTCGAATAATGTGATAGCGTGTGTTGTACGCAACACCGAGTTCTAACACACCATAACTAATCAAACTAGCCGTTATGAATAGTAATACCTACTTTTTGAAATTATATATATTTTATATTTGAAAATGGACTTCATTTTTGGATTCGGAATATCGAATTTAGCCTAGGGTGAAATTTTGGTACATTTCGGATAACTTTCATATTTTGATGAATAGTGAAAATTACTAAATTTTAATTAAAAACAACTTTTTTTAATCAAATTAATTACTAGTGATAAATTATGAATTTGAGTGGTTTTAAAGTATATTTAGAATATATTTTTACCATTTAATATAATTTTGGTCATTGGACATAATTTTACAATTAAACCGAACATAAACAATTGTCAATCTTTTGATAGTTATTATCTCTTAAAAACACGCTTTTTGTTTTGACAGCGGGAATTAATTTTAAATTAATTTCTGCAACTTCTGTGTTTTGAATTTAGGAAAATGGATTCCATATTTGGAATCAGGATGTTCAAATTGTGTAAATAGGTAACTTTTATTTTTACACATTTTGAATAATTACTGCGGTAAATATTTTATTTACCATGGTTAAAGGGTAAATCCGGTAAATAAGGGTTAAACAAAATAATATTATAATAATACAAAATTACCCTAGAACGTGTCCTAACCTTATTGGTGGACACATACCCGACCATGGGCATCCTTGGGTCAATTTGGGGACCCCTTGGAGCCACTTGTATGTGGTAGGGACACATTATATTAATAAAGTTAAAATAAAAATAAAAATGGCATAAGCTTACATCTTTTAGAAGAACAATTTTTACATAGGGTTATACATGTTGTATTTTCGATTATAAATATTAATTAGAAAGCTAAAACGATTTCCTACATAATGATATTTTATTTATAATTTTTAGACATTTAATAATTTATTTAATTTATGACACAATGATGATGCAGTAATTACTATAATAGTGAAAAATTAAAATAATTGATATTATAAATACCCAAATAATTATAATATGAAACTTTTAATGAATTAAACTAATTTTCTATGATAATATGATATATTAAGATTGATATAATTGACTTTGTTCGAAGTAATCAATCTGTTAGGAGTTTCACAAAAATCAACTATTGAATAGTGTCAAAATTGACATAAAAGAGTTCTTAAAACAAATATTATATTATTAATTGATATTAAATTCCTAAAAATCTACGGTTCGGCCAAGAGACTTATATTATGATAGGTTCCTCATTAATGGACCACTTGGGGGTCGCTTGGATGTATATAGTAAGTTTATTAACCATATTATATAAAAATACAAAGAGACATTGTAAAAGTGAAACTAATTAACTTAGAGTTAATACTTAAAGATAAGGTTAATATAAGTACCCAGACCTGTCTAAATTCTATTGGATGAGTTGTTTTCGACCTATCCACACCTCATCCTTTGAATAGTCAACTTTGGAGCATTTGTAAACCGAATATGAATTTATTATAAATTAATATTTCTAACTTTTCCAAAGGTGCCCCTCACCCCTCTTATAAAAGGGCACTCCTTCTCATTTATTCACACCTTCAAAGCCTTTTGGTTCGGCCAAACTCTGCCCAAATACTCTCCCAACATCCCTCAATACAACCTAGAGGCCTTAGTTTGATCAGAAAGCCAACCTAAGGAGCCCTTTTGATCAAATCAAAAGGAAGAACTTGAAGAAGAGGTAATGATTTCACCACCCTTTTCTAAGTTCATTTCTTCTTCCACTTCTTCTTCCTTTGTTCTTACCATTCTGAAATAATAACTCCAGTATCTCACATATACTGTGATGTTATTATAAATATGGTACAATCATATTCAGTATTCTATCCACCCTTTGAATAACATGTCACCATACGTGCGTACGTACGGCTTACCGTCTCCACGTCGTGGTGTAATTGTTATTCAATATAATATTATTTGGATGGGTATAATAATGATGTGTAACTCATGTAAATAATAAATATAACATGTTAATGATTCTGTATATATGATATACCATCCATTTATATATTATTTTAATATCAAAAGAATGATATTGTCGCTCGTGCGTACGTACGGACTACCGTCTCCACGAACGCGATGAGATTCATTCTCCATCGTATCCATTCAAGTATAATTATCATTTGATGATTTAAAAATGATGTTTAAGGACTGTATATCACTCTGGATATGAATAAGATACAACAACCATGGCTTATGTAACAAAACATATAAAAGAAAATGAGTAAGTTAACTCCCGAAACGACGATAATTCTAAGATATTATTAACAAATCAATGTTAAAAGATCATATATGATATCATATTAATATATATGATTCTTGTATAATTTAATAACAACTATTTCACCATTATACAGGAGGTTAACCTACCCCAACCAAGGAAAAGTACAAGGTAAGGGTTATTTCACAATCTCTTCATTATCCGAGATTGTATTATACGTAATAATCTACTGGGATCTCGTTATCATCCACATCCATGTTTCTTCAAAATGTATTTCAAAACATTTTTACTATTTACAAGAATATGGGTTAAAGTCATTTATACCCTTGTTTGACTTTTTATAAGAGGTTTATAAAGGAATCTTTCCGTCGTTTTCAAAATAAGGTCCTTTTTAACCTTTTCGACAGAATTGAGGTAAGAATGTTTTTTTTAACTTGTACGGCGGGTGCGGTTATTTTCCGCCGTTATAAAATCGTCGAAGCTTTCCATACAATCTTATAAAAATATTTTCAAAGAAAATGTTTTATTTTATATGGATCTTAAATGATTTCAAAATAAAAGGAGATATTTCTTTAAAAAGAATTTTGATTTCATCTATGTCAACATCCTTTGATGGATTTTAAGATTATTTGAAGTTGATTTATTATGATACAAAACTTCTATATTGTATTGAAGGTTTTGTGATATGTTTGACTGTGGATGTGCTATTTTTATACCATTCATAGTTTATTTTGAAAGTATTGACATTTCGTATGCTAGTTTTAATACGAATGTTTATGTTATGTTTAAACCTTTTCATATGGGAATGCATTGGACTTAATAAGTGACGGGTGGAGCCCGCTATAGCTCCTCGATGCATCGGTAGGTCTCATGAGACAAACTAGTGTCTTGGCACAAGGCCCTGACAAAATCTTATTTGTAGTCTTGGCACGAGGCCTTGGCTATGTGGTTATGATAGTCTGGCATTATGCATTCCAACATTATGAAAGTGGTTATTTATTTTTGCATGTGATTATTCGATTAGTGGAATATCCATGTGAATAAGTAAATGGCATTATTTCATTTTATTTATGCCATACCATGTTGAAAGTTCATGTTTAAAAGGCTTTTGTTTTAGTTATTCATTGCCTTAAATGTTTATTCTTATTGATGAAAGTTTCCGCTATATTGTTATCCTTACTGGGCATTTGAGCTCACCCCTTTTCTATGTTTTATTTTTCCCAGGAAGTGAAGATGTAAGTTATGAATGACCTGCAGGGATATTATGAGGGGATTGTAGTGTTGACTGTGGAAACATTATGTTGTTGTAGTAGTTTTTGATTTTATGATGTAATGTAAAACTTATGAATATATCTAGTGTTTCCAAGGCTACTAAACCAATCGGTCTTTCGAGATTTGATCTTTCTTGTGATCATGCCAATGTTATGTAATAATGCACCGACTCTAGGAAACTAGGGTCGGGGTGTTACAAGATGCACGACGAGAGGACACTTCTATGGGAAAACTTCGGGAGCCTATTCTGGGAGGCGTTTGTACCAGTCACCCTTTGAGCGGTGCGTATACAGAAGTTACTGCGTCTGCAGCAGGGCAACATGACAATTGCACAGTACTCAGTGAGGTTCATAGACCTCTCGCACTACTCTACAAATATGGTACGAGACCCATTTTTCATGGACCCATCCTTCGAGGAGGGGATCAGGTGAGAGATTAGAGCCTTAGTTGTTTCTCACAACATCCCGACGCAGGCAAGGGTGTTGGAGCTAGCCCTCCTAGTGGAGAGATTCCTTGCAGAGAAAACTCTAGCAGGGGAACCCACCACTAGTCGACATGTAGCAGAGTCTTCTGCAGCTGACAGTAGATAGATGACATAGAGGTCCAAGAGGACCAGACCCATAGGTGGTCGATCGCATGCTTCAGGATCGGTAGTGTTGGGCGCCCAGGGTGGAGAGAGATCTAGGCATACCAGGAATAGACAGTGTAACTCTTGTGGTGGGTTTGGTCACATGGCACATGACTGTCTGACCCGCTGTGCAGACGATCAGCAGATAGATGAAGGACCTCCCAGGTAGAGGCATAGGTTCGATCGTGACGATGCGCAAGGATCTGGCCATGCAGCTGGTGGAGGAGGACGCTTCTAGGTGTTTCCACCACCACCACCATGAGGTCTAACCCGACCCCATAGAATGGGTGGACAGGGGAGATCATAGCTTTAGGTAGCTGAATCATACAACTATGGAGCTCTGGAAGCAGGTGAACAGGAGCGGGACTACTTCCTGTCATGGAAGCCTTTGTTTTTTGTCCTTCTATCTTCCTTTTTGTTGTAATTTTTGGTTTCATTGTGTCTTTGATTTTGAGCTACAGTAATAAAAGTCACTTGTCCTTGTGATGTTTTATTTCCTATCTTTTTGTGTACTAAGATGTTCCAGTTTAACTGTTGACTTGACCCTCAATTTTGAGATTTCTACTGGAAGAGTCCCAATAACCACACATTGATGCCAACAGTGTGACTCAACCTCTGGAGGTAAGAGTAATGGTTGGATCTCCTGGTATTAACATCGAGGCCTTAAGATGTCGTCCATGGCATTAATTAGTATCATTCATGTCAGGATTGACTTTAATCTCAATAGTCTCAGATGTATCTTCTCTCAGAAGGACCTGAACCTGAGGCAACTGTGATGACTTGAGTTCCTCTATGACTATGACTTCGATATAGTCTATACTCCTGGGAAGGGGAACATAGTAGCAGATGCACTTAGTATGAAGCCAGGCATTCAGCTACTTGGAGAGGTGACAGAGCAGCTGGCTGCCTTACATAAATCCTGTGTTGATAGAGATAATGCAGCCTATCTTCACTCTCTTATAGTCACTCCTCCAATTCATCAGCATAGTTCGTGAGGTGGCTTACCGCCTGGCCTTTCCACCTCAGTTGCACCGAGTTCACGACATCTTCCACATATCTTAGCTGAGGAGATGCATGCACAATCTATCCCACAACATCAACTACGAGGAGCTGGACATCGATGACGAGAACCTCTAGGAGAGAACATGGGAGCAGGATGCTCATATGCATGCACAGAACCCACCATTGTTTCCCCTAGTGTGTGTTGTATCCTTATGAGGATGTAATGATTTGAGGTGGGGGTAATGTAAAGACCAAGAAATTTTTATGAATTTTTTTTCATAATTTCAATGATATTTTAAGAGTTTGAAGTATCTAACAGCACCTAATTCCAATGCCCGATGTGCCTGGAATCAATTTATGAATTTTTGTTCGGGTACATTCAGTAAACATACGTGCAGGTTTTCCTATCTTTTAAAATGGTTCTTGGAATTAAAATCCGAGGACACTGATGAACTCGCATCACCAGTATTCACATAAGGGGAAATTTACCGCAGTTGCGTTTTATGAGGGTTGAGAGCTAATATTTGGGAATTGATAATAAAATAAATAAAATTTGAGAAACACACTTTTATTTATTGAAGTTGGTTAATTCTCCCAAGGGGAGTTAGAGGTGGGACCCACACCCACATAACCTCCCCTGAGAGGTTAATTATGAGGTGGGGAACACACGAGCCTAACCTTTTCATCTTCCCATAACTCCCCCCGAGCTCCCATAAACCCCCTTGTTTAATTCAATGACAACTCCCCTCATTTAATATGAGGATTGTTTCCATATCCCTCTCTCCCAATAATATTTTCCAATACATTTATTAATGAATTGATTCTTTTGAATTAATTTTTATTGACATGGCATATCTATTAAAATATTGGGGGAAGTCTTTTTATATTTTTTAGTTTTAGCTCTCATTGTGTGGGAGATTTTTGGGAGAACTCTTGGGAAAAATTGTTCCTCTCTTCTCTCTACGATGAAAAACTCTGACGAAGAATGTGGAGATGCTGGTAGCGACGCTTCTTCCTCAGCTTCTTCCATGTAACCCCTTCCGACGTGGGACTTCTCCAAAAACTCTTCTATCTTCCTCTTCGTCGTCAACAGACCGACTCGTGAGCTGAAAAGAGAAAGCATATGGTGAATGACGACAACCTCAGTTTCCCCCATGACATTCATCTTCCGAGATTCGACAATGTGTGACGTATTATCGAGGTAGGGGAATTGTATTGAAATTATCCTTTCCTTTTTTAGGAAAGAATGGTGAGCACAGACCAACCCCTACCCTATTGATTCACGGATCACTCGTTCATGTGGGTTGGGATTCAAATCTGACGCGGGGTTATGTTTGGGTTCTGTTTTAGTTTGAATACTTTAATCTTGATTGGAAACTTCTAACGCAAATGGCTCAGGCCGAAGAACAAGCCCGAACCCTCCGTTGGTTGTTCGTTTGTGTGTGGATTGACGGGCGATGAGGAAACATGCCACAATGGCGATTTGGATCGTCTGCAGTGGAGTTCGTGTCGCGAGATGACCTTAGGCGTAGTCGGTGGGAGAAACGGACCACTGGAGAGCATCTGGTGGTCCGCAGAAGGCGGCAGCGGTGCACTGTCAGAACAGGCCGTTGCGGCTGACCCGCGGCGTCGGGTGGAACCGGAATGACAGATCCATTATGATAATGGGAGGCGCGACTTAATGTTTCTCCACCTGATGAACCCCCCCCCCCCCCCCCCCCCCCGCTGGGCCAGCCTGGCTGAGCCACACACTACCGGGCCAGAACCAGACCCGGGGCAGGTCGACCCGGTTCAGCCCGACCCAAGGTGGGTTGTGCCGGGTCGGACTGGGCCCAGACCCCCCCTTTTCGGACCATTTCTAGTCATTCTCCCATAACATGAACTATGAACCTTTTATCGATACATCGTCTATTGTGTACGAATCCATGGATCGGGATGGTCATTTTGATATATTAGAATCAAGGTTTTGGAGATTTTTGGGTATGGCTGCGTTGGTTCGAACTCGAAACCTACCGGGCCCTTAGAGCGGAAACGCTTATAACTTAAGGACCGAACGTCCGATTGACATGACATCAACTACGTTTGATTCATTTTAATGATAAGGTTATTTTGGCATAATCCACCTGTGGTTTGGAAGTAGTTGGAATAATTTTGGGTTTATTTTAGCTTAAAACCCAACTGGGACACTAGAACGGAAATGCCAATAACTTGTAGACCGGGCGTCTGATTGAAGCGTCGTCTATTGCGTTGAGACCCCTATGACGAGGCGGTCCATTCTGGTACTTCTACGTGAGATATCGTGACACTTTGAGTATCTTCCAGTAGCTCGTGGTGCGAATCCTCCTAGAGACGAGCATGCAGAGTACAAAGTCCTAGTACGTGTAGACCTGAAGATTGCTTGACCGATTAAACTCGGAGTTATTCGACTAGCAAAGTGGATAGAGCACCCAGTATGGAAACATACCAATGGAGGACGGAGCACCTAGTTTGGAAGAAGACCCGCAGTACATAGACCGGAGGAGTATCTCTAATGGTTATTAAGGGGAGCACCCAGTTTGGTGGAATACCCACAGCGTAGGAGTGTGTGGTTTAGCAGTAGACCCGCAGGACTCGACAGGAGGAGTACCTTAATAGTTTAAGGTTAGTGAGTAGCACCTCGGAGCCATGATAGGGCCAAATTACTTGACAGACGATGTGTTCTCCAGAAGTTGTGGTTTCGATAATGAAATTCTTTGTTTGATCTGAGTCAATGATCATTGTGTTTTCCTCGTGATTGAGATGGTTTACTTGATAACATAGGTATATATTTGTGCATATACCTATGTAAAAGTTATATGTTGAGATCATTCCCTGTGGTTTATTCTTGTTGGATTTTATGAGACCAAGAGGGTCTCGGGGTCCTTAATAAGTATATTTATACTCACCCCTGCATGGGCTATGCCCGCACCTCATTGTGTTGGATGCAGACGACAGACAGTGTTGACAGAGGCAGAGTGCACAAGGACTGGACGGTACCCAGAGGTGGACACATGGTGTGACAGAACACGGAGCTGACCGATAGATGCGGAGTGATGAGGAGGACATTTGTACCTACCCTTCAAGTAGGAACCCAGAGGACGATCCAGGAGCTGCTTCTATCTTCCAGTTGTTTGTCTTTTCAGTTGTACATTCTTTCAGTTGATGTTGTACCTTTATGTTGGGCTTGTATTGCCGACCCATTTTTACTTTCATCACAATTGTTATAATGCTTTCCATAGTGTTTTCTTCTTCTTATACTCTGGTTTTGTGTGTTTACATTTTATAAAGGCAATGCCTTCCCAGTTTTTAGGGAGTTACGCCTTTGGTGCTAGTTGCCATCCCTTGGCCAATGGAAGGTGGGCTTGGGGTAATCACGGCACGTACCCTGAGGATGGGTTGTCATAAAAATTTTTTTTCACTCATTTCTTATCCCCACCTCTTATAAATGTTTTATGAAAACAATAGTATCACATCTATACTATATTGTTGTTATTTATTATGATATATGCATCATATAATATCCCATCTTCTCCTTTATTTCTTAAATAAATTTATCATCTTTAGTGGTGCATTAATTCACCACCTTCGTGGTCGATGATTTTCTGTTTCCCTTTTACAGAAATCATGGAATTTTTAATTACATATGTAAATGTTTAAGATTACCTATGTATTTATATATTATCACTTCTAGATTATTACTCAATTTTTAAAAAGAATACCATAATAAACCATCCATGGAATCAATGTAAAGATCACACCCAAAACAACAAAAATAACAAAATATTGTTAATAAATGGGTGGAAATTTTATAAAAAGAAAATATAAGGTATTATAAAAATTATTTTAGTTCATTGATATATTAATAACACTATTAAAACCATTATATATGTGTTTTCATCACATTTTATATAATTCGTTCCCAAGGTTAGGGTCATTCCGTTTTAAATTTTTTTAAATGTCTGTTTTTCAAAATTAAAAAAGAATGCTCATTTTTTTATATGGAATAGGCGATTTATCTAGATGTCAATATGATATATTACAATGCTATTTCAATTATATGTTTTTGTAATTATTTTTCATGTATATATTTTTCATTTCTATGTGTAGTATTTTTAGATTTTAAAATGGATTTGTTTTACGAA
This sequence comes from Viscum album, assembly GCA_963277665.1. NCBI lineage: Eukaryota > Viridiplantae > Streptophyta > Magnoliopsida > Santalales > Viscaceae > Viscum > Viscum album. Next base: position 928,598,449 of record OY728145.1, on the reverse strand, counting down.
AAAAATTTATTTTGAAAATATGAATGTGTTTTTATCAATGTTTGGAATGAGTCATCAATTGTTTTATTCATGATATTTCTTTTATAAATAGTTTTTTTTTGTTTTATGCCATTATATATCAAGATATTATGGGTTTATCCATCATTATATCACATGATATATTGTGTGGATCCCATTATAGCGCATGATATAATGAGTGAACGACATTATAGCTCCCCAATGAATTATGTGCGCTGGGGATGAAATTTGAGAAAATGGTTATTCCATGTGTAAGGGTCAATGTGGGAGTCATATGGTAAATATTTCCCTCAGAAACTACATGCTTCTTTTATTCATGCTTATTTTATTTTTCAGAAAAGGGTTTATAATGGGTTTTTATGATTCCACTAGGCTAATGTATTTTCTTTACAAATGTCCCTTATTATGTTTTTTGTGCTCATGAAAGGTTAAATAATATTTATCATTATTTATATGGATATATAAGAGAAAAAACTAATTTATTTTAATTGTTATGAATATTATTCAATGAAATCCTTTTTTGTATTAAAATGTTTTTTATAATGAAAAAATGGATATTGTTTTAGTAGTATCCTCTTGGAGTGAATATGGTTTATTGTGTAGGTAGTGTGTCCTTATAATCTAAATATATAAACCTATATATATTCTAAATGTGAAATAATTTATGTTTTTAACTAAAATGAAAAAATATATAATGTTCTAATGCTACATCCTTAGAGTTTATATCAAAGGATGGTTTAAAAAACATTATGGTTATGATAATATTAATAGAATATTATAAATGATTTTTACTCTATGGTGATCTTGAAATGATATAGAATTTTGATAATACAATGTTTCTTCGACTAATATATGTCTAGTTTTAATGTTTTTTCATAGAAAAAATAGGGTAGATGATGTAAAAAGGCATCCACTGAAATATATCCTTCCAAATCTACATCCAAGAGCGGTGGAATCAGAACCGAGTAGTTTGTGATAGAAATGGATCAATAGAATTAGGTTATTAATATTGGTGGTATCCATACTATAGAGGAACTCTTTCTACCATGATGAAACATTTTTTTGTAGAGAATTTTATAAGGAAACATACTCCAACATTCAATGAACCCATAGATCTAGTGATACTTGAAAGAAATATCAATACACTAGAAATACTATTTGATATCATGGGATATTCCGAACTCCAAAAGGTAATAATATCCATATATCCTTTTAAAGGTTAAGCTAATAAATGGTGGTATCATTTTAAGAGTAATAGAGAAAGAGGTGATCATGACCACCTATAGTGGAATGAATTTGGGAGTCTTTTCTAGAAAAATATTTTCCTAAAATTATTCCACATAGAATGTAGAAAAAATTTTGGATCTAATGTAGAATGATAAAGATTCTGTGACAGTATATGAATACAATATTACAATACTATCCTGGTATGTTTTGAATTTTACATAGGAAGTTAATAGTAAAATTAATATATTTTATTCTAGTATGAAATCACATTTATTAATAGCATTGTCTTAAGGAGAGTCTTAAATATATGAGAAACTTTTTTATTATGCTAAAAAGGTGAGATGGAGTTTTATAACATGTATGTTCCCAATGATAAAAAAATAAGAATCTGTCAGGTTGGAAGGAATTGGAGAATAATTCCTCAAAAAAAATATGGAAGTAAAAAAATCATTTTTCCCATCTTGTAAATGTGGGGTAAAAATAATCCTATGAAATTTTAGGTAAATTTTGTGAAATTCTACTATTGTGGAATGTTTGGGAATGTGTCTCATGATTATAAGGAAAATGATCTGAAAATTAAAAAGATGTCAAAGTTGAGATACTTATACTATTAGTCATTGGGTTATATTACTAATGTGTGTCTAAATATAGACACTCATGTATGAAAATAGAAAAAATGGAAGGAGAAGGGTGATGAAAAATACATTGAATCCATACCAGTAGATGCTGATCTATCAAAAAAATCGATATCAGGTGCATGGTTTGTTTATAAAGATTATGGAAATGTATAGTTTGATTCAGGGTCATCAAATTCCATAATTTATGAGAAATGTTTTACTAAATTGGGAATTTTTTCTGGTGAAATGATGAAAAAACACATGGTAAAATCACATGGTGGAAATATTGAGGAAAAAGTAAATTATAAGAATATAACAATCTTTTTTTATAGAAAGATTTTACCAGATAACCTTGTCATATTTCCCGTGGTAGAGTTTCATGTTATTCTGGGTATATAATGATTTCTTTTTATAATACTAAGATAGATTGTATATAAAAATATTTTGTTTTTTAGAAAGAGTTTTATTTTTTATACATGAATGATCCCATACCAATGATAACATATAAGGAAGCTAAAATATTTTCAGAATACTAAAATTAATTTTATACTACACACATTGTTGAAAACAAGGGAACCATTCATATTCATGATGTACCAGTGGTAAATGAGTAACCTGATGTATTTTCTGATTATTTCCAAGTGTCATTATTAATCATGAGGTTGAGTTAATAAGTTTTTTAGTTATTTGTGATAAAAAATTTCTAAACCACATATTGTAAGGGATCAAATAGATCATTTATAGTTTAATAAGAATTTTCCAGAATTATTACAAAAGGGATTTATCAGGCCCATCACATCACCATTGGGTGCTCATATCTTTTTGTTAAAAATAATGATGTTTCCATGAGTCTTAATATTGAATATAGGTCCTTAAATAACATAACTATTAAAAAATATAATTTTCCTCATTTAGATGTTTGGTTTGATCATCTCTAAAGAGCATAATATTTTTCAATGGTTTATATGAGGTTGGGGTACCATCTAGTGAATGTTAATGAAGTAGTAATTCCAAAAAATATGTTTTACATACTAAATATGGGAATTATATTTTTTATTCCATTTCGGTTAACTGATGCACCAGTCATATTCAAGGGTCTTATGAAAATAATATTTCATGACTTATTAGTTATGATTTTATTTTTATTTATTAAATACATTTTGGTATATTCTTTAATTAAAGTGGATAATGAAGGATATCTAAGGGTAATTTTTTATCCACAATAGAAAATGATTTGTATGGAAAATTCATAATGTGTAAATTTTAGATTAAAAATATTTCATTCCATGGTTACATTGATTTTAAATATAAAATAATTTTTTATCCTTCTAAAATGAGATCCGTAGAAGAATGTTCTAGACCCACAAATAAAATATTTATTCACAATTTTCATTGATTGGTATGCTATTACTGGAGAATTATTGAAAACTATTCATGGCTATCTATCCCACAAACAATGTTAACTCGATAAATATTTAAATTTATCTTGACAAAAGAATGTGATGATTGTTTTTAAGAATTTAAAAGTAGATTGGTGAATGATCTTATTATGACCCCACCTTCTAGAAGTGTTGAATTTATGATATATTGTGATTCTTATTTGATGGGACTTTGTTGATTTCTAATAAAGAGTGATCAGGTAATTACATATACTTCATGTTAGTTGAAGCCTCATGAGATATTTTATCTTACAAATGATTTCGAATTAGATGCTGTTTTTTTGCATTATAAATTTTATAGCATCATTTATTTAGAGTAAAATGTGAAATATATAATTGAAATAAATGTTTGAAGCATATATTTACATAGAATTAATTGAACATGATATTGTGAATATGGCTGGAACTGATCAATGATTATGATTCCACAATCCATTACTATCCATGAAAAGAAAGCATAGTGGTTGTTGCATTAGGTCTGAAAAATAATGATACATTAACCATGATGCATTTTTAAAATGAAAACATGGTGAATTATTTGATACATTGTCTCTTGGAATTTTTTGGTTCAAGATATAACACAATGTTTTTCAGGTGTTATTGAAATCATCTCTATCAAATAGAATTATGAAAGAACATAAGGATTACTGAGTGTTGCAAAAAAATATAAAATGTTTTAAGAAAGGTATGCTAACTAAATATAATATTTATAATGATTTTTTATATATTTGGGAAGAGATTATGTGTTCTTTTTCATTCACAGCTGAAGAAAAAGTTGTTATGTGAAGATCATATTCCTACATTTTTAGTTCATCCTTGTAGCACTATTATTGTAGGGATCTTCATGAGTATTGTAGATGGGATAGAATGAAAATATATATTGTATATTTTACTATGATATGTTAAACATGTGAATATGTTAAATTAAATTAGTTGTTACCAAAGGGGTTCTTCACCCTTTTCCAGTGCCATAGTGGAAATGGGAAAATATATCGATGGACTTCATAGGGGGACTCCCATAGAATTATCAAGGTAACAATGTGATTGAGGTTATTTATAATCGACTAACTAAATCTACACATGTCCTTGTTATTCGTGATACTATTTATTTGTATTTTCCTTCATGATTGTACCTCCAAGAGGTTGTTAGGTTGTTTGGAGTTCCTCTCTCCATTTGATCAGATCATGATCCTTTTTTCACTTCTAACATTTGGAATGGCCTTCAAAAGATGATGAGAATATCAAAAAAAAATTATTATATATTTTCATCCTCAGTCAGATGGGCAGTCAGAATGAGCAATCTAGAAATTGGAGGACATGTTAGTATCTTATTTAATGGATTTCTAGGGATGTTGGGATTAACACCTATCTTTAGTTGAGTTTTCTTATAATAACAGATTTAATTCCAGAATATAGTTGAAACATTTTTAATTATTATATGAAAAGGGGGTCAATATCCATTAATTTGGCATGATTTCGGGAAAGGATGTTTATGGGACCATAATTAGTGGTTGAAGTGGTAGATATTGTTAAGTTGATTCAGTGACAAATGAGGACAACTCATAGTTGGGTAGAAAATTTATGGACATAACAGGAGGAAAGATCCTTCTTTTGATGATGGTGATCAATTTTTCCATAAAATAACTCTTTAGAAAAGTGTTATCCATTTTGGTAAGAAAGAAAATCAATGTCCACGGTTCATTGGACCTTTTTAAATATTGTACGAAGTTAGACTAGTTTTCTTGTCAGTATCTTTGACTCTAGGTTTATCTCAAATGACAATGTTTTCCAGGATTCAATGATAAAAAAATATCTTCTAGATGCATCACATGTTTTGAGCCCAAAATGTGTTCATCTGAAAAAGAACCTTTCTTATAAAGATAAACTAGTTCTGATTCTTGATTTCATAGATCACGTTTTGTGGAACAAAGTAATTTAACGTGTTAAGGATTTATAGATAAACCACATGGTAGAATAAGTAATATGGGAATCAGAAAATACTATGAGGGAAAACCCATGAATTCTATAATAAGTGAATAATGTTAGGAGGATACAATTTAAAAAATGGAGGACAATGTAAAAACACAGGTATTTAAACGATCATATGTTTTTCTTTTATTTTATTTATTTGTACTTTTTATTAAAATTGTATTTCATAAGACATAAAATTTATTATATGGCTATTTAATTTAAAAAATTAATTATTCAACTAATGAATTTTATTTTAAAAAACTAATTTAATTTTTTAATTTTGTATGTTGAAATTATATTATTATAAATTTTGAAAGTTTTCTGAAAGTGATTAATTAGGTATATAGAAAAAAATATTCTTTTTATAAAATACATCATTTTTTGTGATGTCATCAAGTCATTTTGGTGATATAAATTTTTTTAATTTTATATAATACTTAAATAATGATATTATAAGAGTAATATTTTACATAAATAAGTTATAACAATTAAATTATATTATATTCATGGTAAGTATATAAATTATTGTCAGTGTTGATATAGAGCATGGGCGGCATTAGAAATGTCAAATTTGATTCTTTATAAGTAATGATTGAGTGATAAAAATTATCATAAAGACTAATTTATTAATTTATTACTGATTTTTTTCAACATAAACCTTATCTTAATATATGTGTAATGATTGTGGTGGGGAAGAAATGACACAATAACAAATTTTAGATTTCATTCTGACATGTATATGAGTGAATATAAATAATGAATGAATATATGATATTTTTTTGAACCTAATTTATTTATTTCTATGACCTTATTTTTTTATTTTTTTAATAAAATATTTATCAGTAATTCATTTATAATTGTAACGAAGTCTTGGTACAAGCATAAGAAAAATAAATAAAATATTTTTATAAAATTGTATGATTTTTTAAGTGACAAAAATTCAAGGTAAAATATTTTATATAATAAAATGACAAATATTATCATTTTTTTATTCTAATTGAGGAAATTAGGGACCTATATGGATCACATTAGTTGCTCTAAATTATTTTATTGAAAAGATAAACACTATGTGGACCATATAACTTTCAATTAGTATAAAATTTAAATTATAGTTTTTCTAGAAATTTTCCTAAAAATATATTATTTTTAAAGGTAATGAAATTATATTTCTCATAAAATTTTATTTTTAATTTAATGTTGATAAATAATTACATTAATGGGTTGAAAAATTATGATGCAGTAAATATTTAATTAATGATTCCATTAAATTAACAATTTTAAAAATAGTAAAATAAATATAATTTGATTATCTTATTCTAAATAAATATTTATATAGGTGATTATAATATTTACACGTTATCATAAAAAATATAATTCAAATTAAAAAAAATTAATGTTTTCAATGTATTGATTGAGAATAGTATTTTATTTTATAAGATTATATTTCAAAGAAAAACATTATATTATTAAATTATTCAAAAATAAAAAACATCATGAAAAATGTAAATTATGATATTATTACTTCTAAAATGGGATATACTTTTATTTGGAGTCCTTTTTAAGTCTTAATCACTATATTAAAATTATAATACTTTAATAATTTGAGTAATTCCTATGTTACCACTTAGCTCAGTTATAAAAGGAGGCTCCCTCCTTCAGATATTTTCATCAACGAATGCCATCTTGTATGTAGAAACTCTTACAAATTTTGTCATCATATTGGATTTACATATTATTGGGATATATCTCACACAAATACCACTTCCAAGATCCTTGTAGGGGGTTACAAGCGTAATTTCTAAAGAGGTGAGGTTTTTTTCTTCTCTTTTAAATTCATTTTAACTCATACCTTATCCCCACCTCTTATACAATGTTTCATGAAAACATTAGTATCACAAATATAGTAGATTTGGGTTATTGTTTGGGTATATTCTACATAAAATCTCTTATCTTATACATTGTTCATTGAATATCAAAATCATCTTCTCTGTTGTGTTAATTAAACACCTTTGTGGAAAAATAATTTTCGTTTCCCTTTTTCCAAAAACATTGAAAGTATAATTAAACATTAAATTATTTAAAATGACCTAAAATTATATATTTTATGACTTTATGAATTTTTTTTGGAAAAGACATACAAATATAAATCAACCCTGAATCATATGTTAAGAACACACCTAAAATTCGTAAAATAAAAAATATATATTTTATAAATTTGTGAAAAATGTTATAAGAATAAAAATTAAGTTATTATAAACATGATTTTTGTTCCTTAGTATATTAATAAAACTATTCAAACCATTATACAAGAGTTTTGAAAACATTTTGAATGACTAATATCAAGAAATCAAAAAGATTGTTCTTTTTTTATATATCATGAGTTGTTTCTCTAGATTTCCTAAGAAGTTTCTTATATAATATTTCCATTATATTTTTTAATTGTTATTTTTAAAGAATATTATTTCAATATTAGGTACATGTTTTGAATAATTTAATTGGGAATTTTTTTATTAAAATTTGGTATTTTGAAAATCTGAATATGTTTTTATCATGGGTTGAAATGTGTTATCATGTTTTTTATTCATGATAAGTTCCTTGGAAATAGTTTATGCTGGGTTCATCACATTATAGCTCATTATATTATAGTTTGATCACCATAATATCTCATGATTTTTTGGGTTGATCCCATTATAACTCAAGATATGATGGGTGAGCCCCATTATTGCTCCTCAAAGAATTGGGTACTCAAGTTATGGAAGTTGAGTGAATGGTTATTCCATGTGTACAGGTGATTGTAAGAGTGATGTGGTAAGTGTTTCCTAGGGAAACGTAATGATGATTCTTTTCATGCTTACGAGTTTTCAATAAAAGTTATTATAAATGGTTTTAATGTTTTCACTATTGTAATATTTTTTCTTTATTTATGTATCTAATATATATTTTTGTGATCATACTATGTTTTTAAATGTATCTCATAGGTTATAAAGATGTGAAACATAAATTAGGAAGTCGTGTTTAACGTTATAATGATTTTTCAAACAAAACGTGTTTTATTTATTATTATTTTACATTATAAATAATGTGTATAGGATTAATAGTGTCATATTTTTAGGAAATTTTATCATTATGTATGTATTATGTTATAATATCCTAAAACACTAAACATCAAAAGATTCTAAATGTATAAAAAATTATGTTCCTGTCTAAAATGAAATATTATATAATGTTTTGAGGCTAGTTCCTTATATACCTAGTCGTGAAATGATTTTTCCATCCTACTATGTCACTACATTATTCGCCTTTACTTTTTGTTTAGAAGTAATATAAGAGGGTTATAATTTTTATTAAAAATTGAATGTTTAATTAGGTTACCATTATGAAAAATGTAATTTACCCATATTTGATAATCTCTTTGATTAGCTGAGAGGAGATCATTGGTTTTTTATGATAGACCTGCGATTAGGGTACCACAAGTTGATATTCCATAAAAATTATATACCTTAGATAGATTCATGGAGTCGGTAAAGAAATTCCATGATTTTGGTTATGACATACATTCTTAATAACTCCCATGTGTTAATTATATAAATAATGAACATACTAAATTATTATTTTCTGTGAACTATTTTTTTGGTGTTTCATAAAATATATAATGTTGTACTCTAATATAGAGGATGAGAACATAAAACATTGAGATATCACTCATAAAACCTTTTGTGTAAATTTTATGTATTATAATATTTACATGTGTGAATGTTGGATCTATGAAGTGATTTTTTGGGGTATATGATATCAAAGAGCTGTTTCTAGTTTATCCTAAAAATGTATAGGTAGTAATGTCTTCTAAGAATTCCAAAAAGGTGATTGAGAACCTAAGATTATTGAGATTGGCCTATTATTATAGATGGTTTTTTGGAACCTTATAATATCTAATATATGATGATATCTTTAACCCATAATGGTGTAATGTCTGAATAGATCAATAAGATTCAGATATCATTTTAATATAAGAAAGGATGTCTACTTTAGTTCCAAATTTGACTTTTCTAAATCTAGGATAAGGTTATGAATTTTTTATGTTTCTTATGGAACTAATTTGGGTTTTGACTTAACATAGTGGAAACATGTCATGAATAATGGATTTTTTTAGTTATTCCCTCTTGAGAGGAACTACACATGTAATAAAATTGAGTTGGAATCTATTTTCATAATCTCACAACATGGATTCACTATCTCTTTAATGAATATTTTATGGAATTATCATATAATAAAATAAGGTGGTATATTATCACTGAGTGAGATTTGAAATTTTGGTAGAGATTCATGGTTCAGTATCTCCAGACCATTGATTTTTATATCGTATATACAATTGGGTAAGTTAATGTTGTAGTTGATGTGGGTAGAAGAACATTTCACACAAGAACCATGAAGAAATAAAATGAGTATTGATATCTAATGAGTTTGTTTTATGATTTGAGCTTGAGATTGATAGATGTTGGTAGGAAAATTTACTAGACATTTATAAAAGATCAATCATATTTTGATGATCAATTTAAACCTGAAAAGATAGAAAAACATGAGATTAGTCATTTAATAGAAACCCATAATGGGAGGGGGTACATCCAGTGAATGATCTCTGTCTCCCAGTAGATATTTTTGCTTTCAGAGTCTGGTATTTTTTTGGATTCCTTAAGACAAGTGTTTTTAGACTGTGGAAATATGTCATATTGGTTTATTAACCCCGGGGTTACAAAGATGAACCATGATTTTAGAAATTGTTATTGGTGTCCTAGGATGAGGCAATCAGTTGTAGGTATTATATCATGTTTCCTTTCCGGTCAAATAGTAATGGATGAAAACTAAAGACCTGTAGGATTGTTGCAGCCTTTACCCGTTATGATATGGAAGTGGGATAATATTTCCAAAGATATCATTGTTGGTGTACCAGAAAATTATAGTGAGAAGGATGTTATTTGGGTTATTATTAAAAATCACACTAAATTAGCTTATTACATACAAAAAACTAAAATAAAGATTGTGTAATTGATTGGGGACATATATGAACAAAGATATTGTGTGGCTTCAAGGGGTCCCCTGTATAGTTGTTTATGAAAGAAACTCAGGATTCACGTCACAATTATTTTAATTTTTCATGATGAAATGGATTCCCACTTGAAATTAACCACAACATATCATCCATATAAATATGGACAGACAGGGATGGATATTAAGGTTCTATAAGATATTCTTTGGGATTTTTATCATGATTTTGGTGGATATATGGAAGATAATTCTCCTTTGATATATTTTGTTTTTATAAATAGTTATAAGGATATACTTAGGATGGAAAACATTGAGGATTTTTATGGGTACCCATATCTATATTTTTTTCTAAGAAATATTGAGAGTGAGGTCTTTAGTTGATCATAATGTTATTCAGTATATGACATAGGTGGATCACACGATCCAGAGCTATTTTATCCTGACCCAGTGTTGTATGAATTTTTTTTCCAACCATCCTTGTCAGGAACTAGAGTGTGAGGTTTTTGATCTGGTCTTTTTCATAGTTTCTCCTCACATGGGATATCATTGTTTGTGTAAACAAATAATGTTGGCACTGAGGTTTTTTAGCCCCCTTCATATCCTTGAATGACTCAAGAAGGTGTCTTATCTGTTATGTTACTATCTTTCATCTCTTATAGACCTAACAGCTTTTAAATTTCATAGTGTATGAAGTATATACCACTTCCTCCCCGTGTAATTAGATAGGATCATGTTGATATTGAACCCAATACAAAATTTATTGAGTAGATAGTTCAGATTACGGATCGCTAGGATAATTAACTATCTTATAAAATCACCCACTATTCAAAGTATTTTAGCAATGTAGAAAATAACTCTATGAGAGGTGGGTACTGGATTCGCTGATGATGTTGTTGTGGCCTTCTCATTTTGATGATCTCGGATCCTAATCACTATCTTTGGAAAAAAAATTCAATATAGGGGTGAAATTTTAATGCCCAGTTACCTTTATGTTAGGTATCTTAAAATATTTTCTTTTGGATTCCATTATTGTTAATGATTAATTTCCAACCATGATTTAGGAAGATACTTGTACATGTGAGGTAAAATTGTTGTTTGAATTTTTTATATAAACCATTAGTTTCTATTAATTTTAAGTATGTTAATCAATTTGTAATGGTACTACTTTATATGTAATGCCTACTAGATAGATCGAGTGAGTTAAATACATAAAAAGAGAATTTACATGTCGTTAATGGGTAACATTCCATGTAATGTCAAAATCATTTTTTAATTAAAGTAGTGATGCATTTTTTATAATAAAAAACTAATTCTTTTCAATATTTGTAAAATATTACATTCTCTATAATACCCTAATTCATTAATTATAGGGTGTCATAGGGGTGATTGTGGAATGAAATTTAATCCCTCTCTTCTCATCTAATCATATTAACCTAGCCTATTTTGGGTGATTCCCTTCCAACTACATTTCTTAATTTATCAATTGATAAATTCGGATAGGTGATTTGTCTATTCAGGTAATCCTATCATCTCTATTTCTCCCTCTAACATGGTTGTTGGTCCATTTTAGGGTTGGATTTGTAAAGAGATTGTTTTTTTATCAATATTTTTATGTATTTTTTCATTCCTTATTTTTAAAAGAAAAATATTGTGGTTTCCGATCGCTGTTGATTGAGCGGGATCATTTTCTATTTCCATGAGTTCAGTGGATCTTTTTATGTATTCTAATTTTTTAATAGGTTGTTGTTCTTATTTATTCTTTGATATTTCAAAAGTATTTTCATGTGTTGAAATTGAAATGGGCATGGGTTCGCATTTGAAACTGGGGTTTCCTCACTAAAATGAACATTGATTTACTTTGATATAGAAAATGGTTATTCAAACCATGTAGAGGATTGTAATTATTTTAAAATGGTTTTATAAACATGTCTGAGCATGTTTTCCAAAACATAAATTTATAATAATTTTATAGTAGGAACCTTGGGTGCATTGAGAAAGAGAATTGGATGTCCTTAGTTTGTGTGTGTGTTACACAACAATGGTGTATCCTTTTGTATGTTGATGTACTATCGATAGCCTTGATTTTAGTTGGATCTAACTTTATATTTTGTTAGGATTGTGAGGGTCTTGTACATATTGACCCATTTCTTAAAACATGGCTAGTAGGTGCATTTTTTATGGTTGATTCTCAAATTATAAATTGTTTTATGATTATTGGATCACATGTATATTTATATTCAGAATCCTCATATTCTTTTTTATAGATATGGAAATTATGAGATGTAAATTTTTAAATTAGAAGGATTGTTTCAGAATTGTTTTTAAATTATTTTATTTACCATATTCTTTAAGACTTTTTTTTAAGATAGATATTGTGATTTATTGGTATTAGAACATGTATAAAGTTCTTGGTGGTAACCTACTGGGAAATGTTTCTCACACACTAATTCTACCCATTGGGTGGTTATAGACCTTGTTTTGTTGGAAAAATGAAAAATAGAAAGTAATTATATTACATAATTTCCCCTTATTACATTGCTTTTATAGGTTTCGATGTGATAGATGGTAACATGGTGACTGGTTTGTCATTACCTATCATACTTTCTGGTGTATCCTTTTTTGCTCATTTGTATCATCCTTTTTTATGAATTGTACTCTGGTTTTTTGTCTTTTTCTCTATATTCAATACATGTTTTGTATTATTTACTTCTCCATGTAATAATATAACATTGAAAGCTGATATGGTTATCCTCGGATTGTCTAGTACATAAGACATAAATGATTTCCATTCACTATTGTATCTGATTGATATTTGAGATTTTGGTCATGGTTTTAGATAATCTTATAGAATGCATTTAATAATGAACTAACTTTCAACACTAATTATCACCATCATACAGATTATTAGTCTGAATTGACCATTTAAATCTATATAAAAAACTAAGTGCATGGATGTTGAGATCAAACACATCCTCAATTGGTTTTCTTAAATAAAAATAGTTTCCATTATAGAAATATCATGGAACCATATGAGTATTTTTATGGGAATATGTGTCAGACTCATACATTCCAGAATAATGTTGGAGAGTGTAGGTTAATGCGACATTATCATATACATAAAATGAAATAAAAGGATTAAACCATTCAATTTCACATGAAATGTATTGAAATTTCACTTATAATGTATGTAGAAAATCATAAATGTGATATAGAGATTGAGGTTAGATAAAATCTGTTCATTCATATATCACCATGGAATAAATTCATGATATTTGGGAGGAAGGGAATTCTTAGTCATAGATAAATAGATTCCTTTAATATCATGTATCATATCAGGGTGGGGTCTTATAAACTCTCACTTACACCTAACATATCTCAATTACGTTATGTTCTCAACGTATTCCACATGAAAATTATATAATATCACTATCTCATGTAATTTGTTCATAGGTGGTACCTATGGAAAATGACCATTATTATGAGAATAAGGTTGTGATTTTCTTAGATCGTAGAGACGAATTTATATAAATTTAAACATACATATTGAAACAGTTGAGGGGAAACCACATGTTTGAGGAAGATTCATGCATACAAGAAGTGGTGAAAAAACACAAGTAACCACAATTTTTTGTTTATGAAAAAATATTTTGAGTATGAAATTTTAGAATGGGTGATTAATTTAAGGACCAAAATATTTATATTTGAAATTCCATAATTTTGAATAAATAAATTAATTTTAATGAAATGATGTTATAAAAAACACATTCACTATAATGTCTATTTTGAATAGTTATAGTGTATTTCAATTTAGAAATGTCATTAAGAATCTTAAACATTCATGACATCTCCATTCAAGAGTGATAATAACACTATTATATATAATGGGTTCTAATGAAGTCTAGTTGAAACATATAAAATAATTGATGTCATCAACTTGTTGAAAAATTCAATATCATGCCCATTTATCTTAGAATCTGAGTCAGATGGAATCCTAAAGATATTTACCTAATCAACTTAATGATTATATTAAATAACTAAAGTATAAAAAAACCATTTATTTGTGAAGTTCATGCTCATATATATCACGAACCAAGACAACCCCATAAAATATCTCAATCACAGACCATACACTTTAGACATAACCAAATATATCCAAGGGTTATATATCTGGGCCATAATATTATGAATGTTTATATTTATCAATAATAAAAAATAAATATATTTTTTACTTCTTAATATTACTTTTTAAATTATTATATAAAAAAATTGATAAATATTTAAATAATTTTTATTGAAACTGAAATTGTATTTTTGAAAGATGTATAGTTTTAATAAACTCACTCATTTTAAATGAATTTATTAATTCTCTAAATAAATTAAATTCTAAAAAAATATTATTGTTGAATAATGATTATTGAACAGAAAAAATTAAAATTTTATAAATTTGAAAAATAAAATTTATAAGTTTAGGAGAACTATGATTGTAAAAAATTATTTTTATAATGTGTATTTTTCATCTAATTTTGAAATTTATCATAAATATATAATTATTTTGATAAAACACAAATTATTTTTGTTATCAACATATCAAAATTAGATAATTTTTATTTTCATAAAGTGTGGAGATAATAAAAATTGTTGGTCAAAATTAAAAACAATAAAAAGATTCATTGTGTATTATATCATCATAATGTTTCACATTGCTATCAAATATTCCATAATGGGAATGAATGATTAAATATTCATTTCCCCTTTAATATATATTAATTTTTTGTTATTTTATTAATTAATATATCCTTAATAAATATCCAAAACTCTATATTATATTTTACTATTTAAAAATCAGTTATTTATAAAAATGAATAACTTCCCAATCTTCAAGGTTATTATTTTAATGACCATTTTTTATTCTTTTAAAATAATTAACAAAAATACATTTGTAGAATCCGTGGGGAATTCCATTGGATGATTTGTTTTTTTATTACAATATCAGATATTTTCCAAAACCATTTTTTGGAAATTAATGAAGAACCGTCCACTATTTTTCAATATAATCCCATAGAACCTCCCATTTTTATTCCCTAGAACCCCATTTTGAAGGAAATTACTATTCCATTACCTATCTAGATACATCCCAAGATTCCCCCAATCTCTTATGAATCCCTTTAAAATCTTTTAGTATCACCCTCTCAGGGTTAGGGATCATATCATTCTCTTCCTTATTCCTAGTTTCCCTTTTTGTTATTCCATTTGTTTTATTTTCATATTGTAATATGTTTTAAAACATCCATATTAATTCAATTATGATGTATAAGTGACGTGAGACCCTTTTTCTATCATTATTTCATCCCAATATTCATTTTGTACATTCATTATGCTACTGAATTTATCCAATGATATCTTATTCCAATATTTTGTATTAGAAATACAAATATCCATTTCCACACAAGAAAAATTTATTAGATATACATATCATGCATTTATTATGTGTATAACTTCTTTTAACCCACACTCCATGACCATGGGATTTAATGTAATGAAATATTTCCTCGTTTTCAATGATCTATGGGGAAAACTTGACCACGTACATAATATGATGGATGAATCCTGATAGAACTTCAATATATTGGGTGATGTTTTATTCTCAAGAGATATCATTAATGGGACATTTTTTTAATACCTAATCCATTAAGGGAATTTCTCCCACTATGTTACAATGACTTAGTGGTTACCATTGGCATATTTTTATAATTTCATTATCATTATTTTCACAAAATCATTATGTTTCATTAATACTATAACATTATATCTTGATTCATGGTTTTATATTATGATTCTCACCCACTTAGGTTGCCATGACTTTCCTCTTATCTCACATTTGATCACTTAAAGAATGATTTTAATGGATTATCCCCTTACATTGATTTATTAAACACAACATTATTATGTACATCCCCATGTTACCTTTTGCAGTTTTGGATGTGGGATGGAATTCTGAGATCATTTTATGGAAGTCTTTATTAATGTTATTGTATCAATGATTCTTGTTGATGAGTTATATGCCTAATTTCCCAAACATAGTAGAATTCAAGAAATTCATGATGTTTTTTATATATACCATTATTTAATAAATAATTAATTATGGTCAAATAAAATATTGGTTTTCATAGTTCCATGGTACATTGTTGTAATGATATTTGTTATTATTTGATAGTAAATTCCATAGCATTATGAATTTTGAAATTGAAAAATCGGTGTCTTGAGAATTGTGTTTCATATTTGAAATGTTTTATTTTTTTAAACTTAAATAATTTTTTATATGTTTATTTTGTGGATTAGAGGTGATAGTAATGGATTAATGTTGGTTTGGGTGTTCTTTCTACATTGAATAAGTAGTATGATTCCATTAAGAACTAGTTATTGTTCACTGGGTACCACATAATTTGTATTGGGGATCAAGGACCACGAATGCACCACATTACATTATTAGTTTCATTAAAATATAGTAATAATCCCCCTAGCTACCCAAAAATATTTTGATGGGTTCCTTATCAGTTTTTGTATAATATTTTAGTGGGTAAGACTCATTATTCTGCTAATATACCCTTCCACATTGGATGATTTCACAATTAAAAGAGGACATTAAATGACTTCTCCCACTTCTTTTAATCATGTTATGAAACCCAAGACCCATCATGGATTTTTTATCATTAATAATTGAATAATCTCATATAAAGGTAATAGTTTCTAATCTTCTAGTCCTTTTTTATTTTTGGTTCATTGTCTGATTTTAGATGGAATCAACTACGGGTTTAATGATAATTATAATAGAGAATTTGTAGAATAATATATTTTTAATATGTATTCACTAAGTGTTGGATTGAGGTTGTCTAGAGGGGTGGATAAGAACTCATTATACATGGTTTTTAGAAATTTATATCACATGAAATAAATTTATTAGAACACAATCAAATTAGCATCAAATTAGGGATTGATTTGGTTTAAATTAATTCATATATTTCTAACAGTAGTACTATTGAAATATAATAAGACTTATGTCAAACATTTTCCATGATCTCTATTTAATATAAGTGGTTAGTTTGTTTTTAGGGAATATAAATAATTCAATTCAATTAGATAAAGAATTAAGAATGTTTATAGTTGATTATTATATCAATATGGTTTGATATACGATCCATAGAACAAGGAAAAGCATGGATTTTTTATATAGGATGAATTAAAGAATGGATAAATTAATTAGATTACTTCTATGAATGAGGTAGATGGTATATTTAAAATATACTATATTCATGTGAATTTATGGATATTTCTTATGAGTTCCTCATCTTTTCAATTTAGAGATTCTATAAAGGGGTAAAGTGAGTCATAATTTAATACGTAGACATAGTTATATACATTTATTACTAAATTGAATTTTCCCCACATCGTTTTCAAAAATTATATTTTTTATCATTTATTACTCCAACAGGTGAAACAAATAGTTATCTTCAATACATCATTAAGGATGTCTCAATTCATGGGATGAGTTATAGTTGGAATTTAATGTACATTAGTAAGATATTTTTTTTCATCAAAGTGGTTTGAATGTGAAGAAAAAACTAGATCTTTTCATAACCTTGAAAATTGTGAAGGTTATTCTCGGGGATTAGCATTAAATAATTTTAAACTTCTTGAAGAATGAATTTTGATTTTTAAAATTTTTATATTTTCATATAAAATTTTATTAGTGTTACATTATAAATTCTTTTAGATTTTGTGAGAGAGTATACCCCATAAAAAAGTTTGTTTTCTAGTTCTTTGTTATGGTAATGTGGTTGAGTATACTTAATAGATTATGGGGATCCCCTTTAGGGACCTATCAAGAATTGAATTATGTAGTAATATGGTTAGAATTGTTTGTTGGGATGATTAGTTCTCCCTTGAGATCGACATACCAGCATGGCCATTCCTTAAGAATGAATTCCTTGAGTGCATATTTTCAAATGATATATATAGCGGATTATGCATTAGTCAATTTATTGAGATGTTTATGGAATGTGTTAGGATGATTTTTAGATTACATAAAGTCACATCATGTTGTAGTTTGGTAATTGTAGTTTGGTATTAATTGGAATGAAGGATAGTTTAAAATACATTTATGGCCCTTAAGGGTATGGATTTACTTAGAGTTTAATAGTTTTGTTGTTTTTTCTACGACAGATTTTGAGCCATATTTAAAGATTATAAAATTCTACAATAATGGGATCATCATGGATACAGTATTTTTCTATCATACAGTTAAATAGATATTATGTATTGTAGCATAGTAAATATGTAGGTCTGAAAAATGGTCCTTTTTGAGAGTTGTGGTATGGTACATATCTACCTTCTTTTATAGTCTTCACCCATTAACCGTGTTCTTTAGTAAACAATGATGAAACTGTAATATAGTGACTTTTGGATTAGGTTATTACACTACAAAAAATATTTTCCCTTACTTTTTAAGTTTAGGGGAAAATCCTAGTGTGTGAGATGATCCTTATCTTCTATACTAGGTTGGGTTAGGAATATTGTACATTTCCCTAATGTGATTTCTATATTATTCCTTTTGAATAATGAAAAATTTATAGCATGGGGTAGTATAGATCCTTTGAATTGAGGGTTATAGATAAATCACGTTGTACGCAGACTTCGTGAGTTTTATATTTATAAATGGATCATGAGAAAATCACAAGCCACACTAATGATCAGGTTTGGAATCAGTAATCCTTTTATCGATATTTATCAGATACATTGATGGGGATGTGATTGTTCCGATTGAGGACCATCATGGGACACAGGGATCAGGTAGAAGATAATACACCTCCAAATTTTTTTCCAATTCATATTACTAAGAGGGCCACTATTATATGAGAGGCTGGATAATTAATATACACTTGCAGATATAACATTGTTTTGTTTTTCCATAATCGGTTTCCCATTTGGAAACACTACACCAGAGAAAATTAGACAAATTGACCAAATAGGTTGGTGTATGCTATTTTGGAGGCCTTGTTAATGAACAATTATGGAGGCTACTGAAAAACACCCCTAAATGATACTATCATTAAAATGTTTATTTATTTCATTATACAATCATTTCCACAAACAAAGGATTGAATGTTTTTGTCTCTTAGAGACTAGATTCATAAAAAATTTATTTTAAAACACTTAAGAAAATGTATACATAATCTTATTTTCACCCTCTTCAAGACATCTCATAATTCAAAATCATATTTGTCACATGTTTAATTGAAAAATAATAAGCGGTTAGCTTAAACTATCATTAAATGAAATATATCAACTAGTCATAATGTTTTAGGCTTAAATTTGGTGGAAATCATGAGTATGGGATTAAACTTCATACAAAAATATGATGATGTCATCTGTGAAAAAAATAAATTTCCTTTAATGTTCATGGAATATGAACATAAGGTATTCAAAAATGTCATAACCACCATATTTAAAAAAAACATATAACGAATGAGAAATCAATGTGTAAATAAGAATAATATCATTAATAAAGGGAATATGATAAATATTTGTAATAAATTAAAAATAATTAAGACTCTATCGATTTATATGAATGAAAATTGTCATAAGAAATCATTATAAAAAAATATAAATATTTCATTCATATCATTTTTTGAACCAATCCATGTGGTCCACGATTGTGATTTATTATTATTTTAAGGAATGTCCTCATTTAATTATCTACTGAGATATAATATCATAATCAATGTATTAGATGGAGATATATGAAACCTCCTGATGAGATTGGTTTTGTCGCAAACCACAATTCAATTTTATTCTTATTAACCTAATAATATACCACAGTGGCACACCCTAGGGTTGATCACAAGGAGGCCTCTCACAGGCACTAATTTCCAATTGTCACTTTTACAAAATATCTAATATAAAAATATAATACTAATATAAATGGGGGGATAATTTCAAATGAAACAAATATAAATACAATTTATAATAATTTAATGCAATACAAAATCAAGTTATAAGAATGAATGTATGAAGTTGTTCTTAGGAGGTCATGGTGTTTGATATCATTGTTTAAAAATAATCTCAATATTCAACTCAATGAGGTGATCAAGACCTGTCGCACCTCACCTTCTCATTTTAAATGTCATCACCCCATACCGAGACCCCTATATATGGGGCAATGCTCTTCCTAATGTCAGCTAGGAGACCTCTTCGCTGACTATCACTACTCATGCCATACTCCATTGTATGCTTGACACAAATAGAGAAGGGATGCAACATTTATAAATGAGAATAAGAAATTGGTGGGTGAGAAAATGGGGAGATCACCCACCATAATCAATTTAACCACCACCAAAATTATTATAATTGAGTAAAGGGATTAGAAATTAAAGTACAATGAACTCAATAAAACCATCATTCCCTCCCTCGAACAAGCATCAAGGTTAGTTCTCCATTTTTAATGGATTTGAGAAGGGAATAATAGTGTGATAATACATAAAATAAAATAAATAGGAGAAATGAGGTATTAATAGAGAAGCTGAACTAATATATAATAAAATTAATAAAAATCTATTACAACAAAAATACTCAACCTTTCCCCCATAAAATGGTTATCCTTTTAAATGGGAGAGGAGACACATATTTATAGGTGAAATGGGTGATGAAATATCGCTTCAATTATATCCTCTAGAAGTAATCGACTTTTAGAATTGTTAAATGATATAATTGGTAACTGGTCCCTTCTTGAACATAGTAGCATTATTCTTTCTATGTGTCTCCACAAACGTTCAGGTTGATTGGTCCACATATGAAGGATTAATGGCTATTGTAGTGTGGAATATATAATCTTTCCATCTGACTCTTCATCTTCCTCAACTCCAACTTCCCATTCCATAATGATCATGAAAACTGTGGATTCAGATGTGGACATCTACTAAAAAATTTCACTATTTTTTTATCTACTTCCTATAGAATAGATGCTCCATTAAACTGATACACCTTGCGATACAAGATCATCTTTAAAACATTGCAGATCTGTACACAGTTTTTGAGGCACATATTGTGAGCTTAGTTTGGGCCTTCAGATGATTGATTGAGCTAAGGATCCAGAAAGATAAAATGCGTCCCAGTATTTAGAGAAACCTAAAAAAATATAATTTCACAATTTGGTTTGGTTTAAGAAATGTTATGGCTGAAATAAAGAAGACAAATAAAACAGTTAAACACCAAAATTGAACCATTTTTTAATTTGAGCTCAAAATTCCATTAAAACATAAAAGTGTGACAATTGCTAATAAAATAACATTTTGGTGGGATCTAAAACATTAAAATAAATAATTAAATATTTGAAATTTAATGCATAATCATTCCCCCACACTTAATCATTACCCTCCTGGGAAATCATCATATATCCAAATCAAAATTCCCACAACATTAAAAAATTAGAAAAAAATAGTGATCTCTTCCAAAATGAAATTTCATCATGTCTCTTCTATGAAAAAATATTCCCTTTCATTATCAATCCTCAAATTTAAATTTATTCAACCTCATCAATCTATCCATAGCCCAATCACAACCTACCTTAACGTGAAATTTGTGTCACTCTTCACTCAAGAGAAATTAAATCTGGTGTTACGGTCATCCTCGGAAAGTGCATGTATCACTATAGGCTTGTTAAAATTATCATCTCTCCATAGTGTGAAACATGAATATTAATTCAATCATGAAATCTTTTTCCAACTGAATTATGTGGCTTAGTGTTGGTGGGAAAATGATTGAAAAAACAAGGCTAGAAAGAGGGGGTTGGACTCTTAGGTACAATGCATGAATATTCAAATGAAAGCACATGATGAACCTCACTAAATCCACTTAATAACGTGATACACAACACCACCCATTTTTTACGACATGTTACATGATATAGGAAATGATTCCAAAAATTTATTGCATCCAAGTTCTCTCATTTTTTCATTTTTTCCCTTTTTTTGTAAATCTCCATAACGACAAAACATTATTTTCTTTTTTTTCATGGAGAATGACATGAAAATTTAATATATTAAAGAATGAACATCATTCCCTTGAATTAAGATAGGTACATGAGTCATAAAGGAATTACAATGATAAATTAAAGCTCATCTCCATTTCTTCTATTATTTCATTTTTTGAAGGAGAACCAGATGAAACAAATAAACCACAACGAAAGGATTACTCATGACCAATTTAATCTTTATCATCCACTTCCCAAACTGTTTACACACATATAATATTCTATGGAAATGAAATACATCCCAAATAACTCACTCAAAAGCCCCTTACCCTATACTCAAACTTGAAATATCCTCGAAAAAAATACCAAGAGTGTGGGTGGGTACGAAAAAATTGGCTTGTAATGAGGCTTAAACCTATAATGCAATTCATGGAATCTAAGGGATAATGAATGATAGATGTAAATTTAGCTCACAAGATAAAATATGGATAGCTAAAAAATTCTTCAATCATATCAAAAAACATTCCCTAAAATCCAAGGCTTCGAAAGGGAAAAGTCACAAGGTCGGGCTCTCACACAAAATCCAATATTCTCTCAAGTAAGTGTGGAAATTATAATGAATCTTCCAAAGTGGTTTAGAATACCTC
The DNA here is from genome assembly GCA_963277665.1 of Viscum album. NCBI lineage: Eukaryota > Viridiplantae > Streptophyta > Magnoliopsida > Santalales > Viscaceae > Viscum > Viscum album. The sequence goes on along the minus strand of OY728145.1, from coordinate 928,575,462 downwards.
ATAGCAATAGAAAATTATTTGAGTCAGAGTTTCATGGGAAAGGATTTCAAAAATCTGTGAAAATCATAAAAATGCATGGAAATCCAATTCAAGGAAATAGTTTTACATCAACAATCCTTTAAAATCCATTTCTTCAAAAATCTTTTCAACCATCTCAAAATAAATTGATGTGTGAGGAATGATCATAGTATTCATTAAATATCAATAATCCTAAAAAGATGAAAAAAATAAAAATATAGAACAAAAAACATCTATGTAGGTTGACAATACCCCCACGCATAGATTTCACTACCCTTCTTTGTAGCTCAACAAAAGAATAATAAGGGAAGAAAAGTGAATGGAAGGAAAGATACAACCTAACTTTATTTTACAGTGGGAGCCTTGAATTAAGCTCCTAGCTACTACGACATGACCTAATAGATATGAAATAAAGAGACTATTTGAAAAATAAATAAATAAAGAGGAAGGGAAAAGAAATAAGATAATGCTTGGTTTGACCCCCAAGTATGTGCTAGGTTTTTACTGCCCCTAGGCAGGTAGTTGCAGTGATTTAACCCCAATCTGATGGTGGATGAGGTTTCTTGCTCAAAAACCACCATAACGTCTTTATTAAAATGATCTTAAGCCTACAACATCCATATATCAACCCATGAATAGAGTACAATATCTCCTTTACCATTTCAATGTGGTACATCTAGAATGATTGGGGAAGGAGGAAGAATGAGTCCTATTTTTTCACTGCTACAACTTGTATGTCATCTTCAACAATAACATCCAGGGTATTCGCATGTGTTGTTGGGTCAAAAAATTCATAAAATTAGTTAGAAAATAGTTCCAATTTTATATGATTGAAACATGAATAATGAATATAAAAATCGTCCCTTTCATGTAGGTCAGCTTGAAATACGATCTCTTCAGGAAAGGCCACTAAAAATTCTTTTCCAGTAGGGACTTCTTCATCTTCTTCCAAAGTAAGAGAGGGGTATAGAGGTACTGATTCTTCTTTTAAAAAAAATTGGTGAATCACTTACCTTTTGGTATTCATCAAAATCTAACCAATGTTTATACAAAGCATGTTGATCTCCCGCAGTTGTATTAGCTGGATTAACAACTTTAGGATCCACTTCAGCCAATGGACATGGAGTGATGTTTGGATCTTCAACCAACATCTTTAAGTCATCCATTGGTTCTTCAACATCAAATGTGGCTGGAACAACAATTACCTTTTCTTCATCAACTCGGTTATGTGGTTTTTTTCATTCCATCTATATAGCTTTAACTTCTTCAACTTCATCAACCAACTATGCAACCATATTTCTTGTTTGTTCATGGATTTTGAAATTTATTTGAATCATCGCGGCATCTTGTTCCACTTGGATCAGAAAAAGTCTCATTCCTAATAGAAAATTAAGAACTAGGACAAGAATATAAAAAATCACTGAAATAATTCATGACCTAAAAAAACAATGATATGAAATGAAATTATATTTTTTCAGTTTTTGAATTTTTTTAATTTTTATGTGTTTTGATGAAAAATAGTGTGTGTAAGAATTTGGCCTCCCCAGAAACGGTGCCAAATTGATGATATTGGTTTTTTCACGAATCAAAATTCAATTAAATTCTTATTAACAAAATAATGTATCATTGTAGCACAGCCTAGGGTCGATCACAAGGAGGCCGCTCACACGCACTAATTTCATATTGTCACTATTACAAAATAACTAATAGAAAAATATAATACTAATATAAATGGGGGGATAATTTCAAATGCATAAAATATAAATATAATATATAATAATACAACAAAATACAGATTGAAGTTAATATAATGAATGTAGGTAGTTTTTTTAGGAGGTCATGGTGGTTGATATCATTGTTTAAAAATAATCTCAATATAATAATCAATGAGATAATCAAGACCTGTCACACCTCACCTTCTGATTTGAAATGTCATCACCCCATACCGAGACCTCTGCATATGGGGTAATGCTCTTCCAAATTTCATTTAAGAGACCTCTTCTCTGACCATCACTACTCATGCCAAACTCCACCGTATGAACGACACAAATAGCGAAGGGAAAGAAAATTGATAAACGAGAAAATGAAATTGTAGGTGGAGAAAATGGGGTGACCTATCCCCATAATGTATTTAACCAAAAACAAAATTCATATAATTTAGTAAAGGGATTAGAAATTAAAGTAAAATGAAGTCAATCAAACCACCACTCCCTCCCTCGAAAAAGAACTGAGGTTAGTTCTCCATTTTTAGTGTAGTTGATAAGGGAATAAATGTGGGAGAATACATAAAATAAAATAAATGCAAAAAATGAGGTATGAAGAGGAAAGATTAACTAATATATAATTAAAAAAACAAATCTATTAAAATAAAAATACTAAACCTTGCCCCCAGAAAATGGATATCCTAGTAAAAGGGAGAGGAGACACATATTTAAAGGTGAAATGGGTGAAGAAATCTCGGTTCAATTCTCTCTTCCAAAAGTAATCAACTTTTAGAACCATTAAATGATATAATTGATAAATTGTCCCTTCTTTAATGTTTTCCATTATTCCTTATTTATGCCTCAAAAATAGTTTAGGTTGATTGGTCCACGTATGAAGGATTTATGGTCGTTTTAGTGTGGCATATTTAATCTGTCCATGTGACTCTTCATCTTCCACAACTCCCACTTCACATTCCATACTGACCATGAAAACAGTGGCTTAAGATGATGACTTCATATTGAACGATGTTCATTAATTTGTTTCCCAGCTCCCTATATAATTTCATCTCCATTAAACTGATACACCTCGAGATACAAGCTCGTCTTTAAAACATTACAGATCTGGACACTGTTTTAAAGGCACATATTGTTATCTTAGTTTGTGCCTTCAAGTTATTGATTGAGCTGAGGTTCCAGAAGTTTGAAATGTGACCCAGTATGTAAGGAAACCTACAGAAAAAAATTCACAATTTGTTATAGATTACAAAATGTTATGACTGTAACAAATAAGTCAAATAAAACAATTAAACACCAAAATTAAGAGATTTCTGAATTTGAGCTAAAAATTCTTATAAAACATAAAAATGTGAAAATTTCCCATAAAATAAAACTTTGGTTGGATTTATAACTTTGAAATAATGTATTAAATATGTGAAATTTCATGCTTAATCACCTCCCATTAACATGTATATATACTAGGGCCACAAAAAATCAATCCATTCAATAATCACAAATATCCCATAGAATGAAAATTGGTTTCATAAAATATCTAAATTTTATCTCATAAGAAAACATGGTTTTTTCATAGAAAAAATATATTTTCCCCATCGAGTATATATTTGATGATATATGAACCATTACATTATTAGATCTGAATGTCTTAAAAGTCGGAGTTAATCATAAAAATAATATAATGAAAAAAATATTCATAATACCATCATAAAAATCCATGAATTTGGAAGCACATTACAAAAACCATTTATTCACATTATAGAGGAATATTTTTAGAGAAGTTTATTTCTAATTAGTACCAATAAAGATTCCTTTAAAATAAAAAAATAATATGTCAAAATTTTATATAGTGGGAAATAATATGTGATCATTGAAATGAAAATCCTTTTGTAATATTTGAAACACATTTATTGAAAACTGAAATCATTTAAATGAACCCAAATAAATGGTATAAAATAATAGTTAATATAAGGATCATTGAATATAAAAAATATTATGTTTTTTCTAGGTAAAGGATAATGTTTTTTTTTCATTAAAATCATTTATATAGTGGAGGAATCCTATGAAATAAAAATTAATAATTAAGTATAAAATAGCATTACCATGAAATAATTTTCATTATGAAATAAAAATATAGTTATAAATTTTATTTCAACAGAAAGGATTGAGGAAATAAAAAAATAAAATAAAATAAAAAGTTAGTTATGAAAATTCATAAAGTGGTTTTACAAAATGGGAATTGATTATTTCACATTATGAGGATAGAAGTCATGAATATATCTAACTATTTTTCATTCTTAGATGAATTTAATCAAGCCTAATTGGATTATTTATGTTTCTATTGGAATTATCCTTGGATTTGAATGCATTTGGAAAATTAAGGTTATCAAAACTTTTTATAAGAGGTAGTGGGTTCTAGACGGGTAAAATATATAGAATTTATTTGAGGGATTAGACATTTAACAGTAACATTGAAATGGTGTATGTGGAAACTTTTATAATATAATAAAATGATACATTTTTAAAACACACATCATTTTTTAATAATTTTGTGATAATAATCAATGGATGATGTATTAAATGTGATCAAATATGGAGTCTGATATAAGATAATAAATGATCAAAACTAAACTCATCCATTTAATTTAATGACAGTGTAAGAGTTAATTAAGGATCTTTTTTTTTGAATTTAATTATTTAGGAAAAATAAATTTCACCTAGACAATCAATTTTTAACTGTAGAAATTATCATTGCTAGAAAAATTAATATGTGATTATTTTACCTATTTTGATCCTTATAATTGGAAACATAAAACTAATTTTGACACATAATATTTGTAATGGAGTTAAAATTTAATTTATAATCAAAAAAATATACTACAAAAACACTTTTTGAAGAATTTTATTTACGATTTCTATGAATACATATGATAAAATAATATTGGATACTTATCATAATAAAATAAATTTGTTTATTAAAAGACAAATAGAATGTGTGCAGATTTTATGAAATCCGAAACCAAAATTTCACAATTTAAGGCCACAATGAATGGAAAGTACAGTTATTTTGGAGGAATCGAAAAATAAAAAAATTTATTAAAAATTCAAATTCAAATTTTTTTCATATTTGTATTTTGAAAGGAAATTAAAAATAACTAAATAGTCATTTAATAAAAACCATGTTTTGAATAATAAATGATAATTTTTATTTACCCTATAAATAACTAATGTTTTACCATATTCGTATTCATTATAATGTTATTAATAGTTTTATAAAATTTTATTATGTTTTTTAGGTGTAGCATATAATTCCTGTAATCCTAAATAACATATTTTTTACAATTTATGAAAATTTGGGTCATTATATTATACCCAAATAAAAAAATCATCATTTAAATTTTATTACACAGGGGATAACATTATAGGGTAATTTATATTCATAACATCCTTAGGTTCCATCATAAATTCATCGATATTATGATTGTTCTAGAAAAAATTATCCAGATTAGTGTTATTGTGATGTAATACCATATCTCTAGATCACGAATTTTCATTGGTAGTTCCTCGGATAAGAGAGAAGGTTGTTGTTTCATAACTAATGAATATAGTACAAGTGATGCTTCTAGTATGTAATTAATCAAATATGTATAGTTAATTCATCGTAAAGTTGGGAGAGGTTTAAATTTAATGATTAGTAGTATGATATTACCATGACAATACCAATGATATAGAAAAGAATGATATCCATAAGGATCGATTCCCAATTTTTAAATAATATCATAACCCATATCAATGGAGATGTCTTCATAAATAACATGTCACTAAGATCAAACTCTATATATCATCCAATATTGTCGTCATTTTTCTTATATAGAATTTTTTATTAACTCTTATCCATTTTAATGGATTGAACATTAGTTGTTAGTTCTTGGAAATATCATTACATATCAAATTCACCTCATTGAATTTATATATCATGATGGAGTCCTACATATCTTCCCATACAGATCGTCATCATGTACTATCTAAATTCATAAATGGAAACTATTGTAAAATGGTAACACATCCAATGGAATGTGTTGATCATGATATCAATAGAATTCCATAAAATATGATTAGAACATATCCACAATAGTTTCTATAGCCCAATAAGTATTTCCATATTTTTTAGGGTGAAAATATGTATTTAAAATCAACATTACCTTTAATTTTTTCAAAATGTATATCCATAATATATATGTAAACATGATATATAATTCAAATATAATAAAATTAGTCACCCATACAATCTTACCATATCACTTTTTCATTTCATGGAGTATTGGTGAAGAGAAAAATATTAATTAATGCAGATAATATTCACTAACACTTTAAAAAAACAGATACAACCATATATAATTATGAAACAATGATGTTTTGTGGAGTCCCATAAAACATCCAAGGATATTTTATCACATTTCCATACAGGTATGAATAGTGACAAAAACATAGCATTGTAATTATTTGGTTTAACCATATCATATTTTCTTATCACGAATTGAGATGTGTATTCTATGATATCCATCCTCGTGTTAACAGATCATATGTTTTTTTGTACATTGTTATAAATATTTCTTAATCATGGATAAATAGAGAAGTTGGAGTTATAAGCATCATAGAATCGATCCTTTACAAGATCATTCTTTAATAGGACTAATATCATAGTTACAAACATTACAACACCATATTTATCAAGGATGAACCCAGGAATACTGAATAACATTTTTTGTAGTTGTTTATCATCAATTTTTTATTCCCTAATCTTCTAATGAGTGAATGTTTTGCATTAATTTTGTTAAGAAAGTATTTTCCCCATTCCCATTGAATTTTAAAATTATATAATTATAGATCCATGGTTATTTAATTTATTTCAATCCTCCACATTGATATTAATGAATGAACATTCATTCTAGTGGAATCAACCTCATTATTTTCCTTCTGAGGGTGGAAATTTTATGAGAAATCATAGTCGTTCATCGGTTCTAACCATATCCTTTGTTGCATGTTTTGATATTTGTGTGTTAATATATATATATATATTGATATTATTATTTGTACTAATATCACAGTTACCACCATATTGATAATAATTCCAATTTTGAATTTCCAAGAGTAATACAGCCCACTCCATATCTTGATTTTGGTAGTTCATTTCATTAGAATTTAATTTCCATGATACATTAAAAATTAGAATCTAGTTCATCATAAGATATTATAACAAAACCATCAATGTTGAGTCACTCTATATCACATATCCTTCTACAATATAGGGTAGTTCATGAATAGGAACGTTGATCTATAAATTTTTTGATTTCCTCAAAGTGGTACCCACATTCTATTTTATTAAGAAACATCACTCCTAATCTTGTAAAATGTTCAGTTCATTAGGAAATTATGATATATTACTCACATGTCAATGATTTTATCAATCTATTCTATAAAACAAAATTTCTGATCATAGGGGTTGGTATCAAATTGCATTCAATTATATATTTCTTTGATTTTCCCTCATATATACTCTCAATTATGTTAAAATTAATAAATAAACATAAACCATTTAATCAAGATTTTTATTTACTGAACATGAAATCTAATTTTCCCGTTCATATGGTTTTTATCTCATTTCTAAATTTCTATTCTTGTTAGTCATTAATCCTAAAATATATGATAACTTCATCAAAATAGACTATAATAAAATTTTCAAAGTAATCAATAAGTACTCAATCATAATAATAATAATGTTATTATTGTGAATTTGTAACCCTAAATGAAATTAGAATAAGTTAATTGTCTTCACATCAGATTTAAAAATTTACTATTTGTATATCATCAGTCCAAAGCTTTAATGTATGATATCTTGATTGAAGACTCATCTTTTTTAGATATTATGTTTTCCTTTTTTATTGAACATATCATCAATATGGGGTATAGGATATTATATAGTGATTACAACCATTTAAACTTCATTATTTCCAATTTAGGGGTGTGTCAATCCATCAGTATTCTTAACAAAATCAATGTTTTACCCTAAGATAATGGACTATATTTTTCAAATCCCTTATCATGATTCTTTTAAAATTTATTCTTCAATTATACTTACTCTATTTGGGCCATTTCATAAGCTAATTATGATATAGGAATAGGACCATGTAGAATCTCCATTAAAATATCGACCTCACACTTTGGGAAAAGGAAATATAATTCATATGAAAATACATCAGTATACTCTAATAAAATAAGCATATACGTAATTATTAATTCCTCCTCAACAATTTGAGAAATGAGTCCCCCATTATAGGGTAACATAACACATATTATATAATTTTACTTTTAATAGAACTAATAATAAACATTGCATCCACTAGTGCAGAAAACGTTTTTTAAGTCGGTTATTTTTAATTTTTTACTCGGTTTCTAGCCGACGTTAATACGCGCGACGTTGTAAATAAGGTTTTTGATGTCGGTTATTTAAAAACCGACGTCAAAAAGCATAAAATCGCGATGTTTATCACGTCGGTTATTTTAGAACCGACGTGATAAAGGGCCTGGAGAATGGTTTATCAGGTCGGTTATTTTAGAACCAACGTGATAAAAGGCCTGGAGAATGGTTTATCACGTCGGTTATCGAAGAACCGACGTGATAAACTGGGGTGAGGGTGGTTTATCACGTCCGTTCTATAAGAACCGACGTGATAAACCGGGCTGAGCATGGTTTATCCCGTCGGTTCATATAAAACCAACGTGAAAAACCGGGGGAGGGGGGTTTATCACGTCGGTTAGTCAATAACCGACGTGATAAACCCTTGTCCAGGCCGTTTAGCACATCCGTTATTCAATAACCGACTTTCTAAACCATTCTCCAGGCCCTTTATCACGTCAGTTTTTAAATAACCGACGTGATAAACCATTCTCCAGGCCTTTTATCACATCGGTTATTAAATAACCGACGTGATAAACCATTTTCCAGGCCCTTTATCACATCGGTTATTAAATAAAAGATGTGATAAACTATTTTACAGGCCTTTTATTACGTCGGTTATTAAATAACCGACGTGATAAACTATTTTCCAGGCATTTTATCACGTCGGTTATTAAATAACCGATGTGATAAACCCAATTTTTTTTAAACAGAATGCAGTGATATTCTCTCCACCAGAATCAACCAGAAAATAAATCAAGAAATCATACCCCAAAAACAGAAGTACATCAAAAATAAGCATGTAAATAGATAACATATAAAACTTACCCACTAGACAGCATCCACCCTCATTTATACCCCATGGACAGCCCTCCCCCACCCCGTTGGAGCCCTCACTCTCATGTATACCCCTGGACAGCCCTCCCCCACCCCGTTGGATCCCTCACCCTCATGTATACCCCCTGGATAGCCCTCCCCCACCCCATTGGAGCACCCACCCTCATGTATACCCCTTGGACAACCCTCCCCCACCCCATTGGATCCCCCACCACACTCCTGGACTGCCCCCGACCCCCAGACTCCCCCAAACACCCCTCAACAACCCCCACCCGCCTGAACAGCACCTCCTCACCCCCTCGCCCCACTTGACAGCCCCCACCACACCCCTGGATAACCCCCCACCCCTGGAAAGTACTCCCACACCCCTGGACCGGCTTCCCACACCCCTGGACATCCCTGCCACCCCCCAAGACTATCCCCCCACCCCACTGGAAAGCCCTCCCAGACCGCTGGACACCCCCAACCCCACTGAACACACCCCCACACCCTGGGAACCCCTCCCCCACAAACCCAAATCCACACCAGAAGAACCATCAAAAGTAGACAAAAACAAGAAGTAGATGAAAATTAAACATTCACTTATATAACATTCAAAACTTACACTGCCAACTTCAAAAAAAAACTAAATCAAACCTAAACAACTACCAAATAGACAATTAAAACGACAATATTCAAAATTACATTTTACATTACAAACAACTAAAATTCAATCAAACCTGTAAAATAATTTGACCACACCACTTGTACGTGTTTGATGTCTTCAGCAGTATAGGGTTGAGGGTCATCAAAAAGCTACAAATGAAAAAGAAGATAGTTTACGTGTATAATGAATAAATCAAATTGAAATATGATGGCAAAGTTTAAGAGGAAACCGTACCAGGTCAAAATTCAAAACTGTCCCAGTTGTTATTATTTCATACATAAATCTTAACATATAATATCCGCTTTCGATGAGGCCTTGTTTTTCATGAAAATTCTGTTTTGAATGAGTGTAAATTCAATATATTATTTTTATGTAATAAATCAAAAAGTACAAATTATAAATGGAAATTTACCTTCGCATTTACATATTTGATCTTTGCATTTCTTTTCTTTGTGTTTTTTCGAAAGTAGGCCCATGCACTGTTAGAAAAATAATACGAATGGGGTAAATTTAAAATTTATTATAATATATAAAACTATTGAGAAATTGAAACTTACTTTTCTAATATATTCTTAAAACTTTCCCGCACATCACCATGAACAGTGTATATCCAATAAAGAGCTTTCTCCCTTGGGCAAAAAATCCCTAACATCCAATGATTACTGATAAAAGGAAATTTAATGTTAGTGGTTTTTTATGTTAAAAGATAATTAACTATTTGAGAGAAATGTGATTCATACCTCTCACAAAAAGGCATCATCCAAAATTGTTGGATTATATTCATTTCAAATCTTTCATCAATATAAACCATTCTTTGTTCCTCAGTCAATGCACATGCTTCAGGGGAAATCAATTGCGGGTCCATGAATCCATATACTTCTGTCAGTTCATTCCTCTCACAAATTTTATAAAGATTCCTAATACAAAACATATATAAGTATACATTTTTAATAAG